>JAPVLO010000169.1:2810000-3402500 GCA_027257055.1 Cephalopachus bancanus | reverse complement strand
CCTTTCTCCTTGCATCCAACCTTTCAGAGAGGAACAAGTAAAGGCAGTTTAGGCCTCCGCCGTCCCGGTTCCCTGTGAAGAAGGGGAAAAGTGAAACCATATGCTTGGCCAAGAGAGGAAGGCAAGCCAGAGAGACAGGCTGGAGGGGAGTCAGCATGGGGCGCCGCCGTCCCGTGGCAACCAGCCGGCGGGCAGGGGTGCCCAGCCACGCCACCCCCACCGCCAGGCCGCAGCGGGCCGGATGACAGATGCTCTCCTCGCCACCCCCTCGGCGACGTCTCGTGCCCTCCGTGCCACGGGATACCGGGATGGCTGCAGGGGCACCCAAATTAGATTGGCAGGATGTGAAAGAAGTCAACTTTTTTGTTGAATGCCATCAATTTGTGATGGAGGAGACAGGTATTAGCTCGGGGACCTCCGCGGTCCCTGCTAGCTATTAGTTCCTTCCACAGCTGCACCAAACCCTGGATTATGAATCTGCCGCGGCGGCCATTCATCAGTTTCACAGTCTACCCCGGCACACATTCCAACAACAACAGAAACTGAACATCTCATCACACCGGCTTCAACCACCGCACGGCTAAAATCCCGGTTATCAGCAGAAATAAATTTCATCGTGTGTGCGCGACGAGGTGATGAAACCGAGGATAAATTATGTAGGTTCAAGCACGCTGATGGTCCGGGGTGCAGAGCCCCGGGCTCCCTGGTGCTGGGGTACTTCCTCCCTCCTGGCTGTCAAACAGGAAGCCTTTAAAAGTTGGCCGGAGAGTTATGGAATTACCTGTGGAAACATATTGTGGAGGTCAAGCCAAGGGTCGATTTGTCAGGCAGCCAGTGTCGGAGTCCACACATCCACCACCAGCATTTGTTTTCTTAACACTTTTTTTTTTCTCTTCCAGGATATGTAGCAGCAGAGGCCAAAGTCTATAAATTTCTGACTCTGCACCCTGCTCATTGTTCGAGTTTCCGTGTTTTTGATGACCACTCTCTGCCAGCCGGGGAATTCTCTTTGATGGGATTTCAGGTTTCGACAGCAAGGCCTTATTTACTTTTCTCAATTCTAGACCCAAAGGAAAATTCCCTTCTTGGAGAGCCTTCATCTTCTGGTTCTCATTCAGTGGAATTAACTCGGTCGCCCAGACTGGAGTGCAGTGGCCGCTCCCGGCCACCGCAGCCTCGACCTGCTGGGCTCCGGCGATCCTTCCGCCTCCGCCTTCCGAGTAGCCGGAATTACAGGCATGCGCTACCAGGCCCGGCTGATTTTTTGATTTATGATAGAGATGAGGTCTCATTGCCTAGATGGGTCTCGAACCCGCGGGCTCAGGCAATCCACTCACCTCAGCCTCCCAAAGGCGCAGGATTACAGGCTGAGCCACCGAGCCCGACTTTCAACTTTTTCTAAAGTCACATTGGCCCCAAGGTGGGCAAACGGACAAAGGTCATGGCCAAAAACGCGGTGATGGTCGAAGAAAGCAGGCAGAAATGAACCCAGGCAGAGAGTCAGGGGTCCCCCTCCTGGGGTCTGATATTTGTTCGGTGCCTAATTTCCTGGGATGCTTCTTGTCACATAGAAATACTCGCATTTTGAAGTGCACATATCCAGTGCTCTGGGGCTGGTAGATTGCCAAATCATCAACAAGACAACCAAGAAACAGAAAAAGAAAAGCCGCCCCGAGCCCAGGCAGTTTTATTACTTGAATTCTCTGTTTTTGCCTTCTCCAGGAAGTGACTATTAGCCCAATGCAAATGGATGCATTTTCAAAAATATTGATTGGAGTCACTTCTAGGGGACTATTTAACAATAATTGCAACAATCTAAATAATAACAAAAATCTTGCACACCCATGCCCCCCGCAGTGACCGCCCATGACTTTCCCTCCCTGTCCCGCTGTTCCATTGCCGAAGGCTTTCGTTACTCGTGTCCAGAAAGTGGCAGTTGGATCTGAAGTTTCAGCCATAAGGTCAATGAAAAATAGATGATGAACAGTACGTTTGGTCTGGGAAGTCTTGCTGGGCCCAGTCCCTCCTGTGGTTGTATGACTGTCTCTGTGCTTACCTTTGTTTGACTTGGAAGGGCTGCCCTGGAAGGTGTGTGGCACTGACCGCAGATGTGGGATGCGGTGCTAATTTAGGGCTAACTACTAAGCCGTGTTCCAGTGATAATGATGTCGCTTGTGCACCTATTGGGAATATATAAAATTAGAGAGAATTTCTGTTTGCTTTGGTCCTCTTTCTAGAGTAATTACAGTGACTGCCATTCATGCCTGTTCGGTTGCCCTGATTATTCCAGAGTCACTAGAATAACCTGGCTATTAAGGTTGAGTCATGTGAAGAAACATACGGCAAAGTGACAACTTGTCATGTTGGCGTTGTCAATGCTGCGAATCTTTGCCTTGTGGAGTCAATGTTCACAATATCTCTGAGTGTTTAACTTGGGCTCATAGGGATGGGTAGTCCTTGAAGGCCCCCGAGTGTGCAGATTCTGGAGTCACTTTCCCTTTTATTTATGACAAAATCTTGCAATTCTCTATTCGGTATTAATGTGACCCCCAAAGATGCAGTTTGTTGAAGCCTGTTCATAAAAATCCTGAAAGTCTTCCAGACAGAGGAGCCATCTGGGGTGGCGAGCACATTTCTCACATGAAGGCATTTTAATCTCTTGGGTTGACATCAAGGTTGGGCAATTAGATCAGCTCTAGTATCTTCTGGAAAGGGTTCTCCAAGATGACTTCGAGGGAGACAGTTTTAACTTTTGCGAGGAATGCAGACCAGATACACACACACACACACACACACACACACACACACACACACACACGTGCTAGAGATGATGTTAGGAATAAAACCGACACAACGATGCCGTCAAAACTCACTCTAACCCTGGAGGTGCAAAGGAATCCTTCCTGTCCCTCACTTTTCACTATTTGCAGGATGGGTGTACTTTCCTGGGTTTGAAGAAACATGATGTGTACATACCGTGCAAAGCTTGGAAAGATGTAAAACAAAATAGCCTAGAGAAAGCTATCATTGACAGCTGACAGACTGTGCAATTTTGCTGGCAAGAAATCACATAAGTTAGAAAAAAAAAAACAAGTGCAGCAGGATATTAATACCTGCCTAAGTGGAAGTCCGTGCAGAAGAGTCAACACCTTGGTGAGCCCTGTTTTCCTCACTCCGCATTCTGCTTCTTGGCTGGGTAGGTTTTCCTGATACGGCATACGGTGCAAAATGCCGGATGACTCATGGAGCCTCTCGGAGTGAGGAGACAGACCCCTCGGCACCAGAGCCGGGGCTGGCAGCCACAGGGCAGATGAGCGGGCATACAGGATATCCTCCCCATCAGAAGAGAGGTGCCACCGGGGCTGGCTGGCTGGCTGCTTGGGGACACAGAGCGGGGAGGATCAGAGGGGCCCGAAGGAGCCCAGGAGTTCAGAAGCCTCTCTCATGCTTCCAGCGCAGCCTAGAAGGTGTGGTGTACTTGCTATCATGAGCCAATACTGATACATTATTGACCGAAGTCCGGAGCTGACATTGTCCTGGGCATTCTGTGGACTTTGGCAAGTCATAAGGTCATGAATTCACCATCAAGATACCATCCAGGATCGTTTTTTCTGACCTAAAGATTCACGATGCTCCGCCTTCCTCCTCCGGGCCTTGGCAAGCCTGGATGATCACTGATTTTCTTTTTAAAAAAAACACGGTCCAAGTGCTTAGCATGTACCAAGCATGTTCTGAGGCCACTACTGACATTAGTTTATCCAACCACATAACAATCTGTGAGGAAGTGATTGTTCTCAGCCTCATTTTAAAACGAGGATCGAGGCTCAGAGAGTGTGCGATTTGCCCGAGGTCACACAGCTGGTGAAGGGCTGAAACGAACCCCCGCCATCTGGCCCTGAGCCCTCGCTCTTTCTGCCGAGCTGCAGGGGCAGGCGCGCATCCAACTGTGAGTTATGTCTGAGTGCAGGGAGGGGTCGGGGGAGACCGCTCTTCGTCACTGTCTGGGGCTGCCGAAAACGGAGGTGTCGGGTCAAAAAAGTCACAAGGTAGGCACAAATAATAAGGCCTGTCACCCTCCAACAGTTTCTCGTCGGACCCAGGCCTGATGCCAGGCGGCGTCAACAACAGCAAACACTTACGAGGACTTTACCATGTGCAGACCCTGCTCTGAGCCTCTGATCTGAGTCATCTTATGCAATCCTCCAAACAGCCCTAAGAGAAGGGCACCAGTATCCCACCTTATGGACACACAGACGTGACCTCAGAAGGCTCCTGTGATTTGCTGAATCTGAACACCTGGGGAAAGCAGGGCTGGGTTTGAACGCAGAGGTGTCCCTCCTGGCCCAGGCTCCAGCCACTTGGCTCAGTTAGGGCTGGACCGAGTTGCACGTGATCCATCACGTCTGGGGCCGCAATCCCTGGACGTCTCCGGGCCACATTTGCTCAAGGTTTCCGGCCCTCAGATTGGGTTCTCTCTCAGTTCGTGATTCTGAAATCCCCACGTGCATACGACACGCGGGTTACGGGTACACATTTAGCTCAAAAGCTGAACGCCTCGGTTCTTCTCTGGGAAAAAGCATCGAGTGTGAACTGGGCCTGGGGAGCTTGCCCTCACCAGGGCTCCTGCGGACAACGAGGCTGGCTGGCTACTGGCTGCCGTGGGGTCCCCCTGAAGGGCCAGAGGCCAACCGAACCTCCTGGTGAGGCCACCAAGTAGGGCTCGGTCCCAGGGAGGGGTCATGATCTTGTCAAAGAAGTCATTCTGGAAGAAGCACCCAACCGTAACCAGGGGTGGGATCCGCCACGTCCCCTGCAAGTAGAGGAGTCGAGGAGGGTGCGAGTGCTTCTCGTGAGGGCATCTCTCTGGCCTCAGACCCAGCCCTCCATGTGCAGTAATGAGTAGGTCTTGGCTCTTTGGCCAGTGAGGAGCCAGGCACCACCCAGCTTCCCAGCTGTCAGCCTGACTGCAAAATGGCTAGGTTCTCCCACTGCCTGAGTGAGTGGGTGACAGACCGTGCCCTCTCCCGACCCCCTAGTGGCTCAGGACCTGTCTCATCATGGGGTTCCACCTTCTGGGCCATCAGGAGACGAATTTGGCCTGAATCCTTGCTGTTCCTTTCTTGTGGCCCCTTTCCTTAATTATGGTGACAATAGCTTCAGTGCAATGGCCACCACAGCTGTGTAAAGACAGGCAGCTGATCCCAACACTCAGAGGATGGTCACAGCCACAGGCGAAATAATAACTAACTCCAGGGGCTGGACTGGTATGGGGGAAGGGGTGGAGAAAGCACACGAAGGAGGTAGACTGCCCAGCAGAAAGGGATGGACAGAAAGGTATTTCTTGAGCTCTTTCTAACAGGATAGTGGCAGAGAAGGAAATGGCTGCCCCAATTGCTCACCAGTGCCTGGTGAGTCACCGATGGTAGGCCATCCATCATTTCACTCAGATGTTCACTGGAAGCACACTTTCCTCAGGCACTAAATAGGACTCTGAGTGTCAGAGGCTGATTAGTGTAGCAGAGGGACCAGGCGTGTAAAACAAGCCACCGTGGTGTTGTGTGCAATAACACGTGATGCCCAGGCTCGAACCCTGGAAGGGAGGGTTCATCCCGACTGAGGTGGTGGCTTCTCATGGGCTCTGGTTTGAGCACGAAATTGTCCACATGTGCCCTCTAAATTGCTAGCCTCCCACAGATGATATAAGGAGCATAAAAGTTCTTGGTAATGCAGAGTATTTTCAACCTGCTATGTTAGCATAAGTGGCAGCTATTGAGTACAAGGCTGGTTGAATGCTCACATGCTGTTGTAACTAGGTGTCACCAGGATTCGCTGACAGGGCTCACTTTTTCAGTGGACTCCTATAAGGATCATTCCATAGTGAACCTCGGAAAAACTCTGGATTTGATATTTCTGGGGTTCCATTCAGCCCACAGCTTCCACATTCTACAACTGTCTCGTCAAACTATAGGTCTACCCCCTCAAATTCTCCCCGCTCGCTTTCCATTGCCCTGCAGAAAATCCATCCCAGTTCTACCAAAAGGTAAGCTCCCAGACCTTCTGACAAATCCATTCTCTCCTGTGCACTCAGAGAAATTCCCAGCTGTCCTTTGTGCATCAGAACCATGCTTAGGTAAGTCCATTAGAACCACCTTGTGGACTAAATGGCTATTCATTTCATGCAAAAATGAAATGACACAGACCTCTTCATCCTCTGTTTTCTTATCTGTAACCTGAAGATACTATTACGACCTACTTTGTAGAACTGCTGTGATGGCTAAACTCGACTGCCAGAAAAATACAGGGCACTCAGTTAAAAATAGACTTTCAGGTACACAACAGAGCACTTTTTAGCATAAGTACTTCCCAAATATTGCATGGAGGCATACTTACATTAAAAATATTTGCTATGTATCTGACGTTCAACAGTAACTGGGCATGTGATATTTTCACGTACTAAATCTTGCAACCCTAAATTGCATAAAGCGCTTTGCACGGCATCTGGTGCTTGAGTAACTCGATCATTGATGTTAATGATAGTAACACTTGCTTACAGGTAAGTCTTTGGTCCTGAGCTCTGAGTTTCTTGAGGGAGAGAAATCCCTTATTTCGATCTCTGACTCATCTGTGAACAGATTAGTAGCTGGAATGTGGTCAAGGCCACACATGTGTTGAATTAAATGGCAGACTGGGAGTCAGAGGCTCTCAGAAGGACAAAGGCACATGGGTATGATCGACTATCAGTATAATCCCTTTCCTGTGGTTAGTTTCATTGTTCATTAATTCCACAAATGCTTGTGGTGCTCCTGCCACTCACTGGTTATTAGATCATACGTGGAGAGAGAAGCTATACATCAGAGACAGCCCTGTCCTCCCAGGGAAGACAGACATGTCATCCAATAGGAAGTATGAGTTGAATGGAATGGAATTGCAAACCTGCGGTGTTGAGGACTGAAACAGACTTCTCCAGTGGCTTTCTGGAGTTGGGTGGAGACGGTGTCCTCAGCCAAGGAAGTGGCCTGAGCAGTGGTACAGAGAAAGGGGAAAGTGGATAGCATCCAGGAATGAAGAGAAGTTCGTAGGTGTGTTACTGCCCCGTGGCTGCCAAAATGAATTCACACATTGGATGACCTTCAAAAGCCGAAATTCAGTCTCATGATGTCAGAGGTCGGAAGTCCAAAATCAGGAGGTCAGCAGAGTCTCACTGCCTCCAAGGCTCCAGGGGAGAATCTTTCCTTGCTTCTTCCAGCTCCCAGGGCTGCAGGTGCTCACAGGCTTGCATCTCTCCAGTCTCTGTCTCCTTCTTTCTGGGCCTTTTTCTCTCTGTGTGTGTATCTCCTCTTAAGGGACCGCCTAAATAATCAAGGATGATCTCCTCTCAAGATCCTTAACGTAATCATATTTAGAAAGAACGCTTTTTCCCGAATGAGGTGACATTCACAGGTTCCAAGGTTGGGGCGTAGGCTTGTCTTTTGAGGTCACCACTCAGCCCAGGACAGCGGGGGCTGAGGAGTAGCTGGAGATGAGACACATCCATCCTTTCATTCCCTGAGAGGACACTCCCTGAGGGGCTGAGGAGTGCTGGTTTTCTGCTACAGGTCTTAGGAAACCACAGATAACTTCAGCCTGCAAGTGGCTTGGTTGGAATTGTGTTCTGAGAGGTATGCTTGGATATGAGACTGGAGGGAAGTCGGGAAGCCAGTACAGACAGACTGAGGGGCATAGAAAGAAAGGTGGACAGAGAAAGAGCTCCAGAGAGATAACTCCTCAAGGCCTCGGCTCAGGGTGGTCTAACTCTGACATCTGTGCACTCCCCACCAGTGTGTCCCCAGCTTGAGAATAAGGCTAGGACCTTTCTGTGGACCAGAGAGAGGTCTTTCAGTCTAATACAAGTTCCACAGATAGTCTCTGCTTTTAAAAACGAGGCAAAGAGAAGCAAAGTTCGAAACTATGGAAGTCACAAGAGTTCAACCATTTTCAAGAGCAGACCCTATGTCCCTCCCTACCCAGCAGGAACAGAACTCTGGACCACTGCCGGGAAGAAAGTGAGAAAACATCTCGTTCTCTCAGTTCCAGAGAGGCCAGGGAAGCAGCCCCATGCTCAAGCAGACTTGGTGTCCCCTTCCCTTGCAATCACTCATGACGAAGTTGACGGAAGCATTGCAGGGACGAGATGACCAGGATAACCCCTGCAAGACTCTGCTTTCCCAGGATTCCACTCTGCCTGGTTCATCTTCCAACCCTCCACCCAACCAGTCACCACAGGAACATACCGCTCCCTCAAGAGCATCCCGAAAGTGTCACTGCTTTAAGAACAATCCCTAATCTCCTGAAACAGGCCAAGTCCCCTGCTTTGTACTTCTGCACACCACACCCCTCCGCATATTCCTGATGGTCATTAAGTCTCCAGCTGTGATGGTCCATGGTCCATTCTCCCTAACCCTTCCTATAATCCCTATAAGGTCGTAGGCGGTCTTTTGCCGTCTGCAGTCTACCCCTAGTACTACACTACAAATCACTGAGCACTGAGCAGGTGTTCAAGTGAAGACCCCTGGGCGCGGGAATGAATAAACCAGTGACAGCCCTGGGGCCATTCCTCTGTGCTAGGTCTTGGGGACCCACGAGACAAAGCCTGCCTTTGAGAAGCTCATATTGTATTGGATGAAATGGACAAAGGAGCAGAATAGTTTAGCACGCCTGGTGTGTGAAGAGAAACGTGGAGTCACACAGCCCTCCTGGACATCCAGGGAAGCTTCTCCAACCAGGAATCCACCAATAAGTCAGCAGGTAGCAAGCAGCGAACACAGCAGTGGACACGGCTGCACTCCAAGAGGCAAAGCCTGCCATCCTCGCGGAAGGCTGTGGACGGTCAAATGGCCTAATTGATTGCACGCCACCCAACTTCTGGTCCTGAGGCCCGAGGCCCGAGGCCCACCTGCTCGGAGCTGGATGGAAGGGTCTGCTCTTTTGAACCACCCATGCTCCTCGGAAGGCACCTGTTTCTGCATGCACGTGCTCTGCTGGAGCGTGACTCTCATTAAGAGAGGCAGGCTGCGTCATGGCGGGCGGTGCCAATCGGATGTGGTTGAGGTTGCAGGAGGGGACGCGTAGACAGTTACTGACCTGTGAGCAGAGCGGATGACGACACAGTCATGTGAGTGCCCGGACACTGGGATGTGGCTTCTCCTGGCTCAACCCCTCTCGTCTTCATAATGCAGACACCAGGCTATTTTTTTTTCTCATTGTATCCACTATCATTCCCGCCTGTGAGACAGCGAGGAAGGATGCAGAGTCCATTTTGCTGTAACTCCAAGCAGAGCAGAGGAGAGAATACTCACGTCGGACTTTCAGAGAAAGGCCCGTTCGCTGCATGCCAATTTCGTCCAGGAAAAACCTGAAAATAATTCTCACAGACACAACCGCCATGACATAGGCTCGGACTGCAGCTTAGAAGCACCTTCCTGTTTATTACGCTCAGCAGCTGGCATTCAGGATTATCTTTTAGTAATGGAAGCAATTATCCGGTACATTTCTAGAAGGAATGCTTATGCACAGAGCCACTGTGTACCTCACACTCAGGAATTGCAGCACAGAAGAGCCAGGTGACTCACCAGGCAGAGACAGAAGGAATAGGGGCACCCGGCATGGGCATGCACATGTGGTATGGACACATGCATGTGTGGGCATGCACAGGTGTTTGTGTGCATGCACGTGGCACACACATACATGGGGTTTGTGCACACTTGTGTGGTGTGCATATTCATGCACATGCAGCTTGTTTCTGTGGACATGTGGGTGCATGCATACACATGGTATATACATGTATGTGCACATGTGCCGTGTGTGCACACTCATTGCTGTGTGTGCACATGTGGTGATGCATGAGTGTGTACATGTATGTGTGCATGTGTGACTTGTGCACACTTGTATAGCACACATGTGTGCATGCGTACATATGCGTGTGCAGTGTGTGCATGTGTGTGTGTGGTTGCATGCTCACATGTGTGAGTGTGCTTGTATAGATATGAGGCTTTAGGATGTATACCTGAATGTTTCTAGAAAACTCTACAGGACACTGGGTCCTGTAGGTGCCTGGGCTGGAAGCTCACGAACCCAGCCTGGAAGTCTGGATTCATAAGGGGCAACTGGGAAAGAAGAGGATGCCTGGGTCAGGATCCTACTTGAGCTCCCAGGCACCAGGGTGGGCAGCCCGCCCAGGAACCTGGTACAGGGACAATCCTGGAAATACTTAGTGGGCAGCTTTAAGTAACCACCCAGGCACAGGCCTCTAGATGCCAATAGAAAGTGGGGGGGTGAGGGGAGCTTTCTTCTAAAGAAGCAGGCCAGGATCAGAGTGACAATAACAAAATGTCACTTTGATGGCTTCAGAAGACAACAGCTCCTCCCTGACCTAAATGTCCACTATGGAGAACTGCAGGCCTTAAATTCATTTGGTCTCAAACTCCTACTCGGCACTAAATCCGTGGATAATCTAGAAGCCTCTAAGGTGTGACAATGTTGCACTATATAGACAGGGATCCTAGGTACCTAATCCATCGCTTTTTTTCCTTTTCTTTTCTTTTCTTTTTTTTTTTTTTTTTTTTAAGTTAGAGTCTCACTCTGTCGCCCAGACTGGAGTGTAGTGGCCGCTCCCGGCCACCGCAGCCTCGACCTGCCGGGCTCCGGAGATCCTTCCGCCTCAACCTTCCAAGTAGCCAGAATTACAGGCACGCGCTACCATGCCCGACTAATTCTTTTGATTTATTGTAGAGATGAGGTCTCGCTGCCCAGGCGGGTCTCGAACCCGCGGACTCAGGCAATCCACCTTCATAAAGAAAACAGTCGTCAGTGGGACCCATGCCCCTGCTCCCTCCACGAATCACAAATCCTTTCTCTTGCTTACAAAGAGGAATCTTGGGCTGACTCCCATCCAGACCCGAGGCAACTAGAACAAGAGAGACTCGGCCAAGCAGAGGCCGGATGGCAAAGAGGGGTCTCTCAGTGTCTCAAGACCTTCTTCACAACCACAGGCAGGTCAGCCAGTAGAACTTGGAGAGGACAAGCAGCGAGGTAGTTTGCAGGAAATCTCAACTAGCAGCATGGCCCAGACTGGGGATTGTGACCCGGCAGCATACGGTGCCCTGGTGCTGGTTTTCGTTTGCTTTCTTCTCACGCCCATTGTGTCCAGTCTAATCTTCTGGTGGATTTTACTCTCGACAGACCTTGAGAAAGGTCATACAGTCCCGTGGGAAAGTCGACGGAAAGACAGCCTATTGAAAACCCCAGAAGAAGCGCCTCAAACGAGGAGTGAGCGTCCAGGTGGTCTTCTGCCATCCCCTTTAAGAAATGTCCCCAGCTTAAGAATGGCGGACTTGACAAAAGGAGATTCAGATCCTCTGAAAGCCACTGAGAAGCCTTTGGGAACGTACATGATGGGCGTCATGGAGGCTGGGACCTTTCTAAAGGCCAATGCTGCAGTTCCATGCTGGAAGGGAAGTCTCCAGGGTCATTCCTGCAGTGACAGGAGGTGCGGCCCCTCAGGGACTCACATGGGTAGCAGCAGCCTTCCTGCTTCAGCAGCCAGGGCGTGGGCACAGGAATATGTCCCAGGAGGGAAGGTCTACATGGTGAGGTCCTGAGCATCTCCGACCACGCCCCTCCACCCAACTGCATCCTGGTTCTCCAACCTCTCAGAGGCCAACTGGGTTATTGAGAGGCCAGTCGAGGTGCTTTGTGGCTGACCGTCTACATCTGCCATTAAGTGGCTAAAGGAAGCCAGGCCTGGAGCAGGCCACGCTCTGCACCACTTTCTCCTGTCAAGTGCTTCTAGCAATCAATTCCACGCAGGCCTCGATCTGCAGGGGAATTTGAGCATTTGTCCGTTGGTTGCAGAACGCCATGACTGAGTACATGCAGCGCATGAAGCATTTTTGAAACATAAACTGTGGCGTGGATTCCAGGTGATTCTTTTTATTATTATTATTATTACTATTATTATTTTTATTTATTTTTATTTTTTTTGAGTTGGAGTCTCTCAACTGTTGCCTAGACAGGAGTGCAGTGGCCGCTCCCGGCCACCACAGCCTCGACCTGCTGGGCTCCAGTGATCCTTCCGCCTCCGCCTTCCGAGTAGCCGGAATTACAGGCGCGTGCTACCACGCCTGGCTGATTTTTTTGATTTATTGTAGAGATGAGATCTCGCTGCCCAGGTGGGTCGCGAACCCGTGGGCTCAGGCAATCCACTCACCTCAGCCTCCCAAAGGCACGGGATTACAGGCTGAGCCACCGAGCCTGGTTTTTTTTTTTTTTTTTTTGACCTGGAGTCTCACTCTGTCACCCAGACTGGAGTGCAGTGGCCGCTCCCGGCCACTGCAGCCTCCAACTTCTGGGCTCTGGCGATCCTTCCACCTCAGCCGTCCAAGTAGCTGGAACTACAGGCGCGCACTACCACACCCGGCTAATTTTTGATTTATTGTGGAGATGAGGTCTCGCCAGGTTGCCCAGGCGGGTCTCGAACCCACGGGCTCAGGCCATCCACTCACCTCGGCCTCCCAAAATGCTGGGATTACAGGCTGAGCCACTGAGCCCGGCCTCCAGGTGATTCTTAAGAGTTACAAGCGCGCCACAGAAAGCCATAATGACAGAGTGTGCTCCCATCCTGGCACAAACCCGGTGTGAGGAAGGACAGAGGGCCGGGCACAGCACTGCCCCCTGGAACAGCAACATCCGAATGAAAACTTGGTGGGCAGTACCAGTTACAAGTGCCCAAGCAGGTCCAGCAGATCTGGCTGGACCTAGACCCCCACAGGGCCCAGCCGATATGGGTCGGGAGGAAGCGAGTTCCTCCAGCTCCCTTCTTGGATGGGTCTGATTTTGGCATTCAGCAGATTTACTGACTCTTTCATGAACTTCAGTGCCAGTGAATGCATCCGTGTGGCATCTGCCTAGGGTTCTCCCTACCTTTCGGTTTATTTTGAACAACACACACATAAATCGTACATGTATACACCACTTTGTGATTTATATGGTATTTCTGCATGCTTTGTTTCCTCATCTTCCAAACCTGTGCTGTATGATGAGTCTTTTTTCCTGCCACATCGTTTGACTTAACCAGGAAAGTCACAAGAGTGGACCAAGTGGGCTCCTTCCAGCACATCTTGCACCCAGAGGATCTGGCTACCTTGCCAAATTATTGAACAAAGACGCTTCTATAAGGCAGAGGTCCTGTTGACAGAGGCGCCGTGTGGAGTTCTGAAATGGGCAGAGCAGGAATGGAGAGCCAGGCCAGTGCAGCCTCCACCCCAGCCTTGTGATGTCCAGGGTGGGAAAAGGCATTTATTTGCCCTGGGCCTCCTGGTGAGGGAACTGGAGTGGACAGACATCCCTTCGAAGGTGCCTCAGTCTATATATTTTTTTAAGCATCAGAAAAGAAATTGGGCCGGGCTCGGTGGCTCAGTCTGTCATCCTAGCACTTTGGGAGGCCGAGGCGAGTGAATTGCCTGAGCCCACAGGTTCAAGACCCACCTGGGCAACTTGGCGAGACCTCATCTCTACAATAAATCAAAAATCAGCCGGGTGTGGTAGCACGCGCTTGTAGTTCCAGCTACTCGGAAGGCTGAGGCAGAAGGATCGCCGGAGCCCAGCGGGTCGAGGCTGCGGTGGCCGGGAGCGGCCACTGCACTCTAGTCTGGGCGACAGAGTGAGACTCTGGCACAAAAAAAAAAAAGAAAAGAAAAGAAATTGAAGGAGGTGGAAAGAATCAAATGCTCATTTTCTGAAAAAGTTCAGAGCAACATTTGGTGAAAAATATCCGAATTGGAGGCAGCCAAGTACCATTCCTAAAGAACTCCATTTCATCCCATTTTGAGTTGTCATCTAAATGCAGTTATTAACCCACTCGGCTGCAGTCACAGAATATGAAGGAAAGGTTCGTTTGCTCTCTGGCTGGCTCTGGGTGGCGAGGATGCAGGCTGGAAATGAACGAGTGAACAGGGGCTTCCAAACACCAGCCTTGAATGCACCGGCTTGGGCACCCTGTTCTGCCAGCTCATTCATACAGTGTTACACAACCCCCATAGCCCGGCAGTTCCAGTGGATATTTCATGAGCAATCCTGTTAGAAGCCGATGGGGAAGACAAAAGAAATAAGACCCAGCATTTCCCTCCGAGAGCTTTGAGAGTACCCAGGGCCTCTTGTGGGGTTTCAGCATAAAGAGATACACGTGGCTTCTTCCCCTTCAAGAGGTGGATATCCCGTCCAGGGGATGGCCTCCCCGAGGTCACCTCATGATGGCCTCCACCCCTGGGCAACATGGCAGTAAGGGAGAGAGTGGAGAGACCAAAGGCAACTAGAAAAAGCGGTGATAGGTGGTTCAAGGAGGGGTAAAAGTTGCTTCAAGGTTCTCTCGAAAATTCCAAGACCCACTGACACAGACTGGCTGTGCATCACATTTAGGGGGATTCTGCTACCCCAAAGGTCTCTCCACGCTGTCCCAAATCTTTCCATTGAGAAAGCCATTCTGGCTGACAAGCTTTTCCAATGCATATACAAATATCCCAAGAAGAGTCCAGAGAATGAAGCATCCCTATCACAGAACGACTGTTTAACCAGTCTACTTTCTGCACCTTCTGGAGAGAATGACTCCAATAACCTTTTCGGAAGCACGTCCTGATAAGCACCTAGTATAAGAGATGCTTCTTGAAAAAAACAGAAACAAAGATACGTGTCTCGACTGCAGGACTTCTCAGAACCTTATTAACTATGCTTACTTAAAGTTTCTGAATTTATTTGGCTCCACGATCATCTCTGTCAACAGGCCTGTGAACGTGGCTGGGGAAACACAGCATCGAGGAGAGAGAGAGCTCATCTCTGAGTTCCTTTAATCCTGAACAAGGGATCTCCTTTGGAAACAAGAGAAAGACCCCCATAGGATGTGGCCCCAAGGTCCAGGGGAGAACAAAGAGAGGCTCCACCCCGGCAGCAGGATCCTAGCTGGCATCTCCTGTCCCACTCGCAGACCTTCTTGCCAAGACACCAGACTTGCAGGCCACCCACCTGAGAATCTCCCTCTCTCTCAGCACTTCTTTTCTCTGTTGTCTTAAGTACCAGAGCAGCCACCCCAGGGACTGTATACACGCACGCACGCACACACACACACGCACACACACACACACACAACACACACACACACACACACACACACAGCTAGCTGAGTGTAACAACCGGTAGTTTTGTGGGATTCCAACAGGCTCTTCTCCCACCAAAACTGCTTGAGTCACCCTGGAGGCTCCAGACGCTGCCCTGCGGGCCCCGGGCACTCTCCTTGTATTTCCTTCCCTGGTTTGTACGAAAAGGAAGACACGAATTACCTCGCAGCTGTTGAGGCATCTCATTTGCCCCTCAGATAATTTCCTCTTGTTCAGCTGCAGGCGGTGAGGATGAACGGTAAACCTACACACCTGAGATTTGCATTCAGGCTGACCAAGACGGAAAGAAAATGGTAATGAAACAGAACTTAAGTTTGACGTCTGGATATGAATTTCATGCCACCTCATCTGAACTTTTTAAAATCCAAAATATTTGCAGTTAAGCTCTCTCGTTACCAAATTAAATAGATATGCCTCTCATTTCACACAATAGGCATGTTTCTGAAAAACTACATGAGAAGAGATTTTTTAAAAATCAAATTATATTTTTCAAAGTACTTGGAGAGCTTTCTATTTAAAAGAATCCCACAAGGAATCCTTCCTTAGAATGAAGAATCCCATTGTAATGCAAATGACCACCTCCTAATGTATCTGTTTTCTAAATTCAAATAAACTCCAGTTGATTCAGAATGGTCAAAAGAGCAGGGTCTCGTGGTTAATTGAATATTCGTGTTAATTTGGACTCAGCATATATACCCTGTGTTGATTACCAATTTTCACAAAACAAGAATATAATAAAATACAATAAAATACACTTAACAACGAAACGATGCTGAACCTAATTACTTTTTCTTTGATAATCCAAAAGCATTCAGGGTCTGGCAGTATACATGCCTGAGTTCGGAAACAGAGATCAGGCTGAATTAGACCGATACCGGGACAGGACATGACCTGGGAGTTTTGTTTTTGACATAGTTGGACATAGGTTTTTGGGCTTGTGTGTGTGTGTGTGTGCATATGTGTGCGTTCAGCTTGTTTCAAAAATGCAAAAAACCAAACCCTGAAGTTCAGGCTATATTTCTTTCACGTCTTGGAAAAGTGCAGTCTCCAGTTCTTTGGATATTTTTTGTATTGCAGAGCCGACATCTACACAGGTAGAACCCTTTTACAGAAAGCTAGTCAAACTCAGGAAGATAAAGCAAGATTTAACTTTTCTTCTCAGCTTGCCATCTAATGAGGTGTGGGAAAGGCCAACAATCCTGGAATATGCCACACTCACAGACAGTGTCTGCCCTAGGAATGGATGGTGATCTTGATTTCATATAATGATGAAGGAAATGATTCGTTTCGAAAGCAAGTGCACAGCATCCGTTCCCCACCCCTGAAGCAAAGTCTTATCCCTTCGCTTCTTTCCAAATACCCTTCTATCCATGCCGCGGGCATGAACTTGTTAAGCGCACTTCCAGCCCAAGTTCTTGACGCTTTAAAATCCACTCACTTCCCTGTGGTTTGTTAGAACTGCTTTTCCAAGGAGTCCCGCAACCATATATTCCTATTTAAGCAAATAAGGTTAGCTGCCTTTTGCCATTCACAATTCAACAGTCCTCCTAAATTAATTTTTCCAAAAGTAATTCAAATAAAAGCTCGGTTGCCACTACTCTTTTCTGAGCCACAAGATTGAATAAGGCATCTGAATAAAAATGTGTATTACAGCCTTCTTTAATATTTAAGCATGACATTCATTGATTTGTTTCTTGTTTTCTGCAAACCTTGACAACATGATAAAATAAATCATAAGAACAAAATATAGTGGTAACATCTTTTATGGACTTCACATAGTCATCAATCTCAAGCTGTGAGTGAATTATCAGTACAGCAAAAAGATCTATGTTTTAAGAACTCCAATAGCACACTAGCTGGGGGTTTTTCACAAGCAAACTCAAGGCGAATGACTGATAAGCATCATTATTGTTTTCTGAGAGTCTAGTTTATGGTGTGTAGTGGAGGTGTTGGCATATATGTTTCGGAAGCAAAGGTTTGATCAATTCTAAGTAGACATCTACTAACGTATAAAAAATATAACAAGGCTTCACGCTGAGCGGTATCATAGTACCCGCCACCCCGTGTCAGCCTGGCAAGCCCCATATTGCGTTTCTGATTATGTTTAATATGGAATTAACCTTTCTTAATGTGATACATTCTGTATGAAACACAGATCAAACTATAGATACCTGGCATGTTCTGTGCTTTATTTGTGTTTTTATTTTTAGCAGCGTCATTATAAATACAAAAAAACAAAACAACAACAAAAAAACAAGCCATGAATTGTCATGTAATTACAATCCCTTGGGCATACTATAGACAAAAAACCTGGGAAAACTATAATCTTATTCCTAAGGTGACCCAACCCGGAGCTGGTGCTGGCTAGATTTTAGGATAATGGAAATGAGTCTGAAGCCCGTAACAAAAACACAGTAAAATCTTTTCAAAACCATCAACACCTGCAACTGTAACTGCCTCTACACCATTCCCTCTCTCTGAAACCGAAACCTGCAGCCACTGACCCAGCTGCTGAGAACCCACCACAGGGCGTCTGGACGTTCAGAAACACCTGAACCAGAGTAGACCATGTGCTGCTTTTGTTCTTTTAACATTATGCTCTCACAACCTAAATGATATTCCCTTTTTTGAAGAAGTCACAATCTCTTCTGTGTAAGTGGTGGCCCTCCGTGGGGCTGAAGGCTTTAAGGGAAAAAAATCACCGACAAGGGACGCGTAAGCATCATCGAATCCACTTGCCATAAACCAAGGATTATCCAGCAGGATTCCCCAATCGTATTAGAATTTACTCTCAGCGTGGAGCAGGTCTGGTAAGGCAGAAGAATACTCTAAAAATCTAGGAGGAATATTCCAGAATGCACAGTGGTGCCGGTGAACTTACCAAAGCTTGCTTTCTATCTGGAAAATGGGTTAATGACATCCTTAGGTGTGAGAGGATTCAGTCTTGGGATTGCAGGAGAAAGTATTAAGATGTTTTCTGGCAAGCTGAATATATGTGGTTTCCCACAAAGTCCCAGAGTGCTTTGCACTCTATCAATATCACTCCTCTCCCCTCACAATTTGAACTCCATGAAATACGATGCAATGGTCCCTGAAAGCGCAGCTGCATGTTTCCGGGCCTGGAGTTTCCAGAGCATAGCCTCATTTACATGGTGGAACACCATTCATCACCCTCCTAATTAATTCAAGTCAATGACACCGTTCTGAAACAGCTCCTCTCCGAGGCAAGTCGCATCATGGCCACCTACTTTTAACAACATGATACTGACTCTTCCTTTAGTTGAGTCACTGTAACTCATGGTGGGTTTTCTTTCTCCCCCCTTTTCTTTCGCTCTTCTAACCAATTAAAGTCACTATGATTTTCTTTACTCGGCCTAAGAGAAATACCATCAGTATTATTGCCTGTTTGACATTTTGGTTTTCCATTTGTTAAATTTTATTAGCGATATTGGAAATGTGAATTACTGTATCTTCACGGCCAGGGCGCTCTTTTGAGGAGTTCATGCGCTGTTGGTAGCACTATATACATCCACTGTAAACCTTTCAGCATGTCTACATTTCGGTGGGGGGCTTCCCAGGCAATACCATAGAGGCCATTGGGAAGTAATTATGGCTAATACAGAAAATGCTGCAGATAGCACCAAAGAAATGTGAAACTTGGTACGGCCTAGGATCCCTCAGTCTGAATAGCAGTTTCCTGGAGGTCCCTGATTTTTAGGATCGTTAAAAAAAAAAAATGAAGCCTCTGTCCGTTCCAGCCCCGTTTTGTTGCTAAAACCTCTAATGTCTTTATGCAGAAGGGCTTTATGGAATTAGATGACAAATCAAATATGGACCGATTTACCTATAAACACACTTTTGAAAAATCCATTTGGTGTTTTTCAGTTTCCAAGTCAGAAAACCAAGAAAGAGCTGGAGGGACGGTGTGCACTTTGCATAAACAGGTGTAGGTAACACACTGTTAACCATCCCCAACACACACACCATTCCCACGACCACCAAAGCCCAAGCAAGTGCCCCACGGGGTCAGTGAAAATGGAAAGGCCTGGTTCACCATGTCCCAGAGCCACCCCAAACAGACTTCTGAAGCAGTCATGTATTTTCCTGTGATACCTAATTAACCTTCCTGAGATGTCACTAATTGGCTGAGTTTGGCTAGCTGTGGTAGTGTTAGTCATACCACACAGGGTAACAGATACTCAGAACTAATCTAGAACGAGTCCATGAGGCATGGGCTGGGTCCACTGCAGTCATGCTGGGTCCCCGTGCTCTGGAGAGTAGCTGGTGCAGAATGGGCACCCAATAAACACCTGCGGGATTAAGAAACCTATAAGCCTCCTGATCCAGGAGCCGCTTTTCGATGCTGAGGTGAGCATGCCTGGATGCGTTTGTTGGCTTCACACCCCCGTGCCTCTGATTCCTCATCTGTAGAATGGAGAGAATGCTAGTGTCCACCTCAAAGAGCTGCTCTTGGATTAAACGATGGTACATCATGGCATGTGTGTGTATGTACACATTTGTGTGTATGAGTACAGGCAGAGATACAGGCAGAGAGAGAAGAGAGGGAGTAGGACAGTGTCTGTTACGTAGCCTGCCCTCAGAAAAAAATACACTATCATTAATTCTTTTGGGGGTTAGCATTTAAGCATGTCATTAACATGACTTAGTGAGCTGACCCAGCCTTGGATACACTTTAAGATCCTAATGAGGTCCATTTAAAAATCATGAAGGAAACCCAGTGTTTGGGACAAGCCAGTGTGTCCCCAGTAATTTCCCATATCTTTTCATTCCACGCCATCTCACCATTAGAAAAATCTGCACTGAAGGGTGTCTCTGAAGAGCCAGGACTTCACAGAGGGAAGAATCTATGAAAACCTCCAATCCTGTGTATAAATGACATATTAGGAATTTTTTTCTTTCTGAATACTAATACATAATTCTTGCAGAAGAAGGACCACATGTCCATTCCTATCTGGTGGCCTGCAAATAGTCTATAATATTGCACCAATATTCACTTAATAAAAGAGGAAGTTTGCATTGCTTATGCTACTTTCATTTGGATCACACCGCTTTTAGACATTATGTAGAAGACTGCCCAGCGACAGCTATGCCTTGTCAGTCATTTAATTAAGCAAAGCAAGCTTGCTATTCATTTTATTTCTGTATATGTTAATGTTAAAAACTAATAGAAAACAGCTAGCAAATTGTCCCCTGCATATATTGGACACAGCAACAATTACTCTGGCAGAGAAGATATAATAAAAGAGGAAATTTTAATAGTATCCTTATTCCATTTATTCTCTTGGGCTTCTGTTTCAAGGTACTGTAGAAATTAACAATTATTCCTTCTCATTGTTTTTGATGATCTTTTTCTATTATGCTCCTACCCGACTTAAAATAAAAAATAATTTAAACTTACATTTTTTTATTCAATTTTATGGTGCCCTGAGATTTACATTCCAGGCATGAAGAAGAACTGAGAAGAATCAGAAAATCACCCAGAGAGCCTTCCCTTCCTGTTTCTTGACAACTAGTTAAGGCCATGCCAGTCATTAGTACAACTGAGATTATCTTGATTTCAACTCGGAAATTCACGTAATAAAAATAATTATCTTATACATCACTGTATTGACAAATATGTCTTTCTTGTACTTTATGAATGTCTATCATATGATATGTCTAAATAGTTGCTATGACTCCACTATAGATAGCAATTAACTGAGTTTATATGGCAAATTGTCTAAGGATTTCTCCACAATGCTTGGGGAAATCTAACAACCTGAAATATTCTCCAATTTATTGACATGCTGCTACTATGTTAAAAAAAAAAAAGGAGGCCATCCATAAACAGCATTAGTTTGAAAACTAAGATCTTATTATAAGTGTAGGGACTCAGACCCTTGGCTTGGCTGAAATAAAGAAGATGGATTTTATCTTGTAAAGGTTACACTGGCTCTTTGTTTTGGCACAGGAAAATGTTGTCGTGATCAATGGAAACGTGAAGTCAAGACAATCTTCTTTAAAAATGGCATGTGGTTTCCTGGTGAAAATTCCACCAGACCCACTTTTGAGGAGACGGTGGAATATCATTCAGTTCAAGTCGCCTTTGGTTTTCCGTTGTGTCTCATACAATTCTCGGAGACCGGTCATTTCTCAGGCCCTAGAGGTGTAACCTCAGAGCCATTTGACTCTCCCTGGTCCCTCCTCCGTGGTTACGTCATCAGTGCCATACATCCTGCCAGGCCCAGCAAAACACGATTATCCTAGAAATGCACAGACCGATTTCCTAAGTGTGGAGGTATCTACTCTTTCCCGAGTGCTGGTTTTCCATTGCTGCGTATGAAACCTCACAAATTCAGCGGCTTAATATTAGCACATGCATCATCTCACCCACAAGAGTTCAGAGGTGGCTTAGGTGGGTCTTAGATTCAGGATATTCCAGGCTGTGGAAAAGGTTTTGTCCGTGGGACAGGGACCTCTTCCAAGCTCATGTTGCTGTTGGCAGAGCTCAGTTCCTTGTGGTTGAAGGACTGCAGTCCCTACTTTCTTGCTGTCTGCCAGTGGGGGTCATTCTCAGCAACTAGAGACCCCACATTTATTTCCCTGCCGTGTCTCCTTTTCAGGGGCCTGCTCACTGGTAGATGACTTCCTCCAAGCCAGCAGGAAGGACCCAGTCCTCTTCTAAGGGATTTCATCCGATTTATGCAGGTCTACTCAGGAAAATTATCCCTGATTGACTCAACATTAAGCTGATTAGGAGCCTGGATTACAACTGTAGAGTCCCTTCGCCTTCATTAAATAATGTAGCCTCATCACGGGGTGACATCTCACAGAAGCAGGGCTGGACATCTCCTGTGGTCCAGGTAGGTGACCATTGCACCTTTTTTTATGAAGAGCTCAAAGCATCTCTTAATATGTAAAGAACAGCAAGGGTAAGAGAGTTATCAGACCTTTTCTGTCTGAGAGCAAAATGCCTTCTGTCTCTTGATTTGCTCTCAAAAGAACTTTGCTAATTGTAGAAAATAAATGAGTACAAACCCCTAAATCCAGAAAAAGCTACTTGGGTAGCTAGCTACCCCGTCTGCTTAGAAACATTCCAGAACCTTCCAGATTGGTGGAGGTTAGGGGGAGAGAGAATATTGAGAATATGCCTGGGGGTGGGAGCGGCAGAGAGGCAACCCTAGGCAGTTACAGCTTTGCCACCCACAGATTAGCTGTGGGGATCAAAGAGTGTGTCCCCACCCACCACGGTTCCTCACAGGGCTGATGGGTACTGACAGGGCTGCAACGTGGGAGGCCCGGGCGGGCTCAGAGAAGCAGAGAGCAGCCTGCAGTTCGGCCTGGAGACGGGGCCCTCTGCATGGTCGCCGAGGCTTTGGAGCCTGCAGTTCTGGCCGAGGAGAGCTATCCCCCAGTAACCCAGGCTCGCGTTTGCCTAGAAGCATGAGGCCACTTTTAATATATTTTTAATATTCTGGTTATCATGCAAAGACTCATCGATGAGGAAGTTTAAGCAGTGTGCAAACAAGGCAGCCCGCTGGTTGGTGTTGAGATACCTGGCACACCCCGTCAACATGTGGAGTCTCACGTTGTGTTTCTGATTATATTTAATAATACAAAATTAGCCTTTCTTAATGTAACATATTGCGCCTGCATCACCATTTGTTTGAACTGAAAACACCCCTTCCCACTTTTCAGTTGCAATAAAAGGACTCACACGGTGACTAAAATTTCTAGTCATTTTCATGCATTTGCAAAAACAGTAGGAAAACAGAGCAATTCTCTGAAACCAGCCAGAGCAGGGGCATGCTGAAATGGGCTTGATTGCTCAAGGGCGAGGCGGATCGGCTCAGACATCCGGGGTGGGGTGCTCAGCGTTTACTTGCCGCCAGGCCCAGGCCACTCCATCTAGAGGACACGGTCCTCTTGTCTTCTTCCTCTGGGTTGTGAAGCCAGAAAAGTTTCGTCCATCTGCACGGCGTCCTTTCATGCACTGCAGCCCTCCCAGGAGCCGAGCCGGGGAGCATAGGCAAGACCTTTGGATTGGGCTGGTGGGAGGACTCCAGCGATCCTCCCACGTGGATGAGACCAGTGCTCCCAGTGTAAGCACACAGTAGGTGTAGCGCTCACTCTGCTGTCTTAGCAGGGCCTTCTGATACTAGATTTTTCCGTCTCCACTTTCTGGCCCAGATAATTCTGAGCTCAAACATTAAGTTTGCTTCCCTCTTGTTTTGAGCTAACAAAGATCATAGGATATGGTAGAGTTTTGAGGCTGAGAAGGAGGATGGAACTCCCTTTTCCTGTATTGCTTTTCTTTCCATGCCTTCTTCTGCTCAAATTCTCCACAAACTTCTATTGAGCAAACACACAAGGTAGAAAGAGCTTTATTGACCACCTAGCTACGCAGGGCAGGAGTCAACTGAAGGCTCTCCGTCTAGAGTCTCCTGTGCATTTGGGCCCTTCTGATGTGATGGGCATTGGAGGTACATAGAGCTAAAGAGATTACAAAGCAAACTGGTCACTGCCACGGGCTCTCACAGTTCTGAACTAAAGCTGTGAAGACAAGAAGTCAATGCCACACCCTGACGACAAAGGGTGATAATGCCAAAGGCATTTTCAGGGATGGCAAGAGGAGGAAATGCTGGCTTGACAGCTTAATATGAGAGAAATGATGAGAAAAATTTCCAAAATATGATACCTCGGAACACATCACAGAGTGGCAATTCAACAAGAGCAAAGCTGTCCTTTTAAATTTCTTCCTTCTAAAGAGATCTAGAGAAAGTAAAGTTATTATCAGACACACTTTAGAAAATTGACATACTAATTAATGAATACAAAGCAACCAATAAAAGTAAATAGTGCATTCAAACACCCTTCCCAGAAAAAAAACATACAATAAAACTTCGAAAAGATATGAGTAAAGGGGAAGAATTTCCACTTTCACATATTAGCGTGTACTAACATACATGTTGCATGCAGCAAACCATATGACTCCAGAAGTTTCAGATGACCACAGTTGGACAAAGAACTTAAGACTAAGATGGCAAGCCCTGAAAAAGTTAAGAAAATAATGGAGTTATTTGAAATGTATGCAGGGGGGAGAGATTATTCAATGCATGGTGCTGAATTATTGGTTCATTTTTTAAATGAAGTTAGATCTTTATCTCATACTTTGCAACAAATAAACTCCAAATAGAATAAAGTAGCAAATAAAAAAATACTATATAAGGATGGGAATTAATAAACATGATTATTTAAAAATATAAATTTAGTGTGAGAAAGGCCTTTCCAAGCATAAGACCTAAAAAAGAAAAGAAATTATGATAGATTTCCCCAAATAAAAATCAAAATACTGCTAAAAGGAGGAATACCTATTTAAATGCTGAAATGCAAACAAACTGAGAGAATGTTTGCTAAATACATGGGTAGTCCATGTTATTAATAAAAAGGGACCCACAGATCAATAAGAAAAAGACAAGTACCTATATCTACAAACAAGAACTAATTCAGGAACCTGCTAGTGCCCTGGGGTCACAGGAATCCTGACGTCCAAGTTCTTGCTGTATCCTCCTTGTAGTCATTATATGAGAGGCTCCTCTGTTTTGTTTTGCTTTGTTTTTTAATAGCGATATCAGTGTTCTGATTCACCCGGTGGATGGAAAAAGGCCTTTTCAGACATTGCTGGATGAAAATGTAAATTGGTAAAAGCTTTCTGGAGGGAAACTTGGTGTTGCTTATAACATTTATTTAAAACATGCATAGTCTTTAAACCTGAAACTTCATTTCTAGGAATTTTTCTAAAGAAAAACTAGGACAAATCCAAAAAGTCATATCTTCACGAAGTTAACACATTCCTATTCATAATATCAGAAACTCAGAAATGCTCTAAATTTTGATCCACTAGTTGTCCAAGCATCCAAAAAACTGAGTACAACAATGCTCAGGTCTCAGAAACACTGAGATCTATGTAATGCAATATGTGCAGAGCCTGGCACATAGCAAGCTTTTATTGCATTATTGTTGTCATTGTTGTTGTTGTTTACCCATACCATGAAATTCTGAGTGCCATTAAGAAAAATGTTTGAGAAATACACATATTCACTTGGGGAAATTTGAGATACAGTAAATGCAAAAAAAAAGCAAGCTACAAAACAGCAATTACAGGAAAATCCTATTTTTGAAAAGAAAAATATATATGAATATGTATCATAAACATTCTGAAAGGAAATATACAAAATGTTAATAGCACCTATCTATGGGTTCTGGGAATATACAGTAATTCTTTTATTCATAATTCTCTGTATATTCTTATTTATCTACAATGATTATATAGTTCTAGGGTAATAAAACAAAATATATTTTAACTATGAAGACTATGTAGATACAAAGAAAATATTTATGGTACAATGGGAAGTCAGAAAATACTCCAACTGGTACATACGCCAATTTCAACCTTGTAAAACATCCGTGTGTATCAGGGGAATGGAGTTGGTGCTCAAAGCAGGAAAACAGGAAGTGCTGTGTGCTGCCAGTATTCCTTAGATAGGGAGAGAGGAGTCTTATCCTCTACCTGCACTTTACAAGGTCCTGCTCTGGAACCCACCTGCTCAAGGGACTAGACCATGAGCACCCCGAGGTACACACTCAACCTGGAGCTCGTGGCCCCATGCCTGACCCAGGACTCTGCCAAGACGGGCCAAGTCCACTTCTTCCATGGTCCCGTTCCGATGAAGGCTGACCTCACCGTGAGCATTTCACTCAAAGTCTCAATGGGCACCTTGGGACAACTGTTAGCATGTCATTCATGTGTAATATCCTCACAGACTGAGGCATGCCTCCTAATGTGGCCAGGCTCAGGGAGGACTGGCTCCCAGCTTGGGACCAGATCTCCCAACAGGCCACATTCAGGCAGGGAATGCCATGGTGGCCAACAATTCTCAATTCTAGCCTGGCCTTCCCAGCAGCTGTGGAGGTAAGCGTGTTAAAAGAAGAGGAGCACTCATCTCTTATGTAACCATTTGGTTGGTCTGGTTCATAACTTTTCAATATTCGACATGCAGCGTGTGAGTGTCCTGATATATTCTTATTCTGGGTCTGACAATTTCAGGAGCGGGCTCGGGTGATGAGGATATCAGAGTTTTGTGGTTGATGATGTTTTAATGTTCCTGGCTTTCTTAATTTTATGTTCTCCAGGCAGACAGTGACATTGCCTCCTTGGGTCATGAAGGTGCAGCCATCTTAACTCAGACTTTAACCTGGGCGGAATTGAAGAATTCC
This sequence comes from Cephalopachus bancanus, assembly GCA_027257055.1. Taxonomy (NCBI): domain Eukaryota; kingdom Metazoa; phylum Chordata; class Mammalia; order Primates; family Tarsiidae; genus Cephalopachus; species Cephalopachus bancanus. The sequence goes on along the minus strand of JAPVLO010000169.1, from coordinate 3,376,020 downwards.
TATACTTGTATGGGAAAACCATTACTGAAATGTAGTATACCCTTTAATTCTAAATGTGTGCATTTTTGCTAGCAGTACACTGTGATGGAAATCAAGAGATAGTTTGAGAAATCTGCAACAATTACAATGTAACCAAAAAACATCAAGGATTCTCTGCTCCCTTCTGAAAAGAGTGTTTCTTTGCCCACCATAAACCTTGCTCACATATGTGTTTAAAAAAGGACACGGCATGTTCTTCCCATGTTGTCTATACAGTCAATCTGGGTTTTTTTTCAATAGCCAATAACTTCATTTCATTATTGATTTAATTTGACAGAGCACCAACATCATTCTGAGGAGGCCATGCCAAATGCCAAATGCCAAATGCCAAAGGAGTCTGTCCATGGCAGAGATGCCAACATCCCTGCCCTGTGGTGCCATGAGCCTAGTGGTCCACCAGACACGAACTTCAGGTTGCAAACTGGGCAGGATGGACATTTTCTAAGGGAACCTGTCCTCATTTCATACCCCCCAGCTTCCTAAATGTAAGTGGCAACTCTAACTTTGTTCCAGCACTTGGTGCCAGGCGCTCGAGATGAAAGAAGTCCATGGAAGCAAGCCAACCACAACACAGCTTTGGAGCCAGGAGAAAGAATCGACAAAGCTGAAAAACAAGCACAGGGCTTTGTTATTATGGTAACTTTGGCTGGTGGAAGAAAATGCAGGCTTTAAACCGCTCGGGGTCACACAGAAGCAAAGATCTAGGGCCTATTTGTTTGGGAGCCAGGGATACGGAGAGACACCGCCAGGATCATAATTCTGGCTTCCACCATGGGGTAATGACCCAAAACTGGTTTGTTTTGACAGCTAAAGCCCAAAACAGGCAAGTGGGATGCTGCACACAGTTGAAACCAGGCTGCCCTCGCAGAGAGAGCCCCAAACCAAAGTCCCCCTTTGCCTGAGATGTGTTTCCCCTTTTTCTCTCACATGGGCAGCATAAGCGCGGAGATTTCCCAAGAAGCAGCCTGGACTATACGTTAGCAAACGGAAGGAAAAACCAGGCCACTGGACTGCTCATGAATGCCGGAGGACATTTTGCTGGCAAATGTGTCAAATGGCCACCTAAGTCTGAGCCCATGTCGGGGCCCTAGGAACCGCAAATTCAATTCTTCCAAAAGAAAATTAAGCTTGCAGTTCCTTTTGCACCATCTAAGATGGGGACTGTGAGGTCCATATACCCAGCCCGAGTTTGAGGGATCAATGTGACCCTGAACTTGGTGTTTTAGTGGATGTCAGTGGATGTTTCAGTCGGAGAAAGAAAGTCCACAGAAAAACAAACAGTATATAGCCTCTTCTCAAACATCAGGCCCCAGCTCAAATCCAGCCCATGCTTCCTCAGGAACATTCCAAGTCCAATATCAGCCCCTGAGGTTGGAGGAAGTCCAAAGCAAAATTTAAAGCAATCTTTGGAAACTCGTATAAAGAAATGAACATTTCTGGCATTCTTAGCTGTGACAGAGTAACTTGTAGCAGACTGAGGACAATTATAAAAGTTGGGTAGAAAAAAAATTCTGTATGAAGACATTGGAAGCCAATCAAGCAGCCAGGCTTGAGGGTACCAGATTCCAGAGGGAGGGGAAAGGACTGGGGAGAATACTCACTCGTGGATACTTTTTTCCCATTGGGGAATTTGCCAATTTATAGTATAGGACATCGAGTTCGCAGGTAAAAGGAATAGACGAGGCAAGTCTCGATGGACTGAAAAGATAAAAACAAAAGTGTGGTGCAGTCAGAGAATGAGGATTCTAGAGTAAAGGGAACCTCCGAGAAGGGAGCCTGATATTCTGCCACCAATTCCCCTGGGATAGTCTGCCTCCAATTCTCCCAGGGCATTTGTTAATGCTGAGCTTCCCAGACACAGGGCAAGGGGAAAAGAGACTGAGAGGAAAGCATTTGCTAAGAGGCTTAAACACTAAGCAGGGATTTTGGCAGACTTGCAGCCCTGGGGAGACAGGAAGGGAAGTTAACTTCAGAGCCCACTAAAGAGGGAGGGGCTCTGATAAGTGCTTCAGGCCTTCTGCTGAGAGTCCTGAAGGACCACAGCCCAGAAGCAAGGACAATCAAACACAGGTCACTTTTTTTAAAGCCTACAGCAAGGCTTGGGGTGTCCAAGGCCATCTTTCTACATTACACCCCTCAAGAAGAAAGTGATGGCATCCTCCAGGGTCCTTACCATTGCATTTTAAATCCAAGTTTTGGTGGCATTCAATTAAAAAATCAGGCAAGACCTGTAATGGAAATAAGTCATCAAAAATCAAGGGAAAAAAATGATAGTAGGAATAGGCTCACAGGTGATCTAGATATTGGAATAATCAGACATGAACTTTTAAATAATTACAATAAACATGTTTAAGAAAATTGGTGGAAAAAAATAGAGAACTGCATCAGAGAAGTGGGATCTATAAGAAAGAATCAAAGCAAAAAATACAAGGCAGAACTTAAAAATTCAATCAACTGATTTAATTGAAATTTGGACACAGCAGAAAAGAGGATAAATGAGCTGATAGATAGATCAGTATGAAATATCCAAAATGAGCACAGAGGGGAAAATTGTAAAACACTGTCAGCAACATAAAAGACATTTGGGACGGGGTGAAAAAGTCTAACATATGGTAAATGGAAAGATTAGGATAAAAGCATCATTTGAAGAGATGTCAGCTGAGAATTTTCCAGTTCTGCCCGAAGAATGTCAAGATGTTCTGTAACCCACAGAAAGGATAAATACAAAAACTATTTTATATTAAAACTGCTGAAAATCAAGGAGAGAAAAAAATCTTAGTAGTAGAAGCGGCCAAGTATAAACAATGAAAGAAAAGTCAGATGGACAGATGTCTTTGTAAAATAAACGAAGGAAGTCAAAAGACAGTAGAAAGAAATCTTCAAAATGCTGGAAGAATGATTGCCAATTTAGGAATTTATACTTCTTGAAGTATTTTTGAAAATGAAAAAAAACACACATGAAGTTAAAAAAATAAGGCGTTCGTTCCCAGTAGACCCATACTAAAAATAGTAAAGCAACTTATTCAGGGAAAAAAAATGGCCACAAGTAAGAGCACGGTAATGCAGGGGTAAACAAGGACTGTCAGAAAGGGACAATGCGGAGGTAAATTTGAAGGAACAACAATTTTCTGAAACAATAATAATAATATGTGTAGAGTTTGAAGTAGACATAGCATTAAAATAGAAAACAACAGCAGCACAAAAGAAAAGAAAGACATGAGTGCAGTTAAGGTATTGTAAGGTCCTTACCTCATTGGATAAATTGAGGCCAATTCTAGCAAGTCGCAAATGTACAGGTCACACAGACTGGGGAGGGCTCACCAATATCATCTAGAGTAAGCAATACAAGAAAATTAAAGAAGGTATAACTAACAAGCTGATAAAAGGTGAAAATGACAGTTTGAATAATCATTCAATTAATGGATGTTAAAATAGGAGAAAAATAGAGGAAACAAATAGAAACCAGAGAATAAGAAGTCAGCTATCTTTGAATTCCAAAGGTTGTATTTAATGAAAATAGAATAAATAGGCCAATTAAAAGACTACTATGTCTTCAAAATAAATTTTTTTTTTTTTTTTTTGAGTTGGAGTCTCACTCTGTCGCCCAGACTGGAGTGCAGTGGCCGCTCCCGGCCACCGCAGCCTCGACCTGCTGGGCTCAGGCGATCCTTCCGCCTCAGCCTTCCGAGTAGCCGGAATTAAAGGCATACGCTACCATGCCCGGCTGATTTTTTGATTTACTGTAGAGATGAGGTCTCACTGCCCAGGCCGGTCTCGAACCCGCAGGCTCAGGCAATCCACTCACCTCAGCCTCCCAAAGGCGCGGGATTACAGACTGAGCCACCGAGCCTGGCTCAAAATAAATTTTTAAAAGCTTGACTACATGCCACCTGCATATATGCTAGGTGATGCTTGTTTTAATTGTAAGAATAAAATTGAGTTGTAAACAAAACAATGAATAAAAGTAAAAGAGGAATCTTATGCAAACACCAGCCCCCCAAAACTAATATGCCTATTTTAGTATCAAACAATATTTTAAGGCAAGATGGATTATTAGAAATAGAGAGATATTCCACAACGATAAAAGGGATAGTTCAGCAGTAAGATAAAACAATCCTAAATTTGTTTCCCCTGACGAAATAGGCACAAAATATATAAAACTAACCAGAAATTGTGAATTTTAATACATATCTCTCAGTGGAAGACTGAAAAAGCAAAATAAGCAAATAAGTAAAATCAGTAAGTTCATAGAGAATTTGAAGCTGGGCTCGGTGGCTCAGCCTGTAATCCCGCGCTTTGGGAGGCTGAGGTGAGTGGATTGCCTGGGTTCAAGACCCGCCTGGGCAATTTAGCGAGACCTCATCTCTACAATAAATCAAAAAAATTAGCCGGGCATGGTAGCACGCACCTATAGTTCCAGCTACTTGGGAGATTGAGGAGGAAGGACCGCCGGAGTCCAGCAGGTCGAGGCTGCGGTGGTCTGGGCGACAGAGTGAGACTCCAACTCAAAAAAAAAAAAAAAAAAGAGAGAGAATTTGAGAGCCACAATTAACTAATCTGACATATTTGCTTTGGTTGGAGTATATTTTTAAAAATCCAGCTTCACACAGATATTTAGGTGGAACAAGAAGGATTTGGCATCCTTGTCAGATAATTGTGTGTGATTGTCTTTGATATTATACCAAAATTTGGCACAGGTAGTTTTGTAAAGATTAGTTGCAGCATGAAATCTGAACCCATATAAATGCAATACTTTGCACTCTGTTGAATAAATACCTGTTGGTCTATCTCACTCACTGGATGGAGTTTGCATCTATGCATGATTTTATAGTGCAGTGATCTTTTGGAAAATACTGGTTAACTGAGTTATGCAGATCTTTCAAATGTTGACATATGTCCTTATATAATATTCTTAAATTATTTTCATTAATATCTCAATTTGACTCATCATAAAAGTCTTAAATTATTGGGAAGTTTTCTAGCTAATAGTTGGTGGGAACCGTCTTCTCAATTTGCCTGGAACTATTCCAATTTTAGTGCTGAAATTCCTGCAACCTTGTGGTCCCTGACAAACCAGTATGGTGGACTGAAGGTTAGTAGATTAGATACGTGCGAGTTTTCCAAAATTTTAAGTTTTGCTTAAATATTTGAATGTTATCATTGGCAGTAAATATTCTCAGTGATTTTTCATGAAATGGTAGGCTCACCTGCTTTTTCTCTTTTGAAAAACGTCTGTCACCGGGCTCGGTGGTTCAGCCTGTAATCCTGCGCCTTTGGGAGGCTGAGGTGAGTGGATTGCCCGAGCCCGCGGGTTCGAGACCCGCCTGGGCAGCGAGACCTCATCTCTACAATAAATCAAAAAAATCAGCCGGGCGTGGTAGGCTGAGGCGGAAGGATTGCCAGAGCCCAGCAGGTCGAGGCTGCGGTGGCCAGGAGCAGCCACTGCACTCCAGTCTGGGCAACAGAGTGAGAATCCAACTCAAAAAAACAAAAACAAAAAACGTCTGTCAAAGACTCAAGTTAGAATAACCATACTCGTCTGTCAGTTGTTTCTTTTTAAAGTAAAAATGGAAGTCCTTGAAAAAAGTGGTGAGTTCACTTTGCATCTCAAACATCATAAATCTACTTTTTTGAGGCAACCATTGGACTACAGTGTATAGCAGAAATACTTTATGCGTATGTCAAATTTAGTCATACAGAATACTAAAATAATAATTTTTTGTCACTCATCATATACATTTTTAACTGAAATAAACATTTTGTTTGCAAGTAGGAGGCATCAAGAAATATAGTGACTACTAGTACAGTCTGGTGCCACTATGCTCATTCAAGCTAACACACCAACAATTTAATTCATCACTGCTTGTGCACCCTCAGTGCAAATTAAAGCACAATAGGAATGGCAATAACTACTGTCATGTTGTCTTAATATTATTATAAGAATTCTTGCCAGCTACTTGGAAGGCTGAGGCGGAAGGATCGCCGGAGCCCAGCAGGTGGAGGCAGTGGTGGCCGGGAGCGGCCACTGCACTCCAGTCTGGGCGACAGAGTGAGACTCCGACTCAAAAAAAAAAAAAAAGAATTCTTGTTACCTCCTAGAGCCCCTAAAAGTGTCCTGGAGATCTCCAGGGTTCACAGAAGGAACTTTGAGAACTGGTGGTCTAAGTGCCCATATCATGAAACTAGAAGCAAAAGGCAACTTGAGCCCAAAGAAATGAAAAGTATACAGAAGTTAAGAATTCAATAGATGGTTTTAACAGCATAGTAGAGAAAGCAGTAGAAGAAAGAAGTGTAAAGGTAAGAGTAGAAACCAGTGAAATATGAAGCAAATATAATAGAAAATAAACACAACCAGAAGTTGGCCTTTTGAGAAGTCCAACAAAATATATGAATGAATCTAGAAAGACTGAGAAAAAAAGAAGCAACAAAACCAGTAATAAAAAAGGGCCGTCAACAGAGATATTCAGACATTAAAAAGATAATCAATAGCATGGTATTTTTAACAACTTTGTATCAGTACATTTGGGGAATTTAGGTGGAATTGGCAAATTTATTAAAACATACAAAACTGACTCAGGAAGAAATGGAAGGTCTGAAAAGTTTAATGTCTGCTAAAGAAATTAAATCTATAGTTCCAAGATATCTCACAGGAAAAACTCAATGTCCAGATGACTTCTCTGACAAATTATTCTAAACATTTAAGAAACAAATGCCATCAATCTTATATAAGCTTTTTCAAAGACTAGCAGAAGAGAAACCACTTTTTTGAAGCCACTATAAACTTGACACCAAACTCTGATAAGGAAATTACGATAAAGAAAAATCACAGCCCTATCTCTCTAGTTAATATAGATGCAAATATCCCAAATAGCATATCGGCAAACCGAACTCAGTAGGAAAGAAAAAGTGTGTGTATCACATCTCCATTGAGTTTAAGAATTCAAGATTGGTGTAGCATTTAAAAATTAGCCAGTGTAATTGATCACAGTGATGGAATGAAGGGAAAACCTGGGAATCATTATAGCAAAAGCAGAACATGAATTTAACAAAAGCATGATAAAAAAATTAATCAATTAGAACATGGAAGGAGCTTCCTTAATTTGATAAAAACACACGCACACATACCAGCAAAGATTGTATTTATTGATGTAATATTGAAACTTGCTCCTAAAATTGGGAAAAAAGCAAAATGTTTGCTATTATAACTATCACCACACTATTGTACTAGACATTTTAAATGTTATAATAAGGCAAGAAAAGAAAAGCCACAATTCATTATCTTTAGATGACATGATTGTGCATGTAGAAAACCTTATAGATAAATTATTAGGCTTATTATGTAAATTTATTGTAGTTTCTGAAGTCAAGGTTAATGTACACAATTTCAAAATTTCATTTCTATATACTAGAAGCAAACACCTAGAAAATTCTTTTTCACTGATGTTAGTTATAGTAGTATGAAAAACCATTTATCAAGGAGTTAAATCTACTGAAATATGTTCACTCTCTGCACAGAAAACACTAAAACATCACTGAGAGAAATGATAGGGGTTTGAAATCAGTGAAGATATATGCCATGCACATTGATTAACCAACTCAATAGTCTAATTATGTCAAGCCCCTAGAGAGTCAATAAAATCTCAGTCTTAAAATCCCAGGAAGTTTTTTGTATGTGAAATTGGCAAACTGGTCTTAAAATGTATATAGGAATGCAAGTGACACGCTTGAAAATCAGAAGATTCATTACACTTTAATAAAATAAAGACTTATTTTCTGAATCAATAACTAAAACTCATGATGCAAGGATAAAGCATCCACAAACATAAGCATATCCAATTATATGATATATGAGCAGTCCTAATGGCATGTCCATCAAGGATGGACCACATACAATAGTACGGTCCCATAAGATTAAAATGAAGCTGAAAGATTCCTATCTAGTGATATCTTGATGATCCCATGTAGGCCTAGGTTAGTATTTGTGACTTTGTTTTTTTAAAAAAAGCTTAAAAAGTAAAACAATTAAAATTTTAAATAGAAACAAAAATCCGAGTATCACATGTTCTCACTCATATAATGGACCTTGAACATCCAATGTAATCCTATAAGAAAAGGACTGACAGTAGTGGGAAATTATGGGGGTGGGAGGGAGATGGGATTAACGGTAGCAAATATCTGTCTGGGGACAGGGAAACACCTCTTATCAACAGGGTGCCTGAATGAAACGTATTTGTATACCTAACCCTTAACTGTACCCCACAATATCATAATTTTAAAAATTGATATAAAAAAAGAAAAATGTTTTTAAATGAAGAATTAAAGACAAAATATTTTGTACACCTATACAATGTGTGTTTTAAGCTACAATAGAGTCAAAAAGTTTTAAAATTAACAAGTTTATAAAATAAAGTTACAGTGAGTGAATTATTGTTTTATTACTAAATAATTTTTATAAATTTGATGCACTCTAGGTGTTCAATGAATACAAAGTCTATAGTGGCACACAGTAATGTCCTAGACCTTCACATTCAATCACTACTCACTCAGTGACTCACCCTGAGTAACTTCTAGTCCTTCAAGCTCCATTTATGGTCAGTGCCCTAGACAGGTGTATCGTCTTCTGTCGCTTACACCATATTTTCGCTGTACCTTTCCTATGTTTGGACACACTATTACTTACCATTGTGTTTCAATTGCCTACACTATTCAGTAGAGTAACATGCTATCTAGATGTGTAGTCTAGGAGCAGTAAGCTATACCATATAGCCCAGATGTGTAGTAGACTGTGCCATCTTGGCTTGTGTAAGTACACTCCATGATGTTCACACAATAACGACATGACCTAAGTATGCATTTCTCAGAACCTATCCTCATCTTTAAGTGATGCATCACTATATATGTATATACATGTATATATGCATGCATTTGTATATGTGTACATGTGTGTGTATTTTTTAAACTTAATATAGAACAAAGGCACACAGTTAATGGGATAAAAAAACTGTTGCTGTCACGATTGTATATCCATGTGGAAAAAATGAACCTGACACCACTCCTCCACCATACACAAAGTTCATTGCCAGGTAGGTCATAGGCCAATGTAATGGCAAATCAATAAAAGCTTCCGGAAGATAATACGGGAGAATATCATTGTGACCCTTGAGCAGGCAGCGATTTCTTAAACAGAAGACAAAAAGCATTAATATTAAAAGAAGAGATGATTAATTGGACTTAATTTACTACAAAAATTTCTAACTACCAAAAGATATCATTAAAAGAACAAAAGCAAGACATAGTATTAGGAGAAAATGTTTTCAATGCATATATCTAACAGAGACCTCAGATCCTGAATTCAAAAGGAACTTCCACAATTAAATAAGAAATAGACAATCCAATTTTCTTAAAAAATAGTCCATAAAAGTCTAAAAGTATAATCCATAAAAAGAAAATTGATAAATCATGAACTTCACCAAAATTAAAAACATTCATTCGAAAGACCCTGTTAAGAAGATGTAAAAATACAAGCTACAGAGTGGAGGAAGATATCTGACACTCATATCTGACCAAGGAATAGTATCGAGGATATAGAAAGACTCTTAAACTCAGCAGCAACAAAACCAAAAACTTCAGTTGAGGAATGGGAAAAACATATAATAAAACATTTCACCTAGGGGTTATGCAGATGGTGTGTGAGCACAAGAAAAATACTCAACAACATTTGCCAACAGAAAATGCAAATTGAAAACACAGTAAGATATCACAACACACTTCCCATAATGACTGAAATAAAATATGGTGTCAACACCAACTGCTGACAAGGAGGCGAAGAAATTGTATGACTTACTCATGGCTGCTAGGAATGTTATCTGGCATAGCCACTATGGGAAACAGCTCAGTCGTTTCTTTAAAACTAAGCATGCCCCTACCCTGGGACCCAGCAGATGAACTTCTGAGCATAGAGGATACATGGAATCTCTCTGTATTATTTCTTACAATTGTATCAAATAAACAACACAGATTTTCCAGTATGATTAAAATAGAGTTGTGAATATCAATGAAAAAGCAAAAGAACAAAGAGTTGATACACACTTTGTTAAAAAGTTTAAACAAATGGATAATTAGCATATTTAGGGTGTTCAACGTAATCAGTCATAAAAGAATTGCAGCTTAAAACCACCAACAGATTCCACTACGTATTCACAGAATGGAGGAGGAGAAAACTGACAATATCAAGTGTTGGCAAGAAGTGGAGTAAACCAGAACTCTTACTCACTGCTGATGAGAGTATAAATTGATGCAACCACTTGGAAACCTGCTTAGTGTCAGTGTTACTGACTATTACATAGACTATTTACACTGTCTATGAACCAGCAATTCCATCTCTTGATATATACCCAACAGAAATGCCAAACGACATGTACAGGAATGTTCTGGGCAGGACTATCAGTAATAGTCAAAAACTGGCTAAAAATCCCACAAATATTCACTAACAGAAGGATACATAATTATGTTCTGATTCTTTCACGCAGTAGAATATTATGCAGCAGTGAAAAAAAAAACAGATTGGTCAGGCACGGTGGCTCACGCCTATAATCCCAGCACTTTGAGAGGCCAAGGTAAGAAGATTGCCGGAGGCCACAGGTTCGAGACCAGTCTGGGCAATTTGGCAAGACCTCATCTGTACAATAAATCAAAAAATTAGCCAGACGTGGTTGCGCGTGCCTGCAGTTCCAGCTACTTGGAAGGCTGAGGCAGAAAAATTGGGCCCAGCAGGTTGAGGCTCCTGCACTCCAGCCTGGTTGACAGAGTGAGACTCCAACTAAAAAAAAAAAAAAAAACACCAGATTACTGCTATATGCAACAGCATGGACAAATCTGACAGAAATGTTCAGGCGCTAAAGAAGCCAGATGTCGAAGACAAAGAAGAGAGAACGTCTAATTTCACTCCAAGAAACTTTTAAAATAGGCAAAACTAATCTCTGAGGATAGAAGTCGAAACAGTGGTGGCCTTGAGTAGGGTAGTGGCTGGAAGGAACACAAGGAAGCTTCTGTTGCCTTGACAAGAAGAAACACAATGAAATTAAATGTTGTAAGAACCAGGATGAGTGACATTCTCGGTAGAGACACTGGAACATTGCCCTACCTACTCAGATTGGAAAGTGAGAGGTATGGTTCCTTTTTGCAAGCACGGAAACCTCAGGGACAGTCTCGTCCTCATTAAAGTTTTGGAGGAAAGCATGGTGCTGCTTAAATAACCTGTGATTATTCAGTCCAAGAGGGTCGGTCACATAATATGAGTGTGAGCGCATTCATGGAAGAATGATGACAACACATTATTAGCTGTATTAAAAGGGAAAAAATATCTTGGTGATTGGATATTGCGAGAAGGTGTGGCTTTCTGTCATTGCTGAAACATGATTTGTCTCCAGTTGAGTAAGAAAAATCCACTTTTCTTTACGTTATAGAAGGCATCCCTTTTCCTGCTGTAAATAGAGAGCTTACAAAAAGCCTGGGGTCCTGATAGGACACATTTGCCCCACCTTCATGATGAGATGCATACTGGCTTAGGAGTGATATATCTACCTCTCCCAGTAACTGTAGAGTTATTAATATTTCTTTTCCGTATATGATTTAAGGGGGGTGTCATTGCAAATTCTGTGAGTTCAATTTTTTTAGCGCCAATTAAAACATGCCACACAACTTAGTTTTCCAGCTTCTCACTAACTTGATCTTCAAAACTACTCTGCCTTGCTGGGGCCAATCTTAGTGTTCTGAAAATAAGTGAGCAAACAAGGTACAGATAGGATGCATTAGACCTCCTGCTCACCCCGGGCTTGCACATGCATGTCTGCCTGTGGGTGCCCATGCCACACTGGCTCAGATCTGTAGTGGGGAAAACCCCACTTTCTTCTTCCTTTTGTGTACAGAACATTGTGTGTGTCGCTTTCAGAGTAGCTCCGATACTGTCGTGTAAAAGAAATGAAATCCATGCCTAAGATGATTAACATCCAGAGCCCAATTCCTCCTGCTCAAAGCAGAGGAGGGAATGTAGACTGTGTTCTCCAATTACTGCGGCTCATTGCTGTTTGCTGAACTTACAGGCAGCAAATAGTCTTTTTAGATGCAGCCCAAAAGGCGAGTCTACCGGATATATACCTGTGTTATTTTCCTCATGAATAAAAGATACTTGGAAAGGGGAAATTTTGATAAAACCTAAGTCCTGGGGCTCTCTAAAACCCGAAAACAATGAAGGAAAGTTTGTTTCACCTACGAGAAGCCTCCATTTGTCGCCTAGATGAGCAGGGGGCCTGGGCAGGGAGGAGTCCCAGAGGAGGCTGGGTTCAAACCCTTGGTGCTCAAGGACACGTGCGTCCTAAGGACCCCATGCCGCCATCAGCTGGTCAGCGGCGGCGGAACTGGAGCGGGTTGAGCATGTGCCATTCGCGTCCACAAGTCTGCACTTGAACTGCCCTTTGTTCCCAGGGGTTTATTTCACCCATAATAGACCGTGTTGACTTCAAAGCAGCCCCTTTGCTTGTGGGGTGATAGGCTAGGAGAATAGAGCTCATTAACAGTCATTCTTTCAAATGGAAATTGTCCTGCCTTTATGGAGGGTGACTGGTGAGCCCCTCATAGAATTAATGCTTTCTCTTTTCTCTCTAGGACTCTTTGGGTCCTTGCGTGATTCTGAATGAAGTGAAAAGAGAGACAGAGCGTGAATTAAGGGAATATCCACACCACTTTTTCCCTTCACACCATCTCACAATGGGTTAGCCAAGATACTCAGAGACCACCCAGTCTCAAAAGTTTGGGTACCCCCACCAGCACCCCCTTGACAATAAGGTACGGAGACTACATCGTCACGTGCCAAGCATTTAACTATTTGCTCACGGGTGTGCACTCACGTGCGCGCACACACACACACACACACACACACACACACACACACACACAGCGGACGGAGCTGAGTAACCACAACGTCTTTTCATAAGAGGAGCAACCGGACCTGAGCAACTCTTGTCACCTTTTAGACTCGCACTTGGGATGCTCTATGTTCCCCATGCTGGAAGGAAAGGGGAAAAATCCAAGAAGCCCAGATATGTCAGAATCCCAGAGAATGAGGACGGGACTGCTGAGTGTGGGCAAAGCCAGAGTGGTGGTCCTGGTCACGGACTTGATCCAGTGGCTTGACTTGGTCAAGGACGAGATCAAGCTGCAGTGGCCTGTAGGAGCTTTCCTCCCCAGTGGGGCATGTGTCCCAGTCTCCCTGAGGATCACACCCTTTGTCCCCAAGGGCCCTGTCCCCACAGAGAAACTTCGCTAAGAGGGGGCTCCAGCCCCCAGGCTAGAGAGGGGAAAAGGACATCCGACACTGCTGGAACGCACTGTGAGGGAATGGAGCATAATGGGGGCTGCAGAGACATTTCGGGGACAGGGAAACGACATTTAATGCCTGAAGGGAAAAAAAACCTGTGGCTTTTAGGGGTGTGTGCCGTCGAGGGAGAACCCGGCAGGGCCAGACCCTTCGATGATACAGGATGCGTGTTCGTGGACCCCAAATATCGAAAGCAAATATTGACTCCGGCTTCCGAAAAGACTTTATTTATTTGGGATAATTTGATACTCAAGTAAATTAATGCTAAAGCATTTCTCTGTTTGTGCCAAATCAGTGCCTCTCAGTGGGAACTCGGCCCATCTTTGCAGGCAAGCGCTCACTCTCAGTAGGCAGTCCATTTCTGCAGAGTGCCATTAAGCTAATTTCAAAAAGAACCAGTAAAGGTATATGGAGCAGGCAGTAATAGCATGGAAAATATCCAAAATTGCTAGACCCAGCAACAGAACTTGGATGCCATTTTCATGCACTAATAATTTGTAGTCTACATATTGAAGGTAACTATAAACTGACTACTTTCCCTGCTAAAGCATTCAGGTAATTAAAAATACGCTGTTAGTTGTCTACCTTTCAACATCGGGGAACAGGCTGTCTTTTTTTCCTCCCACTCGGTAAGCGCCGTCTGCAGACTTTGTTATCCAAAGCGATGCTGAAGTCCTTTGTCGCAGGGATGATTTCAAGGTCCTTGTTTTCCTTCAGGAGGATCAGGTGGATTTGCCCATCAGGCCAGAGAGCCAAACGGAGATGCCATCGGGGAACTCCGGGAAATGGTTTCATTTGAGATGAATTACCGTGTTAGGAATTTGTTAATAGGGAGAATTCTGGATGAACCACATGGAATTAAACATCTGACAACGGGAGGGCCCCGCCAAAATACATCATATGCTTTTGTTTAGAGGGGGAGTTTGAAAAACCCGGGCAAGAAATAACTCTTAAACAACATTTTCAACTTCTAAGGCCAGGTACAAAGAAGACAAAGTATTTGAAGTTTCTATGAACCTTGTGTGTCAGAATATTTCCTGCTGCTTCATGGATTTCCAGGAGGAATTACCTCTTTTCACTTCTATTTTATCCCCAACAGTCACTGTTTAGGCTGTTTTCATAAGCTACCCATTTCTGTCAGTCCCTATAGAAAAGAGATCAATTTAACCAAAGAACGTTTTTTTAAAAAGCAATCTTTTTGGTATTCATGAAGGATATCAATATTACAGCAACCAGACACGGCCAGTTATTGTTCCTTTCCAACTCCTGGAGAAGGTATAATTTTAACAGTACAAAACCATTTAACTATTAACTGGATCTAAGCTGTAGCCATGCAATTAGTCAAGGAATCCCTCCAAAGGACAGCGGCTTTGATTTGCAGAAGAAAGAGATGTGCAGTGTCAAAGACATAAAGTTCCGTTTTGGGCTTTCTATACAATTTTGGCTTACCTCAATTCCAGCTGTGGGTTAGTGCTTTAATTGTTGAGGTACCAGAGAAAGCCATGGCTTCCAGACTCGGTGCTACCATCTGGGATGGGTCTGTGTAAGGCTCTCTCCAAAATTACCAGGTAGATTTGGAAAGTCTGGGTAATTTACCCAAAAGAATTCAGTTGTCTCTTGAAGTTTCAGCAGTCCCTGGAGAGGCAGTATCTCAGCATTTTACAAGCTGTAGCACAGAGGCCTTGAAACCAAAAAAGTGGGAGATTCCAAGGTGGGTTCTCTGCCCTGCATGCAGCTCCCAGAGACAGATGGGCTCAGTATCTTCCCATCTGACCTCTCTCCGGGGTGCTGGCTTTTTTCTTAACTCCATCCATATCCAGGCCACTTCCTTCTGTGGTCAAGTATAGCACACACCAGACTCACACCTGGTGATGTTTCAGACCACAGTGGGGGTTGTTTCTGAGGCTCCTGGACTTCCTGTCTTCCGGATCTCCCCAGTGTGTCAGGCTAGGCGATCCTATCCCACGCACGTCTCAGTCACTGGTTGGCAATGTGCTTGTGCTATGTTCCCCAGGTTCCTCTCTGCAGACCCCCGGACGTTCCTACCACTGCTGATTAGGCAAGGGAACATTAGATGTCTTCCCCAAGGTCACAAAGTCAAGGAACTCAGGAGTAAGGTTCGAATGCAGACGCCAATGCCAGCTGAAGGCTTATCCGGAGCGATTGCAGGCATGTTGGACCCAGCTCTGTGCCCCACTCGCAGAGCCACAGAAGATGGACAGAAAAAATGGGAGGTGTCAGAGGGTGAGAAAGAGCCCTGCACGCCCCCTCCAACCCTTCCCTGGTGTGAGAGATGGGCGGCCACGTCTATGATACGAGGTCGAAGATGCCGAGAAGTCCTCCTGTCAAAATCTCTTCCTCACTCGATTCCTGACACTGAACAAGAAATTCCCACTTTTCAGTTTCATCCTTTAGGCTAAGGGACATGTCTGAAAAGCTCTGGGAAGCGTTACATGGGAGGGGAAGCCCATTAACTCAAGATCCCCCATTAGCCCACATTTCCAAATTCGCACTCAGCAGGACCCAAAAGGAATGACATTTAGCACTGGAACATCTGGATCAGAGAAAAGGAAGGGGGGGAGAAGCCAGGAGTCATCATGGTGAGAAATAGGACAGAGGGAACCTTCCCCAGGAACTGGGAAACCCTTTCTAAACAGGGGTGGCACGCCCAGGCCGGGCAAAGAAAGAAGATGGAGGAGAGAGAGAGAGAGAAGATGAAGGAGAGAGACAGAATGTGGGAAGAGTCTCCAGTGACTGAGGACCGTGGGGCATTCTCTCTGTGCCCAGGATGGAGTGTGGATCAGCCAAGACAACACAAATCCTCCAGGTCCAGAATGCCCTGCAGGGGCTTCCAGCACAGCAGGCGATAGGCCTGCCTGGGAGCTTGCCAGCGCCTTCTTCTGCCCTGGAACCCAGCACTGCCACTGGAAACCAGACCTGGATGCCACCGAAGAGAAACTGCTTGGGTGTGTCTTCTCTCTCCCTAGTGCAGAAGACATCACCACCACCAGAGGGGAGAGAGAGTGAACAAGCCTTTATGAAATGCTCAGGCGCCACTCTGCCACAGGTGACATCCAAGATCACTGCCTGAGGATCTTGCAAGAAGCTAGCTTACCTGATGTTGAAATTAGGGGTGAGGAAGTGAGTCCCCTACTCTCCTGGATGTCTGGCTCATCAGGACAGGGCCTTGGCCTCTTACAGTAAGCATCACAGTTGTATTTGGGTCCAAGCAGCTGGCTTTCAGCAAGATACATCCTACGACTCAGGTAAAACTTGCAAAAAGGCCTCTGCAGACTGAGTACAGGCCCCTGGACTAAACCTCAACTTGGAGCCATGGAAATCCATTTGCAAATGCAATGAGGGTCAGAGACACATTACATATGTCTGCTGTGGGAACTCAGAGCCTGGAACCGCAAGTGGAATTATGCAGACTCCCATCAGTGGGACTCCAAGAACCGAGGGCCAGGGCTCAAGACACGTAGACACTGGTAACTTCATCTTCTCGAACCCGTTTCACAGAAATTGCACCCCAACTTGCGATGTGGAGTTAAATACTACCGTTCCATAGCTTTAATTCACCCCCAGAATTCAGCCACAGAGTTAGCATAGGAAAATGTTCTGGTCCCATAATTTATGAAATCAATGCTCGGTTTCTTAAAGGATTTGACACACACACACACACACACACACACGCGCGTGTGAAGTGGAAATAGCAGGTTTTCTTTCTATCCATTGCTTTTATTGCATGGAGACAGCATGGGTGATGTTTCATTTAATACAAAATTTTCAAACATTTTGTCCTGCTTTCTCTCACAGCACCAAAAATATCCTGCGTGGTAGGAAAACAGAGTCAGTGTAAACAGAGGTAAAGTATATCCTGCTGCCAATGTACAGAGTGGATTTGGGGTTAAAAGATGGGGCGATTAAGGATGGAAGTAGAGACTCCTCTCCCCCCCATAGGGATGCCCTGTAGGCAGTGGAGACAATGTAAAGTACAACTAAAATTGGATTTAATCATTGCTACTAATAAAGGGCCAAGGCTATATGGCAATTTACCGTGCTGTCGGCAAAATGAATTGCTTAAGGCACATTAGCAGCATATTAGATAACACATACGCAGTAAGTAAATTATGATTAAAATAACTATAGAGTAAATACGCACTTTGCTACAATTATTCTTTTCAAAAATCTTTTAAAGATACCTCCCCCAGCGAATCTGTTTATTGTCTTCTGCAATTTTTGCCAAATTCAATAAGCATATTTCTTACTCTATAAAATATTCTTGATTGGTCTTTTTATTTTTTTCCATTGGTAAATGAAAGAACGATGTCATCTGACAGCATTAAATACTATTAAACAGACCATAACTAACATTGGCTGCATAAATTATACATAAGCTGACACTTTTATGCACTTTGTGAAGAATTGCTTCACGGGTTGTGCAATCTTTTCCAAAACAAGCTCCACGGAATAACCGGTGGTGTTTCGTGGCTACAAACTGGTTACCAGATTAGCATGCATTTACGAAGTTTTCACAGAAAACCCTTCCCATTCAAATACTTGTAGATTATAATTTATTTTTATCTGAGGCATAATTTTTCATGTGGCATTTTTGCCAAAATCAATAGAACCGGAGCCAAGGACTGCTCCCTGTTCCCCATTTCTCCCCTCCTCTTGGCTTTCTACCTCCTCATGCTTTCTCTAGCTGGGAAGGTAAACAAATGAATCTGCCTCATAATCAGCGTCTTTGCCAAAGTGCTGAGCTGAATATTATTTTTTACTCGTTCAGCCACCACACTCAGAACCCCATTCACGCACACATTTTCAAGAAGCCTTTTGCATTCTTAAACGAGGAGGGCAGAATCTTGTTAGATGGCAGGAAACCTGCATATTTCACCCCCGATTCACAAGGAAAGCCCACGCCAAAAGTGATGTTGACAACCCTGGGTTTTGAAATAGCCCAGATTAACACAGAAAACGTGCAGGGCCCTGGGAAACACCCTTCTGAATGTAACGATCGCATCAGGTTCCCATGCACATGTGGACTCTTGGGCTCCATCCCAAACACAGACAGACAAAGTGATCTCTTATGGACACAGGCAATGTGCAGAGAGAGCAAGAAAAACACTGCAGTATTCATCCGACAAGACAGGCTAAGGGCCACCAGTTCTCCTCAAGGTGTTACTACAATAAATGTTCACAAGTGCAACGTACTTGGGTAGACACCGTTCTGTCTGTGAATTTAAATTTTTCTGAATAATCCTGATGAGGTGGCAGGGACTTTGGTTTCTAATAATTTGCTGTATATGGTGAAAATTCATCTGTTGCCTTGATATGCAAAGATTATCTTTTTTTTTTTTTTTTTTTGAGTTGGAGCCTCACTCTGTCACCCAAACTGGAGTGCAGTGGCCGCTTCCAGCCACCGCAGCCTCGACCCGCTGGGCTCCGGTGATCCTTCCACCTCAGCCTTCCAAGTAGCTGGAACTACAGGCAAGCGCTACCATGCCCAGCTGATTTTTTAAAAATTTATTGTAGGGATGAATTCTTGCCAAGTTGCCCGAGTGGGTTTCGAACCCACGGGCTCAGGCAATCCGCTCGCCTCGGCCTCCCAAAGTGCTGGGATTACAGGCTGAGCCAACGATGTGCAAAGATTGTCTTTTGACTTTCTGAAATTCAGACAAATCCATCTACATAAGCCAAAAATGTACCAGAAGATAGGAATTGTGCTAATGCATGTATATAGTGCTGAATGCACAAGAGCTTGAAAAATATAGCAATGTTATTGACATTATTGGAATTTTAATTGACACATCTGTTATGACTAAAGTTCAGATTCTGGTTAAGGTTGACTCTGGCTCAACAGATTTGTGTCCACCTTTAAATTGATGAGAATGCGTTCCACCGATGCCTGTGCCGTTTTAGTCTGTTTCTCCAACCTTAGCCATACTGTTCTAGCAAGTTCTGACACCAGCTAGGATTTTACTTTAGCTGAGACATTTTGCATTTGCATGTAATTGAAGAAAACCCTCCTCACTCACATAGAAGTTACCTCCACGTACTAGCCCACACCTAACAAAGGTATTGAACTTTAGGATCCCAAATTACCACCCATGCCGAGGTTTGAGTCTAAAGTGGCTTGGACAGAGTGGCGAGGTCCCTGACGGCTGCTCACAGCAGGCCCGTGACGAGGAGCCTGATGGACACTCTGGCAGGTTCCTGGAGATGACTGTGCCGTGGCTGGCCCATGAGGTTTTCAAAACGGGAGCGCCGATTACACAGAAGAGACAGTTACCATCTTAGGAATATTGTGTGTGTGTGCATGTGTACTGAATGTGCATATATGTATATATGGTGTGTGTATACCTAGTGTATATGTATATATATATATATATATATAGTGTGTGTGTGTGTGTGTGTGTGTGTGTGTGTGTTGTGTACACATAGATCAGACAAAATGATGGCATTTTATTTCTACTGCAACTGTTAAGGATGTGTTTGCAACCTGTGGATACAACTCTCTTGTGCTCTGGCCTTCCCACCTTGAGCTGCGGCTGAATTGTGGGAGGAGACCTCACTCCCCCACTGGCGTGGTCCAGGAGCACCACAAAAGCCTCCGGTGGCCTTTCTCTGAGGTTTCTGAGTCAAGACCTGGAGAACACACTCAAGGGGACAAGCGGTAGGCACACTCAAAGCCTATGCGTGGCCTCTGATGTACCTCGGTGAGTCTAGAAATGCGATGTCCGTAAAGAACCTGGGAGGGGCGCCAACAGGACAAAAAAGATCATATTTAGCTTTTATACTTGGGACCACAAGACAGATGATCTCTGTTATTGCAACGTTACCAAACCATGTGAACAAGCAATTGTGAGAATGAGGACATTTCCACCCCACGATCCTATCTGTTTCCATGACTTCACTTACTATGTTTGCTGAGCACTCACAAATCCACCTCTTGTCCTGAAACTCTCTCCTGAGGCTCAGACAGGTATCTAATAACAGCTAACGTTCTCCATCACCGCGCAGGTGCCAGGCAGGTTCCCTATGCTTCCTCTGAGTTAGCTCATTTAATCCCAACATGGTCCAGGAGTAAGCAGAGGCTCAGAAAGGTGACATGCAAGACCACAGGCACCAGGGAGGGCACCTGACTACGCACAAGGCTGTCCCTGGAGCATTCACTGCTACTTATTGTGACGGACTCAACACCTGCCACCTTCACCCTTGTACAAGATCCACAAGTACTTCCAACTCGGTGTGTGCCAAGACTGAACTCTTGCCCTCCCCCCAAATCTAATCCATATCCTGATCCCTCCCTTGGAGCATGGAACCTTCCATCCTCAAGGGGAGGAGATTATACAGCCATGGATGCCCAAGGGTGGGAATCTTGGGGGTCACCTTAGAACCATGCTTGCCACAGGTCAAATTCTGAGAGCATGTGCTTTGGCCAAGCCTTGGGTCCGTGAAGACAGTGGTCATCTTCGGTTAAAAGGCACTGGGGATTAACTCTGCCGTCCCACCTCCCCAGGAGTGGGCCCCAACACAATAAAGGCATTGGCTATCATGGTCATAGTCCCCACGTTCCATCAGTATCTATTCATCGGACTCTTACTCTTTGCTCACTGTGGCCAGTGCCCCCTATGGGTATCACCGTGGAATGCCTCGCCACAGAAGAGATTTGGCAGGAGGGAATGGTCTGCAAAGAAGGGCTGGAGTGAACCCTATCTCCTCTTTGATACCTGTGTAAAAATGAAAAGGTGTTCGGTGAATAGCCTGGGAATTAAGGCATGCACTCAACGAGCTACTCTTGGGTAAAGGAAGAAAGGATGCAAGCATCTTCTGTTGATGGCACAGTTGTCCTTTGTGTAGGCCAGTGGGCTTTCTTTCTGGAGCAAGTTGCTTAGGAGGACATGGTCACAGCTACTCTGTGCCCAGGGGAACACCAGTGTGCAGATATACCCTTGGTCGTTTTCAAGAATCTCCACCTGACAGTCCACCTGCCATCTCCCCGGGAACAGCCCTGCAGGGATTCCTTAAGTCCAGGAGTCAGGAAGCTTTTTCTGCAAAGTGTCAGATAATAAATATTTCAGGCTTTGCAGGTCTCGGTTGCAACCACTCAATTCTGCTGTTATAGCACAGAAACCAACTTGGACAACATGTAAACAATGAATGTGACTTTGTTAAAAAATGAAAACAAAAACAAAAAAACTTTTATTTACGGAAACAAGGAATGGGCTGGATTTGGCCTGCAGGCTGCAGTTTGCTAACACTGAGGGGTGAGGTAGTGGAAGAAGAGTGGTTGACCTCTGGTTTCCTTGTTCTTAGGGTCCTACGTCTCTTTGGGTTTTACATCTCGCCATTCCAGGCCACCACCTAAACTCAGCAACCGTTACCTCTCACGTGGTACAGTGGGAAGAAGAGTGTCCCCCTAATCCATGTCCACTTGGAAGCTCAGACTGTCATCTCATTTAGAAATAAGATCTTCACAGATGCAATTAGTTAAGGCTCTCAAGGTGAAAACATTTTGCATTTAGAGTGGGCCCTAAATCCAATGCCTGGCATCTTTATAAAAAGAAGAGAGGGAAAAGGGACACGAGAGAAGGCCATGTGTTGACAGAGGCAGAGTTTGGAGTGAGACAGTCACAAGCTAAGGAACACCGGCAACCCCCAAAGGCGTCAAGGAAGGCTCCTCCCCTGAAGCTTTCGGAGGGACCAGGTCCTGCCGACACCTCTGGCCTCTAGAGCTACGAGAGAATAAATTTCTGATGTTTCAAGCCACCCACATGGTGGTCATCTGCTAGAGCTCCTGCAGGACACTCAGTTGGTTGGGTTGTCCTAACAGCCTCCTAATCAGAAATTCCTCCCTTCAGCAACCAGGGCAACTCTCCTCCAAGTGGCAGCCAGAGGAATCTTCCCGAACATACATCTGATTGTCACATGATCCCACTGCTTACAACTCTTCAATGGAGACCCCGTGCCCTAAAACCCAACGCCGTGTTTTCCAAACTTCTGACCTCACTACCTCACCCCACACAACTAAACGTTTATTTTGTGATATCTTTTTTTAAAAGCTGATTTTTTTTTACTCAAGTTTAATTTCAAAATAAAAAACCTTAACATCATTATGACAAATGGGGGCTCCCAATTGCCTTTTTAAATAAAACTGCAGCTGCAGATAAAATTGAAGCAATGTTATTGAGATTACAGCTAGGTGCCGGGGAGGCTAACTTCCACTTTAGAAAAAAAAAATGAGCAAGTTAAAGGCTTTCTCTTTGCTATTATTAGAAAGATTCAAAGAAGACCCATGTGGAGATAATTTTCTTACTCCTTGATTCAACGCTACTCAACATTTCACTGTTTAAAATCTGCTCACCTGGGAGACCCAACAGTAGGATCGAGTCCGTTTCACATCCGTCTCCCCTCTTGGCCTCCAGTCACCTGAGTGGCAGAGACAATTCCTGCCTAACTCAATGCTGGTATTTTTGCAGGTTCTTAATCAGTATTTGTGTCTAAATGAATGGAAGGAAGACTGAAAAATAATCACAACATTTTGTGGCTAATCAGAAAATAAACATGTCCTATTATCACTGTGTGACAGGGAGGGGAATTTAAACTGCAAAATCACATTGAGGTCGTCCATACCATGATCAAATGGAAACTTGGAAACTCCTTGATGGGCGCGAGCTGTGGTCCACTCGAATCTAGAACCAGGTTTGTGCAATGAAGGACACACTTCCTGGACTGGTTTTTTTCCCCTCATCCCGCTCCTGTATGCGAGAACAAGTGAAAGAGCCGACCATTGCCTCACTTTAATATTTAACTGCAAAGCAGGTCCAAAAGGAAATCGCTATCTGCCCAGACAGACATACCAGCCTGTGTTTGATACCGTAAGATCATTGTAGGGTCACCCAGGCAGAATGAGCTCAAACTTTTGCAAGGAAAACCAAGTCTGTGGCAGCCATTGGCGGAATGCCAAGGCAGTGAAGAATTTGTGCTAAAACCTCTCTCCTCACCTACTTCAGCCGAGCACCGAGGCACTCAGTCCAAAGCCTGCCTTTCAGAAGTGTGTGTGTGTGTGTGTGTGTGTGTGTGTGTGTGTGTGTGTGTGTGTTGGTGGGGAATGCAGGGAGGAGTTCTGTGCAGAGGAAATTATTATTCGAATTTGCACAGAGTTTCAGGTGTCTTCATCCTCATATATTATCTTATGATCACAGTCACTCAGAAGCTGGGCCTGGCCACACACTGAAGGTACCCATGTACGCTGTTGTCACCTCTTACTCTACTGTATGTCGAGGCATTTACTGCTCACAGATGTCCTGCTGATTTCCTAGGTTAAGGATACAGCTTCGTGTACAGCTGGGGATGCCTAGCCCTGACTTTTTCACAGTCAAATTAGGACAACTTCGTTTGCACATTGAGCCCTTTTCAATCAATGGTAGACTTCAGGATGAGTTCAATTTTGTGGATACTTTGGTTAAAAACAAAATAAAACTACCAGAAAAAAAAATAAAGAGAATGTGATATGAGGCTTAGCATTCTGGAAGGGGAATCAGGAGATTCGACTCTTCCGCTGCAAAGCTGGAAGATTCCGGGCATCGCGGTTAATATCTTGAATGTAACATTTCTTCATCTATACATAAAAGGTGAATTGTTGAACTCAAAGGTTTGTGCAAACTCCAAATGCTATTGTCAGGCTTTTTTTTAAGTCCTAGGAAGGACGAGGATGTGCTACCTACAGGGACCACCTAAAGAGATCAGGCCGGTGGTAAGCTACACAGAGCAATCACCTGACTGGAAAGCCAGAACACACAGGATGCTGGACTCGTCTTTGTGCAGGAGTTTATTGGCTTACTTCTTTGCCTCTCTCTGATTCCACGTTCTGACCTCTAATCTACTGTCAGATGTTGGAATGGCCTGCAAGGCCATGGGCAGAGCCATCTTTGAGCAAAGTGCCATCCTCTTGCCACCTTGGAACTGGGGCATCTCATTTAGCACGTTTTTTAGTTTCCGTTCTAGAACCCAATAACCACTGTTCTAGGTGCGTAGGAGCAAGACTAAGATGCTCCCCTCTGTGGCAATACATTAAATTAACACTAAAGATAAACAATACCTCACAGAGCAAAGTGACTGGAAAGTGCTATGAGAAAACATAGAAAATGTTATGGCAATCTGGCACTTCGGTATGCTCTGAGAATGAGGCTTCCTTCTGTCAAAGGCTTGAAGGGAATGCTGGCTGAACCACAAGATTATCTGCAGAGTGTGTGTTCCAGCCTACCAGGGTTGTTCTTGAAACAGCAGGGGCCCATATACCTGGAGAGCCATGAATGGGAATTTAGAAAGACATGTGACAATAATTTTATGTGTTGACTTGGGATCCAGGAATTTCCTGGAAGCTTCCTGCCATCCATGCCCTCCAGGGCATAGAGTGAGACACCTTCTCCCTTATCTGAGAACTTTGCCCTGCCTGCCAGGGGTATGTTGCCTGTAGACGCCAACACCATCATCCAACCTGTACCCCATGTGCAGCAGTGAAGCAAACTGACTCAAGCTTTTACTTTAGTAAAGTCATAAGTTGTTGGCTCAACAGTGGGCTTTTCTTTTTTTGCAATTATTTTAGGTTCAAGCAATCAAGTGTCTTAGAAATCTGATGTACTAAACTGCTTTTGGAAACAAATCCCATCACTGACTCTCCTGCATTGCCAACTTCGCTAATATACAGAGTCTCGCATCGAATAAGCATTGATCTACTAAATGCATTATGGGGCGCAAGAGGAACAGATAGTTATGAGAAAAAAATAGAAAAATACATCTCTAATGATTAGAGGATGTCTCAAGATGAAAACACTATTCTTCTGTCAACACAAAATAAAACACTCTCACATCGCACAATAAATCAGAGAATATGTGCTCTCTCGTCTAACTGTTCTGGTTTCTCAAGTCCAGGCAGAGTCATTTGGTACCCTGTGTGCCAGTGAATTCACAACCTCCAAAATTTTTAAAAAGAACTTTAAGTAGATGAACGGGAAGGGTGTCAAGAATAGTGAATGTTCATATCCAAGTTTGTTATGTGTTTTTCCTTTTAACTTCTTAACTCTGACAATATCCTATCAGTTAAACCACAGAGAGATTTTTTTTCTCTCTCATCCACATAAAATAACAGACCGCAAGCCTTAAAATTAAAATAACAAAAACACTCGAGTAACTCTTGATGTTGTTATATACAAGATAAATATTTGCATGTTCTCTTCTTGCCAGCATTTTTTACATATTTGCGGAAACATGGACAGAAAACTATAATCTGTGAAGAAGACAAATAAGATACAGCCAGGGGAGTTTTAATTGAGAGTCTCTTACTAAATTACTCCCTAAGTGAAGTTTCCCCAGTAAATAGGCCAAGTCATTTTTAAGGGCAAAACAGTCCTGTAACGTGGTCATACTCTGGTATTTTCTACGACTGGCCACAAATAAAAAGAGGGAAAATTCCTTGGTTAAGATTTACCTCAATGCACACAAATTCATCTCTGGTAAACAAGTAAACTTTTGTCCTTTGCAGAGAAGGAATTCTTCGCTTCCCTCATGGCCTCATGGGTAACCTGCATCCTAGCATAGAAGCAAAGCGGCTCTCCCATAAGCTTCCTCTAAGGCCTAGAGCATCTGCGGATAACTTGAGAAAGAGGACATCTCTATTGCAATGTCCCTAAGTGACCGACAATTTCAGAAGCAGAACCAGCTGGATGCCATGACCAGCCACTCACAGAGGCAGAACCAATTTCAACCTTTTTTTCCCACTACAAATTTTAACCTTAGGCATATGGAATAATTCCTCTGAGAGGAATACTCTTTCTGGTTTTTATATTTCCCTCATGGACAATTCTGTAGCATTTACAGTTTTCAGAATGTGTCACTGTCATGCATCAGAAAAAGATCCATGGAACCCAATAAACCAACATAGAGTCTTGCACTATAGGTGCTCAATAAATATCAGCAGAATGAATGAGTGTCTGGTGGGGTTTTCCTATTGAGAGCCACGGCTTGGACAAACTAGAGCTACTAGCCATATCGTTTATGGATGTGTTTATTCACTATGTTTACATATTTTAAAGTGTGGAAATTAAGACATTTTAAAACTAATCAATAATATAAAACAGTCTACCCAGACTATAATTAGGAACAGGAAAATGGCCAACTCATTTACTAATTTTCTTTGATGATAAAAATGTTGAATTTCGCTAATTAAGCATATTCTCTACAGACCCAATAATAAATGAATGGGTCAGGTCTCTCAAAGATTCAGTAATATGCTAGTAATAAACAGTATTCAGGGAGAAATATTAACTTTTGGAGACCAACCAGGTAATACTTTCAGCCATTGTTAATATGATGTCTGTGGTGGTGAATACTCTTCCAGACAGAAAAGAAGGACAATGAGTGTCTCAAAAGTACTCTGGTGACGTCAAAGTAATACCAGTACCCAAGTACCAGGATGAGAAGTAAAGAATGATGGACGTGATGGGATGGATAGAGTTCATTAAAACTAGAGGAAAGCATAGCTGTACCAGAGAAATTGTTTGAAGATTCACATTTGCTTCCAATCATTTAAACTTTGCCAAGTCTGACCCTAATGCAATATCCGGCTGGTCACCTGATGTAAGGGGATTCGGTTATTTCTGGTAACAAAATAAAATTCTTTCCTCATCTTGCAGACCTGATCATATTATAAAACAAGAAGCACCAAGTCCTCTTAGGGGCTAATTAGAAAAACTCATGTAGATGAGACATTGCGGGCTGAACTGTCCGTCTGACCATCGACTCACCAAAGTGTGTGAGCCATTGAGTGGACTCTTAGCATGGCGGCATTTATGTCAAGATGGGCGAGGACGTGGAGAGAGAGGCGGACGTCGAAATGCAGGTGGCTGGGCATGGAGGTGAGATGTGGACACGGACATGGACGTGAATGGGAATGGAGATAGGACAATGGATGGGGATGGAGATACGGATGGAGAGGCAGACGGGGTAGGGGCAAGGATGGAAAGATGGATATGCATATGAATGCAGGCAGGAATGGGGTTGTGAATATGGGTGTGTGGGGTTGCAGATGTAGATACGGATAAACATATGGATCTGGATATACGGTGAGGATAAGAGTGGGGTAATGTCATTAGGAATCTGTGCCTCACCTCCAAATACGGGAGCTGCAGAATCTCGGTGCTCTCCAGATTGGAATTCAGCTCGACTAATCTACTTTCCTGCCTGACCCCGAATATTTTTTGTGGGTGTTAATTGTACAGTATATAAATTGAGTTTTATTCGGAAACGTTGGGAGTTTTATTAGTCTAGTGTCCTTTCTTCTGATCACCCAGGACTTGTTTCCCCAAACCCTTGGAGGCCATTGACTAATCATTATTTTCCCTTCACATAGTACGTGTCCCTTCAGGAAGCTGGCATCCTAAAACGGGTGACAAGACAAACTAATGAAATTGAAGAAATTATGTAGTTGAAAAGTCAGAAATGTTGGTTGTATCCTTAGCTAGTACGAGTATTCTCTGCACTTAGGGCAAACATTATGATGGAAATAAATCTTCAAGAAAAGATTACTCCCATTATAATTTCTGTCATTTAAATGCCTGCTAGAGCTTTTTTTTTTTCTTTTTAAATATCCCGGGCTTATGGTTGACCTGCTTCAGGCAATCATCTCTACTGACTTCAGTAAAACACCCCTAACTAGTTAAGGTACAGCTGGCCAATCGCCTCCTCTCATGCTGTTGGAATTAGTCAATAAGTCAATTATGCATTCAGCAGATGTTTCAGCTCTATGGGCAACAAGAAGTTTATAGTCTCTGTGCTACACAAGCCACACACCCACACACATGCACCCTCACTGATTATACTGTGACTGGGAAATTATCTCAAGATTGTGTAAGATTTATAGACAAATATCCCAACCTCACTTTGCTAGAGTCAGAATGGCATTCTTCTGAGATCTTCTGAGACTCTCTTGTGGCTCCCTTGGGGACCACATGGTAATTACACACCACAATTACCATGTGTATCTTCACTGTGGTATGGCTAGAATCAAAATTCCTCCTCCATGCCTGTCAGAGTAAAGAGCTGAGAATCGCTCTGAAGATGGATACTTAGCTGGTAACCTCAAAGTTCTGAATTTCTTCCACATGAGCCGACGGGACTCTTTCTTTTTTACTGAAAGGCCACATGACAGATTTGGTTAGGCAAGCAGAGCTCTTCAAAAGAAGTATCTTTATGCTTTGTCATAGTGCCAGCATCTTATGTTAAAGATTCTTCTCCTAGAATTTCCCATTATTCATATTATTCTTGTGGAGACTATTCAAGGGTCACATGAGAGAAGTTGGTTTTCAAAGACATTCCATATTCTACAGGAATCGTTGCGGATGTCAACATCCTTCTTTTCTCTTAGGAGGCCCAGCTTGTTGGGGGCCCGGTTGAGAGAACTCAGGAGGGGAATTTGGGTCTGTCAACATGGGTGAAAGATCATTTCGGAGGGTAGCTAGCTGGGCAGTGAGAAGTTAAGCTGAGGCCTCCTCTTCTGAGAGTATGCGGGAGAGAAGACACTTTGGGAGCAGAATCTATGAAGAAAAAGTGATGTCAGGACTGCAATCGGCAGTGGTGTCAGCCAGTGTGTTAGGTCCAAATGGGGCTGTGATCTCGTTGCCCGTTCAGTCAGGGCTCTCTGGGGCAGCAGAACTAATAAGGTGTGTGTGTGTGTGTGTGTGTGTGTGTGTGTGTGTGTGTGTGTGTGTGTCCAGATCAGTTGGTGTTGGTTTTTTGTGGGGATCACAAAGAGCATTCCTTGCCCAGGGAACAGTGGAGGGAGAGGAACTTGGTTGGGTCTCTTTCCATTATATTTCTGAAACTAAAACAAAACAAACAAAAAAAAATAAGCTGAACAGCAGATCTTTAATGTGCACGAGGATATGCTGGGTTTCTTAAATATTTTAAATTAAACTGCATTGCAAAAAACTGTTTTTTTATATAATTGTGCCTATCCTCGTCTGTACTAGAAGGGTCATCGAAGGAAGACTCCTGCCATGGCCTCCATGCCTTCATCCACCTGGAGGAAGAGCTGGACTTCATACCACCGACTGGGAGCAAACACTTATTCCATCTGGTGAAGTCATTATCCCATTCAAAAGGGCTTCCTACTCGTGAAGTGCGACTGTGTGCTTTCAGGATCCTGGCGCACTTTGCAGAAATGCCGGTCTGTTATTCAGCCTACTTGTGTAATACAAGGGGTGGCCTTCCCTTCGGAGTCTGGGTGTGCTGCGGTGGTCTCATTTAAATTGAAAAGGAGGAGGAAGAAAGACCTTGCCAAGTTTAAGAGGATCTAGAGGGAGGGTGTCATAAATGATTACCATGTGTTCGCCGCCAAAGTTTAGCAGGGAAGTTTATGATAACAATCAAAGCAACCAGAAAAGCCGCACAGATCCACCCCATTCCTTTGCACTTGATGAATCAGGTGGCAATCCAGGGGAATCATGAAACCCCAATTAGAGAGGGATTTTTTTCAAATCATTGTTGGGCACTGGAGGAGTCTTTTTTTATAAATTTTTTTTTTTATTTTAAAGTTGTGGGGTACAATTCAGGGTTAGGTATACAAATGTTCATTGTGGAGGTACCCATGTGGATGGGTACCCTTCCCCTGGCAGCTTCCCATTACTGCCAATCCCATCTCTCCCTACCCTGGCAGGAGGAGTCTTTTAAAACGTTATGATAAGCCGGGCTCGGTGGCTCAGCCTGTCATCCCGCGCCTTCGGGAGGCCGAGGTGAGTGAATTGCCTGAGCCTGCGGGTTCGAGACCCGCCTGGGCAGGCGAGACCTCATCTCTACAATAAATCAAAAAATCAGCCGGGCGTGGTATCGCATGCCGGTAGTTCCAGCTACTTGGAAAGAAGCCGGGCTCGGTGGCTCAGCCTGTAATCCCGCGCCTTTGGGAGGTTGAAGTGAGTGGATTGCCTGAGCCCCACGGGTTCGAGACCCACCTGGGCAGCGAGACCTCATCTCTACAATAAATCAAAAAATCAGCCAGGCGTGGTAGCGCATGCCGGTAGTTCCAGCTACTCGGAAGGCTGAGGCGAAAGGATCGCCAGGGCCCAGCAGGTCGAGGCTGCGGTGGCCGGGAGCGGCCACTGCACTCCAGTCTGGGCGACAGAGTGAGACTCCAACTCAAAAACCAAACAAAACAAAACAAAAATAAAACGTTATGATGATCGGATCCTGCCGCCCTGGGGCCGAGCCACCAGGCCACGCCTTCCAGGGAGGCTCAGGGCCCAGGTGGGAGGAAAAGCAGCCTCCTGCACCAGGTGGGGGCGGGTCCGGGGGCTGAGCTGACCCCACCTTCTCTGGAGTGTCCTTGGAAACAAACGTCAGGCCCGGGTTCCCTGCCAGGATGTGTTTTGGCGTGATGGTGGTTGGAATCGTTTTCTAATGTTCTGGGAAGCGGAATTGGACTTGATTCTCTATTGTGGGAGCAATATTCATCTGTGAGAGGAAAACCATGCGAAGAAAGGAGATCAGGAAGCTTCAAAGACAAACAGGGTCAAAGATGGCCACACCCAGTGACAAGAGAAGTCAGGCGGAAGAGCAGAAGGGTTGGCCTGGTTGGCGCCATGCCACAGATTTAAAATTGGGAAATCCCAGCCCATCCAAAATGCTGTACAACACACCTCACTTCTGTCTGACCAGGGACGGCATCGTGGAATTCCCAGCAGGTCACCTTCCTAATTCTATTTCTTGGTTCACGTTTAAATGAACATTTCTCAGAGAGACACCAATGAGCGGCTCAGGTGTGGTCTTCCAGTCTGTAGGGGACAGGGCCCTAACCGGAGTCAAAGCTTCCGGGGCCCTCCCACAGATGGAACATAAAGAGCCCTGGGCAAGGAGTCGGAGCCATGTTGGCCAGACACATCCCGTACACTGGCCACATTGGCGTCTAAGAACTCCACCCAGCTCAATCGTGTTTCCTCCTGCCCGGGAGGGAGTCCAGCCTCCAACAGAGGTTCTCTGCCATGTCCCTGAGGACCTCAGTGACAAACCCACTCAGGTTCCTGCACCCAAATCTGGGGTTGCCAGTCTCCACAGCGTGTGTCCTTCCGCCCACCAGGCCGAGGTTGGCTAGCAGCACCAACCCTGATAGGCTGGATCTTTTGGCACTAGAACTAGGCAAAGTTCTTGTGGCAGGGAGATAAGAAACTCATTCCTGGTTATGAGAAAACTGATGCAAGAACACCATGGCTTCTCCCGGTACCTCCAGGCCAACTCTGGCCAGGGCAGAGCTCAGGGCCCCCTCCCACCTCCCAGCTGGAATGTTCTCCTCCCCATACTCTGACAGGCCGCCTCGGCAGGAAAACCAATGTGTCCATCTCTCACCAGTGGAGAGGCTCCAGCAAGAAGGAGAGAATCTCTGTGTCTCCACTCTGTCCTCCAAAGAAGGAAGATAACAGTGAGGTCGAGCTTTGCTGCGAGCTTGTCTGCACCTGGCTTGTTACCCTCTAGTGTAATCCTCAGAAAGCCCAGGAAGCGGGTCCCGGCCCTGGCAAGTGGGTTCTCCAGAGGCTGACACTGAGATGGACTGTGCGGTGCAGGGAACTGGTTAGGGGTCCGTACCTGTGAAAGGATGGGAGAGGAAACAGGAGTGGGCAGAGAGGACAAAGCCTCAGCTGACTCAGCAAAGAGCCCAAGCAAGGCCTAGCAGTGTTCCCACGTCAGGAACAAGAGGTCAAGCCTTTGTATCCCTCCTATCACTCTGTCACTAGCTGCAGCATCACCCAGAAGGGCTTGGCCTTGGCTCGCTGGTGCCTGCTTGATGACCACATAGCCCTGGTTGTTAGGCAGCACAGGATCTGGAGAGTGCATGCCTATGTCTGTCACTCTGTATTTTCTTTGCTCTGTAGATGAGAGAACAGCACAGAGACATTCTCCACTAGAAGTGAGAATTGGAATCAACTCCATTTACACCTCTTTAAGTTAGGAAGGTTGGACTTCGCGTTCCAGGGCACCTCCAACCCTAAAATGTCCAGGTTATTCTGGTCCTTGGCACTGTCCCAGCTAGCCGACCTTGCTCTGGCCTCAGGGACTGGCCTGGCTGTGTGGTGAACCAAAGTGTGTCTCTCCAAAAGGAAGAGGTCCCCCAGGTGAGGGTTGTACAGCCTGGGACAAGGCCCCAAGGACTCAGCTATGCACTCACCCTGTCTGGGTACAGAAGGAAGGGAAGGTAGCCGGGCTCGGTGGCTCAGCCTGTAATCCCAGCACTTTGGGAGGCTGAGGTGAGTGGAATGCCTGAGCCCGTGGGTTCGAGACCAGCCCAAGCAGCTTGGCGAGACCTGGTCTATATAAAATAGCATGGTGTGGCAGCCATGTCTGTAGTTCTGGCTACTCAGAAGGTTGAGGTGGAAGGATCGACCAGTCGGGCTGGTGGCCATGAGCGTGCGTGCCACTGCATCCCAGCCTGGGCAAAGGAGTGAGACTCCAACTTAAAAAAAAAAACAAAAAAACTTTATGACTTTAGTAGAAACCATACTCTGAGGACTCAAACAACCATTCTGTGTTTTACTTTCAGCAAAGTATTCAATAAGTTACACGAGATAGTCAAAACTTTATTTCAAAATGGGCTTTGAGTTCAATGACTTTGCCAAACAATATACTAATGTTAGTGGGAGTTTTTTTGTTTTGTTTTGTTTTTTGAGTTGGAGTCTCACTCTGTCACCCAGACTGGAGTGCAGTGGCCGCTCCCGGCCACCACAGCCTCGACCTGCTGGGCTCCGGCGACCCTTCCGCTTCAGCCTTCCAAGTAGCTGGAACTACAGGTGCGTACTACCACGCCCAGCTAATTTTTTTTTTATTTATTGTAGAGATGAGGTCTTGCCAAGTTGCCCAGGTGGATCTCGAACTCACAGGCTCAGGCAATCCACTCACCTCGGCCTCCCAAAGTGCTGGGATTACAGGCTAAGTCACCAAGCCCAGCTGTAAGTGTTTTGAGCATATTTAAGGTAGGCTGGCCTAAGCTAGGATGCTCAGTATGTTATGTATATTAAACGCATTTTCAACTTACGTTAGTTTTATTATGATGGCTTTATTGAAACATAGCCTCATTGTATGTCTAAAAGCATCCGTATAATAATGGCCATAAACCAGAGATGAGGATTGCCAAAGAATGGAAATCCGCCCAGGAGATGGGACCAGGGCACCTCAAGCCAGGTAGGCAAGATGGAGCCAGTTCTGGAAGAACCACTAAGCAGCAAGCTGTGTTTCCACGTGGGCTTTTCTGTGTTCCCTTGGAGGAGGGCTGGTCTTGCTGAAATAATCAAGGACAGAGAAAACAAGAGGCGGTTTATAATCTCCATTTTATAGGGGAGGAAACAAAGTCAGAGAATGGGAGTAAGCAGCTTACCCAAATTGACAGTGATGAAATTCTGAGCTCAAAGCCCAGGTCTTGTGTCTCCTCATTAAGGAAATTAGAATTATGGTGCATGCTCCACTTGTCTTTGGTGCTATTTTAAGGACCCAGATAAGACCCAGTTGCTATATATTTGAATGAACAAGAGGCAGGAATGCGAGCCAGGTCCAACAGATAAAAGCAGATTCGTATCTGGCTGAGCAGTGCTGATCAATGAGTTAATATCTGCCCAGGAGGCAGCCCTGACGTGATGCTGGCTGCGAGGCTCTGTGCCGACCTGACCTGTAACCTCATTGCTCAGGTTCTTGAGATATCAGCTTTGGAGGCCAAACAGCATGGGGAGAGAAGTGGTGCCTTCATGCTTGATTACAGCAGGAGGCTCAAAAAGGCAGGAAACCGAATAAAATTCAACAGGGATGCACGGAAAACTCTGTATTTGGGTTTTAAAAAATCAATTATACAAGCGCAAGATGAGAGAACTACAGGTTTACAAGGAAGGAACGATTAATGACCACAGTGTGACATGGTGGCCAAAAAAAAGAAAGTGCATGAATGCTCTGTCTGCAGCCGAGCTTCTGTCTATATCAGAGAAGGGTGTTCCATTCCAGGCAGTACATTTTCAGGGGATATTAACACCATGGCTGGATTCTGAGGCAGCCAATGGAGAGCCTAGAACTTATGTCACTTACAGAGAAGTTTGTGGAGTAGGATTAGTTCATCTGAAGCCAGGACTCGGGGAGGAGAGCACTATAGTTGTGTTCAGATGCAGGAGGTAGGAGCAGACAGCTGAGCTGTTCAAGACACCACAAGGACAAGTGGACTGAAATTTCAGAGGCCCTTGCTGTTTCAGTGTGAGGAGGACCTAACATGTACCACTATTTCCAAAGACTGAGAAACCTTTAACTGGGAACTTGAAATGGAAGCAGGTAGTTTATCTGTCCTCGCTAGTGCCCTGGAGATCCTTGCTCTGGGGGAAGGGCTGTCCTGAGCTGTAGTTTTAAATGAGGACCCTTGTGGGACCGTGAAGGGTAGACCAGTTGCCCAAGGGTGGGCCCCAGGCATCAGGCCTTGACTCCACAAAAGCCACCTGCTGTATCCATTGGCCATACTGAGCACTTGTCAGATTTAATTTGAACAAGATCGCTCTGGCTAAAAGTGAAATTTGGAAGCCACTGCTGGAGATGGCTAAAAAGCCCAAGCCCTCTCAGCTCTAATCACCTTCTAGTCTTGCAGCCAGAGCATGGATACACGCAGGATTCTGGAAGATGAGAGGTAGCAAGAGGCAGGTACAACATCCAGCATTGGGGGAAGGGTATCTGGAGAACACTTTGGGTAGCACAGCATCAAAGTAACAGAGGTGTTTATAGGTGATAGATGTATTAATTTCGGTTGTTGCTTACCAATAATTTGTTTCTTTAGGTAGAATTTGGAGCAATTACTTAATTACATTTTTTGGGGGTCTGCGTCTCAGTCTGTCACCCAGGCTGGAGTGCAGTGGCACCATCACAACTCACCGCAGCCTAGACCTCCTAGGCTCAGGCGATCCTTCTGTCTCAGCCTCTCTAGCAGCTGAGACTACAGACGCACACCACCCCACCCAGCTAATTTTTTATTTTTTGTGGAGACCAGGTGTCTCTGGGTCGCCCCAGCTGGTCTCGAACTCCTAGGCTCAAGTGATTCTCCTGTCTCAGTCCCGCAAAATGTTGGGATTTCAGGAATAAGCCACCATGCCTGGGCTACACTGGATATTTGAATATGGGGGCAGAGGTTCATCCTGGGAGTTTGGTGTCCCTGTTGACTTATCTGTGCAATCAGGCTTCTCCATGCTCTTGGGTTTACATTCCTGGAAACTGTACACATTCTAATAGAAATAACACTGCAGTGATGGAGACAAGACGAAGATCTTGGAATGAGTTGACCCTGTGGTTTAAATTTCATTACGGCGTTCAACCTCCCATGACACTCACAGCTCAAGTGAAATGCAGCCAGGCCCCCACTTCGGCAGTGCCCAGAGCTGCAAGCAAGGCAGAGAGTTACAGAAAAAGCCACATGCCCAGCTAGATGTGAATGAACGCGGGGCTGCCTCCAGGCTTTTATGCCAACATCGTTCTCGTCCAACTCTGTGTCTGCACAGGGCAGTGACTGATCCATCTACCAGTCAAGGGTTTTCTAGACTCTGGAGATTCCAAAGTGGCTGAAGTTGGGGTGCTGGCCTCGGAGCATCTGGCCTTGTGGGCAGAGCAGCGATCGCCCTTTGAGTAAATGTGAGGCTGATTCAGCACTCATGGTGGAAGGGTGATGAGAAGAGCCTCCCAGGGAAAAAATGCCCACACTGAACATGGATTCAGGAAGAGCGAGCTCCTGGGAATGACAGGGAGAGGGGCATGGGCCCCAGATGAAGAGATATCTGGTTCATCATGGTACCCCAAGCAACAGGGGATGATTTTAGAGGCTTGAGCAGATGGTGAGTTAGTTGAAGTGAGGTTTGGGAAAGATTTATTTGAGAGCAATTTCTAACCTGGAGAAGCACAGAGGAAGATGCTGGAAGCTCAACCCAGTTGTCTTGGCTTGTGTGGACTGCAAGGAATCTGCTAGAATGATACTCGGCCATTGAAGCTTAGCCATACGAGAAAGAATCTCCACGTGGGCACTGCTGTGGGTTGAAATGCATGCTAATCCCCAGTACTTGTGAATGGGATGATAGGTGAAAATAATCATATGATAGTGAAATCATTAGGATGGGTCTTAGCCGGATCTTATACAAAGGGGAAGTTTGGACACAGAGATAGACATTAGCACAGGGAGAAAGCTGTGTGGAGACAGAGACAGAGACTGAGGTGGAACACCAAGGTTTGCCAACAACCACCAGAAACTAAGGGAGAGGCGTGAGACAGATTCTTGCTCGCAGCCCTCAGGAAGAAGCAGCTTTGCCAATATCTTGATCAGATTTCTAGCTCCAATTGCAGAAGGTGGATACATTTCTGTTTTTTAAACCTACCAATGTGTGGTGGTCTGTCACAGTCACCTTAGGACACAATGTAACCACTCCTCTCTTTTATCTCTGATGAGGAGAGAGTATCCTTCCACTTGTCCCAGGAATTGACTTTAGTGTGTACCATATTTATTCTGTGTAGACTTCCTTAGTCCCTGGCAAGAAGGCTGGCTCTAAAAATGTCAGTGTCTATTGCATCTGGTGTTGACACTCTTGTTGGTAGCTATCAATGCCTCTATTAGCAAAGGTTATAATCTCAGTGCTTTAGGGCAGTAAGGACCCTTTCCTAATTTGTAAGCGGGTACACCTCAGTTCGGAAACAACACAAGCTGATCCTCAGATAAAATATGCAAGCTGCTGGTGGGGATCAGCTCCAGCTGTGGGTCTGGGAAGGGTGATGAGAAACATTTTCGAGCTCTTGTCCAATAATCATTTAGTTTTACATTCTGCAACTTGGTGAGTAGCAGCTACAGAAGAGTGCCTTAAAAAACTTTACATTTTATCTTCTTTTTTAATAGAAGATGCTTTCATGGAGAGTCTTATCGTGGTCATGTAATTATTCTTCGCATATCACAAAGGTCTCCAGTGACATGGCAAGAGACTCTTTCTCACCCCGGTGGTTTCTTATCCATCATGTTGGGTCTTCACAGCTCTGTATCAGCCCTTGGGCAAGTGATGGCTCTTAAATCTGAAACTGGCACAAGGAAAACTCAGAAATACCACCAGCCCAGACAGAGCTGCTGCCCTGTAAGCATGGTCTCGCTGGTGGCTGCATTTGTTATTCAAAGAAAGGGGGGGCAATTTGGAAATTTAGCTTCTGTGAGGCTGGGATGCTATCTGCAGAGCAAGAGCATAAATTGCACTGCACTGGTTTACAACTTACAGACCTCCCAGTGGCTAGCACTTGTCATTAGAGCATCCAAAATGAAGGCCTCACCCCCCACGGAAAGATTGAAACCTTAAGCAGTTTAACCTGGAACTGTGGGCATCCCTGTAAACCAAAGGACAGCAGACAACGTTGCTAGCTGTCAACATTTGATACTTCGGCCTTGAAAGCACAAACTAATACAACCAAAATATCTACCACTCGAATAAATGAATGCAATAGAATGAATAACATCGGCTACTTGAAGAACTTATGGCAGCTAAGCAGTCAGATTTCACGTCTCCCTAAAATGCCTCCGCCATTTGTTGACTTCACATATCCAAAAATATTTTAAAGCACTTGCTGTGTAAGAGACACTGTATTATGTGCTGGAGTTAAGTGATAAATATAGCATAGCCCCTAGCCTGGAAAAAAAAAAGATTAACAAATGTCAGGTCCAAGAACTGTGCCGGTTGTATGCAAGTGCTATACAATGCACAGAGATCGGAAAACGAACAGATTGGATTTCAAGAAACATTTCTGGGAAGAAGTAAAATTTGCATCAGACCCTGGACTAGGAGACCTATGTGGGGCTAAGGTAGAAGAAGAAACCAACGTGCAAAGTGATGGAGGTATGACAATGATGAGGCCTTTGGTGATGTGCAACCAAAGCCACCTGCAGCCATGGTGGGGCTTGGGCAGACTCGAGCCACTAAAGTTTGAAAGAAAGGTGATTAAATATGGATTGCAGATGTCCTAGTCAGCTATATTCGGGAGCTTGAACTCCATCCCATAGGCCCTGGGGAGCCACTGAAGGTTTTACAGCAGGGGAATGGCAAGGACCAACTTCACCCAAAGACCAAAGGCATGCATAATACTTTTGAGCAACCACAAAAATAAAGATAGACTTGCTCACAGAGGTTTTATAAATTCCCAAAGCACGTGCCGTAGGCACTGACTGGAAACTCAAAGCTACCTCTGTGTGACCATACCCAACTGCCGACCACAGGGCCATGGCGCCCTTGTCTTCAAAGGCTCTCCCCAGCCCCGATTTGTGTTTGCAACTCTTAACAGTCACACTTGTTCCGCGGACCTTGTCCTATTTCCTAGACCTTTCTGCAAGGGGGACAGATTTTAAATAAAATAAAAATTCCTCTTGCTTCCTACAGATTGGACTTGATTAAATATTCCACTGATAAAGGGTAAGCAAATGTCAGCTTCAATATCATAAAAAGAGAAATGAGAATTCCTACAAGCAGCAAAGCAAACAATCCATTTTCATACTTTATTAGAAACATTTATTGCCATAATGACTACATTATATTAAGCAAGCAGGTAGAAAGGTGTTCTGTGCAAGCTATCTTCAAACATCTCTATTCTGAAGATCTTCTCTCTCTAGTATTTAGACAGATGTTCTATTCCCTCGAATGGAGTGAGGGCGGGAGATGCTGTGTGTGGTTTCAGCTCTTTATAAGCACTTAAAGATCGTGGCCTAGCCTGGTATGTCCTCAGCGAGGGCCCGATCGATGCTCTGCACAAGGGAAGCCTCTCTGGGCATAATCAGCAGAACTCACTGGGCGCTGCTCAGTGTTCTTCCAAATTCTGTGGCTCCCATTTCAAGTGTGCTACAGTGTTTCCAATCCCCCTATAATTTGGTAGTCACATAATTCTGATCTAGAGTCTAGAGCCAAAAGATAAAGAAAGGACTGGTTTTCTTCTCTCTCTCTAACATCTCTTTGAAAAACACTGTCACACTATCTTAAAGAAGAGATTTTTTTCAAGCCTTTCTGTCATCTGTTGTAAGTCATCTGTTATTGTGTAAAGGCATTACCGGGAACGCAGTAGCTTAACATTACATACTTTTCCATCTCTGTTTCTTTTTTTTTTTTTTTTTTTTGAGTTGGAGTCTCACTGTCACCCAGACTGGAGTGCAGTGGCACACTCCCGGCCACCACAGCCTCGACCTGCTGGCCTCCAGCGTTCATTCCACCTCCGCCTTCCCAGTAGCTGGAACTATAGGCACGCGCTACCATGCCTGGCTAATTTTTGATTTTTTTTGTAGAGACAAGGTCTCGCCAAGTTGCCCAGGCAGGTCTCGAACCCGCGGGCTCAGGCAGTCCACTCACCTCGGCCTCCCAAAGTGCTGGGATGACAGGCTGAGCCTTCATCTCAGTTTCCACTGGCATAGCTTAGCTGGTCCTCTGCAGGGCTGTGATCCATGTGTCAGCCAGGGCTGGGTTCTTCTCTGGGGGCTCGACTGGAGAAGGGTGGAGCACTTATTTCCTGGTGGCTACAAAATCAAGGGGCTCAGATTTCTGCTGGCTGTTGGTCAGAGGGAGTTCTCGGCTCCCTTCCTTCCAAATTTTCAAAGTGAAAAAGAAATTCCATGTAGTTTGATCCACGATTTCCTCTTGTCACGTCATAAACTCGTGTTTTCATTCTAATATACATTTCCTGCACCTATTCACATCCTCAGTCTGCAGCATTTACACATTTTTAATTTTCTGGCAAACAAAAGTGAGCATATCAGAGATTCTGATTAGGAGACAAAGTAGAGTAGAGTATTCGGACTCAGCCAAACAGCAAATATTTATTGAGCACGTGCCAAAATCTCTGCAAAGTACCCCGGAAAACAGAGGACAGGGCATAAAGAAGGCTTCTGCCTCAAGAGTTTGAAAAATGCATTGGAGGCGGAGATGAGTATACGAAGTGTGCTCACTGTTCTGCTTCTCTCTTAGTTCACAAGCGAATAATTGGAGGCAGTCCTGTTGGGCTGTGCAAAAGGCCACCTTGCACACACAGGAAGTAAAACCGTGTCAGAACCGAGCAGAGGTGAGCACACGAAGTAGGGAGCTGAAGCTTCCATTTCAGAAAAGCGGCCTAGATACACAGGAGAGTCCTTCATTCAGAACAGCTAGATCCTTCCATCAAGCATGACTGTAAATGCGTTGCTGGGTGCACAGAAAGTGGCCAGAGACTCCAACATTGGAGCGGTGAGAGTGAGAGTCATGTGCAGATAAGAGTGGTACGTGTCTGGGCTGTGGGGTAGCCCTGCATGCCAAGGCGAGCACTGCACTTCAGGAACTAAGTCTGGTCTACTGGCAGGATGGAGGGGCTGCAATGGATTCAGATTCAGACACAGACTCTAGATAAGGATTAAACTTGGTCCGAGTCAGTGGTAGCTCCTAGCTCCCAGCCCAAGCAAAGTATAAGAAAACATGAGAAAAATGAAAAAATATGAAAAAACTGTGCTCGATTAGGCCACTGGGATTTTCAATAAATAATGTCTATCAAATATGGATTCACAGTCCAAGTTTTCCCATGCACACAAGGAAACAAGTCACCATGTGGGAGAGTCAACAAATTTCGAAAATTAGTGTCAGACAAATGACCACAAGGATCATGCAAATCTGAGCGCAAAGCATTGAAATTATACACCAATAACTGCAAAAAGGACTTTAAAGACCATTTTAGAAATTTAAAAATACTTGTAAATGACTCATTTATCAAAGAAGAAACCATAACATACAAGTTTAATGTTTATAATGAAAATGTTGCATCTAAACATTTGTGGTGGCTCATGCCTCTAATCTCAGTACTTTGGGAGGCCGATGCAGAAGGATTGCTTGAGCCCAGGAGTTTGAGGCCAGCCTGGGCAATATAGTGAGACCTCGTCTCTATAAAAAATTTTAAAAAATAAGCCAGGCCTGGTGGCTCCATAGTCCCAACTACTTAGAAGGCTGAGTAGAAGGATTACCTGAACCCAGGAGCTTGAGGCTGCAGTGAGCAATGATTATGTCACTACCCTTCAGCCTGGACAACAGAGTGAGACCCAGACTCAATTAAAAAAAAAAATAGGGAAGGGTGTTATGAAAAAAAAAGCAGTAAGTAGAGAGAAATATACAGCCCTACATTCTTACATGAGAAAAGAGGGAAATACATAGAATATGTAGAAGAAAATAGTTTAAAAGATAAAAAATAGAGAAGATTATGAAAGCCAGTTATTTGCAAATAAAATAAAATAAACAAAACTCCAGCAACATTTTTGTGAGAGAAAATTAAAAGGTACAAACAATCTTAGAAATAAAATGGGGCTAAAGTGTTGATCCAGAAAGTAAACTATATTAAAATATCAGGTACAACTTTATGCCACTAAACTTAAAAGTTTAGAGAAAATGGGAATCGTTTTAGAAAAGTCCCTAACCGAAACTGACCCAGGAATAAATAGAAAGCCTGAAAGTGCTCTGTCCTCTAAAAAGTAATGTTTTAAAACATTCCAGGCCCAGATGTTTTTCCATAGAGTTTCACATTTTCAAAAGAAGAGATTATTTTAATATAGGAACTCTTAGATTAGAATGAGAAAATACTCTTCAGCTCATTCTATGAGACCAGACAAACTCTGTCACCAAAAGGTATCTAGACCAGAAAAGTACATAAAAGGAATATCATAAGCCAACCGCACTCCTAAGCATAAGTATACAAACTTAAAAAAAATTAGCCCGCAAACTACCTCAATATAGATTGTATATCTTGACTAAGTAAATGGGCCC
Organism: Cephalopachus bancanus; assembly: GCA_027257055.1. Lineage (NCBI taxonomy): Eukaryota > Metazoa > Chordata > Mammalia > Primates > Tarsiidae > Cephalopachus > Cephalopachus bancanus. The sequence goes on along the minus strand of JAPVLO010000169.1, from coordinate 3,333,777 downwards.
AAAAAAACAGGGATAATCAATACTAAAAATCTATCAATGTTGTTGGTCACATTACTAGATTACAAAACTAAAATGCTGCAATTATATCAATTGACACATACAATATGACAAACATTCAACACAGATTAACTATTTTAAAACATTTGGTAGAAGATTGTGCAAGGCCAAAAAAATATAATACTTTTATCATTTAACCATGAATATTTTTAAACACAATTAGAAATAGGAAAAATCCTATATACACACTTCCAAATATAGTCTTAAACATTAAGGGTAAAACAATAAAGTTTCTAGGAAGTAGAATACATCAATGAATTTGGCTTAGAAAAAGATTTCTTAAACAGATAAAAAGAAACAGGATAAGGAGATTTTTTCCTAAACAAAAAAATTGATAAATTGGAATTCACTACAGTTAAGAATTTTCATACATCAAAAAAACATTGACAGAGTAGAAAAGCAAGCCATAGAGATCTGTAACACGCAAAATTGGAAAAGACTTCTAAAACTTATGAAGCATTCTTCTGAATTAGTAAGACAAAGACAGAAAAATGATCAAGAAACTTGAATGGGCATTTTATAAGAGTTTATTCAAATAACCAATAAATATATTAAAGATTCTTATTCACATTAACAATCACCAAAATTTGAGTTACAACTCAACAGATAACTTGCACACTCACCAAAATGGCTACAATTAAAGAGACTGACAACCCCAAATATTTGTGAAAATGTGGAGAAACTAGAACTCTCACACATTGGTGGTAGATGAGTAAATTGATTCAATGGCTCTGAAAATTGATTTGGTATTATCTACTATTTGGATATATGCATGCATTATGACCCAACACTGTACGGTGTTAGAAATATTCGACTTCATATATTTCTAACAAAAATGCTTGCACATATGCACCAAAAATTCCACAAACACCAGCGTTCGGGGTAGAAATGTTTGTGAAAACCAAAAGCCTTCCGAAGGTGGAAGGAGTATGAATAAATAAATTTAGCATATTCGTAATATGGATGCTACAGTTTGAAAAATTAGCCAATTATAGCCAGCATCATACAATAGATACTGTACATTTACAATCAGTTATAGCTAGATTCATACAGTGAATGTGTTTAGAAATATTCATGATTAAATGATAAAAGGATTATATTTGTTTGGGCTCTACACAATCTTCTACCAGATGTTTTAAAATAGCTAGTCTGTGCTGAATGTTTGTCAAATTGTATGTGTCGATTGATATAATCACATGGTTTTAGTTTTAAAATCTGATAATGCGACGAACATTAACCGATTTTTAAAATTGTATTTTTCTTGCTTTTTTTGGACCCATCTAACTTAGACAAGATATATTATTTTTACCCCAAAGCTATTGAAATAAAATTTTAAAAATTAAGATCAAATAAAATAAGCATATGATAGCTAGGTAAAAGACATGAACAGATATTTTGAAGAAATATGAATGACATAAATACATGAAAAGGAGCCTGATCTCATGAGTAGTCCATGCAATTAAAGTGACAATGAGGTACCTTGGCGAACATTTGGAAGTCTGATAGCATCATCTCAGGAAGGCTGAGGATCAATGAAAGATGTTATATATTGCTGGTAGAGGTGAAAATTAGTACAACCAACCACTTGGAAAAAATCTGGCGGTTTCTGACAAATTTGGAGATTTGCAAGTCAGATCTAGTGTTGGGTACACACCCTAGTGAAACCCTTGCACATTTTCACAATAATGCTCAGAGGAGCTTTGTTCATTGTAGGCAAAAAAGAAAACTGAAATAACTCAAATGCCCAAGGACAGGATATGGATAAATAAATGTGGATCTCTTCACTCAAAGGTATACTATATACCGTGTTGAAAATGAATGATCGATTCTGGAACTACATTGAGCAACATGGATGAAAATCGTAACGTTGAGTAAAAGAATGTTAGCCACAGAAGATTGTGAGCTGTTTCTGGGGTGGGAGTATGCACAATCTCCCTGGCAACAAGGCTGTCACCAGCTGAGAGCAGGTCTCTGGAGAAGGGGCAGCTGTGAGCTGTTAGCAGCCAACCCCACAGCTGTTGGAACTGAATGCACAGGTCTGAAAAGGAGCCCTGGGTGAATCACCACGGGCATCGACTACAGCACCCATACATGACTGCATGGTGTTAGACTGTCAATCAGAGACCTCTCCCGTTTATTTTTTTCCCACGTGTTCTTTAATAAAAATGTGTGCTAATTAATGAATACCAGTGTCAAGACCCATACCTTGAGTAAGCTAGCCCAATTTGTTTTTCTTTTCATTTTAAAAATTATTTTTAATTTTGGTAACATATGTATAACATAAAACTTATCATCTTAATCATTTTTATGTGCGCAGTTCAGTAGCGTTAAGTAAATTCATACTGTTGTGCTATGATCACCATCATCCATCTCCAGAACTCTTTTTATATTGCAAAATTATAATTCTGCAACCATTAAACACTAACTTCAAATTTTCCCTTCTACCCAGGTTCATAGAGGATAAAGGCAAAGGTGTATGGCAACCACTTTATACTTTTCTTCTCTATGAATTTGACTTCTTTGGGTACCTAATATAAGTGCAGTCGTGTAGTACACGTCCTTTGGTGACTGCCTTGTGACATGAAACATCATGTCTTCAAGGTTCACCCATGTTGTAGCATGCATCAGAATTTCCTTCCTTTGTAAGGTGGAATAATATTCCATTGTATGAATATAACATATTTTGTTTATTCAATTCATCCATCAATCCACCTTCTGGCTATCGTAAATAATGGTGCTATGAACATGGGTGTATAAATATCGATGTGAAACCCTGCTTTCAGTTCTTTGGATATACTCCCAGAAGTAGAATTGCAGGATTAAATGTTCATTCTATGTTTCCTGTTTTATGGAATCTCCTTACTATTTTCCATAAAACTGCATAATTTTTGCTTCTTTTCTTTTAATATAAAGGAGAAGCTTTTCTCAAAAGCTCCGTCAACACCACCGCCACCATCACAGAAAAAAACAATTCACATTATTTCTGGTTACACTTCTCTTAACTTACCCACTCTAGTCAGATGTATACAAAATGTTCATGAATTTTAGATGATCAAAAGCTATTAAAAGGTCAATTTTCTTTGAATTTATGAGGGGGAGCCCAAACAATCTTGGAATTATCTTTTGGAAGGCAGGCTCCTTGTAGTATACTTGGAATTTGTTCCTCCAGTTCAAAAGGTCAACCACAGTTTTTATCTGGAAGTTTTTAGAAGGTTATGTCCCAAGAAATGTCCCAAGTAGTGGCAAACAGTTTACTGGTTCTTCCACCATGAGAACACACCTGCCCACACCGCACTGAAGGTTCAGCAGTTTTTGACTAAAACCTCAGGAACCCCGTGCCCCGCCCCACCCTCCATATTCACCTGATCTCATCCCAAGAGACTCTTTTTTGTTTCCCTGGATGAAAAAAGTCAAAGGAAAATGTTTTGCCAGTGTGGAAGTGGTGAAACAAAAAAGTGGCAGAAGCACTAATAAAAGGCATCAAAATTACAAGTTCAAAAACTGCTTTGAGCAGTGAAAAAAGTATCCTGGTAGGTATTTTGCATCAAATGGAAAGTACTTTGAAGGTGAATAAAGTTTAAACATGTAGGAATAAATACGTATTTTTTTATAAATAAATTCCGGGTTTTTTGGGTCCCCCCCACATGCTTTCATTAATCCTCTTCAAATCAGTTGTGCAGAAAAGGAGTTGAACATTTTTTACAAGAAAAACATAATACCATTGAACAGAAATTTTCCATTGCTTGCCTATCCCTGTAAAAAATAGCCAGATGTGGTAATCTCTGCAAAGAATCAGGGATTATCAAGTAAAAATGGCCCTATTATTACTAAATTCAGTTACTCCTAGAAGTATCTTTATTATCTTTCTTACACACAAAAAATGCAGGCAAATATGTATAATACAGATGAAATTACAGCAAGGAAAGGAACAGAATATGTGAGGAGGGATCTTACCACCTTCTCATATTTGTGGAAGTCTCAAGAATTAGAACGCATATATGCACATCAGATTCTGCTTTTCCTGGAAATGACAATTTCAAATAATCAGTTTGGACGCTGTATGGGCACCAGTGAATCTACGCTTAGCCAATGGTGGGGGTGTGATGGCTATAAAAAATAACTTATTTATTCACCGCATAAGTATTTGTTGTTCATCTCTTGTATAACAGGCACCAAAGTGCATTTATATTCATTTTCACTAATCCTCATTGTAGCCTTGCAAATGAAGTTTTTATTACCCCTGTCTTATGGATAAGAAAACTGAGGTTTGAGAGGCTAAATAGCCTGCAGAAAAGGTTACATTAGCCAAAGCAGATCAATAATAAACCATGCCTGCTCAGTCTGACACTTTTTCTGGAGTTCACTCTCTAGTTATTGCTCCAGAGAAGGACTAGAGAAAGTAAACTTCCAGAGGCTTTGCAGAATACAAACACCTTTATTCTGCTCTCATATCGGGTGCCAGTTTGGCTGGGTATACAATTCTATGGTCAAAATCTTTCTCCTTCAGAAGTTAGGGAATATCATTTCCAGTGTTTTCTGCTTAGTGTTGCTGGTGAGTAGACTTATGTCCGAGTGATTCTTGATTCTCTATAAGCATGTGTGATGTCTTTCCTTTCTCTGAAAGCCCTTTGTGATCTCTCTTTACTCTCAGTGCTCGAAATTCAAATGTAATGAGGCTGAATGTTCCTATTTTTTCACCTAACCTGCTTAGCACTAAGTCTTTCACTCTGAAGAACAAAGAAATAATAGAGGATATTTCCCAGAGCTGAAGAAATGCCTGCATCTTCAGACTGAAAGCATGCTCTCATCTGTGTCTTGGATGTGGAACTCAGCATCCCTCCTAGGACTCCAAGCATCCCTGGCTCCAACCTCCTCCCTCTGACTCCATTGGAGAAAACTCTGATACTGCCCGGTATTCAGCACTGGTGGGAATAGGGCTTCCAGTTAGCACCATTCCTGCAAAGTTTCTTTGTACAGTGACTCTTGGGGTGCTACCAAATCCACAGGTTCCACAGACTCCTACAATGAAGGTTCTTCTTCATGTGCTTTAGATGAAGGCTTTCCTCATTTTCATTCTCAGCTTTTTCTGTCTCTCAGAGATGCCTTCAAATTTCTGATCTGCTCTACTCTTGTTTGTTTTTTCCAGTGTTTTAGTGGATTTTTAAAAAAATATTTTATTGTCCCTTGATGGTGTTTGTGGCTGTCTCCAAGTTGTAAGAAGTATCTGCAGAGCCAGTCACGTGGATCGTTGATTCAGCCTGTGCTTTTACTCTTGATGCAACACAAAAAATAAAGCACTGGTTTTGGAGATTTTCATCAGAGATCAGTTCTTCATATGCGGTTCTGCTTAAAATCTACTGAAAACCCAGAGTATTCCTATTCTATAACTTAATGTCAATTAGTCCAGGCTTTTATGTTATACTAAATTGGCAGTAAGTATGTCACAGATGGTTCAGAATAACAGACTAGGATTGACCTCTTTCCCATTCTCTTGACTGCAAATCTCAACAGCACAGGGATGACCTGACCATCTTCAAACCATTTCCAACAGCTGGAATTGTGCAAAAATGGAGCTACAATGATCATAATTTTTTGTTTATTTTGGATGCATTTCTATTTTGATTTTTTTCCTGCAATATTTTATGCAATTTATGCAGTGCCAAAGATGCAGTTTCAAAGTTAAATTGATGCCTTACAGTGATTCTGTAGGAGCGTGTGTGTGTGTGTGTGTGTGTGTGTGTGTGTGTGTGTGTGTTTATAAGTTGGATCCCATAAATAAGTTTTACCATTATTTAATGTTTCATTTGCTGTTTAATGTAACCAGCTTGTCAAAAGTTAGAAAATAAACCATGCACACACAAGCTATATTAGTAAGACCCAAACATAAGGGCAAGCTACAAAATCGATGTTGTTTCTGACACTCTGTGGGGATCCTAGGGACGTGTCATCCTGTTCAGCAGAATGGAGAAGCCCAATCCCAGAAAGACTGAGTGAAAAAGAAATGCCCACCAGACGTGTATGCACTTCCTACAGCTTAGGTGGTTCTTCTAGACCCTTTGGGTTGAAAAGAATCTCATGAGAAGATACATTTGACAAATGGAGAGGAAGTCCAGAAATCAGGAACGGATTGTTAAAGGTGAGGAAGGACGTATGATTTAATGGAAGATTTCGTGGCACTGCAAAATGTTCACCTGGAGGAATGTCGGGGCTTCTTCAAGGAAGGACTTTTTGGGCAACATGGTCACCTTGTTGGCACGTGCTGTAAAAGGGCGGAACTTTGCTGAAAATCACATGAAATGCTGCTCAGGGCGCACACTTGCACAGCTCAGCACCATTCCCTCTGCAAGGCTCTGCATCCGAGGAGCAAGAGATATTTACGATGGGGTTTTAAGCAATTTCCCCTGCCCCAGGGTCACGACTGGGGTTGCCCTCCAAGCTCTCCTGTTTCTCATTTCACAACTCCCTGCTCCTCCCTCAGACCACGAAGGAATGATGTGTAAATTTCACACGGCTCCCAAGTTTGGGTTGGAAGAGCATCTAAAAATCCGGTTGCTTACCCAGAATTTATCCAAATATCATTAGTTAGGCAGCCTCACGTGGTTGGCCTTTCTCATGAGAACTTCCTGGGTTTTAGCCCAGCCAGAAGCACTACACGGGCAGCCAATCAGTAAGTACAGAGGCACACACATTTTTTTAAACATCAAGACTGAAAAACCTACTCTTTTGAACCTCAGACATGATTTGGATTGGCTCATCCAGAGGTCAGAGTTAGCTCTCCACCTTCCCAGGACACCACATCGCTATTACTAGAGTCAGAGAAGGATTGTGAAATTCAGAGTCTGAGTGGAAATAAGCTGGAGGCCGTGGGAACAAAAGGCTCCCAGTTTCCAAGCAGAAACCGTATTACACTGGGTTATAAATTTTCCACAGTGCCGTAACAAGTTACCGCAAATTTAGTCACTTACATAAATTCAAAGTTATCCTTCAACAGTTCTGGGGTCAGAAGGCCACCGTCAAGGTGTCCACGGGTCGGTGAAAATTTAGGGGGTCTCGGTGGAGAATCTGCATGCACCCTTGCCTCTTCCAGTTCCTAGGGACTGCCAACATTTCTCTGGTGGGCTCTGCATTTGGCTTTCCCATCACCTCTTCTACTTCGGACTCTTGAGAGCCTGTCGAACACACCCAGATCATCATGGATAATCTTCCCGTCTCAAGAGCCTTATCTTAATCACATCTGCAAAGTCCTTTTTGCCATGGAAGGTGACACGTCCACAGGTCACAGGGCTTAGAAAGTGGACGTATTCGAGGGGTTTGGGTGGGGGTTATTATTCAGCCCGTTACTATTCAGCCCACGACTGCTGCTCGTTTCTTCTTCACCCAGACACTCTGGCTCCAAAGCAAAAGCACAAACTCCAACTTCCTCTTCGAGAAAGCAAGACAAGTGCTAAGTCCCAGAATCCCGATTTGAACACGTGGCGTTTAAGAGGCCCTTTCAGCTGAGCTCCCACTAATGAGGTTTGAGGTGTGATGGGAGGGGGTGTCTGCACCAGGTGGGGAAACGGCTCCGAGGGACCATGAAGGCGAGGCCATGGCGGAGTGAGCCTGACGTGTCACTGACGGGCCCTTGTCACCGCAATGTGTAGCTGACACGTTGCAGGAGAAGCTCAGCCCTCAGCCCTGGGACGGCTTGAGTCCTGCCGCTTTCTCAACATCACACCTGGTTTTCCTCGGCTCCAATGTGACACATCACCCTTCTGGGCCTCAGTTTCTCCTGGCGGGGAAGAGACACGAACAGCCTTCTTTCCTGCCACCATGGCATCCGGTCTGATGGGGAAATGTGCTCACTGGGCCGAGTGCAGAGTGGCATATTTAGGACCAAATCATTCCCCCCGAAGAGTCGTTTTTCTTCACCCCCGGTGGCATGTTTCTCAGAAGCAGGGACCGGAGAGGTTCCTGCAGTGACTAACAAAATAGATTATAGAGACAGCCACTTATCTTGTTTGTCATCTCGCCAAAGGAAGGCTGCTCTGGTGTTCTAAAAAACAAACTCATCATCTTTATCACGATAAGAAGATTCAGGAAACACAATGACAGAGGCTAACAGTGTAACTCCTTTGTCTTTTCCCTTCGCTCACTGATACTCCAGGTGAGACGGGAAAGATAGCCAAGGAGAAACCAATCCTCGAGTTTTGTGCACCGGGGATATTAGAAATGGGGGTGTCGAGATCCCCGACATACATTCTCATCTCAAAGAGGAGCTACGCCATGTCTCAGGCCCTATTACCAGTTCATGGCTGAGAACCGGCGAATCAGTTTCAAATAGTCATTAACAAATCTCTCTTTATTTTCCTGTTTTGTACAGAAGCTGATACCTTTATTGGAGGTTTTGGTGTTTTTTTTTTTTTTTTTTGGACTTGGTTTACTAAGATTGGTATGACACATCGCATTTATGCTGCTTGAACACTGAATCACCCACGATGTATATGAATGACTAAGACTGTTTTTGTGAATAACCTTATTTCATAGGGGAAAAAAATTGAAAGGTTCCCTATTTCTACTCCACTGTGCCTTTCTTCCAGTATTTCTTTTTAAAAATATGTTCAAAAAATTAAAAGGACAGGCCGGGCGTGGTGATTTAAGCCTGTGATCCCAGCACTTTGGGAGGCCGAGGCGAGAGGATTGTCTGAGCTCAGGGGTTCGAGACCAGCCTGGGCAACTTGGTGAGACCTCGTCTCTACAATAATTTTTTTTTTTTTAATTAGCTGGGTGTGGTAGCACGCGCCTGCAGTTCCAACTACTTGGAAGGCTGAAGAGGAAGGATCACCTGAGCCCAGCAGGCTGAGGCTGCAGTGGCCATGAGCATGCCACTGTAGTCCTGGGCAACAGAGTGAGACCCCAACTCAAAAAAAAAAATTAAAAGTACAGACACAGAGGAACCGGCCCACCCCTGGACCCTCCCCCCAGCACAGGTATTGACGTTTGACTACTGAGCATTGACCTGATGCAAGAGACTCATTCCTGCCTCCAAGGTGGCGGGGTGGAAGGGGACTTCTACAAGTCCCAGGACAAGCCCTGTTCAGACAGTGACATGCCACACGGCTCAAAGCCCCAGTGCTACAGCGGAGACTAGTTGCCAAGACTCGTTGGTGATCCTGACAGCAGCAGACACCGTGGAGGGTCTGCTGAGGTGGTCAAGACCCCCAAATGTGCCCGTCCATCGCTTGTCCTTTGTTGCTGGAATTGAAACTGAGGCAAGCATAGAACCCTGAGGCCTTCCTGACCTCAATCCCTGTCCTGCTCCCTCCCCACTCATTTTTAGAGGAAAAATTAAAAAGCATCGCCGACTAGGTAGCCTGTGGTGTCTACATCTCAGCCAGGTAGGGAGCTGAAACATTTCTCTGAATCCAGAGCCGGGCTAGTCCAGGAACCCACCACCACTGTGACTTCTATTGCTCTGCCCGTGTCCTCACGCAACTCAGGGAGTTGGATTACAAAATGATTTGTGATATGGGAGTGAAGGAGAGGGTTATTTGACTTCAGGAAACAGCACCGCGAGTTGGGAATGATATATGAAATGAAACAGCCACGGCCATTGCACAGTCGACGCAAGAGGTCCAACAGGTTGTCCCCGCTGTGCTGAGCCGTTTGCTTGTAACCAGACACACAGACGTTCGGCTCCATCAGCAGCAACCTCCCAGAAAACCGCAGCAAGCCCCGGAGTTGCAGATAAAATATAACCAGCTAACAGGCATGCTGTTAATTAGCCGGAGTGAAAGAGCGTTGGGGGGAGAAAAGACGGATTTCCACATGCACGATATGCAGGTCTTTCTTCTCTTGCTTCCCAAGTCCTGCCATCCATTTGCCTTCAGAACAGCCAGAAATAAACACACGCGTCTTTTTTATGAATGCTAAAACGAAACTGGTGGTCACATTTGAAAGGTGAGGGCTCTCAGGCTTAAAACCAGAGGTGAGCTATTTCTGCCTCGATTCCAACTGGAAAATAAAAGGGATTATTACTGAGAGAGTGTTTCTTCAGCAGAAAAAAAAAACAAAAACCTGGGTTTTAAAGATTTTTTTAAATACTTTATTTAAGTGAGTTGCCTCTTTTTTAAAGAGTTTCAGAACTACCTTGCAATCTGTTCCCAAACACTTAGGGACGACCTGTGCACGCTTGGTCTCTGCCCTTGTCCACCATCCCACAGGCGAGTTTGCTGAATCCTTCTGGATCAGTCATGCGGTACACTGGGAGGGTGGCCTCATTCAAACTGCAGCTCTGGTCCTCCAAGGTTTTATACTTTTGCCCAAAAAGCTGGGACCAGACCAGGGCCACTGCCCAGAGTTCATCTCCATGATTAAAGTGGCCATCCTAGTCACACGATATATCAGAATGATTTAAAACATCCAAACGATGCCAAATAATTAGCAGATGAAACACACGGAGTCCAACTATGTAACTATGAGACTAAACGAGCCATTTATGGATTTGAGAAAGAGGAGAGTAAAATGTTTTGTAGTATAGCTTTTAAAAAAATCCTTGAATGAGCCCCTCCCGCTAAACATTTCCTCGTGTCAGAAACAGGGTGGATGACACAGAGCCATAAATCCAATTGATGAGTATTAAAATCACTTTAGTCTGCCACCTTAGAAGGAATTCAATAAAGTCGGAAGGAGGCCTGCTGTATACACGAGTCTGGCTCCATGTACCCACGGGCATTTACACTGCTCCTCTGAGGGAACACGTGTCCTTATAATGAGTACGTTTGAGTCTTTAATAACTGGTTACTTTTTAGTTGCCTGCTTTATGCAAAGTCAGCTTATCATAGATACAGTTATACAGATATTATCTGTGTAGATGCACTTTTTACGTGCATGTATTAGAACTCAGCATCTGCTTTGTGCTATTCAACACATTCACAGCAGTGTCTTAATTTTAACAAAAACAAAAACATGGAGCTCTGAGGCCCCTTCTCTTTTTAAATGTCCGGCAGCGCTTGCTCTGTGTTACTGATAACATGTGACTCGGCAATTATTTCCTAAACGGCAAGCAAGGCGTGTTGTGCCACTAATAAAAGTCGTGGCCTGGTTTTTAAAACCGGTGGCCCAAGAGGAAGGCCCCGAAGACACTCACTGGTCGTGCCTCATTGTGCCCGGAATGACAACGTTTTGTGTTTGTTCATCGAAGGAAAAAGAGGAAAAAATTTGCTCCAGTAGTCTGTCAGCTTTGTAAATGGGAGCCTTCGATATAAAATCCAGCCAGATTTCAAGCCTCCATCTCCCAGGTGAGTCGTGAGAATGAGCGTACGAGGAAAGGTGGGCTGGCCAGGGAAACATCGCCTCGGTGATGATTCTCGGAAGCCATGAGTGAGCTTTCCCTCTGCAGAGGGGAAAGCACAAGCCTCTCTCCCTGCCCGGGAGCCTCGCCAGGTGCGTGCATCAGAAACTTGCTTTTTTTTCCCCAGGAGGATGTGTGCAAACGCAGGCTGACCGATAGAAGAACCTGCCCGTTATCCTCTCCCAGACACAAATGGCTTTCCGACGCATCCCCGCTCAGTGGCTCCAATTCCACGGCCTCTCTGCTTTGCAAACACTTTCCCTTTTCTTGTCCCATTTAACTGTCTGAATGAAGTCTTTCCAGTTTGTCTTTTTTTTTTTTTTTTTTAATCAGCGCAGAGGATTTTTTAAGGGGAATGGAATACCAAAACACAACTCCATCGTCTCCTCCCCAAGTCCTTTCTCTGGCCTCCTCTGGTGCCATAGACACCAGGTGACCCAGCCTGGGGCAAAAAATGGAGCCACGGGGTGCATTCAGTTGACACCTAGAAACAACACCTTTCCAGCAGGTTTTACGTAATCACCAAGCAAAACTGGGGAGAAGGCGTGTTTGATGTAAATTCCAAGCAGCTGCAACTCCGTATTTTCTTGAGGAAATAGCATTTCCTAAAGACGGCTAGCACTGGGATCTCGGCTGCATCACAATTTCCTTTCTTGTTTACTAAAAAGCCACGATTTTGGCTTGTGTGTCACACCTAAGCATATTGGCTGGCCCGGCGAGCCGTGTGCGATTCCCAGTTCTGCAGGGCGAGCACAGCTGAGCTCTCCCAGGACCTACCTGGGCCGCGCGCTGCGCACAAAGCCATTTCACAGTGCCAGCTAGTCGCACTCCAGTGCCACTTGGACTGGCAGAGACTGAGAACTTTGTGCAATCGCGGTGGAGTGGGTGAAAATGAATCAGATATGAAAATGTCTGAAGCAATAAATTAACACACAGCAGGGGGGGTGATAGCTTAATCCTGCCTAGTCCAAACTCTACCTGACACCCATGATTGTTACAGGAGGTGGGACTCGGTCCCCGCACCGGAGCGAAAATGAACATTCCCCAAAGAGTTCGAGCTTTGCAATAGGTACGTGATGTGATTCTGCGAAGGGACTCACACGGCTCTGAGAGTATTGGTGTGTTGAATTTCAGGTAACCTGCCAGAGACTTCTTTTCTCATCTCGGTTGTATTTAACGCAAAAGGAAGGCCTTTCACATGTAGGAAAACTGGTGAAAACGTGGCTGCTTGATGAAGCTTATTTGTGTGTTTCTTAATACAAAAGAAATAATTCTGTAGCTCCGTCTTTTTCTCTCTAAAGGTGGGTATCAGCAGGTTTGACAATAGCAGGTGAGGAAACAAAAGATAAAATCGCCCGGTTTTCCTTGCCAGGTACCTGAGACTAACAAATATTTCCTTATTTTGCAAAGGCCTGAATTTGTGTTTATTCTTTGAAGCAAAACGGGTCCAAGTCTGAATTATTTTCCTTGAACAAGCAGTTATGAGAGATAATTAGAAGGCACACACCCCACTCTGAATCTGGAAACATTATTCACATTTAAATTGCTTCAAGCAACATTTCTCTCCTTGAAATTTTGCTTGGAATATTTCATGTTCTAGGTCTTCGGAGGTAAGATTCTAAAGTACACTTTACTATTATTTTAATTCTATAAATTTCTTCTGGAGACACATTATACAAACCCACTCCTTTAGCACTTTTAAAGGAAATTTGAAGAATAACATTCATTTATCCCCTTAAGGTTGAGAACAATACATTTTTCATAGACTCTGCACCTTTAGTGTTTGCTACAAATTTTCAGGCTAAACAAGGAATCTTATATTTTGGCTTTTCTTTCTAGATGCTTGATTAGTTCTTCAAATAAATATTGTACAGGTTAAACTATAAAATAAACCCTTCACATTTTTAATGGGAGAAAATGGTATTCTATCTTATACTTTACCTTTCTGTTTCTAAAAACTACATTAATATATTTATATTAAGTATGGTACTTCAGGGAATGTTGGTGGATTAAGTGGAATTACAAGATGCTAATAATTTATGTCATGTCTCATTTTAACCACCCCAGAAAATGAATATCTATGGTCTTTTTTTTTCGTGTTTTTTTTTCTCAGATAGTTTTCTTATTAGTAATTTGGAAAACGCAGACTGCTTTTGCCCAAACATTTTTAAATGCTCATTGTAGCAATTATAACTTAGCTGGTTTAAAGTCAGATAATTAAACACACAAAGATAGAACACTTTTTTTTGGTATTTATCCTTTGGAGACTAGAATTTTAGCACAGCTAAAGCTATGCAAATTGGATGCCGTTGTCTGTAGATTTCTTGCTGCATATTAAACCACTTGTTCTCAATTCACCCCTGCTGGGAGGAACGGTAGCATTTCTTCAAGAATAAAACTGTATATTGAGACATGACACCTAAAACAACTTCTGCTCCCAGGAAGGGTTAGCAACCACCAGAAAAAGGTGTTGATGGCAAGAAGGAGAACATATGTAATAAAACCATATAGCTCATCTATGGAACCAGATTGGTCAGAGAGAGGCGATAGAACTTCCCTGCCATGAATACAAAGCACGAAACAGAACATATATCAACAAGAAAAAGATGTAAATACCGCCGGTTCTGACTGATAGAGCTGTTCAAGAGGGCTCCCTGCTTGAAAGTTTATATTTCACAGGCTATGATTTCTTTTTTCCCAATGATGGTTTGGAAGACGACATGTTTACTGATGACCAATTTTTTTAATATCTTGAATGAACAAAGGTTGCTGGGAGGCTGGGTCGTTTCAGAAGCGGGAAAAGGCCGGGCCATCTGTGTCTCCAGTGCCACACAGAGACAGGGACTGACTTTGGCACTTGGGCCCACCCTGCCAGGTGCCAGGGACCTGGTATTCTGCTCAAGGAAGATTCAGCCCTGTGTGTGTGTGTGTGTGTGTGTGTGTGTGTGTGTGTGTGTGTACTTGTCCCTCACATATTTTCCTTCCGCTGCCAGTCCCTGTCCTTGGTTCTCAGAGGCAATTTTGTCCCCCACAAAAAGCTATTTATCTCTGTTTTCATGTCCCCCATGCCTCCTCCTACTGTCATGTGCCGCCTCTTCTAAGGATACTTATAGAAAAAAATGAAGCGAGGCTTCCTTGTGGCTTGATCAAAGCTTTCTACACACACACAGACGTGCACACACTCCATCTTGACTGACTTCCTGTTTAAAGCAGACCACGCCACCTCAACTTGTGTCAGTCAGTATGGGAAACCTACAACGAGCGGCCCAAGTTTTGGGTGGACAAAGGCTGCATCCGATTTCTCCTCTCTTCAGACTTTCCTTAGCATCGCCCGGCCATCTGGAGGCTTTCCTTAGCCCCGGCATCTCTCTGGAATCACGTCTCCCACTTACCCGAGCCTGGAGTATGATGGGTCTCCACTGACACCCCCACCCCTCGCCCCCCAGAACGATGGTACTCACCATGGTGCTCTGGGAGAAACTCAGATGTGTCATCCTGGAACCTCATTTCCAGTGACTGAAATGAGCTCCGTGCCACATGGGAGATATGTGGCTGTCGAATCTTTCGGAATACATTTCACAACATTGATTTTAAAGACTCTACCATTGTTTTTCTTTGGACTGTATGATTATCACCCTCATTTAAAGGCCCCAGAACTCACATTGTAAAAATCAACTGACTGTCTCTGACTTGGTGATTTTCCATGAAAAACAGGGAACACTCCAATATGTTGGGGAGAAAATGGGTGGATGTGGTGGGAACTAAAACGTGCCATTTCAATGGACTGTGAAAAGTTCTCCACTTATGTGGGTTTCGAGTCCCATTCTCCCCTTAACTTAGGCTCAAAATTCCCAGTGATGATGTTACAGTACCCCAAACAAATGCGATTCCGTAAACCTTTTAGTGAGGTGTGTTGGCATGCTCTTAACATGTAGAGTCAAAATGCACTTTGTCACACCACGTCCAAAAGGATCCATCACCTGGAGGTTTTTAGGAATGGTTTACAAAACCATCTTTTACTTTTCGTGATTGATTTAGTTTAACCTCTCTCTCTTATAAAACCTCCTCTGGTCTCATCATTAGCAATGAGTATTGTAGATACGCTTGGCCCCAGAGTGTCCCACCCTGAAGATGACGACCCAGCTGGTTTGTTAGGGCCCCATGTTCCCACTCCATGTGTGTGTGACTCACTTCAAAAACAATAGCTTCTCTAAACAGAAGGCATGAGACTTGCAGGAGGGGGCCTGCATCAGCCTGCAAAACAGTAAGCAGCATTCCCGGTTCATTTCCCTTCCGGAATATTCTGGGGACCTGAGCCTGTCAAGAAGTGTGCTTGAATTTGTGTTCCTGAAATCAAATTCCATTCTTTCCAAGGATTTAGCCAGAAAAATACTGAGCGGAAGTGCAAAAGGAAAAACAAAACCAAAACAGTAATGAAGACGGAGCCTCAAAAATCCATTCGCATCCAAGACGGTCAACTGTCTCCCCATCGCTACAACCTTCCAGTTTTGTTTCCCTTAAAATTTTAACTGCTGTCTGCGTGCTCATTGCTGCGCACCAGAAGCACTGCCTTGGAGATGCAGATGGGCTCCATGTCTAAGGCCACGAAGTTGGTAAACGACATGCTCACGGGCTGCAGAGAGCAGGGTGATTCTCCACAGGCTGCAAACATATTACAGTATTCCTTATATAGCGTCTGCTCTCCAAATTTCCTTTACACTTTGTTTACTATATATTCCAATAGTGTAATATTAAACAAAAACAGTGTGTCCTACGCCAGGATGATTGATTACCCCACCGTCACAAGGTCACCTCTTAGGGACAGGCTGGGTGCAGGAGGGGCTGTCTGACTCGTACAGTTAACACTATATCCGCATTGTATGAATGTCACCAGCAATCCAGTGATTTATTGCTTGGAAGGCTCTGTTCAATTTTTTCTGCCTGACCAAATTGCACATTTTCCAGAAAAAGAAGCAAAAATATTTCAGCCCACGGAATACCTCGACGCCTCATTTTCCCAACCAGGTTCCACGCGTATTTGCAGGGATCTTGGTGACTCAATGCTCTCTTCTCCTTCTCTCCCCCCCCCAGATATTTGGCAAAAATGATTATTACACTAATGAAAAGGTGCAGCAGGAGATTAAGGGCTTTTTAATCAGATTTTGGTAACATCTGTGGGCCATGAGTAAGGGCAGCTGTATGCTCTGTTTCTTAATTTTAGCTAGATTTACTTTGGATATAAAATTGCTAGCCTCGGGGAAAATGGAATGGAGACTGTGGAGAGGAGAGATACTCTTACAGAACACTACATAACCAAAACTGTTTCAAAACATGGTGAGATAAACCTCTTTTGCTCTAAAGGGTATTTTTTCCTCCTCTCCTAGAAAAGATACACAATGAAACGAAGGAAGCATTTGTATTTTTAAAAAATCCGAGTTGAACAAAAATATCTTTTGTACACAGGAGCATATCATCTATGCTGGGATCGATGGAAGATTCTGCTCACAATTCATTCACACTTTTAAGGGGTTCTTTTTCTCTCTAAACCACCACTTAACATAACCTGTATTAGCCTACAGTATCCAACTCACCCTCTGTGCAAATATAGATGAAGCAGGGAGAATATATAGTCCAGTATAGCTGCCAATATATCTTTATATTAATTTTCTTTTTACTTTTGGCTGTTTATTTGTCCTTTCAGTGGAAGCGATTTAGGCTTCAAACACTGAGCAGGGTTATTTACATTGCAAGTCTCTCAGGTCTGTATCATGACCATGTATTATTTATTTGGGACTTTCAACTATTAGAACTGTATATTCTGAACAAGTAAAATGAGCAGACAGCAATGCAAACATTTTTGAAATTTTTCTCAAATTCAGTAGACCACTGAAATGTGTCTGTACATGTGGTTCATCTGTGTGTGTTGGTTGTTAGCTTTGTTTAATCTTATGTAAAGGCAAAAGAAGTAAGTGTCAAAAGAGAGAAAATAGGAAAATGTAGAAGAAAGCAAGTTTTTCAGAGCTAAAGGAAAATTCTCGCCAGAAACACCTCCAATCCTAAATTGATTCCAGTTTCAATATAATATAGGATCCCAGAGCACTATTGTCATTCATTGTTTCTTAATTGGTCAATGCTTTTTCTTAACATTCCAATGACTATTCAAGAGCAATTTTTTAAAATATTCCCCAATCAACCAATACCTACTGAAATTAATATTTTGTCTATCGTCCTCCACAGATATTTCTCCTGTATAGGCAGGAGCAGCACCCAGCAACTCATTACAATAACAACAATGCTGGGTAGGCAAAGCCCAAGGTCTACCATAACTTCAAGCTACCCAAAAGGCTTTGACAGAAATTCGGCAAAAAGTTTTGTGGGGAGCAACCTTGTATCAGCGTATTTGTGCAGAAGACAAGCTTTATTCTTGGGATAATGTTCAGAAAATATTTTACTGAATCTGCATTTTGTCAAAAGGTTCAGATATTTTTGTCCATAAGATTCCCTAAGGGACAAAACCAATCATTGCTGCCAAAATAGACAGACCAAACATATGCGTGGTCCATTCTTGTAAATGGGTGCTAGGTGCCTGAAACCTGTTTGGCATGTGACGAGGTGACAAAGAACTGACCTCTAGTTTTTCCCTAGAGGAGAATGGATCCACCCAAAAGACTTGGGAAGACTGGGAAAGACAGGAAAGAACAAAAACAGTGTTCAAATGAAGAAGACCTTCAATGGTTTAAAAAAAAATTGAAAAAACATTTAAAAAAATCCTCAAAAGTGAAAATGGTGACAGTGTGCATGTTCTTAAGACCATTCACCCATCTCAGTGGTTAAAAAACTGCTTGTTATGATAACACAAGATTATTATGAAATGTGGTATTTGGAGTCCCTGTCACTCTATTCAAGATATTTCCTGTGAAATCATATTTCATACTGGGCTTTTCACTTAAGCAAAGGAAGCCACTGCAGCCCTTCCTCCTATGACCCTGGTCTAGTGATCAAGAATCATTCTCAAGGGATGATTCAAGGCCTTGTCCATAATCCATCACTTTTGGGGACAAATTTTCCTTACCCTTTGGGAGCTTTGGCACTCTGCCCTGATACTTTGGATTCACAGTGTACACAGAGACTTCCTTTAATTCATTCTCACTACTTTAAAAAAAAAACTTTTATTTTTGAGGTATTTTCACAAGTCCCATATTTTAGGGACAAGCATTTTTTAAAAAAAAACCATACAAACTGTCTGCTGTATATTACTATTCGAGACTTTTTGTTTTTTGACTAATAAGGCCCAATCAGAAATAAATCTTTCCAGGAGGATTTATGAGTTCATCCCTAAACATTGCAAATAGATAGAAGGTGAGTATAAAAAGGAGTGTCTCTGTAACCAAGAAGAAAGAAGCTAGCTGTGACTTTTTTCCGCATTTGGTAGATATTGCTTTTGTTCTTTCGCCTTTTGGTAAAAGAGAAAAGTCCCAGGCCTCATCCAGTGAAGCTCTCATCTGTTTTCCATTGATTTACCTCTAGTGGTGATTAAATGATGTGCCTCATTCTGTTTCTACCAGGGTGGAAATCTGTGACTTTCTAATTTGTTCCTCCTTCCCTCAGAGCTCACATCCCAATTAGTGGCACTTTGGTGGCAGCCAGGGTACAACACAAGGCAAAAGAGACACAGAGAAGCCGGCAACATCAGGGCAGGTATGTACGCTGCGGTTCCGCCGTGCGCTCCAGATATGGTGTGTACCCAGGGTGACACAACCACACAGAGTGTATGTGGCAGGCTTTCCTGAGCATTTGTCTAGGGATTTACATGCACACATTTATTTTCTCTTTCCTTTTAAAAGCCCCAGGCCACATGTACTAACAATTCCGATTATGTTAAAGAAAAAGAAATCCTTCTCACCACACACACACACACACACACACACACACACAAAATACAAAGCAAGACAGCCAACAACACCCTAAACATGCCACAAGAACAAGATTTCTCCTCACCAAGAAATACCCTCTGTCTGTTACCCAGAAACTGGAGGATTTTTCTCGGGACCACAAAGAAGACACACTCCATCCAACAGGCAGCGTTTCTCAGCCTGCACAATTTTCAGACACTCCCAGGAGCTCTCTGCAGTTGTGAATGACTAGGTGGCATTGTCGGCTGTTTCTTTCATTCCCCTTCTCCTTTGAACACAGAAATAACAGTTTCTTCTTTTTTTTTTTTTCTTTTTCAATATTTTTCAGAAGTTGTAGTCCCTACCCAAATGTATATGGGAGCACGGGATCATAGGTGGATACCGATTGGTCGTTGCTGGGACACCATTCCTAGAAGTCTCAGGCAGTGTGTCTAAGAATAATGTCAGTACATTGCAGACCCTACAGGTGCCTGTGGGCAAGATGGGTATTTTGGGATCTCGGATGGCATGGGTAATTCTGGGACTTCTCCTCACAGGAGGCAGGGAACTGCCATGGTAATGTTGATTTCCACCCTTTATGAAGACATGCCAGAGAGGCACTACTAATTAAACAAACATGAGATGAACAGGGCAACAGTAATAAACTCTGAGCTCATTTAAAATAATAAAAGAGATCCAAAAGAAACGAATCACAACACAGAAACATAAAACCGTGTTTAAGTGATTTTGGAGTCTGTTCCAGAAGTCGGGTGCTAAGTAATCATTTAATTTCTCATTTCCATTGAATTCCTTAAGGTTTCTCGTTGGGAAAGGGGGAAAAAAATCACTGTTTAAATAATTTAAGTGAAAACACATCTCAGGATGTTATGTGACAAAATTTCTGTAGTTCTTTCCCAACCGCATTTTGGAGGAATGTTTTCAAAAATTATTTGAGCACTCTATAAAAAGCTAACACTTTTTAATTACAAGGTTTATGCCACTTGGTGAAACTTTAATGTAATGAAACATTCAGCTGGACCTTGTGCTGGATGTAAAATAAAATTATTCATTGAAAATCATACCACAGGCCACCTACTGTTTTTTTTAACAAATGGTTGAACTATCACGGGGTTACAGAACTTAACATGTAAATTGCAGTAGAACTTATAATTTCTGATTCAAATCCCTAAAGACTGCCATTTAAGTCAAATATATGAGTGAAATTTTGCTTCTATGCCATCATAATACAATGAAGTGGCCAAAAATCTGCACATACCTAGAGTAATTATTAACCCAATAATAATGTATTTTTAGTTATTTAATCAAAGGTATAAAAATTATTAATGTCAAGTTCTTCTTATAAAAATGAAGTTTTAAACACCAGCATTTAATTTCAAGGGTGACAATGCCAAATCGAGCCCATTAGGGGAATTTCTCACAAAACCAAGTTGTACAAGGGAGAGAGAAAGATTGCTGCTCATATTTCAGGTCATTACTAGGAAATAGCAGAAAAGGACTATTTTTCTCCAAAATGGTCTTGAACCATAATGTTAATTTTTAACATTAACTGAAATTGATCAATCTTCCATAAACTCAACTTGATCTACGGGCTAAGACAAAAACCAAGAGGCAAATCCCACGGAAACCACATCCTTCATAGGCAAACATCCAAAGGAGGCGTGCGGGGTTGTCCACGTCCTGTGTTCTATTTTGTGCTGCAGAGAAATCTGAAAGGTGACTTTATGTCACCTGGTAGCAGTAATAGAATTTTCCCCTTTTGTTCTCATCTGCTGGATGCTAAAAACCGATTGGCCATAGACGACTTTTCATTTCCACATCACCTCTGCCAGGGAGGTAGTGCTACCCACAAGCTCCTACTTTGGGTGGTCCTGGGGCCCCTCTTTGCCCCCATGGATTACCTTCGGACAAAGGTCTTGCGTTTCCATTGTGGATACCGAGATCT
Organism: Cephalopachus bancanus; assembly: GCA_027257055.1. NCBI lineage: Eukaryota > Metazoa > Chordata > Mammalia > Primates > Tarsiidae > Cephalopachus > Cephalopachus bancanus. The sequence goes on along the minus strand of JAPVLO010000169.1, from coordinate 3,312,533 downwards.
CCATCTGTCTCTTGACCCTCTGACTGCCTATAACCCAAGACATCAGGAAGTAACACTTTTGCAGCCATCAGGGGCGGATAAAATAATTTATTTCGCTTCACTCTGTCTCCCCCTATTTCTGGGTGGTCAACAGGACCCCAGAAATTTTCCTCTGGCATTCTGGAGAAAAAGAAATGTGTTCCATAGCCACTGGAAGAGTAGCTATGTGGTACTTCAGTAGTATTTTATTGAAAATATAAGGGGATCTCCAAAGGAAAGAAATGTGTTCCATAGCTACTGGAAGAGTAGCTATGTAGTATTTCAGTAGTATTTTATTGAAAATAAAGGGTGCTCTCCAAAGTTTTCATCCAACAAATGACCCATCCTCCTTTCATATCCAGCTTATCCACTGATTCCTTAAAAGTGACAGTATGGAGTTGCCTTTTGTTTTTTTGCCTGCTTTTTGAAAGATGTGTAGCTGAGCAAAGAAATGGACAGAAGAGTAGAAAATACCAGAAAAGGACTCCAGCAAACTAGCAGTAGAACACCAGCACCCACATATTCAAAAGCCACTCCACGGCACAGAATTAAAAGGATTAAATACACGGCGTTTGCAAAATTAATGACAGTTGCCAGTGCACACGGGCAAACATCCTTCCTTGAAGACCCAGAAGCTCCCAGAAGCCTGATCAGCCCTGTGCATTTCCCCCTGCCAAACACAGTGCCATGCTGGGGTCTGCTGCTTGCAAATCCTGGTATCGATATCACCAGGTCCACTTATCAGCATGCTCATATTTCACCCTGAGAACCAGCACTGCCAAAGAGCCGATGATGTATCTCCCGCATCACGCTTCTCTCCCTGCCTCCCTGGCCCTGTGCGATTCCTCAGTGGTCCTTGAATCTTCCCTTGTCACCGCTCTTTCGTCATTATCTAAGGTGATCGGTCAGCTTCGTGCTACCACCTGTCTTTTCGATCCAGTGCCAACTGCACTACGGAAAACTGTCAGTCCTGTGCCCCTTCCATTTATACCAAGTCTCATTAACACTTCTCTTTCCTCTGGCTATATGCCACTATGACTTAAGGAGACTGTTGTTACCAAACACACACAAGAAAACTATGTTAAAATGCCGTTGTGGGTATGTCGGATTCAAACTCACACATACTGAGTACTTTCGAGTTAAGATAACTCAAAGCAGGCGTTAGAGCAACTTACTTGCCTAGTCCTTTCAGTTCAGACCAGAATTATGCCTGAAACCCTGGGCAGGACTCTCAGCGAATCACCACAGTCAATGAATTTTTAAAATATGTTCCCACGATGACCAATATTTATGAATTTTCTAATCTACCAGAGGGACATAGGTCTAGAACAGGAAGCTACTTTCAAATATAATAAATAGCAACTGAGGACATAACATGTCTGTTGTTTGCAGAATAATGTATTTTTCCTCGAAAAGGCTGATAGATTCATAGAGATGTATCGAGATGCCTCTGTGTCGCCTGAAAACTCACTCTGCCTTCCTTCTGTTTCCAGGGGAACCCTACATTTTCGTTGCACATTGTTTTTAACCAGGTGCCCAAATACCTCTCAGAAAACCTGTCCAGAAGGGTAACCACATCTGACCACCCACACAGAGAAGGGGGATCACTGTGTCTGGCATTCCATCTACAACACGATGGATATCTCAGAGTCCCACATAATATTAGTGTGATCCAAGAGGTTTGAATTTCTGATTATGACAGGAGGGCACCATCCAGTTAAGTTTCTAAAGTAGTAGCAATACCCTTGCCACAATCTTAGACTGCATAACACAGATTTCCATACTACTTGGGTTTGTTGTTTGCTACTTGTCCGTGGAACAAGATTTTAGTTGTCTTGTTTTTCTTTCACACTGTCTTTGCGTCCTGTGTCTGTAAGGATCAGATGAATCAATCTAGCAGAGGGAGGACTAGGAAACACCTGTCATAGCCTTGGACTCATCTAGTATCAGGATAGACTGGGCCACATTCAGCTTCAATATGGCAGGCAGGGTATGAATGTGGTAAAAGCATTGACCAGTGGGACCAGCCACTCATTGTGTGGCTCCACACATCTTAGCTGAACTCCTGTACACCCAGCAGTTATAACTCGTTAACTCACAAACAAAGCAAGCTTAACTAGTGGCCTCACATCCTAAGGGTTTCCCTTGCACCTGTACATACAGAATCTACTGCCAACCACATTTTCCTTCGTTTTCGTTCTTTCTCTCTAGACTATCAGCCACTGATAGCCATATTATGGTTTCAGAGCCCAGCACACCCTTGGTTTAGATAGATGCACTCACAAAAATAATCCACTGATGATACTGTAGTTGGTGGATCAGGTATCTGCAACGGGCCAGAAGAGCCGGAGAGAACACAATAGAGAAAAGGAGATCGGGCCCATGGAGCTCATTGGGCAGAGTTTGGTGACACATCTAAGGGGACACCCATAAAAGAAGCCAGGTACCTACTGGTAGGGTGTCAGCGGGTCACTTTTAGATGTGGTCCATGTCAAGGGCATGGCATGGATACTGCCTAGTGGGTTCATGGTTCCCTAATAAATCAGAGCAAACCGTGTATTTATGTACGGAAATCCTTAAAATACTCAAAGGTTCTGAGGATGAAAAACCCTATGAAGGAAACTTTACATCTTTCTGGTGCATTTCTGAAATTTTCTAAGTTCTGAGGTTTTAAGGGGGCCCAGTTTGACTGATTCTCATGGAGGTTACTGTGGTTATGGTAATGAACGAGGTATTGAGCACTGAGGAGAGGCAGCCACATGTGAGGGAAAAAGGAGTCCGCTTAGCAAGTCCAGCTTGGAATCTGCCCACCACTCCAGGATAAACTCCACCTCTTGTAAGGCCAGCCCTGCCAGCCACATTTAGGAAACACCGATTGTACAACTTGACGTGGCTCCTTCTTCAAGCTTAGAAAGCCTGAGGCTCACAGTGATAGAGTTCACCTAGGTAGCCACCAGTTCAATGCCTTTGGACATTCTGGATGAATTTTCTTGCCCTATTTTTCTTGTTGTCTGTATCTACATGGCAAATAATTTCCTTTGGATAAGCCATCACTAACGCCAAGCAAATTAGAATATGTTGAGGGGAAATACTTTTTAAAATGTGATTGTTATGGCCCGAATGTTTGTGTCTCCCCAAAATTCTTATGTTGAAGCCCAAACCCTCAATGTTATGGTATTTGGGATGAGGTCTTTGGGAAGTAATTAGGGTTAGATGAGGTGATGAGAGTAGGGCCCTCGTGACGGGATCTTGGCCCTTATAAAAAGGACATGGCAGAGTTACCTTTCTCTCCTCTTTCCTTCTTTCTCCCTCCCTTCAATCCCCTCTTCCCCACCCCCACCATGTGATGACACAATAAGAAGGCAGCCATCTGCAAGCCAGGAAGAGAGCCCTCACCAACCATGCTAACACCCTGATCTGGGACTTCTAAGCTCTGGAACTGCGAGAAAATAAATGGCGGTTTAAGCCCTCCAGTATATGACATTTCATCATAGAAGCCCAGGTTGCCTCATGCAATGACTCTACAAAATGAAGCTAGTTTTTTTTTAAATTCACAGAGCCCCCAAAGCAGGAAGATCCACTTTACTTTTTCCTTAAAATCAAGAAAAGCAAATCTGATTTTACAAGAGTGAGAGAAAGAAAGAGAAGAAATGAAGAAGAATATAAAAGAAAAAAACAAACGCTGTGAGATAATTTACATGGAGGCAGAGGCTGAATGCCAACCTTCAATTCGAACTGATTTTTAGAGCCAACTTATACACTCCTAAAATATTTCTGTGTAATTGAAACATTTTCATAAATGCCTGAATGAATGGCATGGCTATAATAAGCATCCTTTCTGGGCTCGACTACACCAACGTGCCTAGCTAGAGTCCTAATTATCAGGTTTTCTTGGGAACAACTGGCTGAGCGCACTTGTACTAAAATATATTTAATTTGGTTTTATATAGCACCTTTTAGTACACACTGTGCCTTATTTCAAACTGCTTTAATGAGTAATGAATTAGATACTAGCAGAGCAGTGACTCCTCAAATGAACAGAGGAGATATTACAGGCTCAGCAATAGCTGAAATTGGAAAACCACGGCCTGTGTGGAAGCTTAGCTCCTGTTCTCTGCAGGAAGGTCATGCTCCCATGCCTTCCCACACGACTGCACAGTACACACTTAACAGCCGAGGGCAGGGGCGCCTGGAGGAACGGCTCGTAGATGTCAACATGCCCTGTGGTGGGGCAGGTGCTGGAGAAGTGGACCCACCTGCTGGCCATAAGTCCACTTGCAGCCTGGCAGGCAGCAGGCGGGAGCTCCAGAGGACAGAGCTGCCCACAGCTGTGCCCCAGTCAGCAAGCAACAGCAGGGGTCCAACAATCGGCCATTGTGTGTCCCCAACAGAGAGCTGAGCATGGCATCAGGGAATTTGATTACAGGTGGCTTTAGAAAATCCAGGCAAGCGGGGACTGGCGCTCAGAGCCATCTTCCCAGGCTCAGATAGTTAGTTCCTGAGAGTCCCTAGAAGCCTGAATTTACATAAATTTAGGGTGATCATTTATACCACTTTGCCAGAGACTGAAGGGCTCCCAGGACACAGGATTTATCAGTGTTCCATTAGGAAAGTCTCGGGCAAAGGGACCTGTGGGTCACTCTACCTGTATTTAGAACAGCATTTCTCAAAGGTTGATGGTCAGATCATCTGCATCTGCTCATTAGAAATCTAGATGCCTTTGCCTTTACCTGCTACCTACTGATTGAAAATGGAATGGGTGAGGAATGTAATAATTTGCATTTAACCGGTGCTTTGGTTCACTCATATATGCAAATAACTTCTGAGCACCATTTTTCTACAGGACCTAAAAGCAGTATCAAGCATCTCATCAACAAGGAGAAGCTAATGCTGAATTTTCCCTGAGTAAAGGCAGGTCCCCAGGCCAGACAGAGCTGAGCCCACTCATTGGGGTTAAGTGGTCTCAAGCAGAGAGAGAAAGGAGGACTGAAGCGTTTAAGATATGGGCCCATTCTGATTGTCTACAGTGCCTAAGTAGGCCAAATATCAAGTTGGTCCTCCACAAGTCTGGAGAGGGAAAAGATATCCTAAGACAAAGTACTTGGGAACCGTTTAAAAATTTCCAGCGTCACACAAAGCCCTCAGAAAGTGAGAGTGAGCTCTGCAAAGTAGGAAAGGTAGAGTCCAGTAAAGGTAGAGTCCAGTAGGAAAGGTAGAGTCCAAAGCAGGAAAGGTGGAGTCCAGGCATGTACCTGGCGAAGCATTCTGCCCAAATGCCCCCAAGGTTGAGAGATACCATTAGTGAATGACCCTTTGGAAAGAATGGAACCAACACTTACTGACTTCCTACCTGGGCCAGAATCTCGCACCATTATTGCATTTAAGACTTGTTACCTTCACCCAGTTAGGTAGATAATGCTGGGCCTCTTATTAAAATAAGACAACAATTTAAAAAGCCATGCATATTCAAAACCCAGCTTTTTCCTAGTGTACCCACCTAGCACACAAAAGCGGTCCCCTTTACATTCTCTAGTTCTAAGGGTTATGCTTCCAGATATTCCTGGGACAGATACTTCCTTAAGAATTATCTCCATGGCTGTCCAATTTGCCAAAAGCTCTGGTGCTATAAAAGAGCTAAATTCCTCTTGTTCCTATCCTGCCATAATACCTCCAGCTTTTCATCTCAGCTCCACTCTTCCCAGCTGTGTAATCTTGAGAAAATTACACGATCTCTCTGTACTGTCCTTTCCTGTTTATTTACTGAGAATAGTAATAGTGACCTCTTCACAGAGCTTGTGAGGATAAAATAAATTAGATTTAAAATAAAGTAAAATAAAAACAGGGCCTACCACATACTAAATGTTCAACAACTGTAAGCTCTTAGTCTATCTCTATGATAAAATATACATGTTAAATGGTCACTGGGCTTACAATATTACAATTTGGACGCAGATAGCCAGAAGCTCCAAAAAAGAAGAAGGCTCATCTATTTTGTTTTCTGCCCGAGGTTTGTTTCTAGCTGCAATGATCATGAAATTATGCTCAATGGCTTGAGGCACTTGCCACATGGAAAGACCTAGCAGAGAACACAATGAACGAAACTGGGTCTTCGACCTGCAAAACTCTCACAAGTTGGAGCAATCGCCATGTTCAATTGAATAATAAAATCAACTGTATAACAAAAGCCTGCTGTGTGGCAAGCACCTTGGTCAATTACCTATTTCAGTGCTTACAACAGTCTCACAAATTAATTAATTTATTCACCTATCAAGTATTTACCTATTACATGCCAGGTACTATGCTAGATGCTGGGATTATGGGAATGAATCAAAAACACATGTCCTCTGCCCTTACTCAGTTTACAGTCTGCTCCAGATGTGGCACTACTCTAGATATTGGCATTAATATCTAGAGTATATATAAATACTCTGATAAATGTGGAATAACTCAACAGGCTCAAAGATATTAAATGGCATCCAAGTGATGTGGCCAGTGTGGATGGCATCTGAATTCACACTCAGGTCAGCCCAATTTCAAAGCTTGCGGACTCCCTCCATAATACAGTGCTTATAGCCTACCAGACTGACTAAAAGAAAAGTCAAATGACAGAAAACAATATGTAAACGTATAGAGAAATGACTGCTGAAAGCCCAGAGAGGGGCATGACTACATCTGAGTTCGACAGCCTGAACAAATTTTAGAGATAGTAAATTTTACTTTGGACTTTAAAATAATTCAGATTTCTACAGGCAAGTAAGAAGGGCATTCTAAGCAGCTGGGATGTATATGCAAAATAATGGAGTTCAGAAAAGGGGTACAGAGTCATGAAGCAATAAGAGGTCCACTGGGCCTGTAGGGTTCCTGGAGGGAGGGAGGAGACAAAGTGAGAGCCTGGAGAGACAAAGCTGGAGAAAGAAGTCAGGGAAGCTTGGCAATGGTCCTAGACACCTTCAGAAAGAATGTAGATTTGGTTGTTGGCACAATGGGGAGTCTCTGAGCATGGAACGGTAAGAGAAACAAGTAGAATGAGGCATTGAACAATATCACCTCCTCCCCTTTCCTTTCTGGAATGAAATCTTGGGTGAAACTCTTGTCAAATTACCCCCCCTTGTTGCGCCTACTCCCACAGGGAAAGCTGCCCCTTGCACCATCTCAGAAAGTCTTGCCAGTCTTCCCAGCCCTTGCTGAAGGGCATCCACTTAGGAATCTGTCTCTACTCTGACATCACATCAAACTCTACGCAGGAAAGTATAAGTGAATCTTAGTTCCTTCTCAATGAGATGCACTCACCAACCCATCAAGTTGGATATGCACAGCAGCACTCTGTCATCCAATGGAAGTAATATATCCATGATCCAGCCCAAGCAGACTCTGAAGGAACCAAGTAAGTTACATGAAAAAGCAGCCCAAATGCCCATGCTCCCCATTCCTGCTATGCTGCCTTCTCTCTCCCAGCCTGCGTCTATGACCTCGAGGGGAATTCTCTACAATCAGTTGACAGAGGAAGAGAAGACTCTGACCTGTTAAAGATGATTCTGCACAATGTGGATGTGAAATGTGTCCCTGAAAAGGGACAACTGCAAGACGGCAGCCTTTCGCTAAGATATCCCCGAAGGACAGTGGTGAAGAGAAATTCTCCCAGAGGGTGGAACTTCAAGCAGTGTACCTGGTTGTTCACTTTTCTTGAAATATGGCCAGACATACAAGTATATACCTGTTCATGGGCTGTGGCCAATGGTTGGGCTGAGTGGTCAAGGACTTAAAAGAAACACGATTGGAAAACTGGTGAGGAGAAAATTGAGGGAAGAGGTATGAGGCTAGAACTTTCTGAATAAGCAAAGAGGTCAAGATATTTGTGTCTTGAGTGAATGCTCACCAAAAGGTGGCCTCAGAGGAAGATTCTAATAATCATCATGATAAGATGACTCATTCTATGAATACAAACCGGCCTCTTTCCCCAGCCACCCCTGTAAGTTGTACAATGGGCCGAAAAACAAAGTGGCCATGGTGGCAGGAATGGAGGTTGTAAATGGGCTCCGTAGCGTGGACTTCCACTCCCAAGACCAGTCTGGCTGCTACAGTGGCCGAGTGCCCGTTCTGCCTGTAGCAGAGATCAAACCCTAGCCCCTGATATGGCATCATTCCCCAAGGCAATAAACAAGCTTCCTGGTGTCACACTGATCACACTGGACTTCTTTCATCATGAAAAGAACAACATTTTGTTCTGTTTGGAATGTCTGTATCTTACTCTAGATACAGATTTGCCTTCTTTTTGTGCAATGCTTTTGCCAAAACAACCATCCATGGACTTAAAGAATATCTTATCCACCATCATGGTATTCCACACAGCACAGCTTCTGATTAGAAACTCACTTTACAGCAAATGAAGTGTGGTAATGGACCCATGTTCATGGAATTCACTGGTCTTACCCTGTTCCCCACCATCCTAAGGTAGCTGGTTTGAAAGAATGGTATAATGGCCTTTTGAAGTCACAGTTGAAAGGCCAGCTGGGTGACAATACCTTGCAGGAGTGCAGCAAAGGTCTCCAGGAAGGCGGTATATGTTCTGAATTAGTACCGAATTTGTGATGCTTTTTCTCCCATATTCAGAGTTTCCAGGTACAGGAAAAAGGGATGGAAATAGAAGTGACACCATTCACTATTATCCCTAGTGACCCACTAGCAGTTTTATTTTCTTCCTGTTCCCATGACCCTATGTGATGCAGGCCTAGTGGTCTTAGTTCTAAAAGGAGAAATACTTCCATCAACAAAAACAACAAAGATTTCACTGAACTGGACATTTAGACTGCCACCTGACACTTTGGGCTCCGCGTGCCTCTAAATCAATAAGCAAAGAAGGGATTTGCTACACTGGCTGGGGTGATTGATCCAGGCTACCAAGGAGAAATTGAACTGCTACTCCACAATGGAGATAAGGAACAGCATGTCTGGAATACTTGAGATCTTTTAAGGTGTTTCTTAGTATAACCATGAACTGTGACTAAGGTCAATGGAAAACTACAGTGGCCTAATCCATGTAGAACTACTAATAGCCTAGAATCTTCAGGAGTAAGGCTTTGGGTCACCCCATAAGGTGACCACATCCAGCTTAAGTGCTTACTGAGGGCCCAGAGAATGCAGAATGGGTGCTAGAAGGAGGCAGTTATAAATACCAGCTGTGATCACATGACAAGTTACAGAAATGAGGACTGTAATTTATTTTGTTAAGAGCATGTTTGTGTGTGTGTCATTTTTTCTTCTCTTGTCATCTCCTTATTCTGTAACATAAGGTATATTAACTTTATATTGTAGCATTTAAATACTATTAATACTTTATATTATAGTATGTAAATATTATGAATACTTTATATTGTGGTATTTAAATATCATTAATATCAGAAGAAGAATAAGCATCACTCAAGAATTTACCTCCTCTTCTGGAGAAGAAGTTAGTGCATTTTCAGTTTTACACAGGATACTTATGTCATGTCACATAGATTATGACTTTATTATTGTCTTTATCTGGAGATTAAGTATGCTTTAAGGAGATGGATATATGTGCCAAGTCAACAAGGAGTAAGCTAGTGACAGTTAATTTTGTCAACTTGATTGGACTATGGGATGCCCAGATACTTGATCAAATGTTACTCTGGGTGTCTCTGTGAGAGTGTTTTTGATAAAAATGAACATTTAAATTAGTTGACTGAGTAAAGCAGATTGCCCTCTCTAATGTGGATGGGTCTTAACCAATCATTTGAGGGCCTGAATAGAAAAAAAGGCTGATGGTCTCCCAAGTAAGAGGGTGTTCTTCCTGTCTGTGTAGTCATCAAATTGGGGTATTGTTTGTTTGTTTGTTTGTTTGTTTTTCTCTTTCCTTTGTGCTTGAACTGAAACATCATGCTTCCTGGGATTCAAGCCTGCCAACTTTCAGACTAAAACTAAAATATCAGCACTCCCGAGTCTTTGGTTTTCAGACTCAGGCTGGAGCTAAGCCCCTGGCTCTTCTTGGTATCCACCTTGCTAGCTCACTCTGCAGCTCTTAGGACTTTCTGCCTTCCATAACAGGCTGAGCTGAGCCAATTCCTTATAATCTCTCTCTCTCTCTCTCTCTCTCTCTCTCTCTCTCTGTGTGTGTGTGTGTGTGTGTGTGTGTACATACACATCTTATTGGTTGTTTCTCTGTAGAACCTTGACTAATACAGTAAGTCCCCTATATACAAACGAGTTCCATTCTGAGTACATTCATAACTCCAAGTTGTCTGTAAGTCAAACAAAGTTAGCTTATATACCCAACTAACACAATTGGCTATATACTACTGTACTGTAATAGGTTTATAATACTTTACACACAAATAAGACATTAAAAAGAAATAAACTCACAAAAATAAAGCTTTTCTAATCTTATAGTGCAGTACCTTGAAAAGTACAGTAGCACAGTCCAGTACAACAACTGGCATCCAGAGGCTGGCATCGAGTGAACAGGCCAGAAGAGTTACTGACTGGAGGAAGGAGAGAAGATGGGAGATGGCAGAGCTGAAGGATCATCAGCAATAGGAGATGGCGGACAAGCTGCAATTTCACTCATGCCTGACCTAGATGGCTCCTTACTGGATTCAATTCTATCTACCCTCTAGAAAAAAATGATTCAGTGATGGCTGGGTGGCAGATCTTTTTTTCTTGTCATAGATGACATGGTGGTACTGGATTGCATTCTGAATGCCTGCTGCAACTTGCATGCACTGTTCTATATTCGGGTCCTGAGACTCAAAAACCAACAGTGCCTCTTCAGATAAAGAAAACCCCCTAGCCATCTCCCGAGTTGCAAATCTCTTTGGATCCTCCATTGCTTCTTCCTCGTGCCTCTCTCTGTCCTTTCTCTGGGCCTCCAATTCCATCAGGTCTTTATTATTAGCAATCGCCTCAAGTCGCACAGCAAGGCATTTGTTGAAGTCGTCCTCTTGCAGATCCAGCTCCAGCTTCTCACTGAGGGTCACTAAATTGCTGAACAACTCCTTGGACTCCTCATTCACCTTCTCAAATCTGGGAAAATCATGAACAAACTACAGGCAAAGGTTCCTCCGAGCCCTACCCATGGTGACAGCCATAACCTCACACCCAGCAAAGTCCATGTTTTTTATGGCCTTGTACATGTTATAATCCTTTCAAAATTGTTGCAAGCTCTCTCCTGATTCATCAGTCACCTTTACTGCCTTACAAAAAAAAAAACATGATGCAAATAGTATTTCTTGAAAGTTGCTCAGACACAAACAAATGGAAAAAATAGTCCATGCTCATGGATAGGAAGAATCAGCATTGTTAAGATGTCCATCCTACCAAAAACAATCTACAGATTTAATGCAATTCCCTTAAATTACCAACGTCATTCTTTTCGGACCCGGAAATGACGAGGCAAAAAGTCATATGGAAACATAAACCATCACGAATAGCCACAACAATCCTTAGCAAAAGAAACAAAGCAGGAAATATCACACTTCCAGACTTTGAACTTTACTATAAAGCTACAATAATCAAAACAGCCTGGTATTGGTACAAGAATAGGCATAGGGACCAATGGAACAAGATGAAGATTCTGGAAGCAAAGCCTCAATTCCTCAACCAGCTCATCTTTGACAAAGCCTCCAACAACAACCACTGGGGAGAGGAGAACCTATTCAGTAAATGGTGCTGGGAAAACTGACTGACCATATGCAGAAGATTGAAACAGGACCCCTACCTATCACCCTACACAAAAATTAACTCTAAATGGATCATAGACCTAAATGTAAAGCCTTAAACTATAAGAAACTTAGAAAATGCAGGGGGAAACACCCCTACAGAAATCAGAGTAGGCAACCAATTCCTGATCAAAATCCCCAAAACTCCTGCCATAAGAGGTAAGAGAGACAAGTAGGATCTCATCCAATTGAAAAGCTTCTGCAAATCAAAAGAAACCATTAAGAGAATGAGGAGACAGCCTACAGAATGGGAAAAAATATTTGCCATCTGTGTATCTAACAAAGGCCTAACATCTAGGATCTACAAGGAACTCAAACATACCAAAAGGAAAAATACAAACAGCCCCATTAAAAATTGGGCAAAAGATATGAATAGACGCTTCGCAAAAGAAGATATAGGGGCAGCCAGCAGACACATGAGAAAGTGCTCAACCACACTCATCATCAGAGAAATGCAAATCAAAACCACACTGAGGTACCACCTAACTCCAGTATGAATGGCCATCATTAATAAAACAAACAACAGCAGATGCTGGCAAGAATGTGGGAAAAAAGAATGCCTCTACACTGCTGATAGGAATGCAAACTAATTCGACCTCTATGAAAAACTGTGTGTTGATTCCTAAAAGAGCTAGAAATTGATCTTCCATATGACCCAGCAATTCCCCTACTGGGTGTATACCCGGAGGAACTCAAAGCATTCTATGAAAAAGATATCTGCACACACATGTTTATTTTAGCAGGATTTACATAACAAAAACATAGAAACAACCATGCTTCCCACTGAAATTTGACTGGATTAAAAAAAATATGTGGTACCTATACATGATGGAAATATTATGCAACCATAAAGAAGGATAAACATATGAACTTTGCAGCGACTTGAATGGATTTAGAATCTATAATGCTCAGGTATCTATCACAGAAACAAAGAAACGGAGTGCCAAATGTTCTCACTCATAAGCGGACCCTGAACATTTACCATAATACTATAAAAAACGGATTGGCAGTCGCAGGACACTGCCTGGGTGGGCGTAGGGGCACAACCTCAATAAGGGTAACTGATCCCAAAGCAGACAAAATGGGGACCAAAGGGAGGCCCAAACCTTACCTGTCCAATGCCAACTTGTATACCTAATCCTGAATTGTACCCCATATCTTTAAAATAAAATAAAATAAAAATTTACATATTTTTAAAGTTGCTCTAAACTCTCTGGCCCATTGGTTGGACAACCAAGATAGTATTCAGTGGTAGCTACACTACTTTGACATTGGGATGAAAATTGTCTGTTCAAAGGGTGACCCAGAGCATTGTCATGCAGCAAAAGAATGTTGAATATAACGTCCTTCTCCAAACAATACTCCTCTGCCCCTGGGATAAACTGGTGGAAAAACAGGTCCTGGAAAACGGTCTATGGAATCCAAGCTTTGGAAGTTACTCTTCCACACAACAGGAAGAGAATGCTTGGCTATGTTGTTAAGGTCTCTTGAGTTCTCTGAATGACAAAGGAGGCTGCAGTGTCATATTGCCAGAAGCACTGCCACCAAACAACGGGTTAGCCTATCTTATGCGGCTTTATGGCCTGGCATCAACTTTTTCTCCTTACCCATACAACTTCAGGCTGTCATCCTCTTCCAAAATAGTCCTGTCTTACCCACACTAAAAACTGGCTCAGATAAACACATGTCTTTGTCAATAATCTCCTGAAGTGTTTCAGGAAATTCCAGGCTGCTACCATATCTACACTAGCTGCTGTATCACTTACTTTTACGTAGTGGAGCTTACTTTTACGTAGTGGAACTCTAGCCTTGAACCTATGAAACCAGCCATGGCTGGCACTGCAAGATATGCCCTCTGATTCTTCACCGTATTTCTTTCTGATTCTTCTTCAGGTCTTCATAAAGGCTTTGAGCTTTCTCTTTGGAATCAGCCTTAAGCTGAGCGGGACTCAACTCTGATGCCGACCCTGCAGCCACACGTTGAGAAGCTTCCATTTCTTTCATCACTTTTCCACGCTTCTTCAATAATACTGCCGACATCTTAGCACAGCAAACTTCACCTGTTCCATGATCTGGTCCTTGCTCTTTAAAACTGTACCAATAGTTGAATGATTCACATTATAAGAATGAGCAACGTCTACCATCATTTTGCTTTGCTCCACTCTTGCAATTATTTTCACTTTTGTTTCTATCATTATTGCTTGGCTCTTCTGAACAGCACCAGCTGAATCACCCCTGCTTTGATGCTTGCTTCTGGACATGCTGGCAGTGAAATAAAGATGCTGTACTCCATGCGGTACTGTATCGTAAAGTACACAAAAGCACAATCATTTGTAGACGATGCATAAACGTGACAATGTACACAAGACACATGAACAAATTTATGTGATTGGACATGCAAACACACGTTTGCATCTTTGAAAGTTTGCAACTTGAAGGTTCAAATAGAGGGGACTTACTGTGCAACCACTAAGTGTAAATCCCATGATGGTCGTTTTGTCTTTGGGGTTCAGTTTATCACCTGTACCTAAAGCAGTGCCCAGTGGGGTATGTGCTCAAATGTTTTTGTATGAGTAAATATATCAATGAATTTATTTTATTGAATGGAGCATACTTTCAGCAATGCTTTGCTACACAGTACAAATGTTAAATTAAATTAACAAAAACTCTGAACTTTGAGGCCTTCATCAGTTTTTCCCACCATTTCCAAGAAACACAATGTAACTTTTAAAATTCCTCAATTATCATGTGGGAACCTGAATTAAATTGCCACTGTTTATATCCAGATTTAAAACACTGGGGGTTAAGAAATCAATTGCCAAATGAAAAGAATGAGAAAAAAACACTGCAAAGCTCAATTTTTTCTAGGCGTGGTAGCTCATGACTGTAATCCCAGCACGTTGGGAGGCAGAGGTGAGAGAATTGTCTGAGCCCAGGGGTTCGAGGCCAGCCTGAGAAACTTGGTGAGACCTCGTCTCCATAATAAATCAGAAAAAAAAAAGAAATTGACTGGGTGTGGTGACACATGCCTGTGGGTCCAGCCAGTGGGAAGGCTGAGGTGAAAGATCGCCTGAGTCCGGCAGGTCGAGGCTGCGGTGGCCATGAGTGTGCTACTGCACTCCAGCCTGGGCAACAGAATGAGAATCCTCAAAAAAAAAAAAGAAGAAAAAAGAATGAAAAAAACATGGCGAAACTCAATATTTGTTAAAACCAGAACTATTTTGAACCCTCAATCCCACACCTGAAGGACTCAGTACAGTGACAGGCAGAGTAGAGGAACATGCTACTGATCCTCAAGGAGAGAGCTGTCTGCCAGAACACTGCTCTGCTTCCCACAACTATTAAACTTCTTCAAAAGGCCACCCATGAATAATTCACCTCATTCCATGATGAGTAATATTTTTTAAAAATGGATAAGCAGATAAGCACAGAATATATTTAAATTACTTGGAAAGGAATAAAATGAACAGGAGAGCAAATGGCAAATAAAGAACACTCGCCAGAAACAGGTTTCCACGGAGCAGATAAAAACTGTTACCAAACACACCCCATGAATTTTTTAAAATTTAATGAAATAATTACATCTTCAGTATAAAATCTCAAAGCAGAGCTGCAGGAGTTCAAAAATACGTAGAGTGGCAACAGTAGAAGGAATAAGAGAGAAGAAGGAGTTGATGAAAAGATAAAACTGCCACAGACATGAAGGCTGTGTTAGCAGTAGCACATTCAAGATCTATTACTGACAGTACACGAAGAGACGTGGCGGACAAGACTGAGAGGCTGGGTCAACGTAAGGAGACATGGGTTAAAGAATAGAGGGGAAAACAATATATAGGTAAGATAGAAAAAAGTCATCCAACAAACACTTAGATGGGATCTCTGGAGCTGAAAGTTAAAAAAAAATTGAAACAGAGGGATTTAAAAAAAAAAACTTTGAGATATAATTTAAGAAAACTTTCCAGAAATAAAAGGCAACTTGAATCCACAGATTGAAAGAGTACACTGTGGACCTAGAAAAATGATATTGAATGATCAATACGGAGACACAGGCTGGTGAAGTTATTGATCCTCTAAAAGAAGAAAGAACCCTGTGGGGATCTCGAGGATCGGTCAGCTCTAAGAACTGTTCAGGGCAGGAAAACAGTGGAGCCCTGGGGGCCTTGAGCAGGAGAGAGCCCACCGAAAAATCCTCGGGAAGACAAAGTGTGAGTCCAAGAATTTTGTACCTGGCCGAACAATAATTTAAGTACTCAAGGAAACAAAAGTTCAAGAACTCAAGAAACGCAGTACCAATAAACTCTCCTTACAGAAACAACTGGAGGGCAAAGCTCAACCCATCAAAAAGTGAATAGAAAGAAAATCAGTGAAGGACTGGTCATAAGCATTAAACCTCTTCGTCTGGAGCATTAAGCTGTGACAACAGAGAGGATTTTGATAGACGAGGAAACGTAAGCATGTATATGTATGTATGACTGTATACGTGTACATGCGTGTATAATTATAATTACATTAAAACGCCTTCAACAGTCGGGTAGTGAAGAGAATGAGAGAGTTAGAACCAATGTAAGTTCCCTATTTTCCTCATCTCCTACAGCAGGAGAACAAAGATGTCAGTTTTAAAGTTGGCAAATCAAGTCACAGATGTCAAAGTATATACACATACAGATACAACAAATGGAAACACCAGGAAATTAATACAATTTATTAGAGCTGGGCAGAGAGGAGGTGGCAGAGTGCAGATGGATGCTAATATTGTCATTGTTTTAGCTTTTATACAAATATTTACCACTTTTGCAAATAATACAATAATCTACCTTGAAAAATAAAGAAGACAGATAATTTATTCCCTAGGTTTTGACACCAGTTTTGACATTATTTTGTGTGTGCTTGCCGTGCAAAGTCAGGGCACACTCCTCTACCACGGTAAGGGCACTCGCATAGTAATATCATGTAAGTCATCACTAATTATTGCTACCACTAATATCATGGGGAGTTACCAAAAATAAACACACAACTTTGATAGTAAACTTATTTCTAGAAGGTGGGGAGAAGGGAACGGTGGAAAACACACAAGAAGAAAAACAATGATTCGCATAATTGCAGAAAGAAATGTAAATTCTGTCCAGTCGCCATAGGTTTGTGATCAAGTTGAGGGTGTCTAAAACCAAGAGTCAATTTTCGATTGTCCGGTTTGTAGAAGGTTCCAGTCTGTGATGTCTTCTGTCCAGCTCGTTTGGCAGTAGGTGAGCAGAAGATAATGGAAATCATGGCTCTCTTGTCTACAGTTAATCATCATCCTCCCAGGCAACAAAAGGGGCTCCTGATCATTGACTCTTAAATGCTCTCTTTTGATTTCTTGCTATTGTGAAGGTCCTATGGGGAGAGCTACAAGGAGGTTTAATAAGCCCATTTTATAGTTCTTTTACCCATCTGTGTCTTCTTTGTCTTCATTTCTTTAATCCACTTTGCCTGTGTGTTCAGGACCTCAAAAGCTTACTATGTAGATCAAAGCAGACTTGGAAAGGAGCTGTCCCGTCTTGAATTTTATCCAAAGAATTACCACAGTAAAAGCAATTTCACTTTCCCTTTAAATAGTATATTTCGCCCTTATCCCCAAATACCTGTTCGTTGGTCTTCTTTCAACTGAAGAGCATGATGCACTTCTAGAAAACATGAGGTCTTTTCTTACAGGTTTGCTGGTTTTCCGCTGTCTGGATTCCGATCAGAATGAAAAGAAAGCTCCTCCATCAATCTGGGAATATTCGTGGAGTAAACCTCACCCACTAAATCTCATCCTTTATCACAGTGTGCATTGGGATTGCCTTTGGGAAAACCTCTAAAGAAAGGAAATAAATAAGTAAAATGCATGCAGGGCATACAGGGGCAAACATGGTTGGGTGAGTCATTTCCTATTGCTTCTGTGGATCACAGAAGGCCTCCGGGAGGAATATCCTCTGAAAGCATCTCACCCATTCTTCTGGAAGAGTCACTGTTGTGTTTGCGTTCTGTGGAATTTCTCACCTGCCTCTCATTCCTCATCCCTCTTGATCTCCATGAGGCGGTTATCCCAAGCTTGGAACGCAGGACCCCGTGAGTGGAAAGAGCCCTAATCTCAGACAACCGCGTGATCTTTCCTCTGGTACCATTAATTAACCAGGGGACCAAGGAGATGCCCTGCACCGCATGGAGGCCACATGGGACATCTCTGCCAACACCACGCCAGCACATTGCTGGGACCGAAAGCAGAAGAGGAAACACCAAATGATTGTCAAGATGATTCATCATAGGTGGCGGCTCAAGCTTCTTAGGTGGGAGAGAGACCCCTCACAGTTACAAAGCGGTTCATCTCAGGTAGGACACACGAGTGATGCACAGAGTAGAGGCTTGGATGAAATACTGTGAACTCGAACACCCCAAAGAATGACCAAACAAAGGCCTGTTTCAAAGGCGTTTTTATGCCAGACTCTTTCTCTTAGTGAGATGCCCTGTTGGTGTTGGGGACACAAAGATGACCTGAAACCGAACAAATTTAAGGCAAAAGTGGCCATTCAGAGAAAATGACTCCTTACTTTGGGACAGCCAAAAATGTCAGAAAACATGAGTGATGCGTCTTGCCGCAAACGGCATAAAACAAATGTTGCAAGACCTGCTTCCTTATGTGCTACATCGTACTTTTATGCATGTACGCTGTGTGAACAAGAGGGTTAAAAGTTAAACAGTCGCCTAAGGCTACAGGAAAGCACACTGCACAGGTAGGAAATGGGCTTCTTGACTTCCAAACTATTACTATATGTCTTTAGCAGGAACTAACAGGCACCAGTGTGCAAAAATGTCTTTCCTTAAGGTGCTGGCTATTATGAAATTGGGCTGTTTTAATGTCTGAAATAGCCATCTGACCTTTAATCCAAAGCCATAAATTTATCATTGTCTGAAATTGGTGGACTATCATTCTTATTAAGGCCAGTTTTCAGGATTTAGCATTTACAGAATACTTAGTCTCTAGTGCATGAAAAGAGACTTGAAATTCACCGGGGTACCCTGGAAAATGGTTGAATACAAAAGAATGAGCAATTTTGCAACCAGGACATGGTTCCATTGCTGAATGAACTAGCAAAGGCAAGAGAGAAACAATGCCTGGTGAGATCAAGTTAGTCTATATTTCACATAATGATAAATACCTCGAAGTCATGTTTATGTATAATGAATTACAATCCTTCCACATTTACCTTAGTAACATTTTACAGGGGTTGTATTTTATTCCCAACTACCAATTATGTCATCATTCTGGCATTTACCTGGACATAATGATACACAGCCAACCCATTCTTGTAACATAATTCATTGCTTAAAAGTGATTGTAAAGTCACACGGCATACTACACACACATAATGACTCGGATATTGCTATTAAATTTTACAGATTAAAGTTTAGTAAACCTCAAAAATCTTATGTTGGTTTCTGTGTATCTTATTAATCCTAAAGGAAAAGATGTTCAGCTATTTAAATGTCAATAAATGTGCAACCCTGTAAAAAGCAGACAGACATTGTATATTCCATTATACAATGCCTCACCTACCGTTTTAATGGAAGATAGAGACTTGCTTTTTTAACTGTTCAGGCAGGTCATTCAGACTTTCACTTCTGCCCTCTTATTATGTCACCCATTAAAATATGAAAATGCCCTAAAAACACACACACATACACACCTTCACACTTCTAACTCCCATACCCCTGGGTTCCTTTTTGTGACTCATTAAATTCAGGGAAGAAATCACACTGTACCATTGGCTTGCATCTATTCATTTTAATTTAGGTTTGAGGAAAAAAAAACAAGAATTCAGATCTTTTTATAAGCTTGTGAGGTCACCAAATTTAAATTAAGCCTCTGCCTATAAAGCACATTAATAAAAGTACTATACAGAGGGAAATTTAATATGAATGGTTAAAATGCATGGAATTCAGATTTTACTGTCAAACAGCTCAATTAAACAAATTGAATTTTTAAGCAACAAAAGGGAATTGAATGAAATTAGGAACAGAGTGTGATCCGAAATGTAGACCTTTATGAGGGAACGCACCGGCCCCTCCAGCATTGAGCTTTCTTTATTTGTTGCCTCGGCAGTTAGAGGAGGCTGGCAGAACAGAACTGCAATACAACAGGATAAAAATGTTCACCGTTGAAACACAGTTTTTGGCTCCCAATAAATCATCTGTCACTTCATCACAGCCCAGTAGATAATGAGCAATAAAGTTTTCACACTCAGGGAATGAGGACACAGACACAAGAAATACAGCTGAAGCTGTAAGCCTGGCTTTCTGTGAGCGGAAGGCGCTTTGTATAAGAAATGACCATAAGATTTCCTCCAAAGAAGAACACAGCATCCAAACAATAAACAATTTGCTGCATTAAAAATTAAATCGCATTTATTCGTAACTTTAATGACAACAATATGTTGAGGTTGATAGATTAAATAAAGCATGACGTAGACCCAGAAATAGCTCTGAGCTCAAATTCAGCCGACAGTTGCTGATACAGGGTGGTCTATACAACGAGTCACTGTAATTTTTACTGGCATTATTTTAAATGTTTATGTGCATACGCTATTCCCTTTTGGTATTTAAATAGTGCTAACATATCCGAGGTTCAAAAATAATTTTTACTCAGATGGGTTTTTGTATACGCCACCCCCCCAAAAAAAATCAATTGAAGAGAAAAAAAAGTTTGAACCATTGATTCCAAAATCAGATGCTGGAATATTCCATAAATGCAGTCCACTTGCAGATGTTCTACAAAGGTTTCACCACAATTACCTTGAATTGTTTCTGACTTATATTCACCCATCTCTGCAAACTGTATGTGGGTGGTCCACCCTAACTAGAAACAACTGGATAGAGAATGAACCAGAGAATACAGGAAGGAAAGAGAGAGAGAAGGAAGGAAGAAAGAGGAAAGGAAGGAGGGAAAATATTGTGTTTTAGTAGTTGTCATGAATAAAATGTTTTGTAAAAAGTGTTCACTAAAACTGGCCGTTCAGTCTTGGACGGTGAGATGACCCACTCTTGTAACATAATCCATGCAAATGGACATTCAATTTTGGACGGTAAGATGACCCCCAAAGCATGTTTTTCCTGTGCTGGTGGCCAGACAGCCGGTCAGCACACTGTGGGTGCCTGCCTCTGCTTTCGGGCACAGGAAGAAGGGAAGAGTCATCCTGACGCTTGTTGCAGAAGCTTTGCCACTGGCTGTAATTGCTGGAATGTGTGCATGAGGAGACGAGCTTATGGCTCTCTGGTGGGTTCCAGACCCCTGATTCCAGAGGCCAGATGACGTGGTTCAGCAGGGTTGGAACTAAAGGTTGAGTCAGATACTCGGGGATTTCTTGTCTTGGGCCCCGTCTCAGAGCTGTTGGGGCTCACCACCCCCACAGAGGGCATCCTTCCTTCCCAAGGCCCCAAACAGTTGCAGGGAGGGTGGTTGGCTTTCCCATGCACAGACACCGGGCTGGGCAGCTGGAACATTATGCACGTCATGAACCCCAATTTCTGCTTTTCAGAGCTCAACTCTTAGGGTAGGTCACATCAGAGTCCTTATGGGAAATGGAAACAAAACTACAAATTTTGAATTACAATTTCGATTGGAGCTGTTGCAAAGAACAGCATAATAACATTGCTTTGAACTAAAGAAAGCAATGCCATCAAAGAGGCTTGCCCCGATGTTCATATCCTGATGTCCTGTCACACGCTGCTTCCTCAGGACCCAGGACACAGAGATGGCGAGAGCTCCAAAGGTGTTTCTTGGGGAAACAGGAAAAAACACTCTCCTCCAAGGTGGTCCTTGTGCCAAGCATTGGGTGACGGTTTAGGAAGGAAGGACTAGAAGGGGTCCTTGACTCACAGAAACCAACCATCCTACCCTAAATCTAGAATTATCCTACCTGTTTTATAATTCCACATCTGTTTTATAAAATTTTCTCCATCCAGTAGAACTTACAAATTTTAATTAATGCTGCTTGATCTCATTAACGTGTGTAAAAATATAATCAAACCACAAATTATAGCAATTTTCAGTTGTAAGATATTAAACTACTGCTATGTGCTGCAGAAAAAAATTACACTAATATGTAAATAAATGCAAATACAGATTTCCTTTCTGTATATTGTGCTTACTTTCTGAGAAAGGCAAGTCACTTAAAACCCTTATTTCTCAGTTGTATTCGTTAAAATAATGCATGTTAATTATATTCCGACATTCATCTGACAAATAACTGATAAGTTACACAATGTAACTAGTAATAATCCATGCAGCCCATTTTATTATCTTATGAAATTAGAGATTGAACATTGATTATGACTAATAGGGGATTTCATCCAATAAAGACAGCACATGAGAAGAAGTACATAAAAATTGGGCAGCTAGCTTTTGAATAGCTAAAAGGAGCTATGTTAAGTCATTAATTAACAAAGACAAATGCTCTGGGTGAAGATGGTAATAGTTGTACTTTTTTAGTCCAGAGATGAATTATTTATTTCTACCCTAGCTATACCGTAGAGTGCAAGCAGAGTTTGTTTAGCAACAATAGTAGAAATATATTTGCTACAGGGGCAGCCTGGTAATACTGCTTGTTAAGGCATGCTATTTGTAAGCAAATTTATATGAAAAGTATGCAATGTCTAATACTAAACTACTCCAGCCTCAGACTGAAGGGTGATTTTACAAACGTCCTGCAGCACTTCATCATCCCTTCATTTTAATGTCTTTATTTTATGATTTTGTTGATGAAATACTACTTACCCAGTGCTCAAAATTCCTTTTAGGCTGCAGGCACTGGCTAGTTGACATGGCAAGCTATATTTTACAGCCATATATTTCAGCTCTCTCTGTCCAAGTTGGAGGACACAGTAGCCAAGATGGTTTTTCATCGTCGAAATATATTTTCATATTTATTTATTGATTTGACTAATGTATCTATTTTTCAATTCGCATGCTTATGTTTCAATCCATTAAAGTGATTCATGTTCAAATAATATGTTATTGCGAGTACAAAAAGGAGATAAAAACCACTGCACACTTGCTATAACACAAGAACAAAAATAATAAAAATACATTGCATGATTAAATATAGTTTTAATCCCCAAAAGATCAGAGCTAAAATGATGTTTTTTAATTATTTCACAAAAAGGCATAAAATAAAAGTTTCTTTAAAAAGTAGGATGCAATCACCTACGAAATCAGTTTCCCAGTAATAAATATTTGGGGGATGTTTCTTAACAAGATGAAGTACTCAGTATGGACTTAGCATAAGGCATGTAATTAACAACAAAATAAAAACCAAAACAGTTTCAACTATCCAGCAGGAGAAGGCTAGATGGCAAAACTGACCAGCTCCAAGACGTAAGAGCTCTGTTCTCCTTGTGCCTTGATAAGACCAACTCAGTGTAATTGTATTGTTAAGATCTAGGTTTCTGGGTGAAGACGGTCAAGGGCGCCCACTTTTCTAGTGGGAACTACACTGACAAAAGCTGAGCCCTGAGATGGTTCCTTCATCTTGGCCCTAAGAGAACCTCGACTGTAGTGGCCCCCAACCTTTTGGGCATCAGGGATCAGCTTTGTGGAAGACAAATTTTCCACGGACCAGGGCGTGTGGGAGATCGTGTTAGGGTGATTCAAGAGCATAACATTTATGTTCAATTTATTTCTATTGTTATTACTTTGTAATATATAGTGAAATATTTATACAACTCATCATGTAAAAAAAAGGTATAAGGGAAGTGGTAAATAAAATAATGGGCAGGCCATGCATGGACTAAAACAGGTGTCAGATTCTGACTTAAAGCCTGCCCCCAGATGCAGTTCTACGATTAAAGCATATCAATTCACTTGCCACTCACTGATAAGGCTTTGATCTGAATCTGCGAGCAACTGATTTATTACGGTCTCTGTGTAGTCAAGCCTCTCTGCTAATGTTAATCTGTATTTACAGCCTCTTCCCATCATTAGCACCACTGCCTCAGCTCCACCTCAGATCGTCAGGCATTAGATTCTCGTAAGGAACCCGCAGCCTAGCATGCGTTGCTCACAATAAAGTTTGCGCTCCTATGAGAATCTAATGCCTCCACTGATCTGACAGAATGCGGAGCTCAAGCGGTAATGCAAAAGATGCGGAATGGCTGTAAATACAGATGAAGCTTCACTAGCTCCCCTGCCATCCAGTTCCGAACTGGCCAAGGACAGATACCCATCTGGGGGCCAGAGTTTGGGGACCCCTGCTCTACCGCATATGGTTGATAAGGAAACGCTACAAGGCTGCTGCTTCTTGGCTCCTGTCTCCCCAGGTCTTACAACAAGCTTCATTTCCAGGTGTTTGTTTTAAGAACACTCGAGTCGTAAAATTATTAAGACACACGCATATGCTCGTGAGCACATGTGGATACATGTATATGTGCGTGTTGGGAGAAGTCATATATTATTTCAGAACACACCATTTTGCTAGCTAATGTGCTTAAATACAAAAGGTGAATTTGTCAGAGGGGCACAGAGAAACGCAAAACCTAAGATAGCTCAGAACGAGAGAGGCGGTCGCTTGTACTGTTGAGGCAACTGCGAAGTGTCTACCCCAGGAATGACCAAGCACAGTGGGGAAGGATTTGTCATGGAAAACTGACAATCCAATGGGATGAGAGAAGCCACCTCTCCCAGGAAAAATGAGGGAAACCAGTTTGCACTGAAGGTGACCAACATTTCAGCGTAGGTGGATTTTACACAGAAGTTGGGAAAAGTCTTTTAAGAGAGAGTGTGGGACTGTAGGTGCCCTGGCTCTCTGGGGAGGGTGTGAGATCCAGCGTGGCAGACTGGGAAGAGCCTGGCCGGATGAGGGCAGGGCCCGGCAGGCAAGGCAGAGGCCAAGGTGTGAAGATCCTTTACACCTTTTGGCCGACACTCAAAGGCTCTTTATATTTTCTATAGAAAAAGTCAGCTGGCTTCCAAAGAAATCGGGAAACCATCAACTTGTTACTCGTGGTGTTGAGCATGGCTGTGTCTCATTGATTATCATCACATGGGGTTCTCTCCAAGCTTGTCTCTGATCCTCCTAGCTGCCTGACCCAGGAGACGAACTGCAGGCATAGACACATGGACCTCACCATTGGCAGCTCTCCTAAGACAAGTGCAGAATGCTCCTGAAGCTGGGGTGGGGTGGGTTAGGTGATATCCCTGAAGTGCTTGTAGGCTACAGAGTTAGAGGACCCTCAAAAGATTTAGACAGGAACTCAGGAGATACCTGAACATCCTTTCTAAGCTCGCTCAGAGCAAATTGAGTTCAGATCTTGTTCCTTGTCCTGCCTGTCTTCCCCAACTGGTCAACCGGTCTTCTCTGGTCTTTTGCACAACTCAGGAATTGTCTTTCTGCTCCTTGGTCCCTTCCAGGTGCATGTCTCTCTTCACAGATGGTGAATTCATAGGCCCAAGGAGCCGTGTCATGCACAGGACAAAGTAGATACACAATTTTTGTTATATTGAAGCATGAGATGCCCCAGTCTCTGGAATTTATTCTGGGATCAAGAATGCAGGGATTACAGAATAAGCAAATAGAAGAAAAATTAAAATTACCCACAGTCACATGGTCTAGAAAGATCCATTTTGATGCATTTCCATCTACCTTTTTCAGTGAAAATTCGCATTTTTAAACGAATCTTTGGATCAAGTCATTCAAACTGGTTTTTTTGTCTACATTCTATACTAAATATTTTATAGCAATCAGTTTTCCTAACTTTTTCTCACAACAATGTCAACAATTGCTTGAATTTCATGACGTGAATTGACTGTATCATGACTATACCATGATTCTATTTTTTTCCATCAGCCCTGATGTTGCAATATTACTCTGTGAAGCCAAGCCTTTGTAAACATCTATAATTATTTCCACAGGATAAACCTTAAAGTGGAATTTAAAATACCATGAAATCTTTAACCAGACAGGCTTACCAACATGTTTTACCCTTAGCTCTGTTCATTTTCCTACACCCTCCTAATATCAGATATTATCATTAAAGTGTTTGTATAAGTAAAATTCTACATACACAGTTTTTATAAGTAAAACAATATTTTACTTTTACTTGTATTTTATTACTAGTCCAGTTTAGATATTTTATGCTATTGGCAATGCATAATTTTTCTCTTTATTTAATTACCTTTTAAAATCTTCTGCATATTTTTCTTTTCATCTTTTAACTTTGTATTTAATATTTATGCATTTCCATTATTTTTAACTGACAAGAAGAATAAAAAGTAAACTAAACTTGTTCATAATCTCACCCCAATAATCTCGACATTTCTTTTTTTAAAAAAATACATGTATATTGGAAAATTCAACAGCATACCTCCTTTCTAATCCCCAAAACAGCCCATTTCTCTTTCCAGATATAGTCACTGAAAATAGTGGTCTTTGATTCCTACCATAAAAACAATATTATGTGAGTACCACACCCACTCACTCACATTCACATACATACACACACTCACACAGACACACAGTTCTTTATGTTTTCACAGTAAATAACTAACTTTTTCACAGTCAATAGCATAGATTAGAGATTTTCCTCATATAAGCAAAAACCATATCCTTTTTCACAGTTGCACAGTATCTGTCATATAGATATACCATAACTTATTCAGTCATTTATCATGCGGGACACACTGTTTGTGTTTATTTTGTTTTTGTACCAGAATAAAAATACATGGGTTTGTGTGTGTGTGGAGAGGCAGAAAAACAGGGACAGAGGGCTTTTTGTGAGTCTAAGGATGCATTCCTATGAAGGAGGACTTCCAGTTTATATTTCCTTAGTGAATGAAGAGTCTTTGTATACAAGAGATGTTAGCACTTGAACTGTATTATAAGTTGCAGAGATTTTGTTGTTTATTCTTTCTTAGTTTCTACATGTGATGCCACATTTTAAAAAGTTTTTGCCAGAGAAAGATTAGATAAACTTTTACACAGATATTTTCTGATACTGATGTAGATCTATTCTTAAGCTTAAAATACTAGTCTTTCTCATACTTAACTTTTGTTTTCATTGTAAGGTAGAGCTCTAACTTTTCTTTTTCTAAATGCTTAACTAGTTTTTCCAAACTATTTACTAAATAATCTATCCTTTTCTAACTACCCTAAAATGCCATCTTTATTATATCCTGAATTATTTATGTCTCTTTCTGAAATTTATCTTTTGTTCTATTGATTCATTTATCCTTGCACCAAGAGCACATTGTTTTAATCACTCAAGCATTTTAATATCTAGTAGGTCAAGTCCTCTCTCATTATTCTTATTTTTCAAAATTTCCCTGGCTCTTCTCAGCCATTTATTTTTCCAGATGAACTTTAACAACATTTTGTTAAGTTCCACCCTGAGTCCCACTGGGACTAGAATTGGATATTCATTGAATTTGTGGATGAATTAGGCGAAAGTTGACATCTGCACCACTAAATCTTCTCCTACAGGAACATTATTCTTTACATTCAAGTCTTTTTTTTGTGTGTGTCCCTTGGCAAACTTTTCTATTTCTTAATACTTTTCCAGGACATTTTGTAAGTTTATTCAGACATATTTTATATTTCTACTGCTATTGTAAATAGGATCTTTTTGCTATTACGTGTTTCAGTTGTTTTGTGTTTAAAATCCACCGTTTCTTGCACAGCAGTTCATTATTAAGTTTACATTTTTCTTCACTAAAATTAGCTAAAGCTGTTTTAGTAATTGCAATATGTTTTTATTTGATCCCCTTATGTTTTACGACTAGAATGACACCAACTACAAAAATGCTAATTCTATCTCCTCCGTGCCGTCTTTCTTACATTTAAAAAGAAATTCACTAAAGCTCACAAATAGCCTTTCATTTTTATTATTATTTTTTTTGTGAGAGAAAGCAGGATTTATTGAGAGGACAGAAAAGCTCCCACAATGGGAGGGGACTGGAGGGGGTTGCCCACAAATAACCTTTTGAAATAGTTATCATAGTGCCCCATTTTGTGTGTTCACGTGTGCAATGGACATGACAAGCAATAGTCTTATACAAATGGCAAGCGATAGTCTTATACAAATATTGTTCCCATGTTAAAGAAACATTCCCCTTTTACTTGCTATTATTATTAAGAACAAATGTTAAATGTTACAAATAACTTGTCTGCATCAAACAAGATGTTCAGGTGTGTTTTTTTTCCATGCCCTACACATGGGATAGGCTCTAACAGATTTCTTCACGATACGTTTTTGCTGCATACTGTGAATATTGTCTCACAATGCACCATTCTCAAGTTTGGACTCTCAAGTTAGAAAACCCTTGGCAGCTGCAAGGTTGAGTGGTCAACCGACCTCCAGGCCACAAGTCGCAGGGGCCACACGTCAATTTGTCAGAATGCTTTCCTTGAGGTGATGAGGAGAAGGGCTTTCCCACCAGGTTAGGGTTAGACCCACAGCAGCCAACAGTTCTCTCCAAAGAAATATGCCTTGTAGTTTCCCACCTTTCTTGCCAATATTGACCTTTTTTTCCTACACAAGTCAGAAAACCAGGTGTTTGGGCCATCCTGCTTGCATTTCCTGCACAGGTGGGTTGACCTCTCACTTTGAAAAATGAGAGCAGTCAGCACCTCATCAACAGACTCAGCCAACTCAGAGACTAAAACGTGATAGCAACCTGTCTCCAAATTCACTGCTAGTTAAGATGGGTGTCGGTGCAAAATAGATATTCTTTCTACTTCATGGCTTTCTTTTTGTATTGTCATACCTATCCATTTTGGTATGTGGTCACCCAGTATCTCTTTTCGCATAATCTGAAATCTTTTCCTCTTAATACTATCATTTATTCCGCTCCTATTCATTAGGTTAATAGATTTAATAGGTGCTACCTCTGCCGTGTATATTATGCTATCTTTATGTTTTATTTTTCTGTCATTATCATCTGCCCTGTGCTTCTTCTGACACACATATGTATAAAATATTTTTGAGCATTTTACATGTTGTATACATTTTTAGGACTGCCATAACAAAACACCACAAACTGGGTGGTTCAAATCAACAGAAGCTTATTATCTCCCAGTTCTGGTTGCCAGCCAGAAGTCCAAATTAAAGTATAGTAAGTCAAGCCGGGCTCGGTGGCTCAGCCTGTAATCCCGCTCCTAGGAAGGCCGAGGTGAGTGGATTGCCTGAGCCCGCGGGTTCGAGACCCGCCTGGGCAACTTGGCGAGACCTCATCTCCACACAAATCAAAAATTAGTCGGGCGTGGTAGCGCGCGCCTGTAGTTCCAGCTACTCGGAAGTCTGAGGCGGAAGGATCGCCGGAGCCCAGCAGGTCGAGGCTGCGGTGGCCGGGAGCGGCCACGGCACTCCAGTCTGGGCGACAGTGAGACTCCAACACACACAAAAAAAGTATAGTAAGTCCCTTACATACAAACAAGTTCCATTCTGAGAGTGTATTCGTAAGTCCAATTTGTTCATAAGTCCAACAAAGTTAGCCTAGGGACCCAACTAATATAATCGGCTACATAGTACTGTACTATAATAGGTTTATAATGCTTTTCACACAAATAATACATTTAAAAAAGCATTTTTAATCTTATAGTACAGCACCTTGAAAAGTACGGTAGTGCAGTCTAGTACAACAGCTGGCATCCAGGGGCTGGCATCGAGTGGACAGGCCAGAAGAGTTACTAACTTTAGGAGGGAGAGTGGGTGGGAGATGGCAGAGCTGAAGGATCAAGTAGGAGACAGAGGGCAAGATGAACGTGACTGGACATGTGAACGCATGTTTGCGTCTTTGAAAGTTTGCAACTTGAAGTTTCATATGTTGGGAACTCGTTGTATTGGTAGACCCAACGACTTAGGGACATTATGCATATGACGTCTCTAAAGTGAAAAAACTACATTTATTTAAAAAACATATAACCAACACTAATAAAAGAAAGGACTCGTAGTTTTTTCTAGAAAATGCAGTAGTGTCTAGAAACCCAAGCCCTGGAACTAAATAAAAACCAGATGTTCTACTCAGGGTTGGCCCCTAACCGAGTAGCCAGAGAAAGGATAGTCATAGTTCGTGGCCATGGGCAGGAGTTTTAGGTGAACCTGGGGTAAATTTCACCCAAGCAACCTTATTCCAGCAAACCAGAAGGAAAAGTATTTATGACCTTAATTATAAACCCACAAAAAAAAAAAAACCCAGAAATCTACATTGGCAATCCAACCAAGCCAGGGCTGTTTCAGCAACACTTGCTCCTGTCTGAGCGATTGGACAGAAATTCTTGGGGAAATGTTCAGCTCCGAAGACAACTTCCTCCTGCCTATTATTTGATGCAAAACCACATGCGCACTCTGATAGTCTTAAAGAAAGAAAGCAAATTGGGTAGGATCTCCCTGCTGTCTGTGTAGAGGAGTTGGGTTTTGAGAATCTGCACTTCTCCCTGGGGTCCCTAAAGCCAACCCCTCCTTGGACACAGTATCTGTCCAAGACTTCCAGTGGACACTAGGGCAACAGAGGGGAGAGGGAAATTTGTCACTTATCCCTCTAGCTTCCTGACACTCTTCCGGTTATGTCAGATAATGCTGAACAACTCCCTTGAATAAAGAAGAGTCTGCATTAAAATGTTCTTATTTCCTAGTTCATGTTCTCGTTATTACATGGAGGGGCCAGAGATATAAAGACTCTCGCCTAGGTACAAGAAGAGTCCCAGCTGTGTTGCTTGCAAGGTGAAATGGGACGCTGCCTAAGTATAGAGAATACTTTCAACTCAAGGCAAAATGCATGAACAACTGGCATGGTCTATGCTTTCATCTCCAGAGACAGCAGCGGAACCCTGCAGCTCCACACTCTGGCCAGGTCTCCTCTTGGTTCCATCCATAACACAAAGAAAAAGCAAGCAGATGCCAGGCTAGGGGTTCATCCGCTGGGTGCCAACTGGAAGCAGCAACAGGCGTTGAAGTCGTATCCATTTCAACGGTCACTCTGTCTGCTTATGTTCACTGTAGAGTAGCAGAAAATAAGTGTTCATTAAATTGCCCGACTATATTAAACATCCTCTCTGGTTTTGCGTGTTTTAAATGTTTGCTCTATACGAGGACTTCTTTTAAAAAACCATTCAAATGATGCCACCAGAAGGCTGTTAAAAAGTGACACCTAACGTGTGGGCAAAAGTGGATTTGAACAGACTGAAAATCCATGGGAAACTGATCTTCTGCCTGGGATATGTTCAAATGACCCTGTATTCAGTGACTCGAGACCCAGCACTCACGAGCATGACGTCCCGTGGTCCTGTATAGCATGCTTGAGTCCTGATTCTTCCATTCCTCCGTGGCCTCTCCTTGACAAGCCCGGCATCTGCTCTGGGTTTCCAGCACTTTCTCTCTGCGTCACCTCCATGCCACTGGGTGTTGTAGGTACAGAAGGGATAGGCAATAGTATTTCCTTCCCACTTAAGTTTGCTTGAAGTGTGTTTATTTCTTTCCTGTGACTGCCATAACAAACTCACACAAACTTAAGGACTTACAACAACAGAAACGCACGCTCTTACAGTTCTTGAGGTCAGTCTGAGATGAAGGTGTTGGCAGGGTTGGTTCCCCGAGGCTCAGAGAGAGTAAGTTCCTCACTTCTCTCCCGGCTTCTGGCAGTTGCCAGCAACCCTGGGTATTCTTCTGCGTATAGATGCGTCGCTGCAATCTCTGCCTTTGTCTTTGAATATGTGTCTCTGTGTCTCTCCTTCTCTTCCTGTAAGGACACCAGCTATATTGGATTAAGGGCCTAGCTAGTTACATCTGCAAAGACCCTGCTTCCAAATAAGGACACGTTCTGAGGTTCCAAGAAGGACATGTATTTGGGAGGAATACCATTCAACACAGTACATTAGGATCTGACCTTGACTTTTGAATACACTACCATCAATGCACCTGGTCCAGGACCGTAAGCTGAGCAAACACTCCCAGATTAGGTGTTGGTGATTAATTTTACCTTACCTTGTCTAAACCCTGCACAGGGCTGGGGACGTCAAGTGGCCCGGCATGGAGGACATATGTGGCCGGTTGATGGACTTTAACAGACACTCAGTATTTAAGTTGTCAGAAATCACGTGGAAGGGGCAGCAAAGAACTGAAGGATCTTCAGAGAGCCCTGCATTGACATATGCCTCAGAAAGAGTTAAACTCCAAAAGCAAAGGCTACAGAGTCAGTGAAGCCACAAATGCTGAGGGAACTACATGGTCGTTCAACCCTGCAAGATCCCTTCTGAGCACAATGCAAGCAAATGCTGGCAGAGAAAGGACCCCCAAATGAGCCAAGAAGTCTTCCACTCCATCATGAAGAATTGTTCTCTGGAGTGGGGACCAATGGGGACGTGTTTGAAACACTTACCATATGTGCACATGAAGGGTCTAATTTGTCCATCTTGAAATTTTGCCTTTCTTTTGAAAGGATAGTTAATTTGAAGTAATTTGTTTCACAGGTGAAGCCTTTTTCCGAGTGTTTAATATATCACCCTTGGTTGCCTGAACAATTAGAAATTGTCACTAAAGAAAAATGTCGCAGTTCATGTAAATAACTGTTTACCTAAAGGAATGGAACCCACCAGAGTCAGCATACTTTAATGAGGCATGACAACGGAGAGAAAGCCAGGGCTGGGCTGCGTCTGCGAAAGCTGACATTGCTTATGGTAAAAATTGGCCAAAACAACTATTATTTGTTTTTTTCTCGTCAGAAATAATGTAGCTTGAAAATTTTCAACAGGCAGCATGAGCCCGGACCATTTGTTACTTCTAATGGCCTAATTGTTCTCCTGGCAGATATAAAAAATTGGGGCACTTGTGTCATTTACCTAAATTTCTAATTAATGCAACGGCAAAAAGAGAAATTGGAGCAGGAAAAAAAAGTTGAAAAATGTGTCTGTTAGCTGTTACGTAATCTGTCTTTGTTAACTTTCCCACTATTTTCCCCAAAGCAGGTACTTGTGATCACCAACTAGATGTCATACTGTTTGTTTCAACAGGAGGAGGGAAAGACATATATCATGTGCTCAGATCCTCAGGAAATGGGGTTTCTGCTTTCTTAGCAAGCGACAAAAACAATCCCATTGCAGTGAAAGGCGAGTTACATGAAGCTGACATTTCCTAAAGAATTTGTACTTCTGAATAGTAGAAGAGACTTTCAACCCACGTCTAAGCAGCTCCTGAACGGTGCTCAGGCTTAGATTTTAATCTACAAATCTGCAATTCAGTTAAGCTTTCAGTATGCAGTGAATAACCTGGTCTTTGAATATTCCTAGGCTTATGCATAGTTGCAAAACAACCCTCTTGCCATTGAAGTCTCAACACTCTGTCTGCTGGACTTCTGATGATGTTTCACTCATGGTTGAAAATAATTCCCCTGAAAAGAGAGGTAAAGACATAGTCCAGAAATAAAATTACAACTGATGTCAACGAAGTTAAAATAAGGCAGCACAACATTCCCCATTGTATTTTCTTTAGAATGATAATCCCATGAAATTCTTGGTGAAAAAAAATAATGATATTAAATTAGGAAAATATACTATCATTTCTTCTGACAGCCTGTTAGTATATGGAAGGTTCTAAGAAGTTTGGCAGGAAAAAAAAATTTGCCTTTCAAAGTATTTGAAACATTATTTTCCAAACGTATTTGACTTCACAATCCTTATTTTTACATGAAAAAAAAAATCACATCCTACAGAAGAGAAATCTGTGGAGTCTAATCCTGATAATGAGGTACTTACCAGTTTGCGAAGCCAATCCATTCTAGTGATAACGCTAATAATTGGATTAAAAGAGCTGAAGCACATGAAACACCTAGTGAGAGGCTGGAACATAGGGTCTAATAAATGTTAGTTGGTTAGTGCAGGAAGAAAAGGAAAAAAATTCTTCCTCACGCTGAAACAAAAAAAAAAAATGCCTTCTGAGTCAGTCCTCCTCAGCTTATAGAATCAGAGAACAGTCATATGCCCCCTCTACCAAATCACCTCTGCTCCAAACAACAAACTCCTGATTCCCATAACAGCTACTTATATGGCAAGGTTTCCATTTCTTTCCATCTCTTTCAAAAGTAGTTAGCGTCCTTTGCATATATCTAGCCTGTAGGAGTTCTTTCCAAAATGTGGCACCCCACCATGACCTCCAATGTGGTAAAGCCAACACGGTGCAGTCTTTTGTTCTCTAGATCCAAATATGTAACTGTATGAGAGCTGGTGTATTTTGGTCCTGATCAATCAGATTCTCAAAATAGCTTTAATGGGAAGGACTGTGACATCTCTTGATCTTCGTTCCATCTTCTCTTTCTTTCTCTAGTGCCCAGTCCATGGCATTCATTTCCAAGATTGTAAGTCATGCCTGGTGCTCACGGTCCCCCTAATTTTATTTCCAGTCTGTATTTATCATTATTTGCAATCTCTACTTGATTATCTCAACTTAAATTTCACATGTGCAAAATGGACCTTTGAATTGCTTGCTATTCCTTCAAATGTTGTAGTTCTAACCCCATTTCCCCTCCAGTAATAAGAGAATCCAGCCAGTTTCTCAAGCTGAAAAATCAAAAAATGTCTTTCTTGATTGCTTCCTTGAGCACACTCCAATTCACCAGCAAGAGTTGCAGGTTCTACCATCAACACTCATCATGAGTGGACCCAATTCTCCATGTTTTCTGTCCACGTTCTAGTTTAGTCTTCTGTCAACTCTCTGGAACGATTACAGGGGCCTCCTGGCCCTTGGCTTGCTCCTGTCCCTTCTTCAGAGAACAAATGGAAGGGTGTCCAATGCAAAAGCAAATACGATTTTATTATTTCCTTGCACAAAACCTTTGCAAGGAATCATAGTAAACTTAAAACTCCTGAAGGTAGGCCTTGGGTGAAGGTCATTATTACCTTCTTTCTTCTCTCGCTCTTTCTTAAACCCACCACCCCCTACTCTCCTTCACCTTGGTCTCTGGAACCTCCTGGAAGTGACAAGCTTTTACAAGTCTTAGAGTCACCACTCAAGCTCTTACTTCTACCTTAGAAGCTCCTCTTACCACTTACCTCCACCCAGACAATACCCACACATTCGGGGGGGGGTCTCTATTTTTTCTAGTCTCACTATTATCCATATGTCATGGACAGCCTGATGAAGAAATCATTGTCTCCGAATATTTCCTTCCAGTCATCACCTTTAAGATTTGTGATACATGTTGACACAGCGCTCTTTAGAAATGAAAAATTATTTCATATCTTAGAGGGTAGTATAGGAATCTGTCCATATCCTCCTCCCTGTATCTAGGACTGCCATAACGAAGTACCACAAACTGGGTGGTTTAGAACCACACAAACACATTGTCTCAGAGTTCTGGAGGTTAGAAGTCCAATATCAAGCTATTGGCAGGACCAGGCTTCCTCTGATGGTCTAGAGGAGACCCCTTCTTTGTCTCAGATTTTGATGTTTACTGACAATCCTTGGAGATCCTTGGCTTGTAGACACAACACTCCAGTCACATGGCATCTTCTCCTTTGTGTCTTCACAGCATCTTTCCTCTGAATGTGTCTATTTCTGTATCCAAACTTCCTCTTTTTAAAAGGGCACCAGTCATATTGGTTAGGGGCCACCCTGATGACTTCCTTTTCACTGCTACCTTGGTAAAGACTCTATTTTCAAATGAGGCCACATTTTCGAGTACGGGGATCAGACTCCAACTTATCTTTTTCTGGAAGAGACGCAATAGCAATGCCATCCCCCTGCATTATCATGTTTATAAAATATTACCTACTTGGTCATTTCTTATTGCTATAATTTTCATTTGGTAGTCATATATGCACCAGTATGCCTGTTCATGTTTCTTTATCATTTGAACTTCTTTTGTGGATTTCTGGCCTCTTCTGCCCTGCCTGTCTACTGGGGGAGCTTTGATGGTCCAATTAACATAAGAAGTTACAAAGAAAGTTCTGCTTTTCTTCTTCCCTCACTAGTGGTAAACCTGCTTTTAGAAGCATGAAAGTGAGCAACTCACTTCTCAATAGGAAGATTGGACCTGTTGCTACCTAGGGTTGGCAATAGCTAAAACTTAATTACTGTACCCTCAGCAAAAATTCCAGAAAAAAGTATTCTTCATTGGTTAAGTGAAAAGTAACCTACAACTCTTTTCTCTGTGGCTCATTTCTACCTATAATAGCCTCAATTATTGCAAACTAGCCTCACAGTGCCTATTTTTAAAAGGCTTTTTATTCATTTCCACTAAACATGCTAAGCACTGCTATTATTATGTGAAGTGTGAATTTTTTTAAAAAAATCATTGAACTGTATTATATTAAAGCAGTAAAAGTGATTATCTAGTCCAAACCCCTCCAATTTACCAATGAGGAAAATAAGATTTGGGAGTTAAGCCTAAGATTACATGGACATTAGAGGAAGGAAGTCAGGTCTAGAACACCAATTGCTAAGCTCTTCCCAGCCATGTCTTCTGTCAATCTTTGTAACTATGGACCTTAAGAAATACCTTCAGCGGACATGATTATTGCCCAAGATGACAGCGGTTAATCTGATATTTGTGACTCCAGCAGGCACGGTTTCCCATTCCTTACCCTCGTTCATCACCTGATGCTCGTCACAACTTTCTGTCATAGGCGATGCCCCACTTTATTGAAAGAAGCCCTGGACGTTGGGAGAACACAGGCCTGCTGCCAAGGTCACAGAGTGTTGAGTTCAAGCTAGGACTTGGCACGGGTTTCTTGAACGAGTTCGTTCTTTCCGCTAAATTCCACTGAATTTCCACTGAAATCCCAACTACTCCCCCAACATTTCTGCCACACCTGGTCTTTTCCGGCATCAAAAATTTCCTTGGAAAGGCAGAGTTATTTGAAGAGATGCTGAAGAACAGTCCGCGCAGTTCTGAAATCTCAGTTCGGAAGCAAGCAAGGCCCTCCTTTGCTTCACCGCTAAACACAAACATTCTTTTCCCCCCATAAACTAAGAAACTTGCATTTCTGGGCCTGAAACACACGGTTAAATTCAAAGGGCCTTTTATGGCGTTTTTACAAAGAAGGCATTTTCTTTCCTGCATGAACGGCAAGCAGTTCCTATTTAATGTAAAGTTAGATCTTCGCACTGGTGTCAATATTTTTAGCTTCATTATTATACATGTGGTCTGATTGATTCTGTTCATAGTTTTACTGTTAAGAATTAAGTCATGAGCCTTGTTTCTTAATCCCATTTTATCCTCCCTACTCGTCCTAATCATTCTTTACATTAAAGGATTAGTGCTCAGGGTGCAACTGGACAAATAATAATCCACCTTAGAAAAGATACTTTTCCAAAAAGGGAACAAGAGTAATTTTTCCTTATAAGCAGGCTTAGCAAAGAGGGCAATGGCCTTGAAGGTGCTTAAAAAGTCGAAGACTGTCCGTGCCTAGCAATTCCTCCTCAGTAGCTGATGAGAAGTCTCTCATTTTATGTCATGTTAATCCTGATTTCTCCTGCTACAGGTAAGGAACTCCGTGGTCCTGAAGCACTGTGACATTTACATCGGTAAAATTAAATGCCTTGTCATGTGGTTCCCAGTTTCCAGCCATCCCAAAGTCTGATGGGAAGTGGGACCCCGGAGACCACTAGGATTTCTACGGGCCACTCAATGACAAGGGATCTGTGCTCTCCACATTGAAGTCGTGAGGAACTTTCCAGATCTTTTCCAGTCACCCTTGGTGTAGGTATTCCCGTTAGGGAGAGTCAGAGTGAGTCCAGATCCACTCCACAGCTGACATGCTTTAAGGAGAAAGAACCACTACTCCCCCCGCCTTTTTTCCCCAGAAAAATCCCTCTCTGTTGGAGAGAAATTACTTTAACCATTGAAGGGTAACATCATTCATCCAGGTAAATCTTGGAGTCAAAACCATAACACCTCATTACTGACAGATTCCAAGCCAGTCAGAGATCCAGCAGAATAAACGTTGATGTCCACAGCCCCAGGGAGATTATCTGTCAGAACAAGCAGTGGAACTTCTATTCCCTCTCCTTGCTCGAATACCATCAAAACTAAACACATGCTGACATGCTGTTGTCCACAGCCCTCCTGTTTGCATGAGCATCGACTTAACATATGGAAATGTGCTGGACTCTGCTGTGTAGAGGATAGGCAAGATGTCTGGGCCCTGGGGGATGGAATGGCCGAATGGGAGCAGCTTCACCTAAAACAAAGCCCATGGCTTTGGAGTGAAGCCGATCTAGAGGTGAGCTCGCACTGGGCCACTCTCAGTCTTGGCAGTCTTGGGCAACTCACTTAGCCAGTCTCAGGAGTTTCAGTATCCTTGTTGTCAAAAATGGAAATAAAAAAATCTATTCCTCAAAGACTGAAGGCAATAATAAATGAGATAATAGGTAGAGAGATAAATATCTACTGCAGTGACAGACACTCATTAAACAGCCACAATGATTACTGTCAAAGTGAGACTCCATTATTGACAGTAAACCAAGTCAAAGGAGATGTGCAGCACTGGACTATCACTCACTATTATTTTAATTAATCAGTTTAGTATTAAGACTTCTCAACAGAATCATTTAGGGAAAACCATCATAAGAGTAGGCTGAAATAGCTCGTGATCTGTTCTTAAATCTGATACTTCCTTTGAAGACTTTGGTAAAACAGTTTGCCAATTTTTTTGTTTTGTATTTCTCATCTATGAGATAGAGACTATTAGTCATGACATGGCTATAACATACAACACAAAAAAAATGAGGGTACACTGTCAGTCAATGAGAAGAGCCATAGTACATAATGTGTACTCAATAAAATGTTTGTTGAAATAATGGTAGTTAAATCAAAACAGAAATACATCTCTTCAATGTGTTATGCAAAATATTTCTGAACCTGTTTGTCATAAAAAGTGAGAATGAAATAGTTCCTGTAATAAAAATGTTTAACATTTTTTTGTTCTTATTTTGCGTGCGTGTGTGTGTGTGTGTGTGTGTGTGTGTGTAGTTAAAGCAATTTGGTCTATGCCATAACAGAGGAACTTCTAAGATGTTTGGAGAGCATAGAAAAAACATACATCTAAATAGGTCTGCTGAGACCAAACGGACTTCCTGGAAGAAGCAAAGCCTGAGATGATGCTTGAAGAAAAAAGACATGGGAACTCTTTGCAAGAAGATGCATATTCCAGGTGGAATACTGTGGTGCGTGAGTGAATGTCACGTGTGAAAATGCAGGTCTGTGTCAGCAGCACCAGCAGGATGCAAGTTGAGGACCATGCAGGGAGTCATAAGAGAGAAGCAAGAGACATGTCAGCAAAGGCTTTATAAGCCATGTGAAAGAGGTTCTGTTTCATCTTTGGGTAAAGAAAAACACTTATTAAGCAAAATTCTAACATTAGCAATAGGGGAACATAAATAAAGGGGGTGAAATAGAAGCTTCAGGTAAGTTTGGCCAAGAAACCATGTGGCGTGAGGAAGAAACAGAAGCCTGGAATATCTTCCAGGCTTCCGGCTCAGGTAACTGGGTTAAGAGTGAAGTCATTTACCAACAACGGAGATCTCAGAGGAGGAAGACCAGGTTTGACAGAGGTGGGAAAGGAATTTATAAGTGTTGGTCACATAGACTCTAGTGTGCCTGGTAAACATACTCATGGAAATCGCAGCACATGAAAGGGGGTAATGGAAAAACAGGGTTCATGTGGGATAATGTGAAGAATCAAAAGAACAGAAAGCCAAGGAAGGATCATGAGAAATGAAAAATCCTTAAGGTTAGCAGCATGAAGAAAATTTTACAAGGAAGACTGAGGAGTGGGTAGAATGAGAGAAGAATTCGGAGAAGAGAGACTTGAAAGCTTATGGCACATTCAGACATGGATGGGTAGAAAGGCAAAAGAGAAACGGTTTCAGGAAGAAGGAAGTTGGTGGAAGGCACCATAGAAGTAGTTTTAGAGTGAGGAAGCACTTCCAAGTATACTGAAAAAGAGGAAATTTTAAGAAGACAAATTAAAAATATTAAGATTAAGATGATCAATGTATACCCTAATACATAAGCAACTACACAAATCCAAGTGGATGAAGTCTTCTAACTATCCAAAAGGAAAAGGCCATCAAACCATACTAAAATAAAACGAACCCAATGTTGTACTACTTTAAGAAATATATCCTAAATATTAGAACACAGACATTTTAAAGCAGAGGGGTGGAAAACCATATGTGACACACACTCTAACTCCAAGAAAGCTGGCATGTATATATTAAAATAGAAAAAAAGTAGGTTTTGAAACAGGAATAATTGTCAGAGATAAAGAGGAATGTATCATAATTTTAAAGGATCCACTTATCTGAAAGAAATAGCAATCATAAATGTGTATGTACCTAATAATGTAGCTTCAAAATCCATGAAGCAAAAAAATTATCACAACTAAGAGGAAAAATAGTCAAATATACAATCACAGTCGAATATTTTAG
Organism: Cephalopachus bancanus; assembly: GCA_027257055.1. Taxonomy (NCBI): domain Eukaryota; kingdom Metazoa; phylum Chordata; class Mammalia; order Primates; family Tarsiidae; genus Cephalopachus; species Cephalopachus bancanus. The sequence goes on along the minus strand of JAPVLO010000169.1, from coordinate 3,272,349 downwards.
CATACCTTCTAAGAAATTGAGGAAATGAGCAAAAACCAGTAATGATGCAGAAGATTTGAACAACATGACTAACACACTTGACCTGATTGGCATACACAGAACACTGTACTCAATTATTTCAGAATAAACTTTTTCCCCAAAGAACATGGAGCACTTACCAGAATAGACCTTTTGCTAAGTCATTGAACAAATGGCAATAGATCTTAAATTATTAAAATCATTCAGTGCATGTTATCCAAACATAGTGTATATAAGTTAGAAAACAGTAATAAAAAGATAACTGAAAAATTCCAACTACTTGAAATAAATCCAAATACTAAAAACATCCATCTACATAGCTACATGTTTATAATCATATTAAACTAAAGATAACAAACAAAAATATACAAGATGTAGCTAAAATAATGCTCAGGGGAGAATTTGTCATCTTAAATTTATATAGCAAAAGAAAGAATAAAGGTTGAAAATCAAACACTAAGCATCCTTCATAAGAACTAAAAAGCAACAAATTAATTCTAAGGAAAGTGAAAGAAAGGAAATAACAAAGAAAGATAAGAGTAGAAATCAATGAAATGTAAATCAAACATACAATAAATAAAATGTATTTGTCATTTTGAGAAAATTGTATAAAAATTATAAACCCTTAGAAAGATCAGAAAAGTAAAGAAAATGCAAATTATGTGATATCAGAAAAACAGAAGGGGCCATTGCCACAGGTCCTACAGACATTAAAAAGATATGAAGAAGGAACTATGGGCACCTTTCTGTCACTGAATTTGAAAATATGAATAGATTAAACAAATGTCTTTCAAAATACAACACACCAAACTGACACAGAAGAAAAAAAATCAGAATAGTTCTATATCAATAACCAAAACTGAATTCTACACTTAAAACTTCCCACAAAAATAAGATGACTTTACTGCTGAATTCTTTCTAGCATTTAAGGAAAAAAGGTTTTATCAATTTTATACAGACTCACTCAAAAAATAGAAAGAAAGCAAATATTTCCCAGTTTGTTTTTGAGGTTAGCAAATGCCAAATGTAACTTATAAATTAGTATTATCTCTCTATGTATCTATATACACATACACACATATACAAACACAATAAAATATTTAATTTATTACAACATACTATATAGAAAAGTTACAATGAATTTGTGTATGTATCATATAAGTATATGTGTATATATGTGGAGATATATATATACATGTATATATTTATGTGTGCGTACATAGATACATGATGTGATGACGTATAACTTTGTGTCTACTTACAGAATTTTCTGAACGGAAGAAGCATATGATAAAAATATAACTATTGCTATTTCATGTAGTTGTATCTTTTTTCATTGTTTCAAAATTTTTATTTTTTAAACATAAGCATATGCAACTTTTATGTTAGAAATATAGCTGTTCGTTTCACTTTGAAAAAATTAAATTAATGTTAAAGCATGTCAAGTAATTTTTAACCACATTGTTGAGGCATAATTCGCATTTCATACCTCTTCTTTCCCATTTAAAGTTTACATTTCGTGTTATATGTTAGTATACCCACATAACACAGTTCAGAAAAAAGACTTCAAAAACGTCCTTTGGATGGGCAGCATTTGTTAAACAGTATAAGGCAAATCCAGTAAATTATAGTAGGTTGTGAACTGAAAAGTGAAGTGAAGAATTAAAGACGGAATAAAAGCATACATTTCCAAAAAGCTTAATTATAAAGCAGAGTGAGAAAGATACTACCCAATGGGGAGCTCCAGCATTGCGGTAGGATATTTTAATGTGGGGGAAATTCGAACGTGAATACCGTCTCAGAGAGAAGAGAGGAAATAAAAAAACGAGAACAAAGAATAATGGCTTTTATGGATGAAGACTTTCTAGAACAGATGGGGGAATTGTAGTGAGACACGTCTTTGATGGCCGGCATCCTTCACCTGCCCCGAGCTCACTCAGCACAGGCCTGGAGCTTATGACATCACCCTTCAGCTTGCACAACTGGGGACCACTAAGGGAGGAAAAAGAGTTATTTGTCATAGCCCCTACTTCTAAGACTTGAGTTCATGGAGCCCTTGGAGGCTCTTCTTGGAAACTCTCCCTGCAAACCACCATGGCAAGCTCTCTAGGTGCTGTGCTCAGCTCCGTCCTCAAGAAGCCCTGGTCTGCCGCTCTTGAGCTTATTCCTCCTAGTTCTTAGCCACCGATGCTTTTCTGTGTGTCACTAATTGCCAGAGATTTAGACCTCTGCTTTGCATATCTGACTTCTTTGGGCAATGCTTAGGATGAGCCCATGTTCATGAATGTTTTCTGATATAAAACAAGAAGAAAAACAATTGACTCGAACGGTAAGATTTACTACAAAAAAAAGGGATCGGGGTAGAAGTAAAGCAAAATAAGATTTGATTCTCCCAAAATTTTAAAAAGATTCATCATATGTGAATCTTACCTTAGACAGGTAAAAGAGGAAGCTCTTACATGCAAAAAAAGCTTTTATATATAAATATGATTATGGCTTATGCAAACACATGTATTACCTTATTAATACAAGTGAACCACTTAGGCAAACCCCAGCCTCAGACCCTCTAGGGGCCTATAGAGACAAGAAGACCTTACCTGAAATAAACAAAGAAAATGACCTGTTAAGACTCTGGCTTACTTTTGACAAGAAACAGCTGATGATTTATCAAGTCCTCAAACTGTTCTTAAAAGGTGATGGTATTGTTCTTAGCATTCATCTAGAACCCTATCTTTGTCTCCTTCATATCAGTGAAAGTCCTTGTCTCCGAATCTAAATGTCCCCCTCGAATAATAACCTCTTGGATTCCCTACTCCCCCCACACCCAAATTTGAGGTTAGACCACTGGACAGTAGTTAGAGACATTTTTGGCATTGGAAGGGGAAAAAAAATTTTTAATTTGAGCAACAGATGGACAATTGCATATTTCATTGCGGTTGGCAGCTTGCCTTTTCTTAAAAAGGCATTCACGAGCCCTGCCAATGGAGGCCTCAGGTGCTCCCGGCTGGTTCTCACTAACCAGGGTGGGCACGGAGCCAAGGCATCCTCAGCGCCGGGCCCCGCTGACATCTTCAAGTTTGCTGCAGCCTGAGGACCCTGACTGGCTCTCAGCCAGGGTGGCTGCTTTGTGCAGTGAATCAAAGTCACTGACCATTTCTGGAACCAGAGATGGTGTCTGAAGATGGCCCCGAATCCATGGCAGGCCAGGGCTTCCTTTCAAGGAAGGTGCAGAACTTGTTTTTCAGCAATCCCAGGATCCCATCTGCTTTCCAGGCAAACGCAAGTGGCAACAGTCCACGATGGTGTCTTCTAGGCACATACACATTCCTTCCATTGTTGAGAAAATTTAGAGGTCATGAGTTTAGGAGGGTATGAGCTAGTGGCTTCTACGACACACAGAATGCTAGGTCTGGGTTCCATTTAAGAAACTGAGACCTTAGAGTCACACTCACTAGGACACAAGGGTCTATGAAGCAAACCCTCTCATTCAGGCAATACCCAGGAATCCCAGGTCTGCCAAACTAGTTCTTCCAAGGATGTCCTTTCTCTGTCTCCAGTCAGAACAAATATGCTCTTGAAACCCTGGCAACACCATGGCTGTAGCACTGCTAGCCATACTGCTTTTTATTTTTTGTGTAGTAGACATCTCCGCCTCCATCCTGGGGACAGATTGGGTTTTGCTAGCTTTTGGCACTCAGGGTCTCGCATTTAGCAACACTTGGTCAAAATCTGCCAGGACATTGCAATAGTGCTTTGGTGCTGACGTTTCTCTCCATCCTGGCATGTTATGCAACAAAGGAGATGCTTACCTGAGAACAATCCGGAAATCCCAGAAAACGCTGCTCTCAGAAATGGATGCTAAAACTTTCGCATTTCAGAAAGAATCCCTCCCCACTGGCTAAAATCAGACATTCAGTCTGCCCGGTGTTGCTGTCTCCACACAGACAAAACACACCAGCACGATACAAGTGGAAGTTTGGGCAAGAGAGACAGAGTTGTTCCCTCTGCTACGCTCACTCCCCAGCAGGGAGTGGTACTGGGGTGCTCTTTGTTTGCCAAAGTCATGGACAATCCTACCCACTTGGAAATCACTCTAGCCCTGCTCATTCCCTTTTGGGATTCCCTTAGGAACCAAAATAACCAGGTGGCTTTCAGAATGAGAGCCTACCATGTATTTGACATGGGGCACGTGGAGCTCTTGGGTGGTACCTCCTGATCCCAGATTTGAGAAAGACTCGCCAGTGACCTGCATGACTCCTGTTTTTAATGGCTGTCTTCTCGTTGGCTATTTAATATTCATTTCTGTGCTTCCAGCTGCCTTTTCACCTAGGCCACCACCCCAAGTCGATTCTCCTGCCCTAGTGGTAGCATTGACTCTCCGGGCTGAGCAACGCAAGTCATTGGGGAGGTGACAGAACACATCATCTACCTCTAGATCATCCTGATAGTGCTTCTTTCCGAGCTTTTGTAAGTTGCCACCTCAGTACATAATGTAAACATGCATTCTATGAAATGGCACATTAAGTGGACAATGACCTGTAAATATTCACCTCCGGAAACATACCTACTTGCAGCGGGAGCACAGAATCATTTTCTTTTTTTTCTCTTTTCTTTTTTCTAATTTTTTAATTTAAAGATGCGGGGTACAATTCGGGGTTAGGTATACAAATGTTCGTGATTCCTCTTCTCTGAACTCTCATTTTCTACTGCCTGGGATAAAGTTAACAATCCAAAAAAAAAGTAGATAGCGCATGCTTAAATAAAAAAATTTCTTTTTTTCTTTGAGTTGGAGTCTCACTCTGTCACCCAGACAGGAGTGCAGTGGCCGCTCCCGGCCACCGCAGCCTCCACCTGCTGGGCTCCGGCGATCCTTCCGCCTCAGCCTTCCAAGTAGCCGGAATCACAGGCATGTGCTACCACGCCCGGCTGATTTTTTGATTTATTGTAGAGATGAGGTCTCGCTGCCCAGGCGAGTCTCGAACCCGCGGGCTCAGGTAATCTACTCACCTCAGCCTCCCAAAGGCGTGGGATGACAGGCTGAGCCAACGAGCCCAGTATAAAAAAATTTCTAAGCAAGGGAAGGACGAACACACATCAAGATGGCAGTGCATCAGGAGAGCGGAAGCAAGGGTGAGGATACATACATGACGGTAGAATGTGTTGTCCACAATGGAACCTTCTGGAGAGTCCCAGGGGCACTGTCAATAGATATTCCAGGACACCATGGTAAAACAGGGTGACCATTCTCAGGACAGGAGACATACACAGAGAACAGCACTGTCACTGGTCTGGAGTCCAGGCCAAAGTCAGCGGTGGGTTTATGGGTATTCATTATGCTATTAATACATGCATCCATAAAATAGGGCTATGCATGATCAAATGGTGAGAAAGTGTCATAAATCAAAAACCATGACTGAACCAATTCTGTGTGCAAGGTGTGCGTTTTTTTAAAAATTAACACTCAACACTAGTGAGCCCAGCAAAGATGGGGGTATGTAATCTGGTACTTCAACATTTTTTTTTTCTGTGTTATATGATTTTTTGTAATGTTCTCTCTCTTTCTTCCCCTCCCCTCCCCCACTTTTTCTCTCTCCCCACCAGGGAGAGAAAATACAACCATTTAAAAACAATAATAGATCTTTCAGGTCAACTGTCAAATTAGAACCCAGACTGCCAAACCCCAAACCACATCTTCTTTTTAACGCATTTAATTCCTATTTTCTTTCCATTGACTCTAAAACCAAAAAAGCCCCGGATTAAGAATGGGTTTCTCGCTAGGCCAAATAAAATGTATTCATCTATTTTTTTTTCTTATTCTGTAAGGGCAGAGTTTACATCTATATTTGTATTACTACAGTCATGCATTCACTCGTCTACCCAACCAACCAGTTATTACACACTGTTCATAAGAAATGTGCCAGAAATAGAAACAGCACAACAGTAGTTCACGTCACACTTTCTCTGCACTCCAAGAATGTATATCTAAAAGGTTGTTTATAAGCACCAAAATGAACACTCCAGGTAAGAAGCATTGTAGACCATTGGTGAGATAAATTCTCAAGAGCTGGAGAGACTGTCATTAACCAGGTATTTAAAGTACAATATTGACAATGTCTATACAAAAAGATCTCTATCAGTAAGTCCATCTAGCAGATAAGTATAGTCGTCTGGTTCATCAAACTTCCTTTTCTGGGGAGAACATTCTTCATGGGAACCTAAATTTCCAATTTTAACAGAAGTTCTTTATTCCCCACTCAGCTGTTCATCTTCAGGCATTCCAAGTCATGATGCTCAGGTGACCACTGAAGACTGGAAGGGTCCTCAGTCCTCCAAACAGGCAACAAGTGTAAGATGGAAGCTGACTCCCTGTGGAGAGCCGTGAGGAGGGTCTGTCCTCTTTGAGTTGGAGCTCCAGGCTCAATAGCCAACAGCTTAGCAGACATCTCCACTTTCTTATGTGAGCATTTGAAACTTCGCATGTCCAAAACTCAGCTGCCAATCCCCCTTCCCCAGTCAGATCCTCTGGCACTTTGTGCATCTCAGGGAGTACCCACACTGCCTTTCCAGCCACCCCAACAATGGGTCACCACTTTCTCCACCTTCTTCTCACCCCCCGAGCCCAATCCACCGAAACACTCATTCCCGTCACAGACGGACTCCCTCCACAGACCCATAAGCGGATTCCTTTTAATGCCTGCCCTTGCCCACATAGGGCAAGCCACCATCCTCTCACCCCGACGAGTGGCCTCCTGGCATTGCCACCCCCTTCCTCTACAGAATAGTCTCAGCACACCTCAGGTCAGGTTGTGTGACTACTCTACTAAAAACTCACTGACTGTTCTCACCTCACTGTGGATGAGATCAGAGTCCTGACCAACGCTCCCAGGCCCTGAACATTCAGGCCCAGACCCTTCCATTACTCCTGCCTTCATTTCCTTCTGCTCACCCTTGTGCGTCTCTCTTGGGGAACTCTGGTCTAGCTGCTGTCGCCTCGGTGCTGGACATCTGCCTGGTTCACTTGCTTCCCTCCTGGAACCTCATATTCCCTTATTTTTTTCACCTTGTTATTCCCAGCAGCTAGGCCAGTGACTGGCACACAGCAAGCACTCTGTACCTATCTGTTGAACGAATAAATGAAAGTCTTCTTTCCAGACTTTTTGGCCCCAAGGCCCTGTGTCAAAGTTGTAGAAGACAATATCTGTAGGCTGATATTGCTGGAAGTTTTGATGGCAACTTGGGATGTGGCTCCTTGAAGCCAAAGACCCCTTTGTCATCACATTCAGAGGAATGGATTCTCACCCCTGAGAAGGCGGGTCCTGAGCCACCACCCTAGTATCCACAGTCCAAGTAAGCTACTCCTATGGTGACCCAAATTTTCCAAAAGGGCCAATGTCAGCGTGTCCATGTCTGGCCGTTGTATTGTATCACTTAAGAATCATTCTGAGAAATGTACATTCTACTCTCAGGAAAAAAAAAAAAGAAGGCGGTTTCCATGGGTTGATCAGATGACATCATGGTCAAAATCAAAGTTCCACATTAAGAAGAATATTTAGTGAGAATGTCAGTGGCTCAGCCGCTGCACAGAACCTGGGCCCAGCCTCACGAGTGCGTGGCCGCCATGATGTGTGGCTTCCTTCTTCTCCGAGGGACTTGCCTCTTTCTTCGCCAGGGCAAAGACTCCCTCGTTCCAAGCTGGACCACAGCATCCATGACACCATTGCACACTCCCACCCACCCCAAACCCAATAAGCTTCCAGTTCAAACACTTCGCCCAGGATTCCTTTTGCCCTGAAACTCTCCAGGGCTTTGTGAAGACGCTGCATGCCCCCAACACAAACTCCACGGAGAGCAAACTGAAGGAGTGTATTGCAATATGTTAATTTTCCAAGTTAGCACTTAGAGAGAAGTGTGGACCCAAACGTGCCACTGTCGCCTTCTTGGACTTCATCAGTCAAATGGCAGCCTGGAAACAAAGATGCTTTTGGTCAGGCGAAGGCCAGTCCCTGAGGAAGGCCAGCAACACGGCTTTGAACAGGTGGGCCACGTCTGCAGCCACCCCTTGAGTCATCTGAGCATCACAGGCAGCGAATCAGGCATCCTCCCTCCGGCCGGTTTTCCTGATCCCCACTTCACCTTCAGAACCCTGAGCTCCCCCTGAGCTCCTTGCTGCTGATTTCATCTGCATGTCCTACGCCAGCCCAGCTCTGACTCAGAATTGGCGAGGAACGCTGGTTTCACAGTCAAGGACTGCCGGTGCCCTGGGCAGGCAGCCTTCCATGGCCTATTTCTGCAAAGGCAGGCTGACACCCGTACTCAATCTGCCCAATTCATGATGTGGATTTTTTTTTCCTGCTGTAGCATCTAGTACAATACGGCTGCTCAAAAAAATAAATGGCTGTGTGAGATAGCACATCAGGGCTTCTAAAGAGTCACTGTGATGCCCTGAAGCCTGCTTTTATTTAAAACGGGGTCCCCTGTGGAATGTCCTATCCTCTGTACTGTCTTCTTGACCCAGTATTAGTGAGGCAGGAACTGCTACTGCCATGACGTCGAGTGACGGTCCCCATGGGTCTTCCATAGGGAAAGACATACTCTTCCTCGTGTGAGGACTGGTCCTGCGGTAGAACGCCAACCAAGGAAGAGAAGGCGGGCAGGCAAACGAAGCCACGTAGCCAAACCTGAAGCAACGAACACCACCGCCACCAAGGCGGCTCCCTTTGGCCAACCCTGGGTTGACAGACATGCTTCTCTGCAAGCCCCGCCAACCCACCACGGAGTCCTTTGTAGCAACAGAAGGTGAGTTGTCCCCACTGTGGGGGAACAGCACCTCCCTACCAGGAAACAGTTTGTAGCAAACCATCCACAATATGAAAATATATTTAATGCAATTAATAATTTAAGAAGTGAGAGCATGTGCTCTTGGAGAGTTAAATGCTTGTCAGAGTGATCGATGCACGCTTCACCACCAATACATTTCGTATGAACAGCAGAGGGACTTTGCAAACTTGTGTTGACCTTGGGTTGCCGTATATAGGAGGCAGATTGCAAAGGCAGGCCTATTTAAGCAGGAACAGTGCTTCCGCTCCCAATTTACAGCCCTTTCTCCAATTAAAGGACTGTAAAAACATTAAAATTAATGCAGTCTTAACTCCTAGAGCAGGCCCTACTTTCTTAATTAGTGCATAATTATTCAGTTTTTGATATCCTGGAAAATTATCACATGGAAATTATTTTAGGCAGAGTAACAATAGCAAAAACTCCCTCCCCCAACTCTATTAACATGTGGAAGTAATTAACACTTTATTACAGTGAAAATACTATTACTGCTAATGTTTAATGACTTTTGCCATTGCATCCTAAGCAGGAAATTCAGAATGCCATGAGTGATGGCTTCCTATAAATATATTACAAATGACTTGCAAAGATTATGATGGTCTGAACTAGCTGCATTAAAAATCAGGAGGCCGTAGACATCCAGTTGCTAAAAGCTTTGTGAGCAAAGATGCATAATTTGGTGTGAACTCACGGGAAGATGGCATGGAATCATCATTTAAGCATGGCCTGGACAGGCAGCCCGGGCACGATCTCAGCTGTGGCCTGGCCTGCTGTTAATAAAACAGCGTCCCCTCTGTTGTGCTAATGGACACTTTTAAATGGACAGTCAAGCTGTTGAAAGTTCAAGACATTGGAAAAAATTAAATGTCTCCAGTTGAGCATACCAGAAATGATAGCAGAACCATTTCTACAATTGGGAGGTACTAGAGGTGTTTGTAGTAAGGTACAAATTATGATAGCTCCTGTATAAATATCTAAAGATACCAGACGCCTACTCAAGTTGACTGCCAGCAAGAATAATTTACCCATGGTAACTTTACAAGAAACAGAGAGGGAAAGACATTTTGCTTGTGCTTGTGCTATGGTGTCTGATGTGGGGGAAATGGAAGAGAAAGAGTATCCCTGAGGGTTGCTCTCAAAAGTGTAATCAGGGATACCTCATGAATGAGCCATTATTCACCATTGTGTTCAATAATAAACATGGAAACGTCATCTTCTTTTCCATTTTAATTTTACTTGTTTCATAGATGATTATTGTTGAGGGTTTTGGTGGGAACAATGTGTTGAAACTTCCAAAAGAGGAGCATTGCTGAAAGGGTAGTAAAAATAAATATGGGATGAATATGGGGGTAGAAAATGAAAGTCATCTCCGCTAAGTTGCTTGAAATTTCTTCCGTGTCAAGTGTCAGGTTCAGCACTAATGATACCCTCATGATGGGACAACATCTATGGTTCTCAAAAATTGTATTATTCTTGAGCAACTCTAAAAACTTTCTATACCACTGTTTTCTTTTTTTCAGGGTCTCTTTTATTCCCCCCTCTGTTTCCATGCATTCCTGGGGTATAAGTTAGGTCTTTTGGAGGGAAAACGTCATGGAAATATGTCTCAGAAAAAGGAGACACCATTGCTATCGCCTTCCTAAACTGAGTAGAAGAACAATTTACACTGTTCAGAAAGCTTCTGAGTGGCTTCGAATCCATGCAATCGATTTAAATCCTAAAACTTGCTTGGGACCCACCAGCTAAACTGGGAGAGTCAAAGAAAACAGAACTCAAGTCACCAGAGACACCGGCCCAGGAGCAGGAATCCTGGGAAGAGGGTTGCCACTCCACAGGACACACGCTGAGGTTGCAGGAGAGGCCAGCCACGACGGGAGGAGTATGGACTCACCTGCTAAAACCCCATTCATGCCTCCAAAGGGCCAAACACAACACCTCCCTGCTGCTGGCCAGCCAGCCTAGAAGGGACAATTCCTCTTATGTTCAAGGGATGAATCCTATTTTCTACGAGTCTCATTTATCACCAGAACATATGAACTTGGGCTGTTAGTTAAGGCATCAGTTAACAAGCTCTAAGTCTCTTGAAGACAGGAACTGTGTCTCAGCCTCTTTGTATTCCTTTAGGTCCTGTGAATAGTAATGCACAACAGGTAATAAAGTGCCTATCACAGTTAAGTGAGTCACACATTCTTTGGTTGTCCATTTCATAGTAAAGTTGTGTTTATACTATACTGTAGTCTTTTACTGTGCAGTAACATTGTGTTTTTTAAAAAGCACATACCTCAATTTTACAATACCATAGTGTTCAACATTTGTAAGACCATAAATGTAATTAAATACATCAACAGACGTAAAAACAAAAACCACATGATTATATCATTAGATGCAGAAAAATATTTTGATAAAGTCCAGCAGCCTTCTTGATTAAAAACCCTCAGATATCTAGGCATAGGTGGAACATACCTCAAAATAGTAAAAGCCATCTACGAGAAACCCACAGCCAGCATACTGCTAAACAGACAGAAATTGAAACCATTTTCCCTGAAAACTGGAACAAGACAAGGATGGCCACTCTCACCCCTCCTGTTCAACATAGTATTGGAAGTCCTGGCTAGAGCAATCAGAGAAGAGAAGGTGGCCAGGGGTATCCCAATAGGAAAAGAGGAAGTCAAGTTGTCTCTCTTTGCAGATGATATGATTGTATACCTTGAAACCCCAAGAGAATCAGCCAAAAACCTCCTTGCACTGATAAAGGACTTTGGCAAAGTCTCAGGGTATAAAATAAATGTACAAAAGACAATCGCATTTCTTTACACCCATAATAAACAAACAGAAACCCAAATAAAAAGCACAATCCCATTCACAATAGCCACACAAAAAATGAAATACCTTGGCATCTTCCTAACCAGAGACGTGAAAGACATTTACAATGAAGACTACAAAACACTGCTCGAAGAAATCAAAGATGACACAAACAAGTAGCAAAATATTCCATGCTCATGGATTGGAAGAATCAACATTGTGAAGATGTCCATTTTACCAAAGGCAATCTACAGATTTAATGCAATACCAATCAAATTACTAGCAGCATTCTTCTCAGAACTAGAAAAAACAATACAGGAATTCATATGGAAACATAAACGACCAAGAATAGCCAAAACAATCCTCAGCAAAAAAAAAAAAAGAAGCAGGAGGTATCACACTCCTAGACTTTAAACTGTATTATAAAGCTACAATAATCAAAACAACCTGGTATTGGTATAAGAACAGGCATATAGACCAATGGAATAGAATTGAGATTCCAGAAGCAAAACCTCAATTTCTCAACCAACTCATCTTCAACAAAGCCTCCACCACCCACTACTGGGGAGAGGAGAACCTATTCAGTAAAGGGTGCTGGGAAAACTGGCTGACCACAGGCAGAAGATTGAAACAAGACCTCTACATATCCCCACACACAAAAATTAACTCTAAATGGATCACAGACCTAAATGTAAAACCTCAGACTGTAAGAACCTTAGAAAAAGCAGGAGACACTCTTATGAAAGTTGGAATTGGTCACCAATTCCGGCAATTTCTCGAAGTGAAGACACTGAGGTCTACCGAATCCATTGGCCCTTCCTTTTTATGAAGATTTCTCTGTAGCATGCGATACTGTTGGACAGCATTTTACTCGCGGTAGAACTTCTTCCAAAACTGATGCCAGCCCTCTCAAACGCTGCCACTGCCTTATAAACTAAGTTTACATAGAGTTCTAAATCCTGGGTTGTCATTTCAGCAATGTTCACAGAATCTGCATCAGGAGTGGATTCTATCTTTCAAAACCACTTTCTTGACTCATACAGAAGAAGCAACTTTTCATCTGTTCAAGTTTTATTGTGAGATTGCAGCACTTCCATTCATCTTCAGGCTCCACTTCTAATTCCAGTTCTCTCACCATCTCCATTGTCTCTGCAGTTTCCTCTTCCACTGAGGTCTTGAACCCTTCAATGTCCTCCATGAGTATTGGAATCAACTTCTTCCAAACTCCTGCAATGTTGATCTTTTCACCTCCTCCCATGAATCACAAATGTTCTTAATGGCTTCCAGAAGGGCGAATCCTGTCCAGAAGGTTTTCAATTTACTTTGCCAGCTCTATCCCGGGAATCACCACCTGCGGCGTCTTTAGCTATAACAGCTTATTATTTAAGAAATAATAAGATTTGAAAGTTGAACTCACTCCCTTGATCCATGGGCTGCAGAACGGATGTTGCATTAGCAGACATGAAAACAACATCCATCTCCACCAGAGCTCTTGGGTGGCCAGGTGCGTTGTCAGTGAGCAGTAATATTTTGAAAGGAAGATTTTTTTCTGAGCAGTGGATCTCAACAGTTGGCTTAAAATATTCAATAAATCATGGCACAAACAGGTGTGCTGCCATCCAGGCCTTGTTGTTCCATTTATAAGGTTTGGGCAGAGTAGATTTAGCATAACTTTCAAGGACCTTGGGATTTTTGAAAAGGTAAATAAGTATTGGCTTCAATGGAAAGTTACCAGCTGCATTAGCATCTAACAAGAGAGTCAGCCTGGCAATGGAAGCTTTGAAGCCAGGCTCTGGCTTGGTCTCTTTAGCTACAAAAATCCCATATGCCATCTTCTTCCAGTATAAGACTTTTTCCTCTACTTTGAAAGCCTGTTGTTTAGTGTGGAAGACTTCATCAACGATCTTAGCTAGATTTCTCTGGATACTTTGCTTCAGCTTCTCCATCAGCACTGGCTGCATCGCCTTATACTTTTATGTTATGGAGAAGGCTTCTTCATAAAATCTTCATGAAAAGGAAGACCCAACAGATGTGGTGAACTTCAATGTCATCTTATTTTAAGAAATTGCCACAGCTACCCCAGTCTTCAGCCACCACCACCCTGACCCGCCAGCAGCCATCAACCCTGAGACAAGACACTCCACCAGCAAAAAGATTATGATTCACTGAAGGCTCAGATGATCGCTAGCATCTTTGAGCCATACGGTGTTGTAAAATTAAGGCGTGAGCTTTTGAAAAAAAACACGATGCTACTGCACACTTAAAAGACTACAGCATGGTGTAAACACAACTTTGATATGCATTGGGCAACCAAAGAATGGTTTACTTTGCTTTACTGTGATATCCACTTTATCGTGGTGGTCTGGAACCAAGCCTGCACCATCTCCAAGGTATGCCTGTATATAAATTTTTTCACCTTACAACCTGTGAGGACAGCACGGTCACTCTTTTCCCAAGGAAGGGAGCTACTGAGAATTAGCAGGTTGCTCTGGATCACACAGCCTGAAAGAAAGAGCAGGATTTGATCTCAGCTCCCTCCTTCACGATCTGCCATGATCCAACACTGGCTGCCTACTGTGCATTAGTAACCAGCCATACAGTGTATTAATATCAACCAACAACCTCTTCTAGCCTCCAACTTTTCTTCTGCAGCTTCCTTGCCTTTTTCAGCCTTCGCAGAATTCAAGAGAGTTGGAGTTTGCTCTGGATTGGGCTTTGGCTTAAAGGAATGTTGTGGCTGGTCTGACCTTTTCTTTAGACCAAAACTTTGCTCTTCTCTGCAACATGAATGTTTCGATTTCTTATCATTCATATGTTCATTGGAGTAGCACTTTTAATTTCCTTCAGAAACTTTTCCTTTGCATTTACAGCTTGGCTAACTCTGATGCAAGAGGCTTAGCTTTTGGCCTATCTCGCCTCTCTTTACTTTCTCACTAAGCTTAATCGTTTCTAGCTTTTTATTTAAAGTGAGAGATGTGTGGCTCTTCCTTTCATTTGACCACTTAGAGACCATTGTGGGGTTATTAGTTGTCCTGATTTAAATAGTGTTGTGTTTCAGAAAATAGGATTCCTGAAGAGAAGGAGAGAGATGGAAAAACAAATGGATGGTGGAAAAGTCAGAACATACACAAACATTTATGTATTAAGTTCACTGTTTCATATGCACACAAGTGTGACACTCCAAAACAATTCGTTAGTAACATCAAAGGTCACTGATCACAGATCACCATAAGAGATTTCATAATAATCATGAAAATGTATGAAATATTTTGAGAATTACCCAAATGAGTCACAGAGACATGAAATGAGCACATGGTGGTAGAAACATGACACCAGCAGGCTTGCAGGTTGCAGGGTTGCCACAAACCTTGAAAAAAAGAAAGAAAAATCTGCAGGGCACAAAAAGTTCAATAAAACAAGGTATGCCTGTCCTAAAAGCATGCAATGGCCTTAGTCAGGACTACAGCTGTTTGCTGCTGCGGCGACTGCTATTATCACTGCTATGATCCAGTCCACTTCACTGGTGAAACTGATGGTTCTCTAAACTGTCCAAGAAAGGTGTCAAAACCATCAGCCCAGCGATCATGACACATGAAGCACGTTACCATCAGAATTCTCGCCAAGCTGCTCTACTAGGTGTCCAGTGTGACTCACCTGTGCTCCCTGTCTGCTACTCTTATTTTCCAGCTAACTTCCTGCCTCGTGGACAGGAGGCAGAAGATCTTGCCCATTGGAGCCCATGAGAGTCCAGGATAAGCCTAGGAGACAAAACAGACCCAAGCGCATCTGCTGGTGAAATGACAAGTGTCCCTGACCTGAGCTGATCTGACTTGACCTGTGTGGCTGCAATAACTTCCTGGCCTGAGACCAGGAGGAAACCCGGCCCGAAGGACCTTGAAGAGGAGATTCTGGGTCGTTCCTCTGTGCACTTCTGGTAAGCAGAAGACCAAAGGAGAAGACACTGGGTGAAAAAGAGAACGAGAGTAGTGGCGAGAAGATGAGGTGACGGGAAACTCCACAGTCCCGCAGGGTCACTCCTGCATGTAAACCAAGAGAAACTCTTCTGCGGGCGCCCAGGAGATGTGGGAACAGGTGTCCATGGCAGCACTGGAAATAACCTCTCAGACATCCATGGCCAGGATGAGGGGGTCTA
Organism: Cephalopachus bancanus; assembly: GCA_027257055.1. NCBI lineage: Eukaryota > Metazoa > Chordata > Mammalia > Primates > Tarsiidae > Cephalopachus > Cephalopachus bancanus. The sequence goes on along the minus strand of JAPVLO010000169.1, from coordinate 3,256,541 downwards.
TAAATGGACTTTCACACAACAGAATAGCGTACAGACATTGACTGAACCGCAACTGCTGACAGCATAGACAAATCTTGAAATGTCACAGTAAGTGTACAAAAGCTGGCCCCAGAAGGGTACCCGTGGAATTCTGTCATTTTTATGGACTCAGGGATAAACAAAGCTAAACAAGGTACTTATCCATGTCTAATAGAACCATACTTTAAAATTCTGTTTCCTTTTCATTGAGGAGAGTAGATGATCTGGAGTGAGGAGGACACAGGATGAAGCGGAACACATGGGAAATGGAGTTGAATCGACCGTATGACTGAACTCTATAGGCAGTATACACGTTACAGTCAACCCTTTGCATGTATCAAACAACTACTTTTAACAGACCATATAAATGGGAAGAAAAAAGTGTCCCACAATAACTCCAGATCATACAATGGTACCTAGGAAATGAGAGCAATATTTGTAGGCTCTGAAATAATTTCTTCTTCTACTATGGACTTTTAAAAAAAATGGTTAAGAATCACAAAATTTTCAAGATAGCAAGGATTGTTCCAGGCCCTGGTGGACATATATGAATATGGCTGGGTTTTATACTTCCTACCCCTTCGAGATGAATTCATCTACATGTCTGCCTCTTCCTCTTACCATTTTTTTTTTTTTTTTTTGAGTTGGAGTCTCCCTCTGTCACCCAGACTGGAGTGCAGTGGCCGCTCCCGGCCACCGCAGCCTCGACCTGCTGGGCTCCACGGAGCGATCCTTCTGCCTCAGCCTTCCAAGTAGCCAGAATTACAGGCATGTATTACCACACCCGGCTGATTTTTTTTTTTTTTTTGATTTATTGTAGAGATGAGGTCTCGCTGCCCAGGTGGGTCTCGAACCTGCGGGCTCAGGCAATCCACTCACCTCAGCCTCCCAAAGGCGCGGGATTACAGGCTGAGCCACCGAACCCGGCTTCCTCTTACCATTTTGAGGCTTTTTTTTTTGAGAGGACTCTAATTTCAAATGTCCATTTAACCAATGCTCAGAGCTAAAATGATAAAACTCTTTCTAAAAAACACGAGAGTAAAATTTTGTGACCTTGAATCAGGCAATGGTTTCATTCAGCCAAGCAACTGCATCAGACTGGGACCTGAGAAAGAAACTCTCATTGTATTAAACACACTGACAGTTTGAGGATGTTTGTTAGAGAGCATTACTTATGCAAACATAAAATGTTATCTCTTTTATATGAGAGGTATATGAAGGAAAGGAACAGAGCATGATAAAAATGACCTAAAGTTTTCAGTGCTGCAATAGCAGATCACATTCAATAAATGGGGAAAATATTTGATTTTCACACGAGTCAAAATTATTTACGTGACTGCTTGTGTCCCTTGCTTTTGATCACCTTTTCTGTGATTATTAGAGGCAACCCCAGTTCTCATCTCATACCCTTTCTCTAGTTTTCAATCACCTCATTTTGCCATACCGTCTTCTAGAAATGCCATCATGTGAACCTGGCTGTACTGCTGGATCCCAACCTGAAAACGCCCCACTGCAGAGCCCGTCTGCCACCATTGGCTACAGAGGACCTTGACTCCAATCCTGGTTATATCACTATGTTAAAGAATCCTAGTGAGCCTTTGTAGGAAGCTGTTCCCCCAGAGAAGCAACAAAGCAGATAGTATAGGCAATGATTTGTTTGTAAAATAGAGTCTAGATTATTTCAAAAGGCCAACTATATACCTGGCAACAAAAAACTCTAACGGCAATTTTAAAAACTATAGAGCCAAGGGAATTTCTATACCTCAGCCAACTGTTTTGTCTGCTTTTAATTAAATACAAATGAAATAATTGACATAAAGTGCCACAAGGCAATTCTTTTGCTGGCATTTTGTCTCTTCAGAGGCACAACTGTTTACTGTATTAATCATCTAGAAAATTCTTTAACTCAGTTGGAAGTGGTTGTAACATAGCTAGAGTTAATATCAACGTAAACTAGTCAAGAACTTTTCTGTGAATATCAAATTTGTACTAATGGCACACATTTTAGATCTCAGAGCATTGCTATTTTTATACTTCTTTATCCTTGGGCCATCAATGCAGAGATGTGGGTTGTTAATTATTTTTTTCTGATTAGATATTGTAAATAAACGAATAAATTAACAACAAACTAATGTTTATCTGAGAGCTTACCAACTTAATTGTTATTTCTCATTTTCAGAATAATCAGAATTTTTATTCTGCTTCCCAAAATGTACATAAACCCAACAAGAGTGCATCTGGTTCATTGGCAGAACCTTGAGATATTTTTTCATTCACGAAGTCATTAGAGACGGTTATGATGAACCCACACAAGTTTCTTCATAATTTAGCAAAGATGGAGTCGATCTTGGCTTTTCCTCTTATAATAAATATTTAAAATAGTAGACTCACTTCGATTCAGTATTAAATTTATCAGTCACTATGCACATTAGCTAGCATTCAAACAATTTCTAAAGGTCTAACGTCCAAATGAGATGAGAAGTTCATTTGGGTCTTAAAAGATAAGCCATTCTGGATTTCTTTCTTGGAGCATAGCCAAAGGTCATGTGAGTGTTAGACCAGATGTAGGAATAGCCAATACCTTGCCATTTGCTCCCAGGGGTGCACCTAAGGGTTTGTCTGTATATTTTTCAGAAATGGAACACGAAATAGTTCTCTGGGTTAGAAAAAAGTTTGGGGGTCATTAAGAAACTTCCTAGTCAACTTGAATTAAATTCTTGTTCAGAAACTTTAGGCCTGCCATCTTAAAGGGCCCGGCGCCAGAGTAGCCTGAAACAACCAGGAAGGTGTTGTAACTAGAGCTTTCCAAAGAGATATCTACGTGCTAGTTTGGCCATTTGTAATAGTTGATTTAATCATCAGATCAAAAGCCAGCTTTGTCAGTTTAATATTTTTAACTGTGGTCCTGGCTTGATATATTATTATTATCTTGATGAACTAGCCGATCCGTCCAAGTTCAAATAGCTTAGAAAGAAAGCAAGGGCTTAGGCTCCCGGCCAGTAGAATCAGAACAAAACCAAACTGTTTGCCAGCCTCCCAAACTATTGCAATCAAAACCAGACAAAAGAAGAAGAAGATTCTCCCTGAAACGTGCCAGCATTTTAACCGGTGCGATTCTTCCGCTGAGCGCGCGCCGCAGCCAGAAATCGGAGTGCCCGGCCAAGTGCGCACACACTCTGGCTGCACCGCCGTGCTGACTCTTCAAATGACTGTCGTTGTTTTTTTGTTTTTTTTTTTTTTTTCCTCTCCTGCTGCCAACTGCTCCCGGAGCTCACCAGCCTGTGTTCTGAAGCCAAGAGTTCATAGTAAACCTTGCAATATCTCATGCAATCGTAATGCAATTAGCGAGGCGCGCGCCCCTGCTGGGCCTCTCCCCTCCGCGCTCTGAGCCCCCAAAGAAGTCAATCACCGAGCCAATTTCAAGGGGCTCCGAGCCGGGCACGGGAGGCTCAAGCTGTCCTGCACTTTGTCATCTCTGCTGCCTCCACCAGCTCTTCCTTTCCATGACACAGAAGGTGGCTCCAGTGTGATGGCTTTCCAAACATCACTGGTCCAGTCAACTCTTGCGAGAAACCAGGCCCAACCGGTTTCTCCAGGTTGTGTACACTTGCACACGAAGCTCTGCAGGTGAATGAATTTGAGTCAGGCAATGCATCGAGCAAATTCAAGAGAAAAACGACCAATTTCCAAATTATGTCCCTTCCTTGTCCTTGGAATCCTGTTTTCTTTCTGATATTGGAAGTATCCCCAACTTTTTGCATGAGTATATTTTAAAAGATTACTCACCACATTGACCGTGGTTTTTACTAAAGGAAGCCAAGGATCTTGGGACACGCGACTGATTCCAGGGCTGGAACAGGGAAAGATGAGCTTGGAAGAACTCTGGAGCCAGAAAATCAGGAAGTACTCAGAAGATAACGGAGACATGTTGACACAGCCAAAGGCAGTTTTGGAGGGACTCCTCTTGGCCAAATCTAGGGCAATCTGAATCATAGACTAACAGTGATAGCAACAGATTACAACTCATTGATTAAAATAAGGATCCACAAACTCAGTGCTGATATAAATAAATGAGGGAAAAGGACAGATCTTCACAGTCAAGATCTTGACATCTTCATGGTCAAGTAGAAGAGATGCTGATGATTTTGTAATCATGATCGTCCTAATTGGTTTAGGCATAAAGACTCACATAGATACTAAAACTAATGGATGATATTTTGATGAGGAACAGAGTATTGACCTCATCTCAAAATATCTTCCCACTAATTTTTTATTATCATCAGAAAAACTGTAAATTTACAGTGGAGAAATCCAGCAGACACCACCCTAACCAAGTAACCAAAGTTAACCTCACTTATGTTGGAACAAAGGGATCTCGTGTCCCTCCTAATACGATGCACTGAGAAGGACACCATATCACTGCAAAATCTGAACCTAGGCATTCAGAAAATATCAAACAAACCCAAATTGAGGTACATTCTACAAAATAACTGGTTTATGCTCTACAAAAAATGTCAAGCTCAAGAAGACAAAGAAAGGTTAAAGAGCTATTTAGGCTAAAGTTTAGATGCTGGACCCACTGCTGGGAAAATATGGTTCTAAAGAACATTATCGATACATTTGCTGGAATTTGTTAATGGACTATGCATCAGTATTAAAATTGCTCATTTTAATAATTATACTGTGACTATGTAACAGAATTTTCTTGGTTTTAGGAAATATAAAGTGTTTTAGAGTAAATGAAGCATGATATCTACCACTTACTTTCAGTGTACTCAGAAAAAAAATTATGTTTGTATTTGTGCGTGTTTGTATATATGCATGTGTGTGAATATGTGTGTGCGTGTATTTTGTATATATGCATGAGTGTGTATAAGTTTGTATATATATATATATGTGTATTTATATATTCATGTGCATGTGTATGTGTATAGACATATATAAGGCAGAAAGAAATAGTCAAATAGGGCAAAATGTTAGCAATCAACAATGCTGGATGAATGGTATGTGGGAGTTCTTTGTATTATTTTTGCAACTTCTGTATAAGTTGGAAACTATGTCAAGTAAAAGTCTCAAAAGTCGCACTTAAAGCAGGAAAATTGGTGGCTTAGTTCATCACTTTAGCCAGCCATGTGTGTCAGAAAAGTCACCCCACAGAGTAGAACTATAAATCTCAGGAACTGTTTATACCCCTGTAGTGCAAAAGAGGAGATCCTAGCACTTACCCCATAAGGAGTGAAATCCATGGAAAGCCGCAATGAGTTGACTCACTGCTTCTCAACCAGGGATGATTTTGTCCTTCCAGGGTACATTTGGGAATGTCTGGTGACATTTTTGTTGCTACACTTGGGGACAGCAGTGATGCTACTGGCATCTAGTGGGTGGGGTCCAGGGATGATGCCCAATCTCCTACAAGACAGTGCCCACAGCAAAGAGCTGTCTGGTCCAAAGTGTCAGTTACGCCAAAGATGAGAAACTCTGAGATAAACCATTGATTTTTAACAACTCCATGGTTATAAGATTGAACTTCAAAGAAAGTTGCCTTCATTAATTAGAACAGTTTAGTAAACCCTCAGAATATATGACAAATTCATAGTTCCTGTCATTCTTTTTGGATAGTGGGAACAAATATCAATCAGAAGGCAAGACAACATTTTTAATTTAAGAACAAAATAATTTATCAAGCAATCACTGAAAGTATACGCAGAGAATAAAAGGCATATGTCTCTCCTAAATATATGAATATAATACAAATACAGTCATTTTATTAAGGAAAAATCACAAGCCAGAAAGTATAAGTCAACATTTTTGTTTTCTGGCGCTTTGAATTGTAAAATCTAAGATTAAGCCTTCTAAACATCCTTCTTATATTTGTGTGGATATTTGGAGTGGCCTGAATGCATCTATGCTATAGACAATTACAAGTTCTCTGAATGCAGTTCCTCTAAGTACATTGAATTTTTAAAAACTTGCATTCCCCATTATTTTTTAGAAATTACAAATCTAACTCAAGTTGGTAATAGCAATATAAAGGAAGTGTATCTAAATAGCATGATTTAAGTTTGGTTCAATTTCGGCCGTGTACTAAAATACCCTCGTCGAGGCATGTGATAACATCCTCTATGCAGCCGATCCTAGGAAGCCACTTCTGAAACGCGTTCAGACATAATTGCAGCTTTTGACATTCTCAGTGTTAGGCTCCTTCTAAATCATCTTGAAAAATATGTTGGTCTTTCGGGTTCGGTTATTTGGTTGCTTAAATCTTATTATAACCATCAACAACAGTTTGTTAATATAATTTCTTTCCATCCCCCCTCTTACATTGTCACCTGGAGTCATCTGTTACGTTGTCATCGGGAATCCCAAAGGGAACTGGTCTTCCTTCCATCCTTCTCTTTATCTAACTGCTGCCTTTAAGAACTACAACGCCATATCTTTAAAAACATGGATTCTCTTATCGTATTTCAGCTGACAATCGGCCTGCTTATTTTTCTATTCCCAGCACTCACCCGCTTGATGGGTACACTCGTCCGTTATTTAGAGAAAACTAACTCTGGGCTTTGATGTCTTGAAAGTTTTTTATGTTAAAACCCAGCATCGCTTGGCTTATCCTCTCTCTTGTACCGCCGAAACAATTCAGGAGATAATTGCTATTTTTCATGAAGATTTCAGATTTATGGATCAACTTAATATGGTTATGTAAAATTTTTCTGCCACAAGTATAATGACCAATTATTGGAATGAGAATATGTGCCCTGTGCACGTCACCAGTGCCGACACAGTCCTGTGGGCACTACTCTTCCTTCTGTCCCCTCTAGTTATGAACATCCAGAAGCAATGCAGAGCCTACCTTTCTTGCACTAAGACAAAAGGAATAGGGTAGGCGAGAAGAAAAGAAACATTCGCACCCACTATACACCAGATAATGTTCTAGGTGTTTTCAATATACTGCTATATTTTCTTCTGGTTTAAAAAGGCATCTGGCAAGCAGCCCGAATGCAGCCTGTATCAATCTATCCTTAACCCCATTTTGAGAAGAATGTATTCCCACAAACAAGCACATGAGGCATTCTCAAAAAATATTTGTTCAATAAATGATTTATACCGATGAAGCTACTTACGAAGTGATTTTATAAATACTAAAAGCATCACACTCCTTCTGAAAATTAGGATGAATTCTGAGCTCAATGGCAGAATCTGGGCGAAATCTTTCACAAAATGTGAGGCAAATGGAGACCTATTTTTAAAAACAAACAATCAACACCTCCTTATCCAGGCTTTGCCTTTAACACACTCAGGCTGCGGCCCGTGAGACAAATACTGGCTGCACAAAGGAGGAAGCACACAGGAAGAATCCACCATCTACTCCAACCAGAGCACATGAAGAGAAGGTTGGGACAACTGTTCTGTATCAATAGGAAGACAGACTTCCCAGAACATGACAAGACAAGGGGTGAGAGCTAGGGTGAACACAGTATCCTGGCATGTGAAATCCAGAGGCAGAGGCAGGAGGAAAGCCAAGAGTCATGTCAACTGGGCTCAAGAGTTTCTGGGCGTTGTGTTGGCTTAGCATGCCAGGAGGAAGGCAGTGAAGGTAGAAGTAGAGGAAAGTGTTCTAGATGGTGTCTACTAGTACCTGAGGACTGAGGGAGACCCTGAGTGCCACTACCCTCCCTCCACCAGTGGAGAGCCATCTTTTTCAGCTTGCTTTCCAGGACAGCGGAAGCATTGAGACCAGGGAGCTTTCTTTGGTTTTATCTTTTGTTTTTCTTTTCAATAAGGAATAGAAAAATTACAGCATGAGGCGACTCCAAAAGCACAACACAGTAAGACCACGTGAATCTCGTTCTCAACTCCGAAAATATCAAACAAACCCAAATTGAGGTACATTCTACAAAACAACTGGTTTATGCTCTGCAAAAAATGTCGGGGTCAAGAAGACAAAGAAAGGTTAAGGAGCTATTTAGGCTAAAGTTTAGGTGCTGGACCCACTTCTGGGAAAATATGGTTCTAAAGAACATTATCGATACATTTGCTGGAATTTGATAATGGACTATGCATCAGTATTAAAATGGCTCATTTTAATAATTATACTGGGTGTGATCCCGACGGAAATAGGCATGAGTTCTTGGAACTCATCTGCATACTCAAGTTTAAAACTTAACTTCAATGAGAAAGAACGGGAACTAAAAAAAAAAAAAAAAGCAAGACCAAAAAACAAGAATATGAAAGGAGGAGATTAAAAAAAAGATGCAAAAAGATTAAAAGCATAACAGGATTTAGACCCATGTTGTAGAAAGTGAACTTCAGGAAATGTAACCATTAATGTGGCATATATCTATTTGAGATTCTCTTTTTTAGCAGATAAGAAAAGGACAAAGAAGTGAAAATGATAAAGGGACATGAGAAATGAGGAAAGACAACAGTCTAAACACGCAAAAATTAACTGGTCGTCTAGAAGAGATCTCCTCTCCCTCCAAAGAACAGAAGCAATTACTACACGATACCCTCTCTAAGTGAAATATTAATGGCAACAGTGATCTGGGTTTGCTGGCTGAGAAATTTGCAGCGTTTCATGTAAAAGCCAAAGATAAAAGGCATGTTTGCATGTTCTCTAGCAAGTGATGAAAAATTGCAAGGAAGAGGAAGAAAGCACACCCTGCAGTTTGCTGGATAACTCAGTTTATCTACACAAGAAAATAATGAAAGATGGTTTCGAATTCATCCTTGGGAACATGAGATGCCAGACCAGGGAGTAGCATCTAAAGATGTCAGAGGGAACAAAATTGACCTAAAAACAGGGTCCAGACACATTCTATTTTACTGATGAAGCAATTCTGAGACTAATTAATTTGCCTAATAACTTAATTATTAATAAAATTCATAAAAACTGATGAATTAAGTCTTTACTTAGAAACAAAAAGAAATAAGAGCAAATACCTAGTATACTAAATAAATCAGATATCAGTGAGTTAAAACACAGAAAGATCAATATAATAAATCCAAACTGTAGTTCTTTAACACCTTTTACAAATGTTTAGTTGCACTTAAACTAAAATTTAAATACAGTCATATGAAGCAGCTAGATCAATTCGGCCAGTTTCATTTGATAATGAGTAAATAAACCAATGTACCAAATGCTACCCTCAATTTATTTGTGGAGCAGGGAGGTTGGAAAAACTTTCCCAGGTAAAATTCAGAAGCAATAAAAAAAGGAGGATAGCTCACTTTGTAAATATTTTTTTAAACTGTATGTCATGATAACACAAACAACATGAAAAGACAGATGATAACTAGGTTTACTTCTCGTATAGCAGACAAATATCAATATCCCTAATACACTATGAACTATAAATTTATAACTAGAAGAGTGAAAAATAAGTAAAAATAAATAAATAAATGAGCTAGCATCGCAGAAGAGAAAATCCAAATAACTAGTAAATATGTGGTCAAGAGAAAATTCAAGTAACTAGTAAATATGTGCCAATTGAAGCAACAGAAAGATCCTATTTTTCTTGTGCCACAGTGGTACGAATTTTGAGTATCAGTGACATTCAGTGCTGGCAAGAACATTAGGAAAAGAACATTCTCAGGCAGTACCATTGGGAGAATGAATCATTACAGACTTTAAAGAAAATAAACTAGCATTATCTACAAAAGGTTAAATTCATATTTCCTTTTAACCCGATATTTTTACTTCTGGAAATTTACCCTATCCAATACAAATTTCAGCATTCTTACTTGTCTATGTAATTGTGCGGTATTCTTTGAAAAATAAAAAGCTGGGAACAACCAGTGGAGGAATGCTTAAATTAGCTATCCTATAGCAAACACTACGGAATATTAAGCAGTTCTTTAAAAGACGGGGTTTTGAATTACCTATCAGCCAAGGAGGTTACTCCAGATGTGTTCTTACTTTAAAAACAGCAAATTGCGGCATGATCCCATTTTTATAAGACAAAACACAATCAAAATGTGCATATTCTGGCCATGTGGATAGATACATAAGTAAATAGGTAGACTGACTGATTGATTGATAGGTTAACAGACAGACACACAGGACTGCAAGCCAAACTGTTACATGACATGGACTATCTAATTACCTCAGGGGAGGAATGAGAAAACTGTGAAAGCAGGGAAAAATATTAACTCTTTCTTCAGATAATTTTGTTTGTTTTACTTGTTCTAACTTCATGCAAAAATTAAAACTATAAAGCACCAGCAAAACAAAGAAAACACAAGCATATGACTTTTGGAAGGTGAAAGGAGACGATCACAAATATGGGTATATAAGGAACAGCAAGAGACTATGCAGTGTAGGCACCTATGATAATAACTTTGAAAATCTAAATGAAATGAAAAATGAACACATTTTAGAGATGAGCAAATAGCAGGAAGGCAAAGATGGTTTAATGCCAGAAAATCTGGTACTATAATTCTGTCAACAGATCAAAACAGAAAAATAATGTACTTATTTCAATAAATTTAAAATGTATTGGATAAACAGAAATAAAAGACTATTTTCTTGATATAATAAACATATACATTAATATACTTAATGATAAAGTCCCAAAGAAACGTACAACAAAATCAGACACACTGATATCATTCTAGCCAATTTGATTAGAACAGAAAAAAAGTAGGACTATATCCTGGAAAATATGGGGGGGAAAAAAGAATCATTTTTCATGATTGTCTGCCTACAGGAGAGAAAGCAATAAACAACATAACGATTACAACTAACTATATAGATCACAGGTGGTGAGATAAAAATAAGTATTAAAAAAATGAATATTTTTCCTATATAAGAACAGTGAAAAGATAGAAATAAAAAGGATTGCATTAAAAATAAAAACAAAAAATTTAGAATACCAAAGAATGTTGTGGTTTTTTTTTTGAGTTGGAGTCTCACTCTGTTTCCCAGGCTGGAGTGCAGTGGCACACTCATGGCCACCTCAGCATCGACCTGCTAGATTCCAGCAATCCTTCTGCCTCACCCTTCCAAGTAGCCGGAACTACAGGCACGTGCTAACATGCCCAGCTAATTTTTTATTTATTGTAGAGACAGTTCTTGCCAAGTTTCCCGGGCTGGTCTCAAACCTGCAGGCTCAGGCAATCCACTCACCTTGGCCTCCCAAAGTGCTGGGATTACAGGTTAAGCCACCGAGCCCCACCTACCAAAGAATGATTTTAATAAAAATATTTACAGTCAACTGTAAAAACGATTGAGGGCCAAAGCAGAAAATTGAAACAAAACAAAAGTCATATCATGCTCATTAATAGGAAAAATGAATAACACAAATACGACAATATGCCACTCTTTCCCAAGCTAATTTATAAATTTTATTTAATCCCATTTGTACCCCAAATGGCACATTTTTCCCTCATAAAAATGATTCTAAAATTAATTTTCCATTGTAAAAATGATTCTAAAATTAATCTAGAAAATAAATAATGAAGGATAATCAGAAAATGTTTGAAATAAAATGAGAGGGACTCATATTCCTAGATGAGGAAATGAACTATAAAGCTACAAGAGCTAAAAGAGTGAAGCACTAGCAAGACAATTGCCTGATCAATGGGCAAAAATAAAATAAAATAAAAAAACTTACAGTGTATATGGTATACATGGGAATTTAGTATGGTGCATGGAAACGGTGTGGTAAAGATGGTACTTCAAAGCAAAGGATAAAATTTAATTCAATAATTGGCTTCAGATCTCGTGACTGCTTAGAAAAAAATTAAGTCAAATTTCTCTTCTCAGAAAACATTAAAATTAATTCTTGATGGATTTTTTTTACATAAAAAACAAAACTAAAAGCACAAGAGGAGAGGAAAGTATAAATATCTGAATTTGGAGAAAGAAAAGATAAGATTATAAGCACATAAGCAAAAGAAAACTATAAAAACAGGGATAGCTTTAAACATACACGTGATATAAAAGAGGTGAAACAAATAATAAAGAAAACACACTCTCAAGCTATGTGGCAAGAGGGTATCATTAATCTATAAAAGACTGTTACTGCTACAAATTAAGAAGGAAAAAAATCAAATAAACCAATTGATAAAGAAGCCACAGCCAAAAACAAGCAATTCAAAAGAAGAAAGCCAGATAGCCAAAAATATGTGGTAATAAAACATTCTACCTCCTAGTAATCAAAGAAATGCAGATGAAAATCACAGCCAAGCATCGTTTCTATGATATCAAATCTACAAAAATTAAAGAACCCAAAATGGCCAGTGTGGGTGAAAAACAGCGAAAAATGGGCATTTTCATGCACTGCTGATAGGAATATTATTTTACACGTAGTCTTTCTGAAGGCCGTTTTCTCAAATGTTCCAAATTGGGTACAACTTTATACAGGGAATTTTACTTTTAAGAATTCTTCCTAAGAGAACAGGCAAAAGCAGTCGCAAATAAGCATCTACCTTGATGTTCATCACAATGATATTCATAATGGCGAAAGTTTTTAAATGACCTAAACATCCATTTGGGGTTAGTTCAATGAATTTTACTATTTCTCTTTGATAGACTAGTATCTATTCTGTCTTTTAGATTCGTATTCAGAATATCTACTCACATGCGGAAATGGTCAAAATCTACTCTCAAGTGCAAAGGGTGGGTTACAAAACCAGAACACATATCATGATTTCAGTTTAGTAAAGTAACAACCACTGCTGTGCCTTGAAAAGAGGCTGGGAAGATATTCGGTCTCATTCGGAATATATTTCCAGATGGGGTCATTACCTTCCGGTTGACTTTCAGGAGTCTTGCAGTAACATGGTTTAGTTTTATATGTAGAACGTATGACATTTAATTTTTGTGGCGATTTTTTTTAATCAACTTTCTAAGTATTCTTAACCTAAACTGAGACCTGGGAAATGTGAACAAATCAGAGGCTTTTCAGAGAACACTAGTTCATGTGACCTGCATGCCCGAAAGGCAAATGATCACACCCACCCTAGTTGCTGAAGCTCATGTGTATGCAAATTCACCATCAGCCCATTGGGCTTCCTAAAGACCCAACAGCTGCTACTGGACTGGACACTGTGAGGAAAGTACTAGTATGATACCCATTTTTAAAATGAGGATACTGAAGCACAGAGGGGTTAAGTAATTTGCCCCACGTCACACAGCTTGTAGGCGGAGGAGCTTGGATTCCAGCCCACCATTTCCCCAGGACTGGCTTCCCACCCGCTGCACTCTGTCATCTCATTCAGTGCACACTCTTGCAAGGTTATTTCTTCTTCCCGAACCTCTGTAGGCCAAGCAAAAGAGAGAGAGAATGGCCATGTGAGTTTTCTGAAACAGCGGCGTGGCCTCCTGAAATTCCCCCTGAATGTCACCGTACAACAGGGACGTGGTGGGGGTCTGACAGTGAATACATTGCTTGTGGATGGTGCCCGAGTTTCTCAGCCCTCCAGGACTCTCATAAGCACAAGCACAGAACACTCATAGGAAGGAAAATAAAACGCACAAGCACAAGGAAATCATATTTATTCCAGAGGTTGTGTTGTCCTCATGCCATGCTGCAGATTAACAAGCGCTGAGACAGCAAAGGATGATGTGTATGTCCTCCAGGTGCTTATAACCTATTTGAGGAGGGCCATGAAGAGGGAGAAAGAAAAAAAAGTAAATATTGTTTCTGAATCTAGAGAATATTATTACAAAATTGTGCAATGCGGTTACTGAAAGAATACTCTAAAGAACGGAAGAAACCTCCTAACCGGCTTCTGTTTCCATTTCCTCCTTCAGATCAGCCTCATGTTGGGAGGTTTTGTTAAATTGTATTGGACAGACCACTGCAAGTCTAAGAAATTTCGGTTGGCCAAACACATTCGCCCAGCCTGAGTCTTGTGAGCTGTCATGCCCTGCTCTTCCCTGTCGCAAGGCCTCCAGCGTGGTCTCCGAGGCTCCCTAGACACTCACTGCCCTCAACACAGATGTTGTGCCCACGCGAGACATCTCTCCATCTTTGTTCTCAATGTCTGTAGCTCTGGGACTGGAAGGCCCTCCACCCTACCAAGCCTAGGGAACCAAGCCCAACCAAAACAGCATTAACAGATAAAATTGGGCATAAGCTACAGAAACGAGAAGACTATTATGGACACATATGCAGGAAGCGGTGTCCCGAGGTGAGAATAAGTGAATAAATGCTTTAATTTAATTATCATTTCATTTATGAATATTTAACATTTTATGTAGCATCATTTCAAAATATTTAAGGCAACGAATAACATCAAATTTCATATGGTACAGATCATTTGTAATAAAGATTCAAAGTAGATATCAGAAACTCAGCAAAAGGGAAGAGATCATTCTCCCAGGAGGCTGAGTCAAGTCCTCTCCAACCTGTCATGTCATTATGGCTATTCACAAATACTCTTGCTCTCTCTCTTGTTCTAGACACATAGTAGGTGTGGAGGATTGCACCTCCCCTACCCTTTTAAGTTAGGCGTGGTCACATGACTTGTTCTGACCAATGAGATATTAGCAGAAGTGTTCTCCAAAAAGCTTTCAGAGTGAGGGCATGCTTCACCACGCCCTCTCTTCCCCTCTGCCATGAGAGCTGTCCACACTCCAGATAGGAATTGCTTTTTCAGCCTTGGTCTTGGCCAGTCTCGAACAGGTATGTAGCAGGAGTTGAGACATACACCTGAGTGTATGAGATTTGAGGGCTGCTTGTTACTGCAGCTCAGCCCAGCTTAGCTTAGCTGTTACACTGAGCAGTAAATTTAACTCTGAGTATCCAACAGTTAAGAAGGATGGTAGAGTAGCATGTACTCATGTGATTCTTCTCTTCTCTGAGAAAGTAAAAGGCACAGGTCTAATTAGGTGAGGGCACTAAATCTCAGAATAATTGCTTTGCCCAGATTTTTAGACTAGAGACAATAAGGAACATAAGTTATTCACATAAAGAGGACTGGTTCCATTCGTCAATCTTCTCGTCGAGAAGTAAAGACAGTATTGCCTCCCCTGCAGAATTAGGGTGGAGACTAGACACGATGTGGGTAAATTTCCCAGCCCCATGGATGGTCTTAGCTGGTCCTTGATTACATGTCTCTGGTATCTACCTGGCATCACAGTAACCTGTTGTGTTGGATGGAAAAGGTAGCTGCCATAAACGATCAATTACACAAGGACAAAAATGTGAAAAAGTTACGGTTATTTATAAAAACAGGATCAGATACAAAGTGATCACTGGCATCACTCTCGCTCACAATCTGATGTGCTCTCTTGACAGAAGGGGGTATCACAGCACCTCAAGAGTTATGAACAACACAGCCTGACATCATCAACTAGGCATGTCCCCTACAGAAGGAAGTGCCAAGGACCACAGCTCCTAAGAGATGGATGAGTTGGGTACACTCATCACCTGGGTTTCCTGTAAGTCCTCCATATTACCTGACCTAGAACTGGAATTCACTGATTTGCCTGAAAGAATCTGAAATATTCATTTCTTAGAGTAACAACAACAACAAAAAAGCCCACACAGTCCTGGCAGAGGGCAGGAAAGTCAAGAGTTTCTCCAATACATCATTTTTATATGATAGAATTTCAGGGGGAAAAAATCAAATTAAAACATTCATCCAATTAGTAAAATATATGGGTGGAAATGATGAATTGCTTTTGGATTTTTCTAGCTTCTGCAATCCCTTTGGAATTCAATTCATCCTCTTTGCCAATGTCAAATCTACCAATTCAGACTCCAATGTCTAAGTTAATATTTCAACTTTAGAGTTTGGGAGAATTGTGAAATTCATAGAAGAGATATTTGAAACTCTTCATAATTATGCCAAAGATATCTACATCTATCAGAACTGCCTATATTTTGGAATAAGAAAATGCAATCCTTAACAGATAAGTTAATTAGTCTAATAACCTGAGCATTGGCCAGGAACTCAGAAAGTTTATTCCAATCTTAAATTACTGAAATGTAACCACAACCTTCTCCCTTTGCCCAGGCCTGCACAGGCACACAATGACCAGGGAAGATGTGGGCTTAATTTTAATATTAGACAGCATTTTTCTCTCTAGATATGAATGTGTCCTTTCAATTCAACTAAGAGTTGGGGGTTTCATTGGTCTAAAAACTTTTAAAAATACGTTTTTAAAAATTATGGGCACAGTATAGATTATATCTCTAAGGCAGAGCGGCCGGCTTGTGGGTTGAACGAACTCTTCCAGTGTCAAAGGCAATGGGCTCCCATAGCAGAAAGAAAGCGCAGATCTCAAAGCCTCTGTCCACAGCCCGATGTCACTCTAAGTGCTTACCTAGACAAAGGGCTCCCCCTCTCCAGTCAGTGTTTCAACTGCTTTATGAACGAATTACAGAAAGTAAGGAAGAGGAGATACGAAATTGCATTCATATTCATAATTATCTTGGTTAGGCTTTTGTTTGATATTGTTTTTTCCGCTCCTCAAAATTTTATCAGATCCACTTTAGGAATTAAATCATTTCTTGTTGACTACTGTGGGGTTTTTTTCTTAATTTTCAGTTTTTGCCTCTTTTTATGTGCGATTCTGCAGAGAATGAGCTATCATGCTGTAAAAATATAAATTATTGAAATTTAGGGTGGTGTGCTTTTGAACTTGTATATCATTCCTTTATTATTTATTTAAAGGTTTTGAGAGGTCTGTGCTAAATTTTAAAGCATAATATACAAAGTCATCTTTTTGTTTATTTGAGATGCTTTCCTGCACATGTGATGTGAGATAGTCACCATACTAATTTTCAGAAATACCAGAAAGAACGACATGTTTTTTCAGGGCTTTTTTACTTCACAGTTTTAAATTCTTCTTTTCTTCTTACATTTTAAAAGTCTACATGTCTATTCACACCATATCCCCCTCTTACCTCTTCTGTTTTACCGTTGCTCCCAACTTCTCAAACCAGAGATTTCCATGGTTAATATTCCTAATTAATAATTGTTAGCGGAGAATTGTCGATCTCCTTAAGCCATCATCTACATTTGTTGGACTAATTTGTTTTTACTTTCATTTAGGTGCACTAATGCAAATTAAAGA
Organism: Cephalopachus bancanus; assembly: GCA_027257055.1. Lineage (NCBI taxonomy): Eukaryota > Metazoa > Chordata > Mammalia > Primates > Tarsiidae > Cephalopachus > Cephalopachus bancanus. The sequence continues at coordinate 3,239,494 of JAPVLO010000169.1, read as the reverse complement.
CATTAACTAATCAGGCATGAGAATAATTTATAAAGAAAAAGAAAGAGACATGTCTTTTCCAACATAAAGTATATGGAATTGCTACAGAAATGACCCAAGTGAGCCCTACTGGTTTTATTCAATAAGGGTCCTCTCAAATTCCATCTGTGAACATTTGGTCAGTCCTTTTATGGAGAAAAGACATTTCTCCGGGTTCATATTAATTTTTGAGCACATCTGCGCACTCACCTAATCCCTACCCGCATACCACTTCAATTAAAATTAACAGAAGTCAAATCCTTGAGTGGTTTTAATTGCAATATGTAGATTATAAATGGTACCCATCTTTAACTGCACAAAAATTATTTTTTCCTTGGTCTTTCTCTCAGGAATAATATTTAACTATAGAGTTAGTTCTTGGGGATGAGTCTCCATCGATTGTGTGCTGTTCCACACAATACCGGAGGCCTCACCAATGGGCAAAAGGCCAATCAAAATTAATGCAAAAGTACAATTAAGGAGTATTGTAAAGAAATGCCTTTTCATTCCATTCAAGGGCATACGGTAATATGCGATGCCAGGAAGAGGATAACGTCAGGCATGCTTTAATGAGGCAAGCATAATTATGTGTCAGCTCTATAAATGATGCAGAAAATGTTTTTTTCTCTTAAGTAGGTTAAATATTGTCCTTACATCTGGTTTACAATTGTCACAAAATACCTCTCACAGATCCCTCAAAGATATACTTGAACCCGGCCTGTGTCGAAATTATCTGTCCTTTATATCAGCAGAATGTGATTTAATGCTCTATTTCATTTACATGAACGCCCCATGTATATATTTCATTTTGTTAAACATTCTCAGCCTCACACTGGATCTTGTTTATATATTCAAATTAAAACAGTAGACGGAAACTACCGTATAGAGTTCAGTTTTTGTTTGCTTGTTTTAGTCAAAGCAAAAATTTCTTTCGTGTCTACCTCTCCTTTAAAGCAACAAGTAATTTACTCTTCGTCAATTAACAGCAGAATTGCTACTATACACAATCGGCATTTTCATCTTAGAGAAGCAATTACACTGTCTCAAATAATAAGCTAAGACAAATAGAATTTGTCACTGAAACCGAAAATATTACTAATAAAGAACAAGTCAAAGATGACACAAAAAGATGTCAGCTAGGTTAATCACACTTAATTTGAAAAGACAACTATAACTTTAAGAATGCAGCTTAGCTGGAGTTGGAGCTTAGGTTTTTATTTTACTACTTTATGGCCTGCTTCACAACTACTTGGACAAATACAAAACAAGAATTACAGTGCACCATAAGTTATTTTAATATCCTGTAGTGGTGCATACTTCCAATGAAATCCCAAGACTATTATTATGGTTCTGTGTTTGTGTGAAAATGTCAAGTTGTTTCGAGTGACTACATACTCTAAATTATATATAACTGTTACTTTATAGCTAATAGGCACTAAAATTACTTTAAAACAGAAATGTAAAGTTATATTTTCATCCCTTTTGACAGATAATAAAGCTTATTTATGAGATACAATTTTTCAAGCATTAAAACATTGCATGTTTACAAAAACATTAAAAATATTATTACTTGATCTTTCAAGGAATGAAAAAAGCAAAATCATTTTTAAAAAAATATTTGTCCAGCTCAGTGACTCCGTTTTGTCAAACTGCTATCACTTCACTTATGAAAGTTACTAGCTTAAACACTTTTAAAATTAAAAATATCTGTAAGTTCAAATGGAGGACAGTGATTTAAGATCTGTCTTGTTCCATAATCTGTTGGCATGCACAAAATCCTTTCATATGCATTTTAGGTGCAGTAATGACCTATGATGGATTGTATCTATTTATTTTCATCTGAATCTCAAGAAGACATACTACTTAATTAGCCTACGGCTGAATCACTGGGTGGAGTTAAATGATATTTGTTTTCCGAAACAAAGTTTTGCATTTCTTCTTCTCCAGTGGGACTAGCTTGCTTGATAATTCCCTGAGTTTTTACTCCCTTCAAGCCATCCCTCTATTCACAGTGCCCAGTGAGAAGTGCTGGGAAGACAGAGGGTGAAGAGTGGGTGGGTGAGTGAGTGAATGGGTGGATGGATGAATGGATGAGTGGCTGGGTGGGTGAGTGGGTGAATGAGTGGGTGAGTGGGTGAGTGGATGGCTGGATGGGTAAGCAAATGGGTGAGTGGGTGGGTGGGTAGGTAAGTGGGTGGATAGGTGGGTAACACACAGCACCTGTCCCTCCATTTTGAGACTCTTCATTTTGTAGAGTGGGAAACAGAGAATGTCAACAAAACTCACCGCCAGTCAAACAGCTCCTGGAGCGTGTCTTACTCTTTGAACCTGGTAAACAGTGATGAAAACTGGCAACGAGCAGAAATCAGCCCTCATAGAAGTTCCCGGTCTACAGGAGGGATATTGGAAAGTGCCTGTGCCCAGAAGCTGATATGGGCCTGCTTGGCTTGGCCTGGACCTGGGGCTGCCTATCTGCCTCTCTGCTGCAAAGGCAGCACAGTAGTGGCAAAGCACATAGGCTACCCCAGACACAGCACAACACAGTGCAGGCGTCTTTCAGCAAATGAGGGCTGGCCTGAACCATCACCCTGGCTCCCGGGGCTGCTGGAAACGCAGAGTGGGCTTGTGGCGATGGCTTTGTTCCTGGGGCTGCATGAGGAACCAGACACGCCAGATCTAAGGACGTTCCTACTGTGAGTCCGAAGCAGAAATGCAAGGGGAAAAAACACAAGTACAAAAGACCCCTGGAAAAATAATCCCTTCCAGAGGGACCTGAAAGAAAATCATTTCAAAGGCAAGCTAGGTGGACACTGGGGGTTTCTGGCTGCCCGCCTTCCATGTCCTTTCCAGAGGCACTCAGACTTCCTTCAGAAGCACTCCTCCTTCCCACTGGAAACGGTCAAACCCTCCTTCCCAGAAATCTGGAGATTGAGGCCGTGGCATTGCCTCCTGAAAACAGCGCCATCTGAACCATGTCCCTGGGTCTGCTGGGAGGCCTCTTTAACTTCCTGTTGCTGGGGCTTTGGGGAGGCCTGGTTCCTGCCCATGGCAGTTTTCTTCCAACTTTCCCACCAGCTCCCTGAGACCCCTAGGTGCTGCCACGTGACTCCCTTTTGGCTTCAGGGACCAGAGCTGGTTTCTCTTGCCTGTCACCAAAGAAGTCACAGCCCTTTGTGGCACCGTCCTAGAGTCCCTCCCGCCATAAGCTCTCTGACAAAAGTGTGGCACAGCACTCTTTGTGTCTGGTCTTCACACCAAAAAATGTATGGATCACCTGTTCCACTTGGGCTCTGCTTCCTGGAAGATGTGCGCCCTGCGTCCTTTGCTGGGCCTACATCTGGGGGAGACCAGTAGTGAAAGAGCACAAGTCACACAAGCTCCCTGACCCACACTCCTGTGACTCTACCCTAGCACACCCAAGCACCAAAACCTTTCCAAGTGTTAGGTTGCAGGTTCCAGGCCCGTTTCCTGCAGTTTCCACCAATACACCCTTTCTAGGAAGATAATAGACTTCCTTCTCCTCCAAGTGGCACGGCTAACTGCCAGTGGCCTGTCCCAGGGCTCCCCCAGTGGCATTGTCACCAGAAAGATGTTCTCGTGGCTTCCCTTTCTGATAGGCCTTCGTCTTCCTTCTTACAGAAGGAGAGGGAAGCACAAGCCCTGAGAATTAGAGTCCCTGCTACCGTCAGGTCAGCCCAGGCTCCACATAGGAGACTGTCTGGTCTGGGCTCCAGCCCCGTCCACCCATCCACCAGGACTCTCCGCTCTGCTGCCCAGGGCGGGGAGTTGGATCTGAACTCCAGCACCGTGGTCTCTGCAGGAGACCCAGCAGGAGGCCAGTGAGCAGCTAAACCGAGGACAAAATGTTTAGCTGGGTTTTAAAAGACTAATCTCTGATCACACCCCACAGACTTTGTTCCTCCTCCCAAGCCATCATTAACTATTAATCCAGCTCACGGGCAGGGGAAAGAAAACCCATCTCTTCTGTATAAAAGGTGGGAAAAAAATCATAGCATTGCTGAGTTTTGAAGTGAAAAGTGTGAAAGAGACATAAATATTATCAAATCTATTTGGAGTTTCACCTAAATAGGAGTGCAGGGTGTGTCTGTCTTTATACATACGTTTGCATGCACAGGTGTGGGTTCTGGAAGGGAGGAGGTTTCTTGGAACACTCCTGAACCAATAAGATTCGCCACAGTTGCTAAGCAATTCTTTGATTAGTGTCGATTTAATATCAGATGAACACAGGTTTATGCTCAGTCTATCATGGCGGGTTTAACAATTTCATGTTCTAACATTTTGTGAGAGAAAAGCATGATTTTCTCAGGAGTGGTGGTCATAGATCCTATTGTTTACTGGCTACATTGAATGAGAGGATAATGGATACATGCCATTAGCCGAGGTGAAATACGGTCTAACACAACCAAGTGTCTCCAGAATCTAGGCAAATAAATTTGCTCGTCCAAGTCACAAGATACAAATGATGAGATATTCAAATCAGGGTCATGAAACACTTCCCCTTAAACAGGAGGGGTGAAATCTTTGCACTGCCCGTGTCTCAACATCCTAGAGCTGTAAGGCTGTTGCTCTCCTGATCCCTGATGTCAAGTGCTGTTTGCCCAGCAAGTTTTCCCATCAGTCCCTTTTCCGGAACAGAACCCCTCATTCTTGAGGGGTCTGTTCCGGGGAGCGCCAGTGGGGGCTGGTCCTTTTTCCCCCGGCTGCTGGGGCTTTCCCTGACTCAGGTCCAGGCTGCCAGAGCACCATGTCTCCCACCCAGGTAACAGGGCCCCCTGGTCACCACACCCTCACCAGCCCACACAGAGCTGTCTCTCAGACCTGAGCGCTCCCTTCACAAAGACTGCCATCCTTTGAGCCTGGAGCAGACCGCCATTCCTTCTGTTAAATTGGGAGAACCTGCTGGCAACCGAAATCAACACAGAAGAAATGAGAACCCAGATATGAAAAGACAGGCAAGATAGATTTTTCAGTGACATAAGTTAAATCTCTGATCCAGCCAGTTCCTTGGCCAATGCTACTGAGCTCTGGCTTTGGTACAGAGTTTTCCTTGGTATTCAGTCACCCTCAAGCAAGAGGATACTAACTGAATGCCATCCTATAGAAAGGATTTTTTTTCTCTCTATTCCATACTATTCCACACACTCTTCAGTGACCCAATAGTTAATTCACCTGCTTTTTAAAAAGTACCCGCTCCATTTATAGCAATAACCACACACACACACACACACACACACACACACACACACACACACACACACACAAATACATTTCTTTCTTAAGTAGGTAGGGGAAAGCTCAGATCGGTGAACTATAAATCACAAAAGGTGTTACCTTTCATGACAGTGTATCAAATTTATGTTCATAAAAAATTGAAATTAAAGTAAATCAAATCTTAACAGAGTCATCACTATGAATCAAGACTGATTTAAGCAGATAATTTGTGCAAAATTGAACTTCTGGGGGGAGAGTGTTTGGAGAACATTTGCTCTTTGGTGATGGGAATACAACTGAACCAGAGAATCCAAATTTAGGGAACTGACGGGGATATTAGAGATATCAGAGCCTCCCTTCTGCCTGTTCCAGATCTCACCCCAGTTCGTGGAGCACATTAAATTTCCAAAAACCACTCTCCAAGAAGTACAGTCAGCAGCCGCACTAAAAAGTGTATTGTGAGGAAGAACTCATCCTAGAACACCTCAGAGTGGGCAATATTCAGAAGACAGGGCATTGGGTTTGTCAACCTGCAGGTTGTTTGACAAGGGTCATTGCAGGATTGAAAGGGGCTGTGGAAAGAAACCAGAATGATTCAGAGTTTGGGGATAAGATTAAGAGGACAGGTTAGTTAGGTCTATCCTAAACCACCCCACCAAGAAGACAAAGATACCGTCACCCCACCCCACACACCCACCCAGAGCCGTCAGGTACTCATGTTCACAAGTCAAATGTAGACGGAGAAATGGATGGTTGCCAACCCAAGGTTTGATTTAACAACTAATTCAAAACCAGAAAACTACAGGCCGAGGTTGCAGAAAGAAATAATACGTTATTGATTAAAGTGCTGGGCAAGAGACTGGAACCATGCAAGACTTCTACAAGTCAACTTTCGTAAGGGACCAAATCACTTTCGCTGAACGGGATTCCTAAATGTGACACCCGTAGACAGCATATGTGGAGCCGTTGCTACCTGTTAGAACTGATTTTTCTTCTTGAGAAAATTAAACCTGGGAACCGTCGAGAACTGCACCAGAAGGTTTGAGGGAAGTTTACGAGTGTGTGGCACGTGTTATTAATGCAGCTGTGATTCGAACTGTGGAGCTTGGACTCCTAAGTCAGAGTCTGGAAGAAGAACAGCTCACAAAGACGAGAGAATAACAAACACACAAGTTACTTTTCATAGACATCTTTTGACACATACATTTGAGGAGTAGGAGATGTAGGTATCCTTCGTGGGCCTGAAGAAATTGACGGAGCAGTGGCAAACTCTTAACACATTGTTCTTATTTCTATGAAAAAGGCGCTTCTTTAACACGCACCAAGATACTCTCCGGCACGCGCCTCAGCTACTTTTCTGAGTCTGCCTTGCAGCTCTCTTTTCTTTGGGTTTCATAAGTCCAGCTCCTTTCTTTTTTTTTTTTTTTTTTTTTTTTTTTATTTTTTTTGAGTTGGAGTCTCTCTGTCGCCCAGGCTGGAGTGCAGTGACACACTCACAGCCAACTCAACGTCGACCTGCTGGGCTCCGGCGATCCTTCCGCCTCAGCCTTCCGAGTAGCTGGAACTACAGGCGCGCGCTACCACCCCCAGCTAATTTTTGATTGATTGTAGAGATGAGGTCTCGCCAAGTTGCCCAGGCGGGTCTCGAACCCGCGGACTCAGGCAATCCACTCCCCTCAGCCTCCCAAAGCGCGGGATGACAGGCTGAGCCACCGAGCCCGGCTAGTCCAGCTCCTGGACTGCACCCTCAGATTTCTTGTGTCCCACTGCACCCCTGCTCCAATCCTGACCCCTCCTGCATATCCTGCTGCTCTAGCCGAAACATGGCCCCAAGTCTTACCCAGCAAGACTGGAGATGTGCTCCTGGCTCCCTCGCCCCTGGCTCCAGTAGAGGAGTCGGCAGCCTCTCCAAAGGATATCCACTCTAGTGGCAGGACTGTTCTCGGGTCTGCTTTCCCGGGGTTGCCCTCCCTGAGTTTCCGTTTCATGCTGAAGATCCAAGATGGCCCAGCTCCTGTCTCTGAAGCCAGAAAAGGTTTGGGGTTTGTGCTCAAGACCCCTCTCTCTGTTCCTAACTTACCCCAAACGGCATGGGTGTGGGTTCTTCTTTCGTGCACCTTCCTGAGACCCGGTGAGCCCCTCCAGATGGCCAGAGAGAACATGGAGAACCATCCAGATGCTCTTGAACACATGGACACCTAGGAAGCAATGACCCGCAGCCCCAGTCAGACCCACGGCTCCTCTCCTCGTAACAGACACAGCCACCTATGACACACCTCCAGGTGGGCCCCAAGGACTGCTTACACTTTGATTCTGAGCACGTGACCTTCCCATGCACATGGCTTCGCCGTCTTCATCCAAACTTGTCTATGTTTTGTGGGGATATGAGTTCTTAGATGTGATAAAAGCTGAAAGTTGATGGAAAAGACTGGTTGGCTGATTTAAAAGTTCCAAACATTTTAAAAGGAGTCCTCATCCAAATGGCTTCTCCAAGTATCTCTGAAAAGGAGACCAACATCTGACCAGCCTCAGTTCCTTCCAACTTACCGGAAACCAAAATGCACACACACAAGCAGTGAGTTCTTTTCTGAGAAGGCCTCTCCGGTGCAGGCTGCAGCCAACTAAGCTGCCACCGTGGCCCATCTGGCGTGGAGGTCCGTGCATGGGTTTCGCCCGATGCCTCCGACATCCTGTGCTATCAACCCTTAGTCCAGCGCAGCCATGGCTTCCACCCTGTCCCCAGTGGGTTGGCCTGAGCGCTTCCACCCTGCTTCATCTGTCCTGATACATCAGGCCCGAGTGTTGGCTAAACCCAGGCAGGTTCCAGATGAAATAAGGAATAGTGTCAGCACTCACATAGAGCTGAAATGCAGGCCTTTCAGTAAATTTTAAAGATGTATGAATACAGGCATTCCCAGCAAATCTTGAGCACTTTATCAATCATATGGAAAGCTTTTAAAATAAAGTTACAAATATCCTCAGATGAGTAAATAGAAATTGTACTGGTGTGAGATGCTATTTTTAGAACTTTAAAAGCTAATCGAGTCAGACAAAAATACAGCCTCTGACTCCAGACAGAGCCTTCCACAGGTGGGGCTGGGGGCATCTGCTTCTTCTTCATATCCTTTTGCCCTTTGGAAGTCTTCTGTGAGAAGTCTGAATTTTCTTTGTCCACAAAAACTAAAATTGCAAAGCTGTCATGAGTTAAAAAATACTAAAAAAGCTGAGAGTCATTTGATTTGAAAGAAAACTTCTAGCAATATTTAGGTGTTAGTGTATATCCAGAATGCAATTTCTAGGATATGAATTATGTAATTTGCTTACAAAATTTTTAAAGTTTAGGGGGAAAAATAATTAACCTCCGAATGTTGGACTTGCCAAAGAAACGCAATAGCTATGCCACTAGAGAGTGTGTTTCTTGTGTCATTTTAGGGTATTATTGCTCCATATTTTAAAACATCGACTGCAATCATAAAGTGTAATGTTTAAAGCTCAGTTCTACTCACACCTTATCCTTGTGGAGAGCAGCTATTTGTCTCTGTCCTCTGAGGAAGCACATGGCATGATGAGCAGAAATTAGTAAGAGAGATGTACAAGCTACCACAAAATGAATCCAGCTTTGTTCCAACAATTAAGTAGACTGGGTGCTAAATATCGTGTTTGATACAGAAATAAAAAAGAAATACGTAACTCAAAACACATGCCGTCTCATGCGCAGCTGCATCATACAATGCCATGGCTTTACGTGAAAAATTTAATCAAGTGCTCCAACAGTTAAAAACATGTATTTTCCCAAAACCTCAAAGTCTTGCAGCTAGCAGACGACTGCCTTGACAGAACACCGTCCTCGTGACGAATAGCTCACAGGGAGTTTTGGAAATGATTGGTTCACGTGGCGGAGCTATTATTTTAGCTCACCAGTGACGTTCCGGTGACATCACTGGTGGTGGCATTCTAAAATACAGTGGTCCTGGAGATTCTCAGAGCATTTACGGAGTAAGACAACAGACCCCAATGAGGGCAACCAGTCTGGAAAGTTCATCATAGAATCTGTTCTCTGCTCCAATAGGGTGAGCTATTATTCCCACAGAAAATTAATGATATAAAGTGAAATGCACTTGAGGATGCCGAGTTCACAGCTGGAGAAAAATGCTTAAGGTGCTACAGTTGCTGATGAATGTCCCTGCAGGCAGCTCTCAGACACAGACTTCCAGGGAGCAACCGACCAGGTAGAGCCGTGTAGAGCCCAACAGCCTGTGCTCCCCCTGTCCCACTTCGGCTTGGGCTACAGGAAGAGCCACATTCCTGAGAGAGAGTGCTGGGAACATGTGCCCAGTGAGTTAGAGCTACAGGTGGAGGCTAGGAAGGCCTTGAACCTGAGCATTCGGCACAAGCCAGAAGGAAATAGAAATGAGAAATGGAGGAAAGATGAAGTCCAGAATCCTGGGATTTCCAGGCAGTTGAAGGAAATTGTTTCTCAGAGAGACTTCCGTCCTCACGCTTTACCTGCCTTCCCGAGGGACAGCCTTGGTGGCACGCCATGACAAAGTGAGAGACTCCAGTCGAGCCCCAGGCTGCCCCCCGGGCTACCAGAAAGGCTTTCCTTCTCCCCTTCCCAAAGGGGACCTCTGGATGCCCCAAGGGTAAAAACTATCTCAGCATGAAACATCCTGTAAATTTGAGAGACCCCTGGGAGCTCCCACTGGCCACGTCGGTGGTACCAGAGAGGGCGCCCCCTGGGTGGCTCCCACAGCCCGGGCTCCAATCTGAGGTCAGGTGCATCCTGGGATTCTGCCTCTCTGATCAGCTTCTGGTGGGGCTGAAACTGTGGGCCACGGTTCGAAGACTAGGAGTTTAGAAACCACTGACTCTTCAAGAAAGTCGACTGCTTATAGGGGAATTATTAATGGTTCCTTCTTTTCATGTGGTTGTTTTTGCTTTAAATCTTTCGTTTAATAAATAATCTTCTAGGGAACAATTAACAGTAGGTCGGATATGCCACATGTCCTTTTCTGTAAACTGGTAGGAATTTGCCACAAAGATACAGAGTTTAAATTCATTAATTTCAAAGCTATATTCTCTTCTCAAAGGACAGTAAAATACCTATGCCTAAAATAATCAGTATTTGGTAACTATTAACTGTGGCGACAAGTGATAATGGGCAGTTAACACTTAGCTTGGATCCCGTTAATATATGGTAATATAAATTATTTGGGTCCTGCGTCTAGCAGGACAGGCTTACTAGTGAGGCAGTGACATCAGCAGCAACTGTTTGAGACCATTTGCTCTGTATGCAATTCACACTTGTCACCACCGAGGCCAGTCACAGTGAACATTCAGGCAAGTACTTCTCTTAAGGTCACCTCATTAGTCAAAAGGCCATCTGAGCTACCAGAAGAGAGGGAGTCTGGGGGAAGCTGCCAGTGTCTCTGGGAGGGCCATGAGGAATAGCTATTCATTTTCAAATAAAAACTTTTTCAGTTCAGAAACAAGCTAAGATGTGGGGGGAAGTCATTTAAAATAGCTCAGTCGCCCAAAGTCATCTACAAAGGAGAATGTGGGCTGAATCTCCTGGTGTAAAAGCTGAACCGCAGCGAATGCGTACCACTGGCCAAATTAAAACTGCAACAAAACGTTCAGCACAGGCAAGCCCTAAAAGTTTCAATTCACGTTGCATGATTTCTCGAAATTGAAAACAAAGCAACCAGCTGTGTTCCCCGCGACAGCCTCTTCTTGACGATGAGTGATGATGTCGGAATTTTCCAGTGATGATGTCGGAATTTTCGAGATGGAAGGGAAGAGGGATACATCGTTCCACTCTCTGGAAAACACCGGAAGCGGAAGGGAACCCATTCCATGTCAAGCGAAGAACAGGTCATGGGAGACCAGTCTGATTGCGCCTCCCTGATAGAATTTCAAGATTCACCAATGCTGAGTGCAATACACATATTCTAGTAAAAGTTTAACAAAGCATTTGACAATAAGATCTATTAGATTGCAAAATGGACTTCCAAAGGAAGTCGTGGGAGTCCTCTCCCCGAGGGCCTTGCAAATAAAACAAGACAATCCATTTGAAGAAGCATATTGCAGAAGACATTTTTTCCCCCTTCCAGGTTCCTTGATTTAACTGGACCTCTTAACATTTCTAGGGTGAAAATATGATGAGCACCATTGAAACAAGTCCCTTTTCCAAAGGAAAGCATACTATAGGCATAATCGTGGGTTTATTGTGCTACTTTTTCTTTTTTTCTTCTTGATCTAGCGTAGAAAGTGGGATCCTCCCAGGAGGTCACACTTCCATAAGACACAGAAAGCCAAGAGACCCGCCAGGCATGTGCAAGAAAGGCAGAGTGCAACTGACCAGCACGCAAGGCTGCCAGCGTCTCTACGAATAACAGGGGAAAATGGGTCTCAAGCATGCACACACGATGCCTCCTACATCCTGCCCCATGACCAACCCAAATATGTGAGGGTGTCCCATGAAGTCCTTGATCAGTAGAGAAAAAAGAATTGTCAACACGGCTTGACAATTCACACAATAGGCGCAGGATACAGTCTGAAGCCCCTTAAGACCCTGGTATGTCCAATATGACAAAACATATAACAGTGTGCCATTTCTTATCATTTCTTTTCTTTAACCAGTCATACAAATATTTATAAGCCAGAAAATTCCAAAACTGTGTTTGTCTAGTCTATAAACACTAATTGCTTCCCCTGTTGCACCATACCACTTTTGAGAGGGAAAAGGGGGATTTTTTTAAAACCTTGCTACAAAATATATGCAGAATTTGTTTTCCAGGGAACGCCTAATAAGGCTACCTCTTAAGTCTAGATATGTAAAAAATTGCCCTTTTCACAGCTGATAAAATACAAATTAATCCTTAGAGGATTTAATATGTGCCTATTTATTACTTTCAAATCTGAATGTACCACGGCAATTAATATGGCTTCCATTAGCCTGTGAGAAAATCAGTAACTTTGCCTTTGAAACTGGAAATAAATGCAAAGTTGACCCTGTTTTAAACGCCTCCTACCTTGTGTGTCTGCATGTGTGGGAGCGTTTACTTTCAGATGTGCTACCAGAGGTGTGATTTGATGCCCTGCAGAAGGTCACAATTGCCAAAGCTTCTCTGTAGTTATAACATGGCTTCTAGAACCAATTTGAGTTCCACAAGCTTTAAATTGCAGTGTCTTCAGGGTATGAAATAATGTTGTTTGTATGCAACTGCAAGTTCAGCTTATTATGAGAAATGAAAACATTTTAAAAATTAAAGAAACATTTTTCTTTGTGTTCACAGTTCATTGTGTTAGTTTAACCTCCACACTTAACCTCCACAGTTCATTTTATAAACTCGCCTTCCATTTATTTTTGCGTGCATGCAGACTTAACCCTTGGTTGGCAAGCTCTTTCTTTAGCGTGCAGGTAAAGGAAGGCTTCGGAAAGTCAGTGGGCATTTCTGCCATCTCTCAGGAGTGTGTAGTTGGCAGGCTGCAGAACTTTGTAATTACAGTTGCAGAAACGTGAGTATTCCTCAATTCTTATCTCACCCTTCTTAGAAGGCGGCTCGTGTCTATTTTTGACTTCATTTATTTAGCATATGTATTTCAGTTTTCTCCATTGGATACAAAGCGTTTGAGGTCACAATGACTTATAACCTAAGCCATACTGAAGTTAAGATCTCGGTAATATTTTTTTATCCAATCACATTTCTCACTGTTCATAGCAAGTACTTTTCAAAATAAGCCCCACCTATTTTTTCATCTTACACCCCAAATTGTAATCTAAAACCGAAAGGGTCATTTCATTTTCTACTTCAAAAACCAACCCTCCTAATTACCACAGCACTTATTCTTTAAGTGCCTGGCAAACGGGTGGGTTTTACTCACATTGTTTAAGGGTAGGATGTCTGTTTGATATTCTGCCTTTGTGTATTCATCGGCAAAAGTCTATATAATTTCCCGTAATAGTCTTGGTTTATTTACAGTTTCAGCAGTCGTATTTGTTTAGGCTAAAAGACGCCTCTGTGGAGTTGAGGAGAGAAGCCCTCTTTGCTCTGAGAATTATGTCACCTCCCTCTGTCCCATTTCAGCCCACGGAGTTCTTTTGACAGACAGCACGAACAAATCTGCATAAGGAAAAGTAAGTGACAGCTGGGGTCAGGCTCTCTCTGTTTAATGACACTGCCAGTTACACATTTTGAATTGTTTAAATATGAGGCTACAGCTTCCACAATCATCATTTCACTGGATCCACTTTTCATACCCAACAGCCAGGAAACTGACACGTAATTACACACTTGCTGATGGTATCGCGGTGCCGATAATTAAAACTGCCACCCGAGGATTGCGATTGCTAGTCTACAGCTGGGATGTTGTCAGGAGGCAGCAACTCCAGCAGGTTTAACGCCATCTCCTTACAGGTGGACCTCCAGTCCCCGCGCTGGAGGAGCCGGCGGTCTCCGCACATCATTCGCCACGTCTCGCACAAATGAAGAAAATCTATTAACAATCCAATAAGTGAAATACAAACACGATGACCCAGGGGTTAAACTGTCTGCTTGGACGCAGGAGTTGAGTCTGTTAGGCATTGTTCTTCCTTCCCCCCACCCCATCTTTTTGCTGTATTTACAGAAAAGATCACCCAGTGGTCTCCCGCCTCGGAGGATAGCTTCAAGTTCTCACCAGTTGAAGTTAGAGATGATACAAAGAATGTGCAGCCAGCCCTGGTGGGATTTCCTGCCTGGATCTAAATAAAGAAATAGGGAGCCGGGCTCGGTGGCTCAGCCTGTAATCCCGCGCCTTGGGAGGCTGAGGTGAGTGGATTGCCTGAGCCCGCGGGTTCGAGACCGCCTGGGCAACTTGGCGAGACCTCATCTCTACAATAAATCAAAAAACAAGCCGGGCGTGGTGGCGCACGCCTGTAGTTCCAGCTCCTCGGAAGGCTGAGGCAGAAGGATCGCCGGAGCCCAGCAGGTCGAGGCTGCGGTGGCCGGGAGCTGCCACTGCACTCCAGTCTGGGCCACAGAGTGAGACTCCAACTCAAAAAAAAAAAAGAAAGAAAGAAAGAAATAGGGAAAACTCTGGGGGCGGGGAGAAACCCCCTTAAACTCTAACAAATTTATTAGCTAAAAATAAATTTAATTTATTGGGGAGAATAGAGATTGAGGTAGAAAAGAGAAGATGGGGGGGTGGCATTCAGACCTCCCTGGGGGTTAAGAAGAATCCCCACACCTGTGCCCAAGAAAGTGATCGTGCTGATGGCCTGATGTCTGGTGACTTCTGGCACCCTGGTTTCTCCTTCATCCATGCAAGGACACACAGACAGGGAAGAAGTGTGAAGAGTTGCTAAAATAATCTAAATAGACCAGGAAGGGAATGCAAAAACGACAGGAGTCCTCGTGAGTAGGCAAGAGCTGTGGATTTATGAATGCTAAACATTAAAATATTAGAAAAGGGTAACTGGGAAAGTTAAAGCTGCCATAGACAAGTGATAATCCAAATTTTAATAGGCCCCGACAGCATGACAGAGGCAACTTTGCCTAAAATGAACTATATTTATTCCATTCAAAACTGAGCGATGTATTCTTGTCTTAGGCCCAAGCCTTATCATCAGCATGGGTCGAGATGTCGTTCATGGACCGCCTGTCTTTCAAAGTAACCTCCGAGTGCATCTGCATTGGGAAAATGAAGACAAGACTTCTACCCTTGCACTGAACTGAGCATAGGAATAGCCATCACCCAGCAGGATTAAATATTTCCCTGTGCAGGGACAAGTCTTCCTGATACCCTCTGCTAGGCCGACCCTCCATCCCAGTTTGCTGGGACTAAGTTTTCCTGGGTTTCAGGAAGTTCAATGCTACACTGGAAAGTCTCAAGCCGCCCAGGACAAATCGCCCCTCTCCACCAACCAACTCCACTCCCATAACATTAAAAAGAAAGCTGGATTGACTTTGACCTTCAATAAACCCTGATGCCCAATTACGGAATCACAAATGAGGGACTTATACAGGTGGGCATGTTTATTCCAGGAGCAGCCCACATCGGCCAGGTAAGAGTAAACAAAAGTCATTTTCTTAAAGCTCTAACTTTGGTCTACTGTTACACATTTTAATATTAAAGTTTCTTTTTTTTTTTTTGAGTTGGAGTCTCACTCTGTCGCCCGGACTGGACTGCAGTGGCCGCTCCCACCCACTGCAGCCTCGACCTGCTGGGCTCCGGTGATCCTTCCGCCTCAGCCTTCCGAGTAGCCAGAATTACAGGCGCGCGCTACCACGCCCAGCTAATTTTTTTTTTATTGTAGAGATGAGGTCTCGCCTGCCCAGGCGGGTCTCGAACCCGCGGGCTCGGGCAATCCACTCACCTCAGCCTCCCAAAGGCGAGGGATTACAGGCTGAGCCACCGAACCCGGCAATATTAAAGTTTCAAAGACAATTATGCAGTGGAAGATAAATTTGCGTGCACTTTCAAAAGGAAACACACATCTTCAGAAGGTGTTTGCTCTTTAGGCTGGTGGACAGCAAGGGCCCAGTCCACACCTGGATCACATTGACGGATGCACTGGAGCAGAGCCGAGCCACTCTGCTTTGTCCCCATCAGGTCACTTGCCCAAAGACACTGAAATCCATTTCCTAAGATCCGGGGTTCTCCCCTGTGTCTTCCTCTCCAAACCCTTAAGTCCACTAGGATTTCAGTTTGAAGGCAGCATTCTACGGGGTGGGTGCTTGATCTGCTCTCTGCTCGGTGGCCCGGACAAGCCTTCCCGGCCTTGTCTATAAATGGTGATAATAGAGACTTCCACGAAGGCTACCAGGAGGATTCATGTGAGCTTGCAAACGTGGAGTCCATCGACCCGGTGGTTCCTGACTACTAGCAAGTGGCCTGCTGACAGTGTGGTGGTTAAAGAGGAAAAAGTGATGAAACTATTTCATTCACCCATACTTCACAAATCTGAAATGTTATATTGTTTATGAGTGTCACAGAAATCTCATCAAGTTCTCACTAATTGGCATGTTCTTAAAGTACATTCGCTGGAAGACTCTCATTGGTCAGTTCTCAGCGAACATTCAGGAAATAGCAATGCATACCTTGCCTCAGACGTTTACATAATATGTGGGTGTTGTTTACATTTATCACGTGATATCGGTTGTTCTCCTCGTGCTGTGTTCTCTCCCCAACCCCCAAAATGGACCAATGACTCAAAAGTAAAGAATTGTAATAATGATTATTGATAGTAATTACTTTTAATAGGTCATAAATATTGAAAATAATAGCTCGATATCGTTTCTAATAATACAGTTTAATAATTTAAATATTATTTAATAATAATTTTTAATGTTTTAAATTAAAAATAGCATAAATATTCCAACATGGTGAATATTAATAATAACCAGGACTCTATGAGAAATACACTATGAAAAGTGAATCTGTCACAAGTGGTGATTTCTAACAAACATCCAAACCAGCCAAGAATTATTAAGAAAACAGATAAGAATGATTTAAAAATGTACTTATATTGACCAGCCCAATTTGCATATCACTAGTATCCAGTGAGTATGATGAAACTTTCTTAATTCATGGCATGAAGATTTCAAAGGAGAAGAAACTCAAACTACAGAAATAGCCTTCAAGACAACATCTGTCATTGTCGACACAGACCAAGTCACACTTGTGCTGAGAAACTTGCAAATCCTGCCACTAGCAAATGGCAAATATGATGATTGGGCAACAGGAAGAATAAGCTATTGGCAAAAGTCCTTTATGATCTCACTCCAGGATGCCACATGATATCAGTGACGAATGTCATCTTGTGTGCATTCCAAAAGACATGTTGCTGTACTGTGAAACCAAGCGTTAGGGTTAGGGTTAGGGTTAGGGTTTGAGTCAGGGTTTGAGTTAGGGTTAGGGTTAGGCTTAGGGTTAGGGTTGGGGTTAGGGTAAGGGTTAGATTTAAAGTTAGCCCCATGGTCTGCAGAGCCCAGATAAACTCTGGAATCACACAGAATAGCTATTAGAGAGATGAGTTTGACAACCTTCTTCCATACATGGTGTGTGGTTCAGAAACAACTTGAGAAGTTTTGCTGCAATAATGAAATTTCACAATGATTGAATCATTTTCCTGTTAGCAGTGACTTGGGCTGAAAAAGAAGCCTGGAGTCGTCTCTACTGCATAAGCCAGAAGTTATGTCTGAAACCTGAATTACCCAGGCAGCTTTGCTTATGGGTAATCTGGATCCTCTGGTCCCTATTCAGGGTTAAAGACAATAAGAAAAGTGTGAATACTGCCAAATCATTTTAGCGAACTGTGCAGCGTACAGTGTGCAGTGCCAATTGCAGGCCGCTGGGGTCTGATTTCCCACATGTGGGCAACAAGACCCTCACACAAGGTTTCGAAAGGAAAGATGAGACAAAAACTTGTCTTTCAGAAACTAAAAGGGCATTAAAGACCATAGTTTGCTTTTAAAAGGTGTGCCCAAGCGACCTCTCCTAGGGATAGTTTCAGTATTTTGTATAGCCCAACCCTATCACTTTAGCGCTAAAATAACACATATTAGATATTGAGGAAAAAAGTTACAAGTTCTCAATAAGACCAAACTGTGGGATAAACAGCTGATCTGCCAGGAGTTTGCACCTTTCTAAACGCTTGATGCTGTATTGCACTATGAAGAAGAGAAATCGATGATATAGTTTAAGTGAGCGTATATGACAACCAGATTCCGTAGTTAATACAGAAGTATATTTAAATCAAATACTTATTTTCTATATTTCAATATTGGTATATCCAAATAGAAATCTTATTATATTTAAATATAAAAATTATTTCTATATTTAAATGTAGAAACAGAGCATGATAGAATACTATTCAAACCCAAAGGTAATCAGATGGTGAGTTTTTAATACACTCCCAACTATTTTCCCAAGCTGAGACATTCAGTCTTCTAGTGGGAGACACAAACTCATCCACACAGGGTCTAGGGCATCTGGAAATCCTGAGGTACCTTCCTGCCATTGTCGAGTCCGCATCTGATGGATGACAGGAGCTGTGACCAACAACATTGGAACCCTTGGACCATTGGCAAGTTGCCAAATGGAGGCGCCAACACAGTCCGTCTTAAGGAGCAACTCAATGGCCGTCCCCAACCACCATAGTTGTGGATTAGGATTTTTCAATTTAAAAAATTTTGAAAGAGAAAAAAATCTTGAGGAAAAGAACAGTCTGAAGGTTGACCCAACCAAAGGTCTGGCTATCTGGAAACACATGCACCTTATATCCTCCTCACTGATGCATGCACAGTAAATGTCCTTGACCTTGTAAACGTCCACAGTAAATGTCCTTGAAGTTTAAAAATTAAATCGGGATGCACTGTTTTCACTAGCCAACTCTCCGGCTTTGAATCGGGATGATGCTCTACTATGAAAATCTGGGTAGTTTCTGAGTCTTAAACCATCAAAAAGCAAAGACGGGCCCCCGTGCCCGTATTTAAGTCATTCTCTAGATGCAGCTGAGCAAAAACTATATGTGTGACTGTGCATTTGTGAATTGTATGGGCTTTTTCTCTTTGGATCTGGCAGTCAAAGTGGCCATTCAGCCAAACAGAAGATCTGCAGGGAAAAGAGATACACGTCCACTCACACAGAAAGTCAGAAGGAAGCCATTCATATCTGTGATGCACTGTGAGAGAGCTCTGTCATGCAACACTAGGGCTTTCCCATATTGGAGTCCCACGGAGCCAGCAGGCGTCCTGGCCTTCAGAAGTGCTAGGCCTCGGCTGACCCTGCCGCTGCCGCCTGCCACCTGGGTGAGGGTCAGTCCCCGAGCAACGACTCCTGTGAAAAATTAAACAAGCCCTGTCCAGTGCAGGAAAGCAGACAATGAAAAAAGGGGGCCATCTGAGGCCTCACCACCTTTGATGATTCCTGAGCTCAAGGATGAGGAGTGAATTCAGGACTCTCTCTCCTGCCTGGGGACAGTTGTGGGTGCAAAGTGATGGCACACTGCGCTAAGCAATTCAGAGACTTTCTTTCGTTTCATTAAATTATGAATGAGGGCGGCTGGCCTGGGAGTGATGTGTACCAGCTTGCCGCTTCTATCCAGACCCCCTAGAAACCTAGCTCTTCTTTCTTGGCTATTCTGGTACCACTCAACCTTCCTGCCAGGTCCTGTGGGTGGGGGACGAAGTTATAGGAAGGCAGGCCCAGGGAAGCTGGCACTGAAAAAGACAGAAACTCAGACCTGGTACCAAATACATGCCTCTTCCATGAGATCTGCTGGTGGAAAAGCAATGCCGAACGGGAAAGCCAGATGAAGAGATGGCCAGGGTCCCAAGATGGCCAGGGTCCCAAGGATCAGTGATCAGAGCTGCCATCCATGGTGTTAGGTGAGAGCCAGGCTGGGGTGAGGAAGGATGGAACAGAGGCTGTAAGAAGGAGCTGGTGGCATGCCCCAAGGGAATCCCTGCCCAGGACTTTGGTGTGCCACCCGGTGGAGGGTAGCCAAGGCAGACTGAGCTAGGCTGTGGGGACCCACCAGCAACGTCAGGTCACAGGACGGAAGGCTGCTTGTCCGAGGAGACAACGGTCCTCTTCAAGTGCCCCCATGTCAGCCAGCTGGCAAGGGACAGGTAGTCCCATGACAAGTGCCCCAGACTGCCCATACATGCAGCATTTCCAAGTAGCATTTCTATGCCATCCATATGAAATCAGGTTGCACCCTCCAGAACCTGAGATTCCAGAGCAGCAGGAAGTTTTCCCCAGTAAGAATGTGTGTTTTGCCTTTATTAGACACAACGTCTGTAGGGGCCATTGTCACTGATAGAGGAGAAGAGGTAAGTAAATCCCTGTTCCCACTGGGGAAATGCAGGCGGCAAGTTGGAAGCTGATGCAGAGTGTTTTTCTCTTACGGCTGGAGTTTCTCTCCTTATCTTTTCCCTCCCTTCGAATAGGCTTTGTAACTGAGCCCCTTTAAAAGTGCACATGAACGGGCATGGTGGCTCATGTGTCATCTCAGCAATTTGGGAGGCTGAGGAGGGCGGATTTCTTGAGTCCAGGAGTTTGAGACCAGCCTGGGCAACAGAGTGAGATCTTGTCTCTC
The DNA here is from genome assembly GCA_027257055.1 of Cephalopachus bancanus. Taxonomy (NCBI): domain Eukaryota; kingdom Metazoa; phylum Chordata; class Mammalia; order Primates; family Tarsiidae; genus Cephalopachus; species Cephalopachus bancanus. The sequence continues at coordinate 3,219,156 of JAPVLO010000169.1, read as the reverse complement.
AGAAAATTTAAAAATGAGCCAGGTGTAGAGGTGCATGCTTGTAGTCTCATCTACTCAGGAAGCTGAGGTGGAAGGATCACCTGAGCCCAGGAGGTCGAGGCTGCAGTGAGCCATGATCGTCATAATGATGCCGCTGTGCTCCAGCCTGGGCAACAGAGTGAGACCCCCACTCAGGAAAAAAAGTACACATAAGCCTGAGAATATTCTAGCACCACCACCATAAGCAAGGTAGCTCACATCTGCAAACAGTTTAGGATGATGCATTCCTCATCTTCACACCCTGCTTGTTTCAATGCACCACCAACCCTATTCTCCAAAAGGAGAGAGAAATCCACAGAGGACTGACAGGCAGGTCTCACGGAAGAGTTTAGCAGTGAGGAACATGAATACTTGTTGTCAAGTATTTGAGGACGAAATGACAAGTAAACGCAACAAGACTCTCCTGGCTTAGATCCAGACTCACTCCCAAATTAATACCAAATCAATCCCGAACGATCAACTCAACTTCCCAGGGGCAGGAGCCACGTAGACAGAGAGATACACAGAAAAATAGACAGTGACTGATACACAGCGGTATGATAATGGCTTGAGGTAACTGCTGTCTATTAAATAATAGTTCTTTGTGGTCCGAGTGGCTTAGTAGCTTTTCAAAACGGTTGGGTGAGCGGGAGGGAGCTCCTGCACGTGTGTGAACAAGACTCTACTGGAAACAGGGGGTTCCGAAGATACATCATCCACCGGTCCAACCTGGAGTTAATTTGGGGGCTACAGCAGTCATAATTTTTCACTTCATCCTCAGAAACTGTTTTTAGAAACTTCCGTAAACAGGCAGAGACTCTGTATCTGCAGACACTGGAGTGATGTCAGGTAAGGGCTCAGGGCTGGAGAGGCGGAGAGAAAGAAAGGACCTGTCTTATTCACCTCGACTCAGGGGAACAGGAGCAAAGGAAACTCGGGCTTCCCATGGGGACCGCACGCCTGCCTGCCTTCATATCCACAGGCTTGGCATCTCCCAAGCCCGGACCTCTGCCCTCAGCGCTGGCCTGGAAGGAACAGGCCACTGAGCTGCAGACTGCCCCTTCCCTGCCTTGGGGTCCACAGGGCACCGAGAATCAGGCTGATTAGCGTCTGGAGTGGGTGGCACAAATCATTACCAAGACCTTCAGGACCAAAGCAGGACTTTCATATTTGGTACTTTTCATCAATTTTTCACTTTGTCTATTTTCTCCAAACTCTTAATTCTGCAGAATTTCAAACGAAGAGAAAAGTTAACAGAGCAGTACCAATAAGCTATGTGCTGACAGTCCCATCAGCTGGACTCACCAATTTTTACATGTGGCCACATTCGTTCAAACACATGAAAATAAGTAAGTCACTTTGTTCCTAAACACTTGAATGGTGTGTCACCTAAGGGCAAATCAGACACTTTTGTATAAAGGTATAGACTCTTCTGGGGTGATATCCCCATGTCTCAAAAATATGTCATTTTTTATACCGGGCTCGGTGGGTCAGCCTGTAATCCCAGCGCTTTGGGAGGCCAAGGGGAGTGGACTGCCTGAGCCCGCAGGTTTGAGACCCGCCTGGGCAACTTGGCGAGACCTCATCTCTTCAATAAATCAAAAATTAGTGCGCACCTGTAGTTCCAGCTACTTGGAAGGCTGAGGTGGAAAGATCGCCGGAGCCCCGCAGGTCGAGACTGCAGTGGCTGGGAGCAGCCACGGCACTCCAGCCTGGGTGACAGAGTGAGACTCCAACCCCCACCCGCCAAAAAATGTCATTTCTCTTTTAGTGCACGGGACATAGAGCTTTGGTTTATGTGCACCTTGTGGAGTTGGGGACAGAGCTTAACACAATGGGGTGCCCAGAGAATTGGAAAGCATCTACACTTGCTCACCGGTGCCCGAGGCCATGCCTCCTCTGGCAGCCCTCGCCCTCATGCTGTTTTCAAAGAGCTTCCAGCTCCCAGGACACTTGCTCCTGCGGAGATCATAACAGAACGAAAACAAAAGCATTCACAGAACTGTGCTGTGTGTGCCTCGTGGCAACTTTCACACCAAACGAGCTACAAGTACAAGCCGCTAAGACTCAAGTCAACCGTGTCCATCCATGAATGTTTCTCATGAGTCATTCATTGGCCTAGTGGTAAACATTTTTAAGAACAATAAAATATAAATGTCAAGGTGTGAACCTGAACAGCGGTATCCAAGGGGGACCCCTCCAAGAAAAAGATGGAATTATTTTTTGGAGGACAGGCCCCTTGCAGTACAGGCTTCCCCCGCTAGGTGAGTCTTCTTTTGGTTTTTGTTTGTTTGTTTGTTTGTTTTTTGAGTTGGAGTCTCACTCTGTCGCCCAGACTGGAGTGCAGTGGCCGCTCCCGGCCGCCGCAGCCTTGCCCTGCTGGGCTCCGGCGATCCTTCCGCCTCAGCCTTCCCAGTAGCTGGAATTACAAGCATGCGCTACCACGCCCGGCTGATTTTTTGATTTATTGTAGAGATGAAGTCTCGCTGTCCAGGCGGGTCTCGAACCCGCGGGCTCGGGCCATCCACTCACCTCAGCCTCCCAAAGGCGCGGGATTACGGCCTGAGCCACCGAGCCCGGCTAAATACGCAATTTTTAATAAATAAATTCCACTTGGGGGGGTCCTCCCTCAAATGCCAGGAAGCAAACTGGATGAAGACAAACTGTTGGCTGTGAGAGATACCATGGACTTCAGGAAACAGAAATGACGGCATGGCTGGGATTCAGATTCCTTTGTTTTGTGCAATAGTGCAGAGAGGGGGCTGTGGTAACACAGCTGAGACGTGCTCACAGACCTCAAGACGCCACTGAAGAGACTGTGGTGACATCACTGTTCCCAAGACTTTTCCTCACCCTTCTCACCGGTCCGAAACGGGGTCTTTCTTAGAAGAAACAACCGAAGGTTGCTTTTTCAAAAGGTCACTCATGGAGTCCCAAACATCTGCGGCTTCCCCTCTGGTCCTCTCCAGCCGGACAGTTGCACCACCACTGACCCACAAGGCCAGAGCGAGCTTTGTCCTGAGGTCTCGAGCCGGCCAGCCTCAACCTCCTCCCCTGTGCCTGTCCCTCCTCCTTCTGCAGCCTTCATGTATGGAAACCTGTCCCGGGGAAGAGATGGACGCTCATTCTTACTATGGCATAAAGAGCTCAGTGTCATCATTCCAAAAGAACCGCCTTTTGGAGGGCATCAAAGTCTTAAGCTAATCGGCATTTCCCTAAAATCACAGGGGCAGCCAGAATTTTATTTATTTCACCAACAGGTATAATCAGCCTAAACGCCCTAAATATTTTCTAGAGAAGTGATACAAAGAACGGCAGGGAAGGGCTGCATGATAACCCCGCTAGGACAAAAGGGGGAAAGGGCATTGAACAGGGCCTTCCGTTCAGTGGCCAGGGTGGTGGCCCCTCTGAAAGCTGCCCTCACCCACCAGCCTTCCTGCGGGTGGCTCAGTGGTCTCCATTTGCGTAGATCCACGCTGACACCGCCAGTCCCTGCCACTGAAGAATGCCATTTCAAATGCAAAAAGGCAGTCACTTCCGCAATATTGATTGCCAGCTGCCAGCGTCCGCTTCCCTCGGTCAAACACTGAGTGACTCCAGTCACAGACGGTCACAGCCCAGCAGACAGAGGTGACAGGGCATCTGTCTGCACGCAGGACGCCTGCCTGGATAGCAGCAAGTGCCCGGCCATGTCAGTGCAGGGCTGTCAGTGCTACTCGCCTTATAGCTGCCCCACTCGAGTTCATTTCAGACTCCCTGCAGATTCTCTTCCACCCATGGGCTAAGGCAAAGCTGGGACTCACCCTGGCTGAGCTCAGGCAGTTGTAGCAGCTGCACAAGAAAAACGGGCAAGGGACATAGTGACTCCACACCACCTGGCTTGGGCCAGCAGGGAAGAAAAGCAAACTGCTCCTGTGGCCCCCGTCTGCCAAGCCTGGCAGGGCTCCTCTGAGTGGGATGCCAGCCCAGGGCTGCCAGCGCACTGGAGCCTGTGGCTGCACCCAGGACCAACCCTGGTCAGTTCCCCCAGGACTGGCAGCAGGTGCTCTAGCCACTGAAGGTTTGACAGGGACCGGAGCTTTCCTGGTCCTTGAACCTCTGTGGGCCTCTCTAGGCCTCAAGACCCACAACCAGGCCCAAATATTCCCTAAAGAAGCCTGGCTCAGCCCAGCCCACCTGCAATGTTTCTCTGACCTTCTCCCAGCTTACCCACCCAGGACGCTTCAAGCTTAGTCAAGGACCGGCAACAGAAGTTATGTTGTTTCTCTTAAGACACGTGAGAGACGGATGGTCCAGACTGCATATGACAATGGAGCTCCACCCACAATCTCTGCAGTAGCCAGCCCAGAGCAGTCAGGACTTGGTCAACAACTGCTGGCTTCTAGATCAAAACCAATGGAAAGCGCCAAATCTGCTCCCATATCAATCGGAGAGGGCTCTGCTTCTAGAGACACTTCCCTCACACAACCACACACATCAGCTTCCCACAGTTTCCAAGCAGGGCATACCTGATCCTTCCCTTTTTCCCCTCTAAACCTTTCCCACCCGCCTGTCTGCCTTTGAGTTTGTGCCAAACGCACGTGATGATGGCCGACTCCTCTGCTATAGTGAGTCCTGAAGAAACAGCCTCTGTTCGTTCTCATGTGGATGGTCTTTGTTTACGCCCACAAAGGATGGCAAAGACCTCAAATCATTCGTCTTGAGGTCATCGCATTCTCTCAAGATAGAGAATGAGATGAAAAATCATCAGCTTAGAGAAATGTTTGCAAATCATGTATCTGAAAAAATACTTACATATAGAATATAATAGGAACTTTCAAAACCCAACAACAAGAAAGCAAACAACTCAATTTAAAAATGGACAAAAACTTGAACAGACACTTTACGAGAGAGGATATGCAAATGGAAAATGAGATATTCCACAACATTAAACATTAGGAAAATGCAAATTAAAACTTTTACAAGTCGGGCGTGGTGGCTCAAGCCTGTAATCCCAGCACTTTGGGAGGCAGAGGTGAGAGGATTGCCTAAGCTCAGGGGTTTGAGACCAGCCTGAGCAACACGGCGAGACCTCATCTCTACAATAAATCAAAAATTAGTCAGACATGGTAGCGCGCACCTGTAGTTCCAGCTACTTGGAAGGCTGAGGCAGAAGGATTGCATGAATCTAGCAGGTCGATGCTGGGGTGGCCGTGCCAGGTCCAGCCTGGGTGACAGAGTGAGACTTTGACTCAAACCAAACAAAACATAAATAAAAAACTGTGACACACCTATTAGAATTGCCTAAAATAAGCCGGGCTCGGTGGCTCAGCCTGTAATCCCATGCCTTCGGGAGGCTGAGGTGAGTGGATTGCCTGAACCCGCGGGTTCGAGACCCGCCTGGGCGGCGAGACCTCATCTCTACAATAAATCAAAAAATCAGCCGGGCGTGGTAGCGCGTGCCTATAATTCCGGCTACTTGGAAGTCTGAGGCGGAAGGATCGCCGGAGCCCAGCAGGTGAGGCTGCGGTGGCCGGGAGCGGCCACTGCACTCCAGTCTGGGCGACCAAGTGAGACTCCAACTCAAAAAAAAAAAAAAAAAGAATTGCCAAAAATAAAATATACTGACAATACCAAGTGCAGATAGGAATGTGAATCAACAAACTCTCCTACATTGCTGGTAGATGTGAAATGACATAGTCACTCTGGAGAACAGAAAATGGTTTCTCACAAAGTTAAACATATATTTACCATATTTACCAGCAATACCAATTCTGTTTTAACTCAAAACATAATAATAATAATTAAACTTAGTTCACACAAAAAAAAATCTGTGTACCTGAATGCTTATCACACAGTTTTATGTATAATTGCCAGGAACAGAAAATATCTCAACTGGAAAACAAACAGTGGTCCATTTATAGAATGAAACACCACTCAGCAATAAACAGAAACAAACTGCTAATACCCAACACATGCATGATCTCAAACATGTCGGGGAAAGAAGCCAGACCCAGGGCTGCAGCATGTGTGAGTCCATTTATCTGGCATGCTGGAAAAGACAAAACTTAAAGAACAGAGAACAGATCAGTGGCTGTCAGGAGTAGAAATATGGAAAGAGTTTACCAAGAAGAGGCCACACAAGGGATTTGGGGTGGGGGGTAATAGAATCGTTCTGTATCTTAATTGTGGTGGTAGTTACATGACGCTAACCATTTGTCAAAACTTATGGAACTATAAACCACAGAGAATAAGTTTTACTGTATGCAACTTTACAAATAAGTACTATTTTTAAAACTCCTCTCCATCAACATAGCTTTTCGATTTCTCTTTTCCCGTAAGGTTTTGAAGGATAGTACTCAAACATTGCATTTTTATGCTAAATTGATTCAGTCAAACATTAATTACCAAAAATGGAAAAAAATAATAGAAGCATCTGTTTCCCATACGCATTTTATCCCCTTTTTATCTGCCTACCCTGTCCAGTGCAATCTAAATTCTGCTGATTTGCTTATATTTAGAATAAATGTTTTCTTTTTTTTTTTTTTTGAGTTGGAATCTCATTCTGTCGCCCAGACTGGAGTGCAGTGGCCACTCCTGGCCACCGCAACCTCGACCCGCTGGGCTCCGGCGATCCTTCCGCCTCAGCCTTCCGAGTAGCCGGAATTACAGGCACGCGCTACCACGCCCGGCTCATTTTTGATTTATTGTAGAGATGAGGTCTCGCCAAGTTGCCTGGGCGGGTCTCGAACCCACGGGATCAGGCAATCCATTCACCTCAGCCTCCCAAAGCCGCGGGATTACAGGCTGAGCCACCCGGCCCGGCTAGAATAAATGTTTTCTGATGACAAGAGTAATTATAAAAAGTATTAAAAAGAGAAAGACACCAATAGTACCAGTTGTATTACACTCTAACAATTTTCTTTTTAAAATATTTCAAGTGATGTTATTACCGCTACCATTAATGAAATGTTACAAATAACTCAATATACATAAAGGGTGTCTGTAAAAGAACATAATGAATATAAAAGAGCTCAACTGTATTTTACAAGTTTAAATTTAAAGGATGAAATACAAGCAATGATAAATCTAATTAATTACCTCAAACACATGCCTGAAAATAAGCTTCTTAATATAAAGAACCATCTCTTTATGACCAGAGATGAGTGAGGGGTTATTCGCCCTTCTGTTGCTTCCCCCTGGGTCTCTGGTTCTCAAATGTGAGGGTGAGTAGCATTCTCAGACAGCTTGTAAAAACAGACTCTGGGCTGCCATGAATCCCTCCAGGATCCATGGTTCTGTTAGGCAAGGGTGAGGTTAGAGAATTTTCAACTCAACCAATTTCCAGGTGTGACTGCTGCTGCTATTCTAGGGATCCCACTTTGAGAACCACCACTTTCAGAAGTGTTTCTACATCTAATTCATACTTTTACATTCTCAGAAATATTTAACCATCTGGCCTTGGTGAAATTGGACGCCAAAAATCAATTCTTCACCAAGATGATGTCAATAACTCTTGGGTCTCAGAAATAATCTACAACATCTGTCGTTCCAGTGGAATGATGTGGCCAAGTCCACGGACAATAAGAGGATGCTCTCTGCACACCCAATATTCCCATCTGGGTAGGGAAACACCGCGAATTCTTGTATCAAGTCTTTCCGGTGTGTCTTCATAATGTTCAAATTATTTTCAGTGACTCCATCAGATGAGTTCCTAGCCAGGACCTCCAAGCAAGGGAAAGAGTCCCACTCGGCCAGCAGAGGCATGAGCCCCAGTTCCAGCTTCCAGTCACCACCTTCTCCTTCCTGTGTCTGGAATAAAATGGCAGCTGATGCTTGTCTTCCAGGATGGATGTAGTTGCTCAAACCAGCCAGAGTGTCTGCAAGATATGCTAATATGCAAAGCCGATTGTAATCATGCATGCTATCTTACAGGATGGAGATCCTTGAGAAAGTCTTGACACCCAAATAGAGTGAAGACTTTTCAAGCAGAAGCCAAGAAGCATCGTATGAAGCAGGCGTTGCCTATAGTCAGTGGTGTCCCTCCCCATGACTGACAATTCATCCCTTTGGTTTGCTTTCCCGTCCGTCCCTGCACACACCTGGGAGTTCCCTATGCATGCAGCAGGCAGAGCATCTACTCTGAACCTGCACAGCCAGAGAGCAGGTCTGAGATCTGCATGTGGCCACTGAAAGGTAAACTCGCTACTTGAGTTACATCACAAATGACAATCCCCAAAACGTCGTAAGTAGGATGTGCTCATGACACTTTTTCCTTTGCGTTTATGACATGTACCATGGCTAATAAAATATTGTTTAAATGCTTTGCATGCTAAAATCAATTTTCACACCATCCATAGAAAACATTAAGGTCTCTTTGTGTTACATTAAAAGAGGCGTGTTTCCTGAATAAGTTCAAGAAAAATATGCAGATGTGGCCAAGGGCATGGACAAATTAAAAACAAAGATGACCCCAGGAGAAGAAAACCTAATCAAGTCATTCTACCTGTACAAGGAAGAGTCCACTGAGCCAAGATTCGATAAATATGTGCATTTGCATGCTTACTTTGGAAGTATCTGGCCCCTGCATGCCATCGCATGTTCTGAGGGACAGAAGACAGGCGGGCGGATGGCGCCCACAAGGAATCGTTGTTAGATCTGGAGGAAGAAGACCTGCCTTGCCTGATCGGTAGTCATCCAAATTCAGTCAAGTCCCTTCAGCTCTCTGAGACTGTTTCCCCAACTGTAACAAAAATACAGTAATTACTGCCTCACCGACATCTTTATAAGATTCTTGTGAGGACCATGTCAAGTCATAAAAAAGCAAGGGATTACTACGATGTCCGTTTATCCACTGGCTTAATTTTCTTTCTAATTTGGTTTTATTTGAGGCTTAGACTGAAGCGAACGAGCTTTGTCCAACTTTTAGAAATGGTTCATCAGCACACTTAACCCGTCACTGGGTGACATGAAAATTTACAGAAAGAGTCGTCCCTAAGGTACTGACAATCGCTGCCATTTTAGGAGGGCATCCTAGGTGCTAGACGATGTTCCACGTGTTTTAACTGAATTCTCATTTAACCCACAAACAAGTCTCTGAGGTAGATTCTCTGATGGTGCCCGTCTTCCATGAAGAAACTGGAACACAGCAAGATTACACAGTTTGTCTTCAATCATGCAGGTAGCAAGTGGCAGAGCTAGGGTGCAGCCCCAGCTATCTGGCCATTATGAGCCTGTACCACTCTGAGTTCACACTGGAGTCACACAGACCAGGTTCAGACAATATGGAGCACATGAGCTACACAATCTTACCTAGACTCGCAAGTCGATTTTCTCATCTGTGAAATGGGCATAGGTAACCTACCTATTTTATGCCATCTTAGTGGTTAAATGAGAGGACGCATTTAAGTGGAGCTTGATTGACACTTTATCTCACACTGTAAGAGCTTTAAAAAGCTTGAATTTTTCAATACTAATAACAGGTCATTCTGACTCGACTAAATTACAGAGCACAGGCAAAACCACAGATATGAACATCTACCGAATCCATCTGTCACTAAGTGGAATGTTGTGCAGCTATTAGAAATCTGAGTGTGTGTACCTGGGCATGACTGTGTGCATGTGCATGTGTGTGTGCAGGTGTGTGCCTGTGTGCTCAATGTGCACATATGTGCGATGTGCATGTGCAGCATACGTATGTGTGTGCTATGTGCATGAGTGTGAACGTGTGTGCCTGTGTGTTCAGTGTGAGTGTGTGTGTGCCATGGATTTGTGCATGCACTTGTATGCAGTGTGTATACAGTATGCATCGTGTACATGCGTAGAGTGTGCATGTGGGTACATGTGTGTGCCCGTGTGCAGCGTGTGTGCATATGTGTGCAAGGTGTGCAGTGTGTGTACAGGTGTGTGCAGTGTGCATGTGTGTAGTGTGCATGTGTATCATGTGTGCAGGCTTACACACTTCCCATCCGCTGAGCTACTATCTTTATTAGTTGCTCCAAAAGAAACTTTGAAGCCAAAGCAAAAATGCGAATACACTTCCGCAGCTGTGTGAGGAATTTAAATAAAATATTCCACATTCAGAGAACACTTATAAAAATGCCTATAGAATCGCAAATGAAGGACCAAAGGAGGCAATTTCGGGATCCTCATCCAACTGCGGCTTTGTCAAACTCACCCACACAGTTCTTTGTGATTTTATTGGGGACTCAATAGTCAAAAATGAGCTGATCTGTCTTTTCTTCTTGGTTTTCTAAGCAGGTCTGGTAGCCCCTACCAAGGCTCCACAACCCATGCTCTTTCCTCTTGGTTTCTTCTCCTCCCAACAGGGGGGTTACTGACGAAACTACCTAAGAAGCCTTCCCAAATCAAGATGGAAGTCCAAAGAACTCACTCTAATGCAGGCCAACCCAGGGAAGACGGTAGTCAGTCTTTGTCCCGGTGTGAAGTGAGGGTGGACAACACAGCACCTACTCCCACCTGTTCTAGCTGCACATTCGCTTGCACGTGGGTGTCCTCTTGCTGTTGGAATAAGTTGCACAAACTGGCGAAAAACAACACAGATTTATTCTGCGACTCTTTAGGCTGGAAATCTGAGCCGAGTCTTGCTGGGCTTACATCCATGTGTTGGCAGCTGTGTTTCCCCTGGAGGCTGAAGGGGAAAAGCCACTTCCTTGCCTTCTTCTGCCTTCACTGGCTCATGGTCTCCCTCCTCCATCTTTCAAGCCAGCAGTGGTGGGCTGAGTCTCTCTGACTCGGCACAGCATCTTCTCTGACTCAACTCTCTGACCCTTTTTAGGACCCTGTGATTCCACTGGGCCCACCTGGATAGTCCAGGCTCATTTTCCAACCTTAAGGTTAGGGGACTAGCAACCTTAATTCACCCTCACCATGTAATGTGATAGGAATAATGTAATGTAGCAGCACCTATCAGCAGATTTGGGGAACTGGAATGAGGACCACTGAAAGGGTGAGGCCTACTAAGATTTATCCCCCTCCTTCCAATCTTCCTTCTAGAACTCTTCCTCAAGTAAAAGCTATACTCGGGGAGAAATGTCTGACACATAGGAGACAAGTAAGAAAGCGGGTTTTAGTTACTAGTTTGCTGCTAGTATAATGGCTATTTGGAACCAAGTCTTAAGCAAAAGTAATGAATCCCTAACTGCAGATTTAAGGAGGGCAAAGTTATAACAACTTAGGCGAGCCTTCCAAGGAGGGTGTTGTGAGTTCCGAGTCTCTTCTGACTTTACGTATCTTTCATTCATTCACTCATTTGATTAGCAATGATTGAGCACCCAGGACATGCATCACGCTGTCTGTGCGATGTGGAGGCTATAGAGTGCGATAAGGTGATAGTTGTCCGAGGTCCCAAAGAATTAATGGCAGGAAGACATGAACTTGTACTGGGCTATCTAAAAGGCATAAGGTGCCTCATCCTCTCCTTCATGTTCTCATGTTCCAGCAGTTTTAGCTTCTACGTAAAGGGCAGGTGAGAAAAGCCACCTGCTTTAAACTGCTACCCCAATCCTTTCCATCCGACAGCTATAACCCATGGGTAAAATCCTTGGGCAACCTCTGTGTTAAGACATTCATCAGGCCAGGCTCGATGGCTCAGCCTGTCATCCCGCGCCTTTGGGAGGCTGAGGTGAGTGGATTGCCTGAGCCCGCAGGTTCGAGACCCGCCTGGGCAGTGAGACCTCATCTCTACAGTAAATCAAAAAATCAGCCGGGCGTGGTAGCGCATGCCTGTAATTCCGGCTACTCGGAAGCCTGAGGCGGAAGGATCTCCGGAGCCCAGCAGGTTGAGGCTGCGGTGGCCAGGAGCAGCCACTGCACTCCAGTCTGGGCGATAGAGTGAGACTCCAACTCAAAAAAATAAAATAAAATAAAGACATCCATCAAGATGCACACAATGGAAACCATTTGATTCACTTAGGCCTCAATAAGGCCAGATGGTGCCAACAAGAGCAAGAAATGGTCATGGAGACATCTCAGCACTGAGGACCTTGGGTACAATGGAACTAACACTTGCCTCTGAAGCAAATTCCCTCTAGGAACCAACCTCCGGCAAATTTCCGGATGCACCCAACGGAGATAATAATACCCAGCTATCAGGGTGGGTGTGAAGATTAAACTGAATGATAACAGATGTACAGCGATCATCACCTAGTAGGTATCTATTGAATGTTGGTTTTCTCTGCCTCCAGCAGTTATTTGCATGTTATTCAGCATTTGCTGAATCCTGAAATGCCAGCAAGTTACTCAAAACAAATCATTACAAACACTATGTTCATGCTGACTGTAACTTCTTTCCAATTTTAGCAAAGTTATATAAGAACCACTCAGGGACATGTTGATCTAAAAATGAGGCACAATTGAACAAGGCACAGTTCCCTCCTTGAGTCTAACCCAACACCGCCGCCACACTGGACTTCGCTGCACTGTTTCCGAAGTTGCCTCTGTAAAAAGGAAGTCAGGCTTCTTTTGCGGAAACCAACCAGGAAAAAAAAAATGGAACATAAGCTCCAGTTTCATGACAGCAGAAAATGATCAAAATCTCAAATGATAGATTATGGGTAATAGAAACAAATGACCACATTTGTGTTAGACACCCAGGGCCAGCTATCCATCTCTAACGGAGCGACACATGACCATATCTGTATGGATACTCAGGGCCACTGCATCTCTAACAGAGAGACACACGGCCAGGTCTGTGATGAACAACCAGGGCCAGGACATCTCTAACAGAGAGACACATGGCCACATCTGTGATGGACACCAAGGGTCAAGGCATCTCTATCAGAGTCACACGACCACATCTATGAATGACACCAAGTGCCAAGGCATCTCTAACAGAGAGATACCTGACCACATCTATAAAGGACACCTAGGGCCAGGGCATCTCTAACAGAAAGACACATGACCACCAAGGTCCACATGATGGACACCAAGGCCATGGCATTTCTAACAGAGAGACACACAGCCACATCTGTGATGGATGCCCAAGGCCACGGCATCTCTAACAGAGACACATGACCACATCTCTTAAGGACGGTCAGAGTCAGGGCAACTCTCTGAATAGCTGGAACAGGGGACTGAAATCAGAAAAAAATGAAAAGTTCTTGAATAACCTGGGATGAAACAGGCTGGGAAGGGAGACAAAGTTGAGGATGGTCACTCCAGGGAAACAATATCAGCTTTTCCAGACTCACCTGGAGAAGGAGCCTGGAACCGAAATAGATGTAGGAGACATGGGGAAACAACAATCACCTTTTCAACTGCTTACCGGAGATCGCCTAACAGTAATTAGACAACAAAAATCAACAACAAAAAAATTGCGGACTTTACTGTGAGCCCTCCCAAGTCCTGCCGAGATAAGGCATGGAAAGCCTGCTCCTTGGTGAGGGGCTGATGCAGAATGGACACAAAACAGAGTGATAGCTCCATGAACACTAACCTTGGCCTGTCTTACGTGGCTTTTGGTTGAAGAGCAGGGTCTGATAGAATCGGCCCCGTCCAGAGGTGAGCAGTCCTCGTCCAGTAAAAGAGCAGAAAAGTACATGGCCCAGGACAAGAACGGAACATATCAGGGAAAAGTCTTATGAAGGAGAAACATTCAAAGAATTGCACCAAAAAGAGGAAAAATTTATCCAACCAAAAGCTTTAAATTCTCTGTCAATTTAAAAGAAAACAGAATAGGAAGAATTTGTGCAAATCAAAATTATAAGCAGTAAAAGAGAGAACAGTACAAAGTAAAGATGAAAATCCAGAATGGCAATAGAAGATAAAATTTAAGATAACAAAACTATTACAGAAGTGAAAAGGACAATTAAAGCAGCGAGAATTTGGCTAGGCAGAAACATGGAGAAAAGGCTGCAGAAAATTCCACAACACGGAGTGGAAAAATAAACGGCTACAAGGAAGAAGTGACAGATATGAAAAACAGACCCAGGAGTCCCAATTTACATTCAGCTAGTTCCCATTTAGATGGGGCCCTCTTATTCATTACTTGTCATTCATCTGTGTATTCTAAAATTATTTCGATAATTGACTTCTGCCACCACTGCTCTAGGACCCTGGACATTAGCCGTCAGATGCTACCAGCTCACAGGAAGCTTACATTACAGTGGGTACAGGACAGGCAAGAAGCAAGAAAATGAACGAAGTATGGAGACTTCCAGCTGCTCTGAAGGAAAAAAAGCAGAGCAAGGAGACAGAGAGTAGCCAGGGGTAAGTAGGGTGACTAGGAGGGGAAGAGGTCATAGAGCAGACAAGAAAATCATCCAAGACCCTAGTGGAAGGAACACTTTCCTAAACTAAAGAAAGGTCTGAACCCAAATACAGATGCAAACTTATCAACAACAAGACATATACAGTAGAAGTGACTATCTTTCAAAAAAAATTTTTTTAAACCTTAAGAACAGCAAACAAGAAAGAGGAAACCAACAAACAAAGGGGAAAAAAATCCCAGCTGGCAGAAGATATCTCACAGACTGTTTAGAGCTAAGAGTCCCTGGAACAATCCAGGCAGCACAGATTCTTGAACCTCAGTTGCAAAGTCACGGCCTAGGAAGCTTCTCTAAATGGGCAGCGTCTGGCCCACACAGAGAATGCTGAGTCACTAAGATTGAGTGACTGGCCAGGAATCTGCATGTGAAACAGATAACTAATAATTCTGAAGCAAGGATTCAAAAATTCACACTATTTCCCAAAGACTATAATTCACACCAGTACCCAGAGTTCGAGAGGAAGAGGTACAACTCAAGGATTTTATACCCAGCCAGTTTGTTCATGCCCATAGTGAATGGAAAACAGAAAACCCTCAAGTAGAGCAAACATGGGTCCTTTGTGGGGGGAAAAAAAGGAGATGCAGTCTAGGACAAGAAATAAAGAAGCCAGAAATGGGAATAAATGCACTGGGGTGAGCATGGAATGTATTCAAGTACAGAATCGAGGTAAAGCAATGCAACAATTACTATAGGGATGAAAAAGAAAGTAAATATTGTTGGGTTTTTAAAAAAATTAATATTAAAGTAAAAGCATAGCTAATAAAATTCAGAGATAGGGAGGAAGAACAAATATACAGCCACATATTATTTTCCCATCGGTTGGGGTCAATAAATGCTATTTGGAGTTGATCAATCAAGAAATAAAATGTAAATTTTTAAAGTTATAAAAGCAACCACTGGAAAAACTGAAATCAACTGTAATCCTTCCAAATACTAGACAGGCATTCTCTCCCTCTCTCTTTCACTCTCTCTCTCTCTCTCTCTCTCTCTCTCTCACAGTCACACACACACACATCATATAAACAAAAGACAGAAAACTCTAAAAATATTATAGAAATAACGACAAAAAATTATGCATAAATTTCTGAAAAATACATAAAAACAGATAAAGAACAGATACAACTTCGGCCATCATTTTATATATAATAATAGATACACACAATAGACACACACTGGATAAATTCACCTATTAAAAAATACTTAGACGAAAATGAAATTTAGCCATATGGTGTGTGTAAGAAACATCTTCAAAATGTTACCCAGAAAGGTTGAGAGTAAAAGAATATGCCAACAAAAAAGCCATCAGCTGTGAACAAGATAGATTTCAAAACAAGATGCCTGCAAGCCTTCAATACTGTGCTGTTCACACTTTCAGAATGCACCCAGGGGTTCTGTGAGGTCTCTCTCACATTCTGTTCTTTATTTCTTCACAATGCTATCAATTGTCAAATACCATGCTTATTCACGATTTGCTGTCTGTCTGTCACTGGCACACACAAACATCAGCTTCCTGAGGGCAGATTTTGTCCTCTTCTCATTTCTGGTGCCTAGAACAGCACATGGTTGATGTGCAGGGAATATTTTTAGCAAGAACGACTTAGAAGAGATACAATTTAAAACACTGTTTCATAGATGATTCAACACAAGGAAATCTATTCAGGTAAATCATAGAGCAATAGATAAAAGAGAAAAATATGATAATCCTGTTAAAATGAAAGTGTATAAAGTTCAAAGTTCTCTTCTGTTTTTAAAAAACTAAGAAATGGACTAGATTCATCCTCAAATTATACACATGTGCATACACAGATACAATCACACTCGTCCCAAGTCCAAAGCCATCAGGATACTTAATGGTAATGTTTGGAGATGTAACTGACAAATAAAACAGAACAAGCTTTCCTGTCATCCCTCATCTTTTATAACAGTGCTAACCAAAGCATTTTTTCAAAATAAGAAATAACTAGTATATTTTTAAGTCGTGGTAATTCTCTAGAGGAGGATAGAGATGTGCATGTTCGTTAAAATTTTTAAGTAATTATTAAAATAACAGAGATAGAATGTTTGCAAATAATAGAGCAGGGGAAATGAAGCCTTGAGAAATCAAACGGAGGCATGAAATGAGAAACAGACAGAGAAAATTGTACTTATAAACTATTGCCATTTATTTAATTATTACTACTTACACCTACTATTTATTATAAATTATAAAAACACAGAATATTTAAAACTGAGCAATATAAAACAGCGCATGAAATCTTGTAAGAGTATAAGCAATATTTGGAAAAAAATTAGATCCTTGAATGCATAGAGAAGAAAAATTGAAAAATAATATGCTAAATTGCTAGCTCAAGAAATGTGTAAGAACAGCAGAATAAACCAAAAGCAGGAAGGAGAAAAAATGTAACAAAGACGATAGCACAAATTAGTAAAGTACAAAACATGCTGCATCTCTCCAAAAAAATAAAAATAAAAATACCAAAAACTATTGGAAATAACAAAGCACCCTCAAATTTGCTGCTTACGAAATGGCTATTCAAAAATCAACAACTTTTCTCCATGTAAATACGTAGATAAAAAAATATACTGGAAGAGGATTTCCCATTCACAATAGCAAGTAACCAGATGAAATTCTTCAGTATACACTAAAAAAAAAATGCAGTATCACAGTAAAAAACAAACAAACAAAACATTTAACTCAAGGAAGAGACATGAGAAGATTTGAATAAACAGAAGAACACACTTCGAGACTGCAAAGACATCAGTACTCCCAAAATGAAGAGACTGAAAAAATAACATCAAGAAATCTTTTAGAATTTGACAAAATTATTCTAAATAAATCATATGGAAAAAGAGCCAAGAAACATTTTCAGGAAAGGAATAATCTCTACTAACAGAGTAGATGATAAATCTACACTATTTAAAGCAGTTGACACGAACACACTGTACTACAATTCATAGATGGGTGTACTAAAAGAAAAAATTCTATTTTATAGCATGATAAATTTTAAAGTATTTTTCTTAAAAAAAGGCAATACAATACAAATATAGCAACGGCAGTACACGCAACGGAATAAAGACAAGAAATTAATCAAATACAGATAAGAACTTTTCTTTTACAATGTAACCATTTCAAACAGTGGAAAGGAAGAGGTATAATGAATTATGTTAGGGTGAACAACTAGCAATTTAGGAGAAGGGAGGAATGCAAATCTGAACATCAAAGTTAATTTCATTTGGAAATTACCAAACTTCTTAAACGAAATCATGGTAGTTCTAATGAAAAGCATAGATTTTTTTTTCCTAATAAACCAGAAATGGCTAACATGGTTATAATTGTGTCCAAAAAAAGAAGTAATATAAAGCAGAAGATTGATAGCTCTGACTAAATAAAAAGTTTAAAATTCTGTAAAGCAAAATTCCTTATACTGAATCAGTAAAGAAATGAAATGCTCACAGCACCTATGACAGGTAAAAGGAAGGTTTCCTGAGTGTGAAAAAGATTCCTTACACATCATGTTTGTTCCTTTAAATCAGATGAACCCAAAAGGAGAGTGTCCAAGGATATGAACAGGTGGTTGAGAGAAGGAATACAATAAATGTATGGGAAACCATGCGTAATAAATGCAAAACAAAGGAAAAAACATCATTTTCATTTATGGAGTTGCAAAGGTTTACCAGCATGTTAATGTCTGGCAAGTGGGCGGAAAAACAGGCACTCAAGGCTTTCTAGTGGTAGCAAGACTTGGTACGCAGTGGCAGAGGGTAATTTGGCAATATTCCTCAGCATTTAAAGTGCACATATGCTTTGACTCAGCATCTCTACATGTGAGGCATAATATACAAACACACTCAATTGCAAGAAGAGTCTCTCTTTTTCACATACACATACACGCACGAGTGTTTATTCCAAATAATATACAGAGAAAGCTTCCTATATGCAAAGTCTTGGTGCTTTCTCCTTGTGAGCATTAATTTTATTCTCTCAACAACTATACAGCATAGATTTCTTTAATTCCAATTTTACAGACGAGGAAACAGGTTTCAAGAGGGTGAAGTATCTAGCTGGTGAGTGGTCAAGCTGAGATTTGAGCTGGATTTTATACCCTTTTATATCGGAGCTTAAGCTTTTTCTTGGCTTCCTTTTGTTTTTAATAACGGAAAGCTGGAAACAACGTCTGTTAGTGGAGGGCAAGTTAAATAAGTTGGTTTCTGGAATACTAAGCAGGATTAATTTTCACCGGCTTGGACTTACATAAAGAAATGAAAAAAAAAATGGCCAAGATATATTAGGCAAAAAGCAGTGAGGTACAGGGCAGCATGTGAAATGGGGTCATTGTTCTCATGTGCACGAAAAGCAAATGCCTGCAGGAGTGCACAGCCAAGCAGAGGTGGGACGACCTCTGGGAAGAGGGCCTGGGACACCTTGGAAAACGGGCTGGGGGTGGGGGCCGGGGGGAGAAAGTGGGGTTAGCTTTTGATGAATATATTTTGTATTCTTTGCTTTCTTTAGTAATGAGCATGTCTTTCTTTCACATATTTTTTAAAAGCTAAGTTTGAAATAAAGAATAAACATTTCCTGGATACTTCCCCAGGATATGAGTCCATTCCGAGAGGCACACACCCAAATCAGGAGGGCTGGCAACATTCTGACAATACGATTTCTAGAAAGAAAGGAAAAAATGACTTCAAGATGTGATGTTTCCTCATAAACAAGGGCAGTCAGAACTGAACTCCTGGCTGGATACTGGAATGTCCCAATAGCATTTATTTTTTTCTGGCTATTCTACAGAGAGGGTCTTTAGGAAATCCTGCCACGCCAAGGACTTCAGCAGTGAGCCTGGTCCTATTTTTATAGGATCTCTTCGTCATCATCACTCATTTTCAACATGAACGTGCCCCACAGTTCAAGAAACAAGAGGCCGCTTTTCTATACATGGCACAAATATTTCACGTTTTCTGCTTGGGTCATTCCCCCTGACCTGGGAGAAATTCTACAGCTAAGGAGAGATCTGTTTCTCCCCTTTAAATGAGGGAAGCCTCCCAGAGCCAAAAAGGGGGAAAGGTGCTCAATTACAAGAGATGGCTCCATGCGCTCTACCACCCTCAATAAGGAGGAGATAGTGAAAAAAAATTACACTAGAAACTTCTTGGAGGTGAAAGAGTAATGCTATGAATAAACCACCCAACCCAATCTCCTGTGGCATTTTTACAACAGAACTTAGGATTTCATCACACAGGGCTCGTGAGAACATGAGCTACATTTCAACACCCTCTTCCTTACCTAAACATCAACAACGTGGTCATTCGCCTGTTTGTGAATTTCCATTATGGATAATTAAAAAACAAAGCCCACTTCAGTTAGGGAAGATGTGCAGCTCCTTATCAGAGGACAGTAGATGTTCCTCTTAACGGTGTACAGACTCGGAGATTAAATTTCAGAGAGAGATTTATTTTGTGCTATTGTCCTGTGATTCACTAGAGAATTGTGCAATGCAAGTAATCTGATCAGAATAATGCATAGGGACACATCTCAGAAAACCAGTAATTGTGGTAACGTTGAGCTCTGCATGGTGCCAAAATAAAGTCCAGAATCACTCTCACCCTTTACCCCAATTCCTTAATCATGGCTTCATAATGTGCTGCAACGTTGTCCATTATGGGCACAAGCCGACAGAAACCACTACTGGACTTCTAAAGGTTTATTGTAATTTGAGAGCCAAAGCACTTCTTTAGACTCAAAATCAAAATGATGTTTTATAGATAAGCACTAGCAAGGTTTTACAGTTTTTATGTCTTACGAATTCTTTATCCTTGGCTAGGCTCTGCAGGTTGTGTTTTTATTATGTTAGGAAGCAGTTAAGTCAAACAACAGAAAAATTACTGAAACTGGCTGTATTTAAATTCTGTTTACTTCTTTAACCTTTTGACTTACCTACATAAAAGGTAATCTTTCAAGAACAAGTCCCAAACAGAATCACGGCCTATTTGCTTTCCTCAATTCCTTGTGGAATAAACAGAATCCGTAACGAGATCCCTTTCACCATTTTTTATTCTGCCCCTATTTGCAATGATTTTAGAATGGACGGTGGTTCACCTCTCTCCCGTTATCACAATCAGTGCATCCTGGGATTAAAAACTATTTAGGGCCCACGTCTTAAACAAACTCCCCACACAGCAGTATCATGGACATTATGCATTGTTTCTTTTTATTGTCGCTGGCTTTATTGGCTTGACCAAGAAGCCGTGGAGCTTGGTCCTCATTTTTAAGCAGAGCAGCAGCTGGCCTACCAACATGGAAAGCAGCATCATGCAAGATTGCAAAGGTGGCCGGAAAGTAACGCACAAAGCCTTGATGGCCGCCCTACCCATTTCATCATGCAATGGTCACACAGGAGAGACCTCTCTGGAGACTCTTCCTAGGAATATTTTCTTTACAAACATGAACTGGTATCTAAATTGCTCAAGAACAAAAACGTTCAGTTGTTGAAAAATTGCATTAAGAAGAGCAAAGCGATCTAACAAATGCCTGAACAGCCTCATTCGTGGAGAAGTTGCCAGCAGTTCTCGGGAAGTTCGTTCAGCTGCCTGTGGATGGATATGCCAGGAGGAAGTGCCACCTTCAACCACCTCCAGCAAGGGGGGTCCCCTGGCAGGGCAGCATAAGTGCCACCCTGTGCATAGCACCTCCAATCATGAAATCAAACAAGGAAGGGTAGCTGCATCCATACAGGCTCTCCCTCCACGATCTTGCGGTAGGTATTAAACAAGGTGAAGATGTTACAGCCTCACTCACCTACAACTTCCCAGCACTGGGTAGAGAAACTCCTCTGCAAGAAACAGAATTCCAGATCAGATTCCAGTAACTCCTTCTGCTGTTATCCACAAAGATAATTGGGCTTGGGATCAGGTGAATTTGAACTTGGACAACAAGCAGGAAGTATATCAGTGAGGGTGTATGGTTCCTGCACTGATTTTCTAGGCCTGCCTAAAAATGGCTCCTTTTGCTAGCAGTTCACAGAGAAAAAAAAGCCCCTCAGGATTCAGCATAACCTTGAGTTTGTCCATGAAAATGGGAAGTGGGTGGTTCCTAGGGAAATGAATGCCTTCTGAGCCTCACATTGTTAATATCTTAATAATCCATGACAATACCACCTTGTATGTATATAATGCCTACTTATTTCATTGTTTCTACTTCACCCCGTGAACCAGGTACACATGATAATCCTCATCATTTGAGATAGAAACATTCAAGCTGTGCAAAAATATTGACTTTATTCCTGTTAAAATCAGAGCTAAGGCAAAGACGTCTATTTACTTCTGACTGTTGAACATCGTTTTGAAAGATTTTCCCAATCATATAACAAGTGAAACATTAAAAAATGAACTATTATAAATGACAAAAGTATTCTTTGCAAGTAATTTGAGAACATACATAAAATCTCTTAAAATTAATTGGTATATTAAGTGCCCACAACAAGTTGACTGTAGAAAAATTAATTCCAAACTTATTAGAAAGACATAATGGAAGAAAATTACTTTCATAACAGCAAAGAAGAGCATAAAATACAAGGACAAATTCTAACAAGAATTCTACAGAATATGCAATCAGAAAACCTTAACTATTTCCTGAGTAACATTAAAAATGTGAATAGACACATGCCATGGTTATTGATGAAAAGACTGAATACAGTAAAGATGAATATTTTTTACCAATTAAAGGACCAATTCAAATGCAGTCACAGTCACAGTGAATATTGTTGTGGCACTGGACAGACTCTTCCTAAAATTTATATAAAAAATAAATAACAAAGAGCAGCTAAGAAATTGGTCAGGGAAAAAAGAACAATAAGAGGAAATTTTCCCTGTCATAAAGTTTCATTTAACTAATGGCTTTTTTATTTAAAAGTGAGAATTACAAACCATGAGAAAGGAATGTGTCTACAACTAGGCATGTTTGATAAATAGTGTTAGGAAAAAATGTCCATCTGTTAAAATAAAAGCCTGACATAGGTTATTGGCACATGATAGAAGAAAATAAATTCCAAATGGCTAAAAATAATCCAATAAGTAAATAAAAAACAAATATGCAAATTAAAAAACAAGACTTTAAAAAATATCTTTAGGCTATAAATTCCATGAGAGGCAAAGATATATTTTTCACGCCAGTGAATTAGCAGAATAAAGGAATGAATGAAAACACTGAAATAATGAAAAATTCACAAAGAAAAAAATAGATTGATGTGACGATTTTAAATATTTTTAGCATTAAGAGGCAAATACATCTGGAAAAGATTACAAATAATGTGACCAAAGATGAATGCTCTTAATACATAGGGATTTTATTAGTCAATGAGAAAAAAACAATCTGAGAAAAGTGGAGAACATTTCAGATTGTGGTTTGAGAGAGTGAATCAGCTAATGGGCAAGGAAGACACACACTAGGACTGTCGTGCAGTTCTGAGAGCCTGCTGTGGTGGGTGATGTGGATTTATACTAGCCCTCATCCACAGAGTTCTGGGATTTTCTCCAGCAGCCCAGACACAGAAGTATCGATCTAAACACACTTTCAATACTTTGACATCATTATCTAGAGATGACTGTGCCTTCCCAAGATTCCTTGATAAAGATATACTTCTAGTCACTTTTTGCTAAGCTGAGGTTTGGTGAAACCTCCTTTATAAAAAAGAGCTAGAATGTCATGCTAACTTGGCTCTCAAAAATGAAACAGAATTATTTTGCTTTCCTGTGCGAATTAATTCATTTATCTTATATAAAAATGAAGAACCACTTTCTGAGAATAATGAAAATCTATCATGTTGTCAATTTTGAGATTTAGGCTGCAAGAAAAACCCTTCTGTCTCAAAAGCCTCCTACACACACACACACACACACACACACACACACACACCACACACACACACACACACACTTTCTCATCATGAAGGAGGCCAAACACTCAGGTTAACTTTTCAAAATCTTGATTTTCAATTCATGGTGTTCCTTACCTTTGTCATCATGCATAGAAGTCTTTAGAAAATTAAGAATGGGAGGAGTCAGGAAACAAAAAATTAGATTGTCTAATTTTTATAGACAGAATTTAGGAAAGAATAAAAATACATAAAGAAGTAAGAAGAACACAAAAACCCAATTGTTTTCCTTGAAAAAGAGAAAATAATATAACAACACAAGGCATAAGGGCAATCATGTCTAAAAATGTTGCTTTGTGTTTCTGAATTACTAAAGACATAGATGTACTTTATTTAAAAATTAGAAAACAGGATTCTCATTACTTTGGCTGATTGAAGACCTATTATTCTCTTATCCTTCTCTAAATCTTATTGAAATAACAGAGGAATTCTATTTTTTAAATCTACAACAGTATTAAAAGAGCAGAGGGGTACTGACAATAGATCAAAACAGAAAGGGAATTTCCAAAAATACTGAGCACATGGAAATCGATCGATGGCAAATCCCAATAAACTAAAGTACCATCAATTACACACACACACACACACACACACACACACACACACACACACACACACGGACTTCATGAAAGTAAGTTATCCCAGCAGAATCTCATGATATCCAAAGATCAGAGGAGTAAAATGATTAGGCCATGGATGGTCAGCTCAGAAGACCATTAGCTTTAAAGACTGGTCCCCCAAAGTTGGACCCAATGAGCCATATCTCACTGTGTTCATTTCCTTGTGGACACCTCCCTCATCCGATGTGGGTGGCCTGGGACTCACATTAAACAACAGTATATAGAAAGGAGATCAGTTACCCTGCTGAAAAGATCACCGAGAAGAAACACGTGGCCACACGGAGAGGAAGACGTTCTGGAGTCACAAGGAGGGAGAGGACCCCAACCATGCTGAGCCTCGCCCTGCCAAGGCGCTGGCCTGGAAGTGATCCACCCTGTGTGCTTCAGCCCAGCTGAGACCCCAGAAAACTGCAGACCCAGACAGCAGGGCAGGGGCTAGAACAGCCCAGCTGAGTCTCGTCACCCTCAGAATCATGAGAGTAAATCATATGACTCTCTTAGGCGAGATTGGTGATGAGGAGATCCTCAAAGTGGAGTCTGTGCCCAGAGAAGCTGGGAGTTGCCCCAGCTAACTGACCACTGCCTTGAGAATGCGAATCCCTGGGACCCGAAAGCTTCTCACGTTCCCTAAAGGAGAGTTCATCTGAGTCCCACATCTCACTGGGCCCATAACATGAGTCAGAGCCTCCATCCTCAGAACTTGCTTCACTGCCAAGGTCACACACCATAGTCATCAATACCATTTGGCTTTCAATCTCGTCTATGAAACAAATAGTTAAAAATCTTCGAACGGTGGAGGAAAACAGAATGAAAGTGCAGTACCAGGCACAGAGGATAGAGAAATAATGGAAACATAGCAACGGTTTAAAATAAGTGAAATGAATGAGCTCACAGAATTACAATAGGATAGCCATTAATTAATTTTAAAACAGTTTTGGTGGAATTTATAAACATTAAAAGTATGATGTACAGGTTGAAAAATTTAATCAGAATAAAAAGACAAAGATGACTATCAAAACAGGAAGATGAAAAATTGAGAACATTTCCCAAAACTCAGTCCAAAGGAACAAAAATGCCAAGTGAGAGAAAAATGTAGAAGATAATGAGGACTGATTCAGAAGCTACAACACCATCTAGGAAAGTTTTCGGGTAAAAGCAAGATAATTGAAGGGAAAATTAATGAAGTCACTCTCCCTGTGTTGAAAATGTCTTGAGTTTTGTTTTGTCTTGTCTTATCTTATTGAAAGGGTTAACCAAGTGCTCTACAAGGAGAATGAAAAATGGCCCATTCCTAGATTCATCATAAAAGTGTCATCATAAAAGCGAAAATAGCAGTTACCTACAGGGAACAAAATAAGATTGGCACCAGCTGTCTTATCAGCAAAAAAAAAAGACCCTAGAAGATAGTGGAGCAATGTTTCAAGACCCAGGAAAAACAATTTTGTATCTAAAATTTCATACCTAGCCTAAATATCAATCAGGTGAAATAAGAACATTTATAGACATTCGGTGACCCAGAAAGTTTGTCACCCTTTTTAGAAGAGTAACTTGAAGGTTTACACTACAGAATTCAAGGGGGGAAAAAGTGAATCTAATAAAGAAAAAGATAGTGGCTATAAAAACATAATAGTGAGAAAAATGTCAAAAAATACAACTTTTAAAAAGCAGAATTATTTTTATAATATAGTCATTGTTGGTATTACATTTCAAAAGTTAAAAATATAATGCAAATGATAATATGAAACTGAAATTCTATATTACATCGACAAAGTATAGAAGACGGACAAGTAGGGATCATAAAAGAATGCCTTGCTGTATCTGGGGAAGCTGAAACTTAATATTAGACCCACAAAATCAAGACAGGATACTGAAGAAATTTTATTTTAAATAAAAGTACAATCCTCTTGGTTAATAGTATAAGCTCTCACACACTGAACAACTTAGCATCAAAATATATAAAATAAAATATAGAAAGCAGAATATGTCTAATATTCTAGCATGTGTAAAATATATAAATACGTTAACTATAAGCAAAACAATATAAAATAAAAATGGAAAAGCACAAGAAAGAAGCGTGTTCACAGCCACAGGGTGAAATGTTAAGCTACTTCTTAAAAAGTACAAAGTGGAAAATGAATGAGGAGACAAAAGATTAAATATCAACTTAAAAGCCTGATTGGAAAGGTATAAAGATATCTTTGTCCACAGCAAACGTAGAATGTGTGTTTTCAAACCCTTGTGGAATATTTATTTTCAAATATGCCCATGTTTTAGCACAGAGAGAAAACTCAATAGATTCCACAAAGTAGAAATCAGAGACCACATTTCTGAACCTAAAAGCAATGAAACTAGACGTGAGTAACCAAAGGCTGGCTCCAAAATGTCAACCTACTAAAAAATGTGGGACAGAAACTCTAAATAACTTATGAATGCAAGAAAAATTAAAAATTGAAATTAAAAATGCTAAGTAATGAGGGTATCCCATCTTAAACCCATGGGCATGGACAAAGCAGGCTACAGAGGAAAATTTAGAGCTTTGAGTGTGTTTTCAGAAAACAAGAAGAACTAAAAATAATTGACTAAACATTCAATTCAAGAAGTCAGAAAACTAAATCAAAAGTCTCAAGTAAATATAAAGAAGCAATTAATAATGATAAACACAGAGGCTCACATTTCTAGCACTGCCTGCTAGATTATTTGGACCACCCTCCCATTAAAATCAACGAAAATAATGCATAACTTTAATACTTCTTAAATGCATGAAAGGTTGTCAATACTGTAAAGTAATATCCGTGCAAAATCTAAACAAAGAAAGAACTCAGAGCATTCCAGAGCACCAAAATTCTTTCTCCCTGAGCAGTCTGGGTTTGGGTATCCCAATAAGGCAAGGGAGACAGAAATCAAGGATCCAGGGCCCACCCATTTTGGGGTATCACTAAATACCAACTTGGCATCATTTAGGACATTCAAATATAAATAATGCCCCATGATCCACCAATTCTGCTCTTAGGTATACACTCTAGAGAAACACCAGGACAATGGGAAGAAATGTGCATAGCTGTCCTGTTTTTAGTAACCAAAAAGTAAAACAAGCCAAATGTCCATCGACAGGAGACTAGCCAAATAACTTGCAACTTTTACAGTAGAGGACTTCATAGTACGAGACACGAACCACTGACAGCTGCACATCCCAACATGGATACACATACATTGTTGAGTGAAAGAAGCCAGCGAGGCAAAGGAAGATATTCAGCTTGATTTCAATCCAAAAGTTCAAAGTGTCAGCATCAAGAGAAACTAAACTGTATTGTCTAGGGACACAGACATAGGCAATCACCGTCACAAAAAGAAGTGTTACCTCCTGGAGGGCTGAGTCTGAAAGAACGTATAGAAAATTCTGGATGTTGTTAAGATTCTCGTTGTAGTCTGTTACAGTGTAGGCGCATTAATATGGAGTTTTTTTGTTCGCTTTTCTATAGGTAATTTTCACAATACAAAAAGAAGGGGAAAGTTAAGAAGTAATTAAGAAAGTATAAAATATTTCAACACTAAAAGTAGATGGAACAACAAACACAAAAGTGTTCTTAGAAAAGACCAGTAAAATGCCAAGAATTGTTGAGTCTGCTTGAGCAAAAACAAAGGAGACAAAAGAACCTTAGAAATTACAAAACCACACAAAAACACTCATGCTGCCAATTCTTAAGACAATGCAATGTATAACTTTGGACCAATAAATTCTGAATTTTAAACTTTTGATTAAATGGATAGTTTTTTTGTACAAAATCATGAATGCTCCACAATAGACTAAGAAAAGGTAGAAAACTGGAATGCATCAATATCTCCAAAAGAAATATAAAAAGGAACCATGCATATGTACCCCACCTCCCACAAATTCAACCAAACTTTCAACGCCCAGATATTTCCTGTACTATTTGAAGTGCAGGCCAGGCTTGGGAAAAGAATTATATCCTCTAACCTCTTCTCCTTAACAGCGTACATCTTTATTCCTTTTGCTTTCCTTTATTGTTTTCTAGCTTTTTGAGTTCTATATATAATTTGGTTATATCCATTTCTGGTGATATAGGTACATAATGATATAATTTTTCCTCTGAGTTTTAGTTTAGCCGTATTCTGTAGATTCCGATAGACTAAGTTTTCCTTATTATATCTTTTGAAATTCTGTAATTTTGTTTATTTCCCCTTTGACCCCAGAGTTGTTTAATAGATGATTTTGTTTTTCCAGGTGGAAATCCCTATTTGTTTTTTATTTTCTTACTAATTTCTAGTTTTATTGTATTTAGTCAGTGAAAGTAGTTTGTTTTAGATTTTTTGGAATTTATTGGGCTTTCTTTAATGACCTAAAATATGGTCACTTTTTTGTGAATTCACACTTAAAAAAAGGTATGCACCCTGTTATAGGAGTACAGAATTTGAGATCTCGTTACAGCATTCTCTACATAGTTTAGGTCTTCTATATAATAAATATGGCTAATATTATCCATACTGATTCTTCACTAGCTCAATCTATCTAAGACCAAGAGGGTAAACTGCCCTACTGTATGTGCCTGTCATTTCTCCTATGCTAGTGTGTCTCTGTGTATTTCTTCTTTCCTCTCTCATGGTTTCTGTTATATTAGCGTTGCTTCTGTGTAAGCTAATGCTAATAACTTTTAGATTAGATCTACATTGTAAATTGTGGTCTTCTGCATTACAAAATATCTATTTTATTTCTCACTTAATGCGTATTGCCCTGAGTCCTACCTAGTCTATGATAAAAGTCACAACCACTGCTTTCTTTCTGTTAGCATTTGTATGTTTACCCTTCTCAACTACTTTACATATCTCTTTCAGTTTTAAGTTATGTTTACTTTGTTAGCCAATCAGACACCTTTTCTTTTAATCAATGAGTTGAACCCTTCTGCATTTACTGATATGAACATACGTTTCATGGAAGTTCCTTCATATTGTTTCATGAGATAGACACGTATGTTTGGAAGAATGCAAGTAGGTACATGTGTATGTCATGATCCAAACACGAGGATGTACAAAGTCCTTCACTTTTTTGTTTTTTGTAGTCTTTTTCTTAAAACTATTCTATTTTTCTTAAAACTACTTCTTAAAACTATTCAAAAAATTAGCTGGGCGTGGTGGCTCAGTCTGTAATCCCAGCACTTTGGGAGGCAGAGGCAAGAGGATTGCCTGAGCCTGGGGGTTCAAGACCATCCTGGGCAACTTGGTGAGATCTCATCTCTACAATAATCATAAAAACTAGCTGGGTGCTGTGGCATGTGTCTGTAGTTCCAGTTAGTTGGAAGGCTGAGAAGAAAGGATTGACTAAACTCAGCAGGTCGAGTTGCGGTGGCCATGAGCGTGCCACTGCACTCCAGCCTGGGCGACAGAGCAAGAATTCGACTCAAAAAAAAAAAACTATTCTGTTGCTTATTTTGGTATTTAAGAAGGCTTATATTTTTCTTCTAGTGTTTCTCTCATTATTAATATTGTTGTATGACAGTCTTAGTCTCCTTTTTCATTAGATTGGTCAGCAATCTCAATCCAGATTTTTTAAGAAAAATGGGCCCTAGGGCATCAATTAGGTGACAAAATGACCTATCTTTTTTTTTGAGTTGGAGTCTCACTGTCGCCCAGACTGGAGTGCAGCGGCCACTCCCAGCCACCGCAGCCTCGACCTGCTGGGCTCTGGCGATCCTTCCAGCTCAGCCTTCCAAGTAGCTGGAACTGTGGGCACACGCTACCACGTCCGGCTAATTTTTTGATTTATTGTAGAGATGAGGTCTCGCCTGCCCAGGCGGGTCTCGAACCCATGGACTCAGGCAATCCACTCACCTCAGCCTCCCAAAGGCACGGGACGACAGGCTGAGCCACCGAGCCCAGCTCAAAATGACCTATCTTAAGCATCCAATTGGTACATAGATATTACTAACCTTGACAGAGGAAGAAAGTGAAACCATTTTTTGTGTGGCTAAATTTCTTCCAGAATCCTGATTGAGAATATCTGTCTTATGAAAACTGACATTAACTAGTAACTTTGTCTCTTTCCGGTTTCTTTTCCCTGCTACCTAATTATAAGACACTAGTATTTCTGTTCATCTTCATACTTCTAATATACAGAAGATTCTCCTACAATGCTTGATCTATCAGCTGCATGCAATATTATTTACTCTTGGGACAATCAGCGAGGCTTTCTGCTTTCTTGTAACTCTTTATCTTCTCACATTTTTTCTCACATCATTTTTACATTGGCAGAACATAAAACACATAATATTTCATCACCTTTATTCCCATCTTTTCGTCCTAGCTCTCAGTTAATATATTGAATGGCTTCTCCAACACTTATGTCAAAACTTTTCTAATCATTTTCTAATTGTCTGAATTGCATTCTCTAGTCAAATCCCTGGGAAGGGCTCACGGAACATGTCCTGAACACCGGATTGCTTATTGCAGTTTATACGTGACCTTTATATTTGAAGGAAAGCTGGATTGGATGCGAAATCTTTGGAACGTATGTTCTTTCCTTGATATTCTTGAAAATGCTGCTTTCCTACATAAAATGTTTCTGTTGAGAAGATTGATGTCAGTTTCATTTTCTTCCCCTTACAGGTTATTCGGATATTTTGCCTGGATTCTCAAAGAATGATTACTTAGTTTTGAAGTCCAATGCCCTTGCTAGAATATACCTAGGAGTTTTCCATTTGGGGTCAGTTTGCTCATATATGTAGTGTCCTTTTCAATATGTAAAAATCTTCTTTTATCTCAGAAGTTTTATTAAATTATAATTTATATTTTTGTTTTGTTTCCTTGCTTTGGTTTTTATCTCTGGAGACTCCGTAAGTGTATTTTGGATCTTCTTTGGCTATTCACCCTTTTCTTTTAAATTCTTTTCATTTCTTTTTTTAATTTCTATTAGGTTTTCTTCACATTTTTCTCTATCCTCTTCTGAGCCTTTATGTTCACATTCATTATTGTGTATATTCTAAGTCTTTATTTCCGATTTTTTTCTTTTTTTTCTTCTAAATTCTTCCTGAGAGAAGTCATTTCTTATCCGATCCTTTTCTTCTTCTGCTTCACTTCTCAGATCTGATAATTTTGCTTTGTGCTGTTCTTTCAAAGTTCCAACCCTAGTTGATGAAGTTTAGTTAATTTTGAATAGTATGTCAAAATTGTGCCCCTGTGATATTTTTCTGGTGTGTCACTACTCTGTGCCACAATATTGAGTGTATTTTCATGTCTCTTGTGATACTCTTGCCTGGAGTTTAATCACATTCCTTTTGGGTTGCCCATGTTTACATTGCTTAAATAAGATGGGTTTTTTTTTTCTAGCTTTTTAGGACGAGGGTCCCTGAATGGGATTTAAATGGGCAGGGTAGCAGTGCCAGCTTCAGGACTCTGGTGTTACTGTGAATGAC
Source organism: Cephalopachus bancanus (assembly GCA_027257055.1). Lineage (NCBI taxonomy): Eukaryota > Metazoa > Chordata > Mammalia > Primates > Tarsiidae > Cephalopachus > Cephalopachus bancanus. The sequence continues at coordinate 3,187,900 of JAPVLO010000169.1, read as the reverse complement.
TCCAAATAGGATAACCCTGGTGGAGGAATGCTTCTACTCAGTTTTGGGTTCCCTGCGGGGCTGCAGGTCTTATTTTCAAGACGGTGCTCTTACCCATAGACCCTGGATTGGGATATACCCTGTTCACTGGGAGAGGCTCCCTTTGGGCCCTTCCTCCCTTCTGCACGACCCTTCTGTCTCCCTCACCCACTGTCCTCCTCTACTCATCTTGGCTTCAGATTCTGGGATTCCCCTCAGAACGTGGCGCTAGCCCTGAACATGTCGGCCAGCACTTCTGAGATTCCCGAGTGTGGCCCCATCACCCACAGAGGCAATCATTTCTGTACTTGCCAGCAACTCTGAGTCTCAGAGGACTCTCAGCCTGGCCAGTGGTGGCTAGATTCACACATTCAGAACGAGGTCCCATCAGTGTCCACAGATCACAGATACACAGCCCCTTCCGCTCTCTGCACGCCTCAGTCACGCCGTTGATCTCTGTCCTCGCTCAGGGCCATTTGGCCACAGTCACCCAGACTTTGGGGCTCAGCAGGGGTTTCCCCACCATCTAGCTTTTGTTGTCTGTAATTTTATTATCTTTTACTGCTTTATATTGTTTATTTGGGTTTCAGGAAGCATCTTGGAGGTTAAAAAACCACACCAAAGGCGTTTCTTCAAGGCCACAGTTGGATAGATTTTAAAATGTTGATGGAATTGGCTGTCCTCTAAAAATCTTTTAATACTCCACAATTTACTTAAGAAAATACAGCAAACTTATCTATAAAAATCACCATATTGATGCTGTCCATCCAGAACATAGTATATTTCTTTATTTGTTCAAATTTTACTTTTTTCTTTCTTAGAAAAAAATGTGTAGGTTTTTTTTCCTACAGGTTCTATATTATTTTTCCTAATAGTTTTTTCTAAGTACTTTACATTCCATATTGTTTTTGTAAATAGAAATTTCTTTTCCCCTAATTGTGCTGATTATAGCTGATACATGATTACCATTGATTCGTATATATTTATTTAGGCCCAATACTCTTTTATTATATATTTATTTGGCTGGCTATGATAAAAGATAAAATAGATTTTTAGTACAAAGATAAGAATCAAACATTTTTGAAATGAAATATCAACGGGGAATTTAAAAAATATTCTTTCAATGATCAATTTTTAATTATGGCTTAAGTCAAAGGATTTTTTATTTTATGGTTTATGTTCATAATCTTTCTTCAGGTAAATCACAACTGATTTAATCAGGAGAATTCATCATGGTCTGAAATATCTTTGAAAATGGCATAATTCTTTGTAATAACACATTGCTCTTTGAGATCTTACAAATGGTCCTTTTGGAGATGTTCTAAGAAATTGTATCTGTTTCTAATCGGGTATTGGAATATGAACCAAAGTTTGCATATTAGAAAAAGAAATTCTTTGGAAAACTCGGTCTGCATGGTTCTGACTATAAAAATTCTGTGACTCAAATAATGACAACACTTTGGATCACATGAGAAACCACCATCTTCTCAAAGAAGACCCAAAGAAAAGGTGTGTGGCTTTTGGATCCAGTGTCAGCAGCAGCAATCCTGGGAGTGCTTTGGGGTCGCCATCTTGTTTGTGTGGGTGGCCTGAAAAGGAACTGTCCCCAGGCAGGGAGGAAGCTAATTCTGGAGTGGGCGAAGAAAACAACAAGAAGATGCTAAGAAGATGAAGAGCAGAGGTGGGAGGGGAGACAATGACGGCCATGGATCCCAATCTGCCAGTACAGAGTCAGACAGGAACACCTCAGCTTATCCAAGGCATGGGATTGTCTCGGTGGGAAGGAGCCACGGTAGTCAATTCAACCGTATGGACAACACCTAAAATAACAGCTGCCAATAAATCATTGGGTTTGGCTTCCAGGGTTCATCCTGAATCCGGAAACGACTCACAATATCTCCGTAGAAACCTATTCCTCCTCTCAGGTTAACAAACCATGATCACCCAACCGGGAATCCCAGACCCATTAACCCTTCTTAGCCATGTGGTGCATAGCTAGTGAGTTTCCTCAGCTAGGAAACTAAACGGTTAGGCTAGATGAGCTCCCATGATTCATTGCATCTGCGACATCCCACCAGCCTCTGAAATCCATACCGGAATTTCACCTATCCAAATTCATTCATCCGTGAACTCTACATTGACCACAAACAGACACCAAGACCTTATGCAAGCCAGTGGATTTAAAAGTAAACAGAAAACAGGGGAACAGTAAGGCGAATGATCACAGGTTTCCTTTCGAGGTAAGAGAAAGGCTCCAAATTAGACTGTGGCAATAGTTACCCAGCTCCATAAATATACTAATAAATAACGGAACTGTACATTTTGAAAGGGTCAATTTTATGGTGTACAAGTTAGGCCACAAGAAAGTCTTTTTTTACAAAAAAAGAATAAGCAGAAAGGAGGTCTTATCCTACAACGCCTGCAGAAGGGTAAACAAGACAGGACAGCCGGAGGTGTCACCTGAGATGGCGAAGGGCGTCCCTCTGGGGAGAGTCACACACTCCACAGCCTTGGAAGTGGAAGTGCCGGCAGTGCCCCTGACTCGGCAGTGAATTGGGATCTCTCAAACATTTCTTTTTAAGTCACACTCTCTTCCTCTGGGTCAAGGCCCACACGGACACTCACTGGTAAAATAAGAGCCAACTTCTGTCTCTGGGGCGGGCCTCTATCTGGCCTGGCAAGCATCCAAAACGTTGTCCAAGTTGAGAGGCAATTCCCCTCCTCTGCTTCTCTCTCACACCCCCTGGGAAAACCGTACCAGGAAGGTAAGCCGTATGGGTAACGGTACACAAGAATCCTAAAATGGCTACTAATTACGACGTTTGCAATTATTTCGAATTTTGATTTTCATAATAACTCTTCACGGTTGTGTTGACCAGAGGGAAATTTTATTCCCAAATGTGCCGGTGTCAAATTTGTCATTATCTTTCAGGGAAAAAAAAAAGAAAAATCAAATGAAAAAGCTTTTAAAAAGAGATAAAGTTTACTCATTGAAAATTAGAAATGAATATTTATTGTCAGATCTCTGTCTAGATTAAAACCTTTTATTTAACACCAGTTGAAAGTGTAAATTATTCACATGTTTACATTTCAATGACTTCCGTTCTCTAATGATTCCATTTCTAGAGTGTATTAGTGGTAAGATAATGAAATGCCTCATCAGCTTGGAGTCTTAAGCAAACAACTGACTTCAACTTTTTCAACAGTGAATAAAGAAATAGAGTGGTCTCCAACAATTTATTTAATCAAGTTAGAGCAACACTCTGCTAACTTCCCAAAGCACAGCACTGAAGGGAGTCCTGCCAACAGGCAATGGAAGTGCGTTTCAGCCTCCCGTCAACATGCAGTGGGACCGTGATAACAAATATACTGCTCTCACACAAATCATGGTTTTTGGCAAGATTTATCTCTCCCAGAGGGGAGAATTGGAGGGAAAAAAAGAGAGAGAACCCAGTGCTGTTCACTTCGTCAGCAAAGATGAGCTCTTGCTATTTGAACGACTTATGTAATCATTTACTCCCTTAGGTTATTGCTTAATATTGGGGAATTTTATTATTAATAAAAATAATAGCTTATCTGTTTATAGTGCTTTAGGTTTACAAAACACTTGCACATATGTATCCTATTCATGAGCTGTACTCTTTCTGGAATAGTGGGACAATATATATATATTTAGAGAGAGAGAGAAATTTGTGCATTGAAATCCAAGAATTTTACTGCACACATTTGCTTTCCAAACAATTCTATGCAGATGTTTTACAATTCCTTAAGTGGCACCATGTTGTCCATACATTTCTATGACATTTTACACATTCCTTTATTTAATAAATCTCTATGTCCATGGAAATAACAAGAGGTTTTTTTTGGGGGGGTGAGAGGGGGGGTTGCTGGGTTTTTTTGTTGTTTTGCCATGCCAAGCATAACTGCTGGCCTTGAACAGACCAGAGGAATGCTTTCCTTAGAATTATAATAGGCATGTGGTTAAGAAGTTAAGACTTAATGACTACATTCAAAATATTTACAATCTAACAAGAAAAACAAAACATTCATGAAATGAAAACTAACAAAACATGGTAACAAGCAGGAATGACTAAGTGAAAGATAGAGAAGGCTCTAGAAGCATTCCTCAGAAGGAGAAGTCATTACAGCCTGGATAAGCTGAAGAAGTCCTTGCCAACTGCCTCTAATGTCACTTAGGATTTGGCTGCTCAGAGAACACAGAGAGGGAAGACACCCTCTCAGGTGGCAGAGAGGTGCAGGAGGAAATCCTCAGGGCAAGAGGTACCAGGCGTCTGGGGTAACAGCTTCTGGCCTCAGCCACGTGGGCCACGTATTTTGAGTCAAACGAAGAGTAAGGGATAAATGTGAGCATAGACCTGCCGTGACTGTAATCTTGAAGCTGGTCAGAAGTCGGGGAAAAAAGAAAGAAAAGAAAATTCGACCTTTTAAAACAATATTTTATCATGAATCATCCGACTGTGTGAGATGAACTGAATGAGAAAGAACTTTGGGTAAGGAAGACCAACGGAGACAACCTGCCCATCGCGTCAAGGGAAGGTGATTGAGCCTTAAATGATGCTGGCAGCAGTATTGGGACGGGCAGGGACAGCTGTGCGCGCTCTAAGGGAGAGGAAAAGACAGGACCCCTTGATCGTCACCGTGTCAGAGGCGAGGAAGGGAAGGAGAAAAGTTGGCTCGGAAGATCCCAACCCAGGTGCCTGGGAAAGAAATGCTAACGTAGCTGAGGGAGCCGTCAGGCTGGCTTGGTTGGGGGGAGTTGAAGGATTGGGAGGTGACCGTGGACACCTTGGAAGAATGTGTGCAAGATAAGTTGGGGCAGATTATCCGCACAGGAGTGACATCTGAAGCCACAGGAGCAGAAGAGAACTCAGCCAGGGAGAGTGCATGCCAGGACCCAAGCTCAAGGAGCGCTTTGTCGAGAGGCCTGAGAGACGGGAGATGGGCCAAAGAGGGGAGGGGTAGGGGACTCAACCACACAGGCCTGGGGTTCCCAGAGCTGCAGGAAAAAGGGTGACTGGAAGTCAGCAACTAGAAAAAGTACCCCTCTCGTGCTGCATGTAATCCCACTTATTCTATTTGGGGTGTAGATGTTGATTTCAATTTTTTTGCCCTCAGATTGACTTGTGGACCCTTTAAATTGCGTATGACATCACGTGTAAAATAAAATCTTCCAGAGTAAGAAATTCTGCAGTCATTTCCTTGCTTGTTAACAGGCAGCATTTTATTTCATAGGATATGCAAGGCATTTAGTGTCTTTCCTCTGAGCTCCCATGAAATAAATTTGGCCAAAGGAGCTCTATCCCAGGACGTCTCTTTAATATGCAGCAGATTCTTTCCACTTGAAAAGAAAAATTGCCTTCCTCAAATAGAGCCGGTCCCTGTCTGGGATCTGTATCCTGGGCTTCCCTGACACAATCTAGGGCCATGGCCATTCTCTCCTCCCCTTCCTGCAAGATGTCCCTGCAGCACTGAGCACAGCATGACTCCTCAGACAGGATTCCTCTCTGCTCAGGACGTTCTGCTGGCAGTTCCACCAGCATCCACTCGCCCCTGACATCACCAGAATCAAGTCTGGATTATTTGTTATGTGACCTTCTCTTCCAAAGCTCTGCTCTTGGTCCTTACTTCTTCCAGCCTTTCTGAAGATCACATGATTCTCCCCAGGCTGTTACCTGAAGCTTTGACTCAGAAAACCATCTGCATGTAGCATCCCATGTAGCATCCCAAGCTGTCATCAGGGGTCAAGCCCACAGTATCTCCTAGAGCCACCTCTGTGTGTATTATTTATACACCATGCACTTGATCATTTTCTAGGGAAGGCTTCTTTGGCAGAGCCAGACCCGAGGTACAGGGTCAGCTATTTAGTCTAACCCCTAGGTCAAGGTTCTTCCCCTTACATTATTCTCTCTTGCTGGGCATGGCCAGGATATATTATTTAAAAATGGTTGCAAAGCAATTTTGAAACTTTTTTGAGGAAGTCAAGAAGCCGGAATCTCTTGGTGAGGTGTAATTCACAGTGAGGAAATTCGTTATTTTTGGACAAGAACAATCTCTAAAGATATTACTGGGCCCATAGGGAATGGTCTTCCATTTCCTTAAACTGACCCTGTAAGTTAATATTGGGGTCGCCTGTAATAGTTGGCTTGGGAAAAGGACGCTGGATCCTTTTCCATGGACTTCTTCCCTGTTCTCATGGTCATGATCCACTCTGCCTTCCGGCCTCAATTCTGCCTGGTTGCTTCTTTCCACACAGACACTTCCCTCATCTTGTCTCCCTTCCAGCTAGGGTGACCCGGCATCCCAATTTTTCCAGTGCAATCTTGGTTATTACCTGTTATTCCAGCATGATAATGAACAGAGACTTCTTTCATTTTCGAAAGTTGGTAATAAATTATAAGGTCGCTGCTTAAAGCTCATTCAACAAAGAGCTAGATGTGTATTAGACCAGTTAATCAAGAAGTTTGTAGATTTTTTTTTCTTCTACCAATCAGCAAACCCCTTCTCCAGACCCTACTTCTTGCAGGAAGCCAGATGGTTCTAGTAAGGACCTCACCCACTCACCCGAGTTGTCAATGACAAGGGCTAAGCCCCTGTGCATTCAAGTCAATAGATGTCCTTTCTAATGCAGCGACACCAAGATGACACACCAACAAAGGAGAATCCTAACAACAGAAAATGCCTTCACCGCCTGTCAGCTCTTCCTCTCCTTCATATTTCCTACTTACACAGATCTGCAGTTTTGCACTATGACTTTCGTTAAGCTACTGTTTATACCCTGGACTTGAATTTGTGCTTCGACAAATTTTGAATTTTGCTGATTCTTCATTCTGCATTGCTTCCTCTACTCTCTCATGTTCTACCTTCAATAATTTGCTTAACAAATAGGTTTTCGCATTCATTTAAGAAATACGCATTTTGCTGGAACGGAACTCTCTGTAAATATTGGCAATACAATCACAATGAATGAGACGGACAGGGTCTCTTTTTAGTTATAGTAAGTCCAGAAGGGAAATTGATTTAAATACATAGTTATTAAACCATAAATGTGATCAGCGCTGCAAGGAAAAACACAGAAAGCTCTCTGACCCGAAGGCTTACTCCATTTTTGGGATGGAAGGAGGAGTTAGAAAAATCATTTAAAAAGATTTAAATCATGGGTGAAAGTTAGCTAGGAACAAAAAGGGAGGTGTGGAAGTCACACAAGATAAAAGGAGCAGCCAATATAGGGACTGTGAGATAAGTACCATGTAGGGGCTCTGGAGAAATTGTAAGAAGAGATGAAAGTGGCTAAGGTGATGGTGCATGCCTGGTCAGGGAGTTTAAGCTTTATCCTAGGGGTGGTGGGAAGGTTTTAAGCAGAGGGGTGGTCATCGGATCTGCATGTCTAAAAGATCCCTCTGGTTGCTGGGAAGACAGATAAGGTGACGAGGACACACGTGACCGGGAACCATCTGTGAGGCTCTGGGAGAAGCCCATGTGAAACGTGCTGGGAGTGGGGTGAGCATGGTGGCAGAGTGGATGTCAAAAGACAGAGCAACTGGAAACACACTGAGGGAGTAGAAGCGTGGAATCTTTATACAGTCTTTCTCGCAGGGCCCAGGGGGAAACAGTGCTGAAATGAGCATGCAAAAGAAAACAAGATGGCAGGAAGGTCATGCATTCTGTTTCGACTCTCTCAGCTAAAGATACTTATGCAGCATCCCCAGGGCGCTGCGAATGAGGTGCAGAAGCTGCGAGTCTGGATCTGGGACATGGGATGTGAATTGGGGGTAACTTCTTTGTCAACCACTGAAACCCTGGGCTTAGATGAGGTCACCAAGGGGCATACGTAGACAGAGACGAGGAAACGGGCTTGAGCACTTCCAAGGTCTAATGTCATGGAGAGACAGATCCAGTAAAAAGAGAAGCAGGAAAGATCCAGGAATGAGGAGACCTGAGAAATGGTGTTTAAGATGAGAGGGGTCAAGGACAACCATTGGGTGTCACGAGGGTCAGCAAGAGAAAACAGAGACTCATCCGAGAGATATCTATGGGGGTGGTGGAGGTGTACAAATTAGGATGAGCCTGAGACTGGCTCCAGAAAGGACAGAAATAGGGCTCCCAGTGAGAGGGGATATGGGGCCCAGGGAGAGTTATTTTGTTTTGATTTGTTTTGTTTTAATGGGTGGTGGGTGCGCATGGAAGGGGTGGAAATTTTAAATGAGAGGAAGCAGAATATGTTTCAGTCCTGATGGAAAGGATCTAGCACAGAGAAGAGAGCTGAAAAAATAGAACAGAAGGAATAATTCGTGCTTTTACTGAGAAAGTAGTTAAAATGGAATCCAGGGCCATGGAGAAGAGGGACGCTTCCTCCATTCTCAGGAGGAAAAGCTAATCAGAATCCTTCCCTGGGATTTTCTGCCCACAAGGCAGTAGGGGAGAGTCCTAGGCAGTGATGCTAACAGACGCGGAGATCATACACTGCAAATGGTCAATGACTGCTTCTTAAATAGCTGTGCGATTAATTACTACTCCTATCTTTAACAGCTCTAAACTGTAGTTTGGGAAATGGAATGCCCTTTTTTTTTTACAACTTACTGTCTTCAGCATCATCTAAATCTCCTCTGATTAAATGTAACAGATATGGGGGCTAACTAGAGTTATTCAAGTTGCAGAGTATTGTTTTTGTTAGTATTCTAGTGAATCTTTAGCCCTTTGGGTATTTCATTGCTACCTACCTCAAAAAAAAAAAAAAAAACAGATTTACTAATGCCTGTGATATTGGGAAGGGTGGTGCCATAGCAATGAGAAATTCTTTTAGAGATTAATTTCCACTTGCTCTCAATCTTAGGCTACTCTGTAAATATTTAGAGCAATTTTACCACTGTCCAGAGCTGTCGCTCTTATTACTACATTGCTGTTTGTATCACACTGTGCAAAAAGCTCTTAAATACATCATCACATTGGATACAATAACTCCAGGAACACATCCTAGGCTTCTGTCACTGCCGCTGGGGTTGAACCCCCCCCCCCATGCGAAGCCCCCAGGCTCAAACTTTCCTGCCATGAGATAAGGGTCAAGACAGAGAATACAAATATGGAGTCATTGGTTTCTCTACCCTTTGAAAACTTATTTTTCCTCTACTCATTTCATTTTGGCGAGTTATATACTCAGATCCACATGTAAATAAATAAATAAAGTGCAGTGATTGGGATAGTGGTTATATCAGATAAACACGGGGGAAATTTTGCTACCAAAGGGACTATCAGTCACAGCACTTGGCCCATCAGATCAGGGCTCTGGGGAGGGCATGAGGAATTTTAACTTTGCTGCAAGCGTATATAGATGCAAAACAGCTCTTTGCTTCCAAGGATCTGTCACTGGCATTAGAGTGAAACTAAACAAAAGTCATTATTTTTTTCTTTGTGTCTGCACTTTAGAAAACTATTCATCCAACATTTTCAAGATCCAAATGTAGCTTGGATATTTAATGCGAATCTATATCACAGTATAACTAGCATTTCAATTGGTAAACGCAAGGCACAAAGATGCATGTGTTCTGTTACGTGTTTGTATAAAGCACGTTTTTCACGAATGAGGTTGTTTTGGAGAAAACAGCACTTAGCATTTTCGGTGTGTTTTTTTATGTCTCTGCACAAATACTTACTCTTTTGATCCCGACTATCCATTTCAGCTGCAAAATATCTGGAACCTCTTTCGTTAATAAGTCATTTTTCTTTCTTGTCATTGTTAAGTTTTCTTTTTTTGGCTTTTTGTGGGTAAGTTAGGTGGTTCTGACTGTTTTAAATCAAGTTACAGAATGTAGTGTAAAGTCAATCCAACGTAGCTCCCAAACTGATAGACTTTTAAGTGCATGTGACTTTTCGTTAACTACAGACAGTGACTTTGCAAAGAGTAAAATAAGCTCTTCAGTTCTCAGTAAGGCGGAACTCATTAGACTGAGCATTCACTTGGTCACATTATCCTCACTCTTGTCTTCCTGGAAATAAACACATTTACTGTACACAATAACTAAACCAACATTTTACCCTCTTGCATGCACTTGCTTTTTAATTTAGGAGAGTCTTGAAAAACATGGAGCAGCAGGATTTTGGCATGCTCTTCAGAATGTACACAAATAAATCTTTTTCAGCTAATCTCCAAGGGTTTTAGGCGAAACTTTGTGAATGCCAAAGCAGAAAGCTAAAAACAATTTCTGGTTTGTTTGTTGAGCCAAAAAAGTGGACATCGTGTCCAAAGTACAATTTGAGGAATTTTTTTTTGTATTAAAGAATTTAGTCATGTGCATTTTCAACTCAAAGAATTTGTCTGCAGAGTTTCCCAGACATGTAGTACTTCTCCAACTTTTAACTCTTAGAGAAAGTCAAACAGAACAGGCTCTAGGAAATAATAATGTTTCTGTGGGGGCTTTTGGAGAAAAGAAGATCATGAGTCCAAGTACATTCAGGTATTCTCTGAAAGGGTTCAAAATTACGAAAACAAGTGCCATGGGCACAGTTTTGTCTTTTCTCCAAATGCTCACCAACTGTTTCCTTCTGTTAATAGGGACTGGTATCACCACACGGCACAGACTGCATGGTCCATGAGTGTCTGCTGAATAGAAAATACAAAAGCCAGAGATGCCTAATTGTGCTGACTTTTAATAATCAATTTTTCCTGTCTGTTAAAAAAATGCATACATGTTGCAAAAACGATGTTTAAACGTGAAAAGAAAAAAAAGGAAATGGAAACTCATAGCAGCCTACTCATCCCTAAGAGAAACTTATTCTCTTCTCCACAGTTGACCTAAATCTCCTTTGTGGCTCTCACATTTTCTAACCAGCTTCATTATTTCCTCTTCTGAAGTCTGATCTTCCCACACAGAGAGGAGACTGTTTGTTGGATGTATCTTTACATCCTTCACTGCCAAGTACAAGGTACCAAGTACAGTGGCTACACTTGGAAGGCACTCAGCAAATGTCTGCTGAGTAAATAATCCCATTATTCTAATTTTCCACATGTACTGGCTAACACTATAGATAGAAACTCACAAACATGTCCAACAAATGCATTTAAACTCCTCCCTTCAGGTCTTCTGAAAGGATGGAGGCCCTCATACAAATATTTTAAAGTCGTTGATGTTAGTTCTAAATACCATGAAAGATTTCCATAACATGTTTGTGTAACGTGCATCGGTCGTATTTGTCCACTTAGGTCTTTATCCGAACATCTGGTTTTCTGCTGTGAGCCTCCCTGTGGCTGGATAGAAGCCACTTTGAAACCTGGAAGCAAAGCCTGATATTCCCTAATTATCTATTTTTCCCTCAAATAGAAATAAAATGGACTGTAAGAAAATTTGGCCATGAGTCATTTTGTAGACTGCTCTGATAATCCATTTTAGCCCAATTTCATCCGTTCAATTGAACTTACATCGGAGAAATTTGGACAGTTAAAAGAGAAGCCCATCATATAACAAACTGGTTTTATTTCGAGGTGATGACTGTTACAGAATCTTCACCACAGACTGTAGGCCGGCCCAGCATCGTCTGGCCTGGCTGAGACATCCCTCTCTCACCTTTCTCCATCTGCATCTTGCTCTTCGCAAGCCAACCACACCAGCATACGACCAGCAACTCCAGAATGCCATGCTCTCTCATACCACAGAATATTTTGCACATTTCCTTCTTTGCCTAAACACTCCCTTTCACCACACACTACCCTACATTGACGTTACATCTCAACTAAGGGCCACTGGCTCTAAAAAACTATTCCTGACACTTACTCAAGGTTAAGTTCCTTTGTTATACATTCTTGTAGAACCAGTCATTTCCATTATCTCACAGCACTTGCTTTGTAGCTTATAATTATGCATATATGGCTGTGATTATTTGACCACTGTTTGTCAGTGACAACAGTTTCATGGCTTTATGGGACTGGAGGTCCTGCCTACTTTTCCCCACAAAGGACACATTCATATATTTATTGAAATAATGCATGATGAAGAAAAAAGGAATGGACAGCCAAAATGTCTCATAATCTACTTTGTCTTCAAGAAAGCTCACATTCTCATTCATGACAACAAATATTATACATTCTTTTTTCTCTTCAGCTTCTGACATTTTTTTCCCTTCTCTAGCTCTCCTATGATGACTTTATCATATGCTTCATGAAGAATACAGGAGCCAAACCCATATCCTGTCATCTTTCCACCACCAAACCTGTAAACCAATGTAAGTTTGTTCTCATCTTTTCCTAAAAACAGATGGAACAATAACAATGAAAGAGCAAAATGTCAAACTTAAATCCAACCATATAATAATTATATTAAATGTAAATGGACTAAAAATTACAATTGAAAAGTAGATATTGTAAGATTATAGATTGGAGGAGGGATGGTGAGAAGCACCAAGACCCAACTATATTATGTCTAAAATAGGTGCATTATAAATATAAAGACACAAATAGTAGAAAATAAAAATATAAAAACATAAGTTATTCAAATGACAAACATAAAAAGAATGAACTAGCTGGGCTCAATGGCTCAGCCTGTAATCCCACGTCTTGGGAGGCTGAGGTGAGTGGATTGCCTGAGCCTGCGGGTTTGAGAGCCGCCTGGGCAACTTGGTGAAACCTCATCTCTACAATAAATAAAAAAATTAGCCAGGTGTGGTAGCGTGCGCCTGTGGTTCCAGCTACTTGGAAGGCTGAGGTGGAAGGATCTCCAGAGCCCAGGAGGTCAAGGCTGCGGTGGCCAGGAGCAGCCACTGCATTCCAGTCTGGGTGACAGAGTGAGACTCCAACTCAAAAATAAATCAATCAATAAAAATAATAAAAAGAATGAACTGACTATGGCAGGCAAAAGATCCTTTAGTATGTTACTTTTAGACAGGTGAAAGAGACAAAGAAAATTAATATCACCAGCAATTTAAAATGATATTTCATAATGGCAAAAGGGTCACTATATAATAAAGATATAGCAATTATAAATGTATGTGCTCCAAATGACAGCACTCAAAAATGCAGAAAACTGACAGAAAAAAAGGGATAAATAGGCAAATCAACAATCACAGTCGGAGAGATCAATAATCTATCAGTGGTCTATAGAACAATTATATAAAGTATCATAAATAAATAGATCTCACATGTATAGATATTAGGTTGACATTTATAGACTAGTATAATCAATAGCAACAGAATCATTTCAGTTGCATATAGAATGCTCAGTAAAGATATACCACATACTGAGGTACAAACAAGTCTCAATCTCAATAAACACAAAGAGACCGATATTCTACATAGTATTTGTAACCACAACAGAATTATATTTGAGACAGAAAAATAAGATATATTTTAAGCATCCCAAATGTAAAAATTCAAGAAGAAAAAAGTCAAAGGGGAAATTAGAAAATATTTTGAACTAAATGACAGTGAAAATACAGTATATCAAATTTTTGGCTCATAACAAAAGCATTAGAAGAGGGGAATGTATAGCTTTAAATGCTGATGTTAGAAAGAGGGAGAGCTGGGCTCAGTGGCTCAGCCTGTAATCCCGAGCCTTGGGAGGCTGAGGTGAGTGAATTGCCTGAGCCCGCGGGTTCGAGACCCACCTGGGCAACTTGGGGAGACCTCATCTCTACAATAAATCAAAAATATTAGCCGGGTGTGGTAGCGCGCGCCTATAGTTCCAGCTTCTTGGAAGGCTGAGGCGGAAGGATTACAGGAGCCCAGCAGGTTGAGGCTGCGGTGGCCGGGAGCGGCCACTGAACTCCAGTCTGGGTGACAGAGTGAGACTCCAACTCAAAAAAAAAAAAAAGAAAGAGGGAGAAAGAGAACTAGGATCAGAAATCTATGTTTCTATATTTAAAAGCTATAAAGAGTCAAGTAACCTAAAATTTAAGTAAGCTGAAAGAAGAAAATTCTAAAGGTAAAAGCAAAAATTCAATCAAATGGAACACTGGAAACAATGGAATTAACAAAATGAAAATGTGGCTCTTGCATAGATTAATAAAATTGATAAAAAACCATCCAAGATTTATCAAGGGATAAAGAGAGAGAAAATAATTTTACTCATATCATAAACAAAATCGATGACATGACAAAAATTCTACAGACATTAAAGGAATAATAAGAAAATGGCATAAACAATTTTTTTGCCAGTATCAAAACTGGCATTTGATAGAAAAGATTTTCTGAAGAGTCTATTTCCATCGAAGTTTTAATTTGTACAAGTGAAACTCTCAAGAATAAAATGAAACAAAGTCATTAAAAGTAGAGTAAAGATGCCAAAAATTCTTAACAAAATGTTAGCAAGTATAAATATATTATTAAATAAATGAATAATACATTATGGCCTAATGGGGCTCATTCAGAAAAGGGAAGGTTAGTTTAACATTTAGAAGATCATTTCAAGGTTGTAGAAAAAAATCCAATATAATATTGTTGATTAAAAACTCTCAGTAAACACAAAATAGAATGGAACTTTCTCCATCTGAGAATGGAATCTATGTTGCACCTGAAATCATACTTACTGATGAAAAACTAAATTTTCTCCTGCTAAGGTCAGAAATAACACAAGAACATTCACTCTTACCAATTCTATTCAGTGCCGTGTAAGATTTTCTAACCGTTGAATGCAAGCAAAAAAATGAAATAATAGATATACAAATTGGAAAGGAAGAAATAAAACTGTGAGCAAAACTGTGTTTACTCATTGATGACAATTGTTTATATGGGAGATACCAAAAAATATACCAATTAAAAAATACATATTAGAGTGATCTATCACAGAAACAAAGAGCTGAATAACACATGTTCTCATTCATAAGTGGATCTTGAACAATTATCGTAATACTATAAGAAAGGGATTGGCAGTAGTGGGAAACTGCCAGCGGAGCAGGGGCATACCTCATCAACAAGGGTATCTGCATAATATACATTTGTATACCTAACCCTGAATTGTACCCCACATCTTTAAAATTGAAAAAAATGAAATTAAAAAATGTATGTATTAGAATAATTTTGAGTAACAATGTTTTCAGTATACAAAATCATTAAAAGAAAAATCAGGTTTTTTTCTTAATACTAGTGGCAAACAATTGTAAATTGGGCAAAAAATTTAACAGACATTTCATCAAAGAAGATAATGTGGGTGGCAATTGAACATATTAAAATATTCTCAGTATCGTTTGGCATTAGGTAAATTTAACAGTGACTTACTGTTACACACCTATTAGAATAGTGAAAAGAAGCCGGGCTCGGTGGCTCAGCCTGTAATCCTGCACCTTTGGGAGGCTGAGGTGAGTGGATTGCCTGAGCCTGTGGGTTCGAGACCCACCTGGGCAACTTGGCGAGACCTCGTCTCTACAATAAATCAAAAATTAGCCGGGCATGGTAGCGCGTGCCTGTAGTTCCAGCGACCTGGAAGGCTGAGGCGGAAGGATCGCCGGAGCCCAGCAGGTCGAGGCTGCGGTGGCCGGGAGCGGCCACTGCACTCCAATCTGGGCGACAGAATGAGACTCCAACTCAAAAAAAAAAAAAAAAAAATAGTGAAAAGACTGAGCATACCAAATGCTGAAAAAATTGTGGAGCCACTGGACCCTTCTAAACTGCTGGAAATGCATAATGGTACAAACACTGAAAAACAGCTTGGCAGTTTCTTAAAAATGTCAGAAAACACCTATGATATGACCCAGTCATGGCATTCTCAGATGTTTATCCAAAAGCAATGAAAATGTATGCCCACACAAAGATTTACGAACACACGTTTACAGCCGCTTTATTTGTGATAGCCAAACCCTGAAAACAACCCAAATGTTCAGATATCTATCAACAGGTTGAAGGATAAATAAGTTGTAGTGTATCCATACCACGGAGCACAACTACTCAGCAATTTAAAACAACAGACCACTCTACACAATGACGTGACTGAATCTCAAAATAATTCTGCTATGGGAGAGAAGGCAGGGAAAAAAGAATATGCACATGTAATTCCACACATGTAGGATGTTCGGAAATGTAAACTAATGTATGGTGACAGAAAAGCAAATCAGTAGTTGTTCGAGATGGACAAGGGTTGGGGTGGGATAAGGCACGAAAGAGGGAATTTCCAAAGTGCACAGTGAAATTTTGGGAAGAGATGAATATATTCACTATCTTGATTGTGATGGTGACTTCGTATGTATGACCTATGTATATATGCATATGTCAAAATTTTTCAGACTCCAGTATATTCGGTTTGCTGCATATCAGCTATGCCTCCATGAAATTGTCTTTTAATAAATTACTATTTCTATATTTCAGCAACAACCATTAGAAATAAAAATTTAAAAATACAGTTCCATTTCCAATATCTTCAAAAAATTATATCTAGGAGCAAATTTAACCAAAGACACGAAGACCCTGCATAATTAAAAATCACAAAATTTTGCTGTGAGACGATTTTTAAAGACTCAAACAATTCATAAATGAGACTCCGTATCATTAAGACATCCTGTTCAAATTCGTTTAAAAATTCTTTGCAGTATTACTTGTGTGCCTCATAGGCTTTCTTATAGAAATTGAGAAGCTGATTCTGAAATTTATACACATGCAAAGGGCCTAGAAAAACCAAAACAATGTTGAAAAAGCAAAGGTAACCAGAGGACTTCACTACCTGACTTGCTCTAAACTGTAGTACCGAGACAGTGTCGAATTGTTACAGAGTAGACAAACAGATCAAGAGAACAGAAAATATAAATAGACCAACTCTTAATAAGGCCAAGTGATTTTTAACAAAGGTGCCAAACAATTCAGGAGGGAAATTAAATTCAACAAAGGATACAACAACTGACATCCACATGGGAAAAGATTTATCTCTACTCCTTACTATACACTATACAAAAGAAAAAAATCATTTCAAGATGGGTTATATACCTACTTGTAGAAGCTAAATCTATAAAGCTTTTAAAAGGAAATATAGAAGAATATTGTTACAACTTCGAAGCAGGCAGAGATTTATTAGACAGAAGAAGCAATAACCATAAAGAAAAAAATGAAGGATTAGACTTATCTAACTTAAAAATTGATGTTCATCAAAAGACACCATGATAACAATTAGGCAAACCACAAGAATTTGTAAAATATTTATCTGATAAAGCACTTATATCCAAAATATATGACGACTCATGTAACTCGATAATAGAAAGACAAACAAACAGCCCAACTAAATTAAAATGTGGGCAAATTTATTGACAGACATCTCACTAATGAAGTGATATGACCGATCAATAACCACACAAACCAGTGCTCATTTTCACCAGTTGCCAGGGAGATGCAAATTAATAACCACAATCTGATATCACCGCAGACCACTAGAATGATGGAAACGAATACAGCTGACAAAACCAAATGCTGACAAGGAAATGGAGCAACCTGAACTCTCCTTTATCTCTGAACAAAATATAAAACGGTACGACCATTTTGGAAAAAGTTTTTGTAGTTCGTGAAAAGTTAACCATACATCTAGCCTAAGTGATAATCAAAAGAAATTAAAATATATGTCAACAAAGCATACAAGCATATTCATAGCAGCTTTATTCACAGTGAATGAAGACTGGAAACACTCGATTGTCTATCACTGAGAGAACGAAAGAACCATCTGTGACACAGAATACTAAGCAGCCGTAAAGTGAAGTGAGCTCCAATGATCCCTGCCATGTGGAGAAATCTCACACAGGTAATGCTGAGTGAATGAAGCCAGCCGCAAAAGAATACACACTACGTGTTTCCATGTATAGGAATCTTTTTTTTTTTTTTTTTGAGTTGGAGTCTCACTCTGTCACCCAGACTGGAGTGCAGGGGCCGCTCCCGGCCACTCCAGCCTCAACCTGCTGGGCTCCAGCGATCCTTCCGCCTCAGCCTTCCGAGTAGCTGGAACTACAGGCACGCGCTACCACGCCCAGCTGATCTTTTGATTTATTGTAGAGATGAGGTCTCGCCGCCCAGGCGGGTCTCGAACCCGCGGGCTCAGGCAATCTACTCACCTCAGCCTCCCAAAGGCGCGGGATGACAGGCTGAGCCACCGAGCCCGGCTTAGGAATCTTTAAAACAGGCAAAAACTAATCCGAGATGGAAGTCAAAGGAATGATGACCTGAGCATGGGTGTGGGTGGTAAAAATACCAGCATTGACTGGAATGGAAGAGACTGAAATATCCAATTTTGTGTCGGGGATGTCAATGACACAGGTGGATCCATCTGTCCAAATTGCACAGTTAAAATGTACGCATTTCATCTTTAAAAAGAACTTTAAATAATGATAACGATACAGAGAAGGTAAGGGGTGCACAGACATATGGGGGGGAAAAACGGCAGAATGTTCATAATTGCAGGAGCTGAGTGAAGGTATACCAAGATCCGTTTTACTACTCTATTTACTTTGAATGTGTTTAAAAATCCTCCATAAAAAACTTTTTAAAAAAGATTTTATTACACACGACACAGGTCAAAAACATTCATTAAAAGAAGAAAAACAACGAAAAGTTTTTAAAAGATTTTTTTTTTAGACGGTGATTTGGTTTACACATTCTGGTGATAGGGTACAGATGAAAAAAGTATTTGAAAAGTTTTAAACCAGGGAGAGAGTCACCCAGCAAAACACTATACATGGTTATGCACAGATACTGTGTGTGCTTATAGTGAAGGGTATCCTGGCACACAGGCTCGTGTCCACAGCACACATCTTGTGTCATGTGACCTGGCAACTGGGGAAGTTAGGGACTGGGGGCTCCAGTCTTGCCTCTGTTGCTTGGCCTTAGACAAGTCGGTGACTCCAGCTTCCCGCATCTACAACATAAGAAGAAGTCACAGTGTCCACCACACACTGTTGTGAAAATTAAGTGAGATAACGTACGTCAAGCAATGGCACATTCAACGGGAGAGGAACCCCCAAATCAGAATTTATTTATTAAAAATTGTGCACTTGTTCTTCCATATTTAAACTTCGGCCGCATTCAAAGTACTCTCCATTTGATGCCCTCGACCTATCGAGAGGCCTTTTCCACGTCTCATAACAGTTTTTGAGCTCGTCCAATCTGATGCCTTTTAGTGCTTTGGCCATTTTTTGTTTCGCCTCCTCCACATCAGTAGAAAATTTCCCTTTGAGGATTTTTTTTCACCTGGGGAAACAAGCAAAAACAAGTCATTCAGGGAGAGATATGGTGAATAGGGAGGGTGAGGCATGGGCGTCAAGCCATTTTGGGGTCAAAAAGTGCAGAACACTCAGTGCAGTGTGGGTAGGTGTTCTCGTAAATCACCCACCATGAAACGGGCAAACTCGTTGACAGACTCCCCCCCAGAATTCACTGAAGTCGAACACAGCCTGTCACCATAACACCAGCTGCTACAATGATGCCAATGGGTTCCTAGAACACTTACCTAGTGAGGGAAGCCTGTACTACGGTTTTGGGGGTCATTCCTCCTCTAATTAAATGAAATCTCAGTGTTATTAATTAAGAAATGTAATGTATTATACAGCTTACCTGAAAAGAAGTGCTCAGCCGGCAAACAACAAAAAACCTTTTGAAGGCATAAGAACACACAGTGGTATCTTTTGAATGGCTGCATCCCTTAAAGAATCCTTAAGGAATGGCTACAGATTGTGCTTGCTAGAGGCAAATTTGAAATCTGCAGAGGAAAACAGAGGCTTCGACCTGTTAAGATTGAAAAGAAATAAGGAAGCGTCTAACTTTGATTCATCTAAATATATCTAAAGCAGTTAACATCGATTTTTCTCGTTGAAAATTTTACAGGAAAAATAATTTGGTGATGGTGAGCCCAAATCTAGCCCTTAATTTCCTCTCCCCCTTTGAAATATTTATTCCTGCAATGTCTAAAAAATCAAGTTTTTTAGAAGAATAAAATTTTTATCATAGCAGAGGAAAACACCTTTAAAAGAATGCAAAAGAAACTATAAACTATGCAATAGTAAGAGTAAACCAGTTGCCCAGGTGATATCAGCAAGTCTTAAGATTCACTGCAGCCTGTAATCCCAGCACTTTGGGAGGCAGAAGTGAGCGGATTGCCCGAGTCCGTGGGTTGGAGACCAGCCCGGGCAACTTGGCAAGCCTTCGTCTCTACAACTAAAAAATTAAATTAAATTAAAAAATTAGCCGGGCATGGTAGCACACACCTGTAGTTCACAAACCTGTAGAGAGTCCAGCAGGTCGACGCTGGAGTGGCCGTGAGTGTGCCACTGCACTCCAGCCTGAGCCATGAAGTGAGACTCCAACTCAAAAAAAAAAAAAAGATTCACTGGAAGAAAATTAAACCAGGCAATACTGTTGACTATTTAATAACCCAAGTCAAGGCATCTATGACCAAGACAGATGCATGTTCGTTTGTTTTCTCCATGGTGTGTAGACACCGGGGTGTTTGTGAATGCCCATCACACAAACAGAAGTTTCAGAGGCTTGGGAAGAAAGGAGAGTTTAGGCCAAGCAGAACTCAGGCATATGGCCTTACGTGGTCTTCCCTAGAAATCAGCAGGAAGAAGACAGACGCCAGAGCCTGCCTAGAAGAAAGACCAGTGGGATTCAGAATCATTGGCTTGTCCTCACTGATGGACAGTAACTGGATTAGATGCTCTCCAATTAGACAAGTGGAGCACCAACCCTCAGGCTTCGAGCCAGGCGAGGCTTGTCTAGAAATTCACTTTTTCAATCCAGCCTTAACAAGAAAAGAAATTTATAAATGGAGATGTCAAAACAATTGTAAAGGAAAATGTCAAATGGAAATTTCGATAATTCTGCTCGTTTAGTGGGAGTTCTAAAGCTACAGATAGCATGACCAAAGCAAAGAGGGCTGGAGCCCAAACGGACTTAACCAGGATGAGTCATTACTGCAATTTCCAAAACTACCACTCACCGGTGAAAGCTCGTCACAGAAAAGATAGCTGCACACGTTCTGGGCCCTTGGGGTCTACATAGCCCTCACCTGGAGATACACGCCGTGGTCTGAACTATCAGAATGTCTGTACATCCCAGGACAGATGGCACACGCCATGATCAAAGAGACCAGGAAGAAGAAAGATGCAGAGCAGACAAGGAAATGGGTCCTCCGAGAAGGGCTGATGGCAATCATTTACTAATGAGAAAATCCATGTGACTAGAGTGACAGACCAAAAATATCCTTCCAGAGAAGAGGCCCGAATCACAGCCTTGGTGGTTGAAGGGAGAACAAATTGGGATCTTCTTACTTTCCAAGTGTGTCAAACTTCAGATAATAATCACCAAGACTGCAGGTATCTTCACCTACAACTGGTGATTATGTTTCTGAGGCAGCTGTCATTCACAGTGAAGTCCACGGGTGATTATGTCGTTGTGGCTTCGTGAATTATTGTAGATGAGAAGTTCAACACCAGGTCCACATCAAACTTTTTCACCAGGTACACAAGCAGGGGGTCTACATGGCAGCAGCCAGAATGTCTGGGAGTCCTAAAGACTTGGTGTTTGAAAATCTTCCTAAGACGTGAAAACAGAAGGTCAATTATAAACTTACTTTTCTGCTACCTGTAAACTTGCGACATGCAGGTCAGTTGAGTTCTTGGAGTGTCTCAGATGGCTCATCTATGAAACACACCGTTGATACCTGAAAGGAGAGGCTGAGACCTTCAACTACTCCCTCGACGAGCTGGCTTGGTGCCCGGTGCTGGGTGGAGGACACTGACAGAACAAGGAGACATTGCTCCCAGCTCCAAAAATCTTACCACCCAACTGTGGAGAACAGATGGTAATCACTATAGCAAAGCAGGACAAGAAACCTAATCCAATAGAGACACAACAAGCTAAATACAAAGCCCAGAGAGGTTAATTTCGTGTGGATCACAGGGGACAGTCATGAAAGCGTGGCGTGTGAGTTGACGATTATTAGGAAGAAGTAATGAGGACCCTAACGAGGATAGAAGCAGTAAGGTGAAACAGGAGGAATGGACCCATGACAGTCTAGAAAGACAGGACAGGCAAGCCTCGACGAAGAAGTAGACAGACCACATCATGCCATCTCCCAGCCCCTTGGCAAATCTTCTCAGCCGAAGGTCTTAACTCCTTATAATCTAGAACTTTCAAAACCAGCTCAAGACAAACAAGCTGAACTGAGCCTTAACTCAAAGTAAATAACGTAATTTGTACTTTATTTCGGTAACCAGTTATAAATATGCAACTATTACATATAAGCATGCATAGTAATTGTATAATTATAGAAACAATAAATATAAGTAATTATATATACATACATAAAATAATTCCAAATATATAAGTATACAACAGTTAAATAATTTAATATTTAAGTTTATGCCATTCAAACTACCTTGTTATAATACTTAGATGTTTTTATCAGCATGTAATATTTAAGACTGGAATAAAGGACAGAGGGAAAACTTAACGCTGATTCTCAGAGATTAAATGATAAGCCATCTCTAGAGGCTGAGAATGGAAAAGCATCTTTGACTTATTTGATAGTAAAATATTTGCCTTGTCCCAATGGTTCATGGTCCTTCCAACTATAAAGAGAGCATCCAATGAGACAGATAAGATTAACTGTAAAGTCTACTGGAATAAAAAAAACACCGCAAAAAACTATATAGTTGCTACTAAGTGCTGTAAAGCCACATCAAAGAACCTTCGTTTGCAGGATATATGCTATGATCGACTCCTCTAGACTGTAGTGTCATCCAGAAGCCACACTTTGAGACGGACACTAACTGAAGGACTTTCTGAAAGTGGCCCACACAGTTAAAAGAGAAGGCTCCTAGCTTCACATTCTTTTCATCTTTATAAAAATGAAGGGTTGGCATGGGACGACAAACTATACTTTACCTGTGGCCTCACACAGCCAGGGCCAATGAGAAGAAATAGAAGAAAAGACACTTTGGCTGATTGCAAATGGAAGTGTCAGTGAAGGCTGGTCATTCGTTGTGTCTCTCAAGCACTATCCTTAGGTTCTTTTCAAATAGTAATGACTTCATTTCCATAAAACCTATGAAGTGGGGACCCTTATTATCCCTATTTTGCCGATGAGATAAATGAAGCACACAGAGGTTATGCAACCTGCCTCAAGTTCCCCAGCTGGCAAGCCACATGGGCCAGCTGGCTCCAGTGGCCATGTTCTTATTTATTCACTGCCACAAGACACTTAGCAGAAATGTTGCCATGGAAAGTCAACTGCGATTGGCAGAAATCAAACATATGACCAAGACAGTCTATAAAAGCATCACAGTATTCCCATGTGACTAAGCAGACTGTCAGATCATTCAGAAGCTAAAGACCGAAGCAATCAAGCATTTTTAAGATAATGACGAAAAATTTCTGAGGATTATTGAGCCATTCACCCTTTATTTTCTAAACATCTCAGTTTTTTCTGTTCATCTTTACTTAATACTTGGTGTGATCTTGGGTGAGCATCATAGAGGGACCCATCTCTGATTCCACTCAACGAGAAAACATTAGTAATAAGCATTTAGAAGAACAAAGATGCTATCAGATCGTAGGGGAACCTTTAACACAATGATGCAGTGTGAGCGTTGGCCTTCAACTGCTCCAAAACGGCTCTCTTTACACGACTTTCAATGTTTCCTCCATCTCATATCAAATTAAGAAAGTGCCAGAGATATTGCCTAACACCTGTTAAAATGGCTATTATCAGAAAGATGAAAGGATAACAAGTGTTGACAAGGATGTGTAGAAAAAGGAACGCCTGTACACTGTTGGTGGAAATGCAAAGTCGTGCAGCCATTATAGAAAACAGCACAGTGATTTCCCTAAAGTGTTCTCGTCCCACACACACAAAGAGAAAAGAGACTATGCGAGGTGATGGATACATTAATCAGGATAATTGTGATGATTATTTCACAATATATATGAGGAGGACCCCCCAAAAATGAAATTATCTCTTTTTGGGGAGTCAGGTCCCTTGCAACACAGGCTCTCCCTGCTAGGTAAGTGCTGTAGGAACCCGTCGGCATCAGTGTACCAGCTTGGGTTGTCATGAGAAGCTCCTTTCAGCTTCAGTGAATTTTTCTGGACTCTTTCCGTGTGTTTATCCATTTCATGATGGGTGATTTACGAGAGCATCTACCCACACCACGCGATGTGCTAACAGACTTTAAGCAAAAATGGCACGATCTCCATGCTCCACCCTCCCTATTCATCTGTTCTCAGCCCAAGCAACTTTTTTTTGTTGTTTCTCTGGAGGGAAAAAGCCTTCAAAGGGAAACGTTTTATTCGTGTGGAAAAGGTGAAACAAAAAATGGCAGAAGTATGAAAAAACCTCAACATTGACAAGTTCAAAAACTGTTTTGAGCAGTAGAAAAAAGCATCTCAATAGGTGTATGCAACAGGGAGTACTTTGAAGGTGACTGAAGTTTAAACATGTAAGAACAAATACACAATTTTTTATAAACAAATTCTGGTTTGTTTGGGGCCCCCTCTTGGTATGTACATATATCAAAAAAATCAGTGGGCACCCCTAAAACATGTACAACTGTTGTCTGTCAATTACACTTCAATAAAGCTGAAAGCAAAAAGAAAGTATCAGTGTTAGGCCAAGTTCTCAATACCTTGGAAATCCCTCCAATGGTCACAGCTTAATAGTAAGTTCCGTTATATTTCTCATTTCAAAGACAGGAGGTTAACAATTCCCTGGCAATAGCTTAGGAAAAGCACCTGGTGCTTCAAAGCTTCTTGACGCATTTTTGAACAAGATTTCAATAGCACTGACATGGCAGAGGAACTTGGTTCTTCCAGTTCAGAGTCCCAGATACAGGACAACTACATCAAAACTACCTTCTGGCAGTTCTGTTTTATGGTGGTTTCTAGGACAGTACCTGGCAAAAAGCACAAGGAACTTTTGTTAAGGTGGTAAATGCCTTTTATTAAGCACTCCCGGTGAACTAAGTTCTGTGCTAAGCACTTTACAAATACTGTTTTCTCCTATCGCCACAACCTGTGAGGTAGTTATTAGCGTCTTCCTTTCCAGATTTTTTAAAAAGGTTTAACACTTAACACACTGCCTGGAACATAATTATTGTGTAAAAAGTAGCTAGTATTCTTATTCGCTATCATTGCCAAAGCGTGCCTAGTTAGTAAAAAGTAAACCTGGGAATTGGCCCCACGATTGTTTACTCACAAACACTTTCATGAATTGAATGAATGAGTGGAAGAGAAGAAGGAAGAAATGAAGACAACACAACCAGAACCGTTCCTTTAATAAAAAGACAAGGGAAGAAGGGAAATTCCAGGAGAGAGGTGTTAATTGTCATATCTAGGATACACAGGGTTTAGCATATGTCTCTGCCAAGCGCTGCCCTTATGCCTGAGGAATACCTGGGGGAACACAATGAATCATGGCTTCTTCTCTCATGGGGTCTAATTGGATTTGCCTTGTCCCAGTTGTTCGTGGTCCTTCCGACTTTAGAGAATGAGAACTCCCAACGAAACAGGTGAAACAATTCAACGGAGAGTCCGCTGGAGTAAAAAATAGAATAAAAACCAAAAACTATGTACACACATATATACATATACATATATACGTATACTTATGGGCTTGGGTGTGTGTGTGTGTGTGTGTGTGTGTGTGTGTGTGTGTGTGTGTGTGTGTCTACAAGGGGGACCCCAAAAAACCTGGAATTATTCTTTAGAGGGCAGGCCTCTTATAGTACAGGCTTTCCCAGCTAGGTAAGTGTCTAGTACTTCATGGATATCAGTATGCCAGTTACTATACTATTCTATACTAATACTATTTTTTTATATTCTTGCAACTAGTTTGCCCGTTTCGTGATGGGTGATTTATGAGCACACCTGCCCACCCGCACTGATTGTTCAGCAGTTCTGGACCAAAATCCAAATGACTCCCATGTCCCACCTATTCACCCCATCTCACCCCGAGTGACTTTTTTTGTTTGTTTGTTTCCCTGGATGAAAAAGTCCTCAAAGGGAAACGGTTCGCCAATATGGAGGAGGTGAAACAAAAAACGACAGAAGCACTAAAAGGCATCAGAAAGGACCAGTTCGAAAACTGTTTTTAGGAGTGGGAAAAGCATTTCAGTCAGGTGTCTTGTATTCTGTCAAGGAGAGCTCCAAGTTTATACCACACAAAAGCTAAGATTAGCACCAGAAATGACTGTCCCTGCAAGGATTGTAGCAACTCAGGGACCCTGGACCCCTGGTTACCTAAATGAGGACCTAGACCATTTATTACTGTATCCATATGTCATGCAAGAAAGTACTTAGCCCAAGCTATTTTTTTCAAGGAAGGCTTCTGAGTGAACTAGACATCTTTCTACTTGGAATTGAATCATGACCTCCAAATATCTACTTTGCCCCCCTGAGATTTCCACCATTAGATAGTCACTCTTTTCCCTCTTGAAAAAAATGAAGCCTTTTGTTTTATCTTCCATTACAATAAATCACATTGGAAAGATGCTATATTTTAAAGCATTAAATATTTTAAGAGAATGAGTTGATCATACTCTCCATTTAAACAACCGACTGAGATAAAGGCACCAAAGAGAAAGAAGTCAAAATAAGCAACTAGGGAATGGACTAGAAAAATCCAAACGATCCAGGCTTAGTCTCAGGGCATCTGAATTCATGCATTCTAGGAGACATCACATGTCACCTTTCCCTTTTGCAGCAATCCCTGGTCACTGGCCAAAAAATAAAGCCTCAAGCTAAGAAACACTCAGTCATGACCTTAGCAGAGGGCTGGGAATGAAAGGTCACCCTCCCTCCACCTGAAAAGTTCTGTGCCAACAAGGAGCCCTTCCTTGGAATTTCTCCTGAGATGATGTCCTGATTCGACTGCACATTTTCCTGAAGCAAAAGACACACATCCTTCTTGGCCCAAATCCTCTCGCCAACTCCCAAACTAAAAAACGTGTTAGTACCCTGTTCTAGAACATTCCATGAAACACCAACTTGGACCCAAGTATTTCATCCTGAGGGTTAAAAAAAAAAAAAGGTTTGCCTTCATGATGATTATTGTTCCAGAAAATAAAACAAGTTTGCCACGCGGTGCGCAGTCCCTTTTAATATGTCCCACGTCCAGGAAGCCTAGAAAATGAATCCAGGGGCAACAGCAGTGCCAGTGCTACTGGTGACTGCTCAAACTGTTCAGCCACAGAAGTACCTGACTGTGTTTACTGAGCGGTCACCACAGCAGGACCCGGGACAAACAGACAACGCCAGAATATGACAAGAAGCTTTATTCAGTTATTCACAACCTAATTTTATCTGTAATCTTGCTAACGGACATGATTTCATTTACATAAGAAATAATTGAGAAGACATAAAGCAAACGGACTGAGAAAGGAGAGTTTTAGATAATGGATGGAAAAGACAGGCAGACAATTGCACACAATATGACAAGGGCTTTTATTTTCTTATTTGCAACCTCATCAATTGTGTTGGTATCATAGTAACTGGCATGATATTATAAAAGAAAAAATTAGAAAATCTGGGGGAAATGTGACTGATACAGTAGACTGAAATAAGAGAAAGACAAATCCCTGAAATGCTCTCATGAGAAAAGGGTCTCCTGACATGTCTAGCCAGAGTTGATGAGCCCTCGAAGCCCACTGATTCCTGCTCAGAGCCCTTGCGGACGCCAGTCCTTGGGAGAAGGTGGTGCTGGAGGGTCTTTGGCACAAAGCCGGGATTCCTTCCTTGCCCTCCTCCATACTCTGACCTTCGAGGCAGTGTGGAAGACTCCACAGTGGCCTGGGACTGACTCAGCTCTGCCTCTCAGAAGCTATCTTGGAGGACGTCCAGCAGCATGGGCACACCTAGCAGGCCTAACGGATACGCCATCCCACCTTCAGAACATGCGTGTGTGTGCTGTACTCAGAAACAACGAGATCTTACTCGTTACAGTGTGTAACTGGCCGTCCGTTAATTGGCTATGGAATTGTCAGTCACTTTTTCATGAAAGCACAGTTGAAAAAGGAAAAAGCTAAGGCTTTCCGCAAAAAGAACAGAACTGTGCTCTACTACTCCAGGAGTGACTTGGTGTTACCTCTTGCTAACACCTTATATTTTTTTAAGCCTGAAGTTTCCAAATCATCTGTTTCTGCTTAATTCCAAATATGTATAAAAATATGTACTCTTATAAGACATACTTGTGCCTCTGAGAAAATTTTAGGCACACTAGAAAGTTTTCGTGTCTTTCTCGGTTCCCATGATTCTGCAGATTTTCAAGAGCTAGTGCTTGTGGCAGAACCCCGTTATTGCTAATAATAGCGCCTGAAAATTATACAGCGCTTCCCTATCTATAGCAATTTCATATATAGTCTATATTTTAAAATATCTGTAGACCACTAAGAGGCTGTTGTTTCTTTGGTTGAATGCAAGAGAGAAGATAGTTGATCCTTGGACAACGGGGGGCTTTAGGGACGCTGATCCCCGCATGGCCAAAATGTGCATATGACTTTTTTCTTCATTTCTATGTCATTGTATTTATTTTTAGAGAGATGGGGTCTCATTATGTGAGACTGAAGTGCAGTGGCTATTCACAGGCATGACCCCACCACTGAGCAGCACAGGAGTTTGAGCTGCTCCAGTTTCGACTTAGATCCCTCCTTAGGCAGCCTGGTGATCGATTTCTCCCAGGAGGTTACCATACTGATGCTGAACTTAGTGTGGACATCTAATTGGCATGGCATAATGCACTACAGCCCCAAACCCCTGGGCTCAAGTGATCCTCCTGCCTCAGCCTCCCAAGCAACTGGGATGCCCAGCACATGGCACGGGACTCGGTGGCCTATAACTTTGGATTCACCAAAACCTAGCTATTAATCACCTACCATTGACCAGAGCCTTGCCTATAACAGATAGAGTTGATTAACACATATTTTGTATGTTATATATGTTAGGTACGGTATTTGTAAGAGAAAGTAAGCTACTGAAAAGAAAATGTTATTAAGAAAATCACAAAAAAGAGGAAACATATTTACTGTGCGTTAAGTGGAAGTCATAAAGGTCATCAGGCTCATTGTCTTCACGTTGAGTGGGCTGAGAAGCAGGAGGAAGAGGAGAGGTTGGTCTTGCTGTCTCAGGGTTGGCAGAGAAGGAAGAAAATTCAGCAGAGATGGAAAAAAATTCAGCAGAGATGGAAGAAAAGTCACATGCAAGTGGACCTATGCACAATTCAAACCTGTGTCATTCCAGATACACTGCATGTGAGGTGAGAAAAATGAAAGTCAAACTATCCACATTCTTTATAGGCAAACACAAGACAAGACAACAGGCTAAGAGAGAAAGAAGTATGGAGAAATAGAAAAGGAACTAGACATGAGAAAAATATTATATTTTTTAAAACTTTGTAGTCCTATTTCAATGCATACTAAAAGCAGCAAAAAGTCAAATGGAAAATGTATAACATTCAATAAAACAGCATGAAAGATAAATTAGAGAAAATATACAAGATATATGAAAAGAATGAAGATTGCCCAAAGAATTAGAGAGAAAATTATAGATTTAAAAGGAATAAAGACTTAATACTCAATAAAATTCCAGAAGAAGAGACCCCAAATATGAGAGGTCATGATTGGTCACACTCAGGAACATAAAACTAGTCTCAATAAAGTTATAAGGACTGAATTCATTCAGTGCATATTCTCTGACTATAAAAGAATAACTGACAAAAAATATAACTAGAAAATCTTCAAGTCATTTGGAAATTCAGCAAAACACTTCTAAGTAATCCTTGAAGCAAAGCACAAATTGTAAGGAAATTAGAAAATATTGTGTATTGAAAGATAACAAAAATGCAACATAAAATTTATGGGATGAAAATAAATCAGTGCAGAGGGGGAAATTAATGAACGCTTACATAAGGAAATAATGAGCTTGAAATCAATGATTGAATATTCATTTTAGGAAGTTACAAAAAGAAGAATACATTAAACTCACATAAAATAAAGGACAATAAATTAAGAAAAATATCTTTTAAATGTGAAACATATGAACAAGAGAAAAAAGTCAAAGCCAAGAGTGGTTCTTTAAAAAAAAATAAGATAAACTGACAGCAACTTATAAGGACTGCTCTAGGAAGAGAAAGCACAGATTGCCAAGAAGAATGAAAAATGAAATATCATCACAGAGCCTACAGATATTAAAAATATAATGGGAGGATGTTATAAATAATTGTATGCCTATCAGTTAGGAAATTTTGAAATAAAAAATTCCTACAAAAGCACTCCTTAGAAAACTGATAAAAGGAGAAAGGCAAATGTAAATAGTTTCACATTTCTTAAAGGAATTTAGTTTATAATTTAAATTCTCCTCACCTCCTTCCTGTAAAAATTCTTCAGGCCCAGACGGTTTCATTAATGAATTCTTCTAAATATTTTTTCGGAAAATGGACCAACCTTCCAGAAATCTTTCCAGAGGCTAGAAAAAGATGAAGCCCACCCAACTCATTTTATGAGACCACTTTAGCTGTGATGCCAAACTCTCACAAGGAAGGAAATTATAAGAAAAGAAAATTACTGGCCAACCGTCCCTATGAGTGTAGACACAAAAATATCAAACAAAATACCAGCCCCAACAGCCCAGCAAAATGCCAAAAGCAAAATGCGTGAAGCTCAAGGGGTTTATGACAGCAAGGCACGGGTTTCTAACCCATGCAAAAAATCAAAGAACATGCTACAGCCTCTTCTCTTCTCCCCGTCCCTGCACAATCCAGTCCTGTCGCTCTCCGGGGGTACACGGACACATCAACCGCATCTATTGCAGTTAGGCCAGAAAAGGACATCAGAACGGAAGGAGGGTACCCGTGCAAGGGAGGCAGGATGGCAGGGATGCGAGATCAGAGACATCGCGGGGAATGAGTCAATGAAGAAACACATTAAGGGCGACAAAAGCCAGGGCTGGAAGAGAGAGGTGTGAATGGAGAAGTGGAGAAGACAAAGAACTCACTGTGAACTAGTCGTTTTCAAAAGAGACGAAATAGGAGATCAGTCAGATAGATGACTGATAGTTATGCGTCGATAGAGACATAGATTGAAATAAATACAGACACAAAGAGATGTATACATGCTTGTGTATGCATACATACATTGTTGCACATACATGTGCATATACAGAAAATCTTCAATATACATTGATTACATATTTCTGCCTGAGACCGCCTGGGCAGCAACACTCCAACAACAATAAGCAGACCTAGCTCCATCCCTTATCTTCTTTTTTCTTTTTTTTTTGAGTTGGAGTCTCACTCTGTCGCCCAGACTGGAGTGCAGTGGCTGCTTCCGGCCACCGCAGCCTCGACCTGCTGGGCTCCGGCCATCCTTCCGCCTCTGCCTTCCAAGTAGCTGGAACTACAGGTGCACGCTGCCACACCTGGCTAATTTTTTGATTTATTGTAGAGATGAAGTCTCACCAAGTTGCCCAGGCGGGTCTCGAACCTGCGGGCTCAGGTAATCCACTCACCTCAGCCTCCCAAGGCATGGGATTACAGGCTGAGCCATCGAGCCTGGCTCCCTTATCTTCTAAATACCCCTCTCCACTAAAAGAAAGGAGGGCTCCTTAGAAAGATGGCATATTCCAGGTTTGGGGCAGCAAAAGCCCCAGATGAGCCTAAAACCCTTATTTCAGAAAGCAAGAAGGTGCTCACGGAAGAGCGGCCCATGCCCACAGACATCCAAGCCAGCCTGAATGAGCTCCCACTGGACAGATTGGGGACAATTTGAGCATTGAGGGGAATAATGACAATAACAGATTATGGCCCATTGAGAGGAGTAGGAAACCGCGAGTCCTTTCAAAAACTAATTAAGTAATTAGTTTAAAACTTGATGAGTAACAGGGTACACATAGTTGAAAAGTACCTCCTTACAAAATGCTTATTAATTACAAAGGAGAGTATGTTTACAGTGGAGAAACTTGGCAGACACCACCTTAATCAAGTAGTCAAAGTCAACATCATTAATAAAAAAACAAATTGGAATCATGTGCTACCTGATAGGAACAAGAACACCATGATATTCTTGTGAAGGAAGCTGAGACTTGATCTCATTATACAAAACATTAGACAGATCCAGACTGGGGGCCACGCTCAAAACAAATGACGTGTAATCTTCACAGGTGTCAAGATCATAAAGTCATGGAAAGACTGAGGACTCAAACAGGGTCTGAGGATGAGAATGAGATGGTATGGGTATCCATACCCATGCATCAATGCTGATACTGTGATTTAACAATTATATGGAAGAACGTTCTCATTATGGGGTATATTTATACCCTAAAATATTCAGGGATGATGGAAGAAAGATCAGCAACACTTCACTGGCTTTAAAAAAGAAAAAAAAAAAAGCAAGTTATTTGTGCTCTTCTTTCAATTTTTCTGTAAGATTGTCTCAAATTTTAAATAAATAAATGTGCACATACACACACTATATGTATATAACTGAGGTGAATAATGTTAAACACAATGAACTACATACATGATGGTAAATTATCTATGTTATATGTAATATATATAATTCACCACATAAGCATAATAAAGAAGAACAGAATTATTTCAAGAGATACAGAAAAAGTTAATTGTCAAAATTTTATACATTCATAATTTTAAAAACTCGAACTCTTGTTAGAGAGACTGTCAGCTTCTACCTGGTGATGTAGAGAGCTGGAAGGAACATGGCTCTTACCCTTTCAGCAAAAAATTAGCTCACTTTGAATCCATAGTCTTTTTTGAACCCATGGAAGAGCAAAAGTCACAGAGCAACCTACTGAGATAAACCTAAGGTGACACATGCAGGGAGAAGGGATGAGGACGTGCAGCCTGGACTCACTGGCACTGCTAAGGAGAAGTTTAGTGACAAATCAGCAAAGGTCTTATGTACTTGTAAGCTGGTGGAACAGTATGAAAGAGCTGGGGAGGCTGCATAATTTGGGGGACAGGGAAGCCTCTATACCTTTTCACAGGCTCTTCACACGAAAGTTCCCAACGAGCTTTAAAATATGGCCATTGCGTGCCAACCTTGGCCAGGGGAACAGCAGAAATGTAAAGAGACCATCAATTCCTCCTGGGTCTTCCTCTTCTGTTTCCACTAGGAAAAAAGGTTTCAATTTGTGGAGAGAAGGGCACAAGCTGCCCTTATGACATTAGTGAAAACTTTGCAAGAAGAGAAAAGAAGAAAAAAAAAACAAAAAAACCCTACTCCTGGGGAAGGGCAGGGTCACACACTGAGTCCACAGTGACCGCAGAGAGGAGCGGTAGAATCAAGAAAGTCACACGCCTGAGACCCAAGGACACAGGGCCTGTCTTATAACAATGGAGACTGCAACTGACATAATTAATCACAGATCATCTCAATATATGCAGAACATGCGCTTGGAAAAAATGTAACATGCATTGCTCATAAACACTCGCAGCAAACTAGGAATAGATTGGAAACAAGGAGAAGATGGCCTCTCTCACTACTCCTATTCAACATCTTGCTAGAAGACTTGGTGCAATAAGGCAAGAAAAAGAAATAAAAGAAATATAGATCGGATGAACAGGGGAAAAAAGTCTCTATTCAGAGACAGCTTGATTGTTGATGAAGAAAATCACAAAGAATCTACAAAACAGCTCCTAGAAATAATAGATGACTCCAGTAAGGTCACAAGACATTAAGTCAACATACAAAAATCAGTTGTATTTACTTATCAATGAGCAATTAAAATTAATTTTTTTTAAATACCAGTAACAGTAGCACCAGAAAAATGAAATACTTATTTATAAATCCAACAAAATCCCTGTGGGTTCCATATATTGAAAACTACAAAATACTGATAAAAGGCATTAAAGGAGACCTAAATCAACAGAAAAATATACCATGTATAAGGACTGACAACTCAATATTGTTCAGCTACAAGTAATCCCTCATTTTAAAAAAACTATAGATTCACTGTAATCTTGATCAAAAAATCCCAACAGGATTATTTATAGATGTTCTTTCAGTTTTTTAAGACTACCCTTTCTCCATTGAATTGCCTTTGACTCTACTTGTGTGGCCTTATTTCTGGTCTCTCTATTTTGTTTTGCTGCTCTCTGTGTCTATCTTTTGCCAATACTACATTTTCTTAATTATAGCAGATATTGGAAATTATGTTCCCCAACTTTCTCCTTGTTTTTCAAAATTATTTTAGTCATTAAAGTTGTTCTATATTTTTAAAATAGAAATGTATTGCCAAAATCTATTTACCAAAAAAAAATCTTGTTGTGAGACACATTACTAAGAGAATGAGGAAAGAAGTCATAGACCAGAAGGATATCTTTGCAAAGCGCATATCTGACAAAGGATTCTCCAGATTCAACAACAAGAAAATTAATAAGAGAGCTAAAAACAAGCCAAAGATCTTAATACTGTAGTAAAGAAGATATAAGCTGGGAAATAAGCATGTGATAAGATACTCAGGATCATTAGTCAACACAAAATGCACATTAAGATCACAATAAGATTAAGGCCACAATATTACCACACACTTATTAGAATGTCTAAAAGAAAAAACTGGCAATGCCAAGTGTTGTGGAGAATACAGAGCAACTGTAATTCTCATACATCGTTGGAAGCGCAAAATGGTATAGTCACTTTGGAAAACAGTTTGTCAGTTTCTTATGAAGTGAAACATGCACCTGTCATATAACTAAAGCAATCTCACACCTAAGTCTACTCAAAAGAAATGAAATTTTATGCTCATACAAAAACTTGTATATGAATGCTTACAGATATATTACATATATTAACCAAGAATTGGCAATGACCCTGTTGAATCCTTCAACTGAATGGCTAAAACGAAGTGTACTATATCTATATAATGGAATGCTGCTCAACAAAAAAATATGAGGGGAGACCCCCAAAACCCAGAATTTATTTATAAAAAATTGTGCATTTATTCTCACATGTGTAAATTTCAGTCACCTTCAAGGTACTCTCCACTTGATGCAAGACACCTATTGAAACACTTTTTCCGCTGCTCAAAACAGTTTTTGAACTCATCCATTTTGACGCCTTTTAGTGCTTCTGTCGTTTTTTGTTTCAAATCTTCCACATTGCCAAAACATTTCCCTTAGAGTACTTTTTTCATCTGGGGAAACACACACACACAAACAAAAAAGGCATTCAGAGCACAATTGGGTGAATAGGTAGGGTGGGGCAGGAGGTTCATGATGCTTTGCTCAAAAAATTGCTGAATACTCAGCATGGTGTGGGCAGGTGTGCTTGTAAATCCCCCATCTTAAAATGGGCAAATGCATTGAAAAACTCTGCAGAAAAAAATTCACTGAACCTGAATGCATCCTCTTGCAACACTAGCTAGTACACTGATGTGATGGGTTGCTAGGACACTTACCTAGTGAGAGAAGCCTGTAGTATAAGGGGACCACCCTCCAAAAGACAATTCCATTTTTTGGAGTCCCCCCTCATATATGAACTATTGATTCCCACAATAACATGGATGAAGGATAAACATGAAGCATAAACATTTGACTAAGAAATAAAGCCAGATCCAAAAGGCTATATACTGCATGAGTACATCTATTTGATGCTCTAAGAAAAGAAGAACAAAACTGTAAGTGAAAAACTAATTAGTGGTTTCTGGGGGTAGAGTTGAGGGGAAAAGTTGTCTGTAAAAGTATAGCCAGGGAACTCTCAAGGAAAGACAAGCATGGTGGTGGACATAAAACTCTATGCATTTGTAAAAACCCATAGAACTTTGGACTACAAAAATTGAATTTTACTATAATTTTTTTTAAAATCAACAAGGATGTGAAAAAGGTAGAATACAGACAAAGATGGCAAATAAATCTAGTATTACAAGCGAATCAAACAACCACACTGAAGAGAATGGGGAAGGGAAGTGTTGACCCAAGTAGCCATGAACAACAGTATTTTGGCTAAATGTTATAAAGATAATGACCAAACAGAACTGTGCAAAAATATTGCACTCCAGTTGATGAACGACCTTCTCACAGGATATGGTAAAAAGTTCTACAACCACTTCTGTGTCTATCAGGACTGAACAGTTAAGTACTGATGGGCAGTCAGATCCAAACATCAGAGAGAGAGATGGCAAATAAGTTAAGGAGGAAGACTAGAATGAGCAAGATGGTGTTGGATTGGATTCAGAGGTATCAGTATATACTTAATAGGGTTTTTTAAAAAATATACAGATAAGTAGACACAGAATTAAATGTAAACATGCATATACTCCATTTACTATACAAACTTACCTTTCCTGGCTCTAGTTACTGAGATAAGCTGGAAGCAATGAAATTCTAGATGCAATAAGCACCCTAGCAATCATATCTTGGTTTCTAAACACCATTTTCTGGAAAAGGAAACCAGGACTCCCTGGAGAAGTAGTTGATCCCAGAGTTTGGGCTGGAAAAGTCCAAGATGAAGCACTTTGTGATTCCAGAAAGCAAGGAAATACTCGGGGATGCAGGGGCAAAAGGAATGAGTCATATTTCTCAATGGTCAAACTTGGAATAACTTCACCAACAAATAAATAATGATAGTATTAGATTATAGCCCAAAGGATAAAATAAATATTATGAGTCCAATTTTTTTTTTTTGCCAATGGTGATCACAAAAAAAGTTGGCATAATCACTACTTCTGTTCAATATTGTTCTGGAAGTTCTAATCAGAGCAATAAGCAATTAAGAAAAATTAAATATAAAAATTGAAAAGATAGAAATAAGCCGGGCTCGGTGGCTCAGCCTGTAATCCCACGCTTTGGGAGGCTGAGGTGAGTGAATTGCCTGAGCCCGCAGGTGTGAGACGCACCCGGGCAACTTGGCAAGACCTCATCTCTACAATAAATAAAAAATCAGCCAGGCATGGTAGTGCGCGCCTGTAGTTCCAGTTACTTGAAAGGCTGAGGAGGAAGGATCGCCGGAGCCCAGCAGGTCGAGGCTGCGGTGGCTAGGAGCAGCCACTGCACTCCAGTCTGGGTGACAGAGTGAGACTCCAACTCAAAAAAAAAAAAAAAAAGATAGAAATAAAACTGTTGTTATTTCACATCACATGGTTTTGTACTAAATTAATCCCAAAGAATCTATAAACTATTAGTATTAATAATAGATTGAGCAAGACCAATATTGAACCATATGACATTGCCATTTTGGAGTTGAGTATTGGCAGTTTCACATGCTTCAACCAATAAAAATCAAATTCATTTCAGTACACTTAGGAAACCATTACAAGATTAAATTGTTAATAGATACTACTTACAATAGCTCCAGTAAATATAAAAACATTAAGAAATAAATCTAACAAAAGAGATTCAAGATTTCCACACTGAAAATTACAAACCATTACTGAGGGAGATTTTTAAAGACCTATATAAATAACTTGGACTATTAAATATTATAAAGTTATTGATTTTTTAAAATAATTGACTTAGAGATTCAATGTAATCCCAGTCAAAATTCCAACTCTTTTTGTGTAGAAACTGACAATGATTCGAATATTTATATGGTTAGACAAAAGGTTTTTTATTTATATTTTAAAAGACTTTTTATTTATATTTTGTGAAAAGACAAAAAAAAGCCAAGACACTATTATAGAAGAACAAAAAAGTTGGTTGAGGTATCCCACTGCCTCTCAAGACTTTTTATAAGCTACCATACTTATTATAGTGTGGTATTGGCACATGAATAGACAAGCAGTGAAATGAAATAGAATAGAGAATGCAGAAATAGACACACACATTTGTAGTTGCTGGCTTTATGACAGATCTAACTCTAAGATAAAGTGAGAAGGGTGGTCTATTCAACAGATAATGAATGCATCACCTGTATATCTATCTAGGGGGGAAAAAAGAAATTCTGACCTATGCTTCATATCTCAGATGATAAAGAAAAAATTCATTTCTTGGGGACTTGTAGATCTAAATGCAAAAAGTTAAATAAAACTTCTCAGAATCAGCACAGAAGAATTTTGTTATGATTTGAAGGTAGAAAAATACATCTTAAGCAGAAACACACAAAAACACACTAAGTCATAAAGAAGAGGTTACTAGATTGAACCATGTTAAAATGAACGAAATTAAAAACTTGTTCAGCGGGAAGGTAACACTGACCATTTATGAAAACCCTACAGCTCACATCGCACTTAATGACAAAAGATATGATGTTTCCCTCTAAGATCAGAAACAAAGCAAGGATCCCTACTCTCACCACTTACATTAAATAGTGTGTTCCAGATTTCACACTATTGACTTGAACTGGCAACAAATTCCTGATCAAAACTCCAAGTGTCCCCCTTATGCCCATGCCATAAGAGATAAGATAGACAAGTGGGAACTCATCAAACTGACAAGCTTCTGCAAAGCAATAGAAAACATCAAGAGAGTGAAGAGACAGTTCACAGAATGGGAAAAAATATTTGCCAACTGTATATCTGACAAAGGCCTAACATCTAGGATCTATAAGGAACTCGAACATATTGAAAAGGAAAAAAAAAAAAAAAAAGCTCCATTACAAAGTGGGCAAAAGATATGAATAGACACTTCTCAAGCAGTCAACAGATACATGAAAAAATGCTCAGCCTCACTAGTCATCAAAGAAATGCAAATTAAAACCACACTGAAATGACATTTAACTCCAATCAGGATGGCCATCATCAGTAACTCAAAAAACAATAGATGCTGGAGAGGATGCAGGGAAAAGGGAATATTTCTACACTGTTGGTGGGGGTGTAAACTAGTACAATCTCTGTGGGAAACAGTTTGGCAATTCCTAAAAGAATTAAAAATCAGCTTTCCATATGACCCCATAATCCTCCTACTGGGAATATACCCGGAGGTACTCAAATCACTCTATGAAAAAGATACCTATACATGCATGTTTATTGCAGCATTATTCACAATAGCAAAAACATGGAACCAATTATTCTGCCCATCTAAAAAGGACTGGATAAAAAAATATGGTACATATACACAGTGGAAAATTACGTAGTCATAAAGAAAGACAAAATTATGAACTTCACAGCATCTTGGATGGACTTAGCGTCTATAATACTGAGTGATCTATCACAGAAACAAAGAACTGAGTACAACATGTTCTCACTCATAAGCAGGCCTTGAACAATTATCAGAATACTATAAGAAAGGGATTGGCAGTAGTTAGAAACTGCCGGGGGTGGAGGATAGGAGTGGCAATTATGGGAAACTGCCAGAGAAGGAGGGGACACCTCATCAACAAGGGTACCTGCATAATGAACATTTGTATACCTGACTCTGAATTGTACCCCACATCTTTAAAATAAAATTTTTAAAAAATTTAAATAGTGTGCTGGAGATCCTAACCAGTGCAATAAGGAAAGAGGAAGAGAGGGAAAGGGAGACGGGGTGGAAGGGAAGGGCATTGGGAGAGACAGAAACCACACATACTGGGAAGATGAGAGTAGAAAATCCTAAGGAAATAGGTGTATTTGTAAGATCACAAAACCACAGTCAATATACAAAAATCAACTATATTTCTATGTACTATAGATACTGTGTATATATAATATGTGTATACATACTATACATACATTATATATAATATATATTATATTATATATAACTATATTCACAAACTATATATACTGTAAATATTTTATGTAGTACATGTACTATAATATATGATATATACTATATATAACTGTACTACTAGGTACTATAAATAATGTATATAATTTCTATATGCTTTAATTGTATTAATGAACAATTAAAATTTAAACCTTAAAATGCTATTTATAATATTAAATCTTAAAATGCTATTCATAGCCAGGCTCGGTGGCTCAGCCTGTAATCCTGCGCCTTTGGGAGGCTGAGGTGAGTGGATTGCCTGAGGCCGTGGGTTCAAGATCCACCTGGACAACTTGGCAAGACCTCATCTCTACCATAAATCAAAAATCAGCCGGGCATGGTAGCGCGTGCCTGTAGTTCCAGCTACTTGGAAGGCTGAGGCGGAAGGATTGCTGGAGCCCAGCAGGTATAGGTGGCAGTGGCTGGGAGCGGCCACTGCACTCCAGTCTGGGTGACAGAGTGAGACTCCAACTCAAAAAAAAAAAAAAAAATGCTATTCATAATAGCATTAAATATTAATATTAAATCTTAAAGTGCTATTTATAATAGCATCAAAAAGCATGAAATACTTAGAGATAAGCTGAATAAAATATGTACAAGAACTTACAGTGAAAATGCTATATTAATGGTGAGATAAATTAAAGACAACCTAAATCAGTGGAGAGCTATACCATGTTCAGGGATTGAAGACTCGGT
Organism: Cephalopachus bancanus; assembly: GCA_027257055.1. Classification (NCBI taxonomy): domain Eukaryota; kingdom Metazoa; phylum Chordata; class Mammalia; order Primates; family Tarsiidae; genus Cephalopachus; species Cephalopachus bancanus. The sequence goes on along the minus strand of JAPVLO010000169.1, from coordinate 3,147,596 downwards.
TGTTGACAGTTGCCTCCAACATAATCTATGTTTACAATAGAGCATCAATCGATATTTCAACAGGTCCTTTTTCTAGAAATGGATAAGCTAATTATAAATTTATGTGAAAATGCAAAAGATATAGAATATCCTAAATCAGTTTTTAAAAAGAAGAAAGAAGTTAGAGGTCTTACACGATTTGATATCAAGACTTCTACAAAGCTACAGTGAAGACATCATTGGGGTGCTGGAATAGGACAGGAACCAGTAAGTGAAACAGACCACAGAGTACAGAAGTAGACTGCACATCTATGGCCCATTTTCACAAAGGAGAAAAGATCATTCGATGGAGAAAGGAATCATCTTTTTAACCAATGGTATAAGAACAAAAAGATATCCAGTGGGCACGGGGGGGCGGGGGGAGATCCCTGGCTTCCATGCCATATACAAAACTAGCTCATCATAGACCTCAAGCATTAAGGCTTGAGGTAGTCAAAAATGTTACAGATAGGGCACAGAAAGATCAACAAAATAAAATGAAATTATGATGTATTAGACTTAACCAAAATTTTAAACTTTTACTCTTCTAAAGACATCATTGACAAAATGAATAGGCAAGCCAATGACTGAGAGAAAATATCTGCCATCATATATCTGAGAAAGAACTTACGTCCAGAAGATAAAAATAATTCTTAAAATTCAATAATAAAATATCTCTTAAATGTTTAGACAGAATCAAAAAAGAAAAAATTCTCAAATAAGCAAGCAATTAGAAAGTGCATTATCAAAACTTAGAGAAAAATGTGTTCAAATCCTCTAGCCAACTAAAAGATATTTCCAAATCTAGAACCAAAGAATGTTAAAATCAAATTACAAAAGTACTGGGATAAACAATGAAACTGGATAATCATAGAAGTAAAGGCAATATTTACAAAACAATGCAATTGTGAAAAATGTGGAAACACCAATAGTTTAGTGACAAACTGGTTCTAAAATCTCGTGATAAAAAATAACAGGAAGTGGACAGCAGAGGGAAAACAAAGGTAGAGGGTCTAATTTCCTTCCCTCTACACGGCATGCCAGCAGATATGACAGGCAATTTGATAAATACACCAACGACCTGGAAATGTTTATGTCATTAGCCAAGAGTTTTACATGTAGGAATTCGTCTTAAGGAAATAGCTGTGAGCGAAACATATACACAGATGTATATTGCAGCATTATTTATGATAGACAGACATTAGAAGGATTCTAAATGTCCGCTGGTGTGGGATGAACAAAAGAAGTCAGTCACTGAAATACAGTTTATTAATTACATGGGATATGGACAAATGATATTTAACGATTAGGAAAGATTTCCATAACCTTTCTTAGTTGTGTTTTGTTTTGTTTTCCTTGTGCCGGTCTATTTAAAACCAAGAATTTTGCTCCTTTGTGGATGTTTCTGCAGGATTGATTTGACATCACCCCTAAACTTTTCCCATTTTTCCTAAGTTTTCTCTTCTTATGAATATTTTCATATGGGATACTTTATCTTAACTGTTCATCCCTCCTTTAAAAAAAAACAAACTATTCTGTGTTTAAATACTAGTGACTTTTTGCAACCTAAAAGAGCAGTAGTCACAAATTATTTTTAAATGAAAAAATAAGAGTTCCATCACCAAGAAGTTAGTAGGTTCACAACACAAATGCATATAAATTCAGAGCTTAGTTTCAAACATGACATTACAGTTATACTTTTAAGTCCCAATAATTTATGGTTTTGACAGACTTGAATAAAACACTAATTGCTGTAACAAAGCATACTAATTTGATGAGAGAAATAATTAGAGTATTCATTTTTACCAATTCCCAGCAATACATAATTCTAAAAGGAAACATCTACACATTAGTAGATTAATTCAAAGGGGACCTCAAACACATGTATTTGCTAAAAGAACTGATCTAGTAATAACATATTCTCCACCACGAATGTGAGCCAAACCCATATTTCATTTATTCTGAATTTCTGAATGCTCCAATTTTTGGCTCCCAGTCAAGCTTCTCAGAAATCCTTTGCAGGAATTCAGCACACACAAAGTCTGCTGCCGGCACTGCCTGGGAGCAAAAGGCTCCCATAAGTAACAGCTCACATAGGGGCTCACAGTGCTTCTCATAGACTGACCCCAAAAGAGCTGAAGCCAGCAGCTGTTTATAGCCAATGACAGCAGCGTGAGGATGACTGGACATGGGGGGCTTTGGGGAGCACATCTCTGCTATCAGCCCGGGAGTTGCTTATTTCATGGAACTCTGTGGCCACTGTCTCATATCCTTCTCTCTACTTGGGGCCTCTTGGTACCAGCAACCAAGAGCCAGGACTCCTCTCTGGTGAGGGGCCCACTGGATCAAGCTCTCATGCAATCTGCCTCACTGCATTGGATAGCGTCCTAAAAACAATGTTAAAGTGTTCAGGCTGGGATAGAACATGGTGATGTCATGCATCTCTTGCCCTTCACAATACTATAGGTCACACTCATTTTTGACGCATTTCAGGTCTTTCTGAAACTACCCCAGTGCTTCGTCACTCGCAGACCAGAGACTCGTTCCTGCCATTCACTTAAGCTCCTTCTTCCCCTCCTTCTCCCACACACCTTTCCAGAGTTTTTATTAGAAATAGATGATAAGAGAAACGAGTTCAAGATAAACATTCTCGCCCGCCACCTACATGCAGATGAGCTTGGAAAATGATCAATTCCAATTACAAAAGCCTGCTCTCAAAATGGAGATGTCAAGACCCTCAAGGAAGGAAAGAAGGAAGGCAGAGCGACACTGGTTTTTGTCCCATTGTTCATACCCTGGCCCCACATGTTTCTGGCGCTCTTTGGATTCATTGAGGCAAAGCCCTCGTCTGATCACATCTCTTATAAGGAAAAGTGGAATCGCATCAAGTCACTTTCAATCATGCATACAAGAAGCGAGGAAAACGACTATTTGTTTTTTTGTTTTTTTTAAAAAAAAAAAAAGCTAAAACGATATACTTGTTCTGCCCATGTGCTTGCCAGGAAGCATCCAGAGGTTCTGTCAGCTCATAGCTATGATAGAAATTCCAGTACGTCACTGCATATCTACATTCTCTTATGGGAAGCAAGAGCTCACACTTTATGCTATCCTTGGAAAATCAGCAAAGCATTGCATTTAGTTTTTTTTTTTTAAGAAATCACACAGCTGTTGTTCATAGAAAGGATATATATTTAAGCAACTGTTTTCCTTACTTAGTATTTCATTATCGGTATGTGCCTAAGTATATTTAATATTAACACCATTCGACATAGCTTTTATTGGAGACCTCCAATTGTTTTCATTGGCCTCTGGGAAGCCATGTGAACTCATAGCCACAAAAGCCAAGTTGCACATAAAGGATGCATTGGGTCTGGTTTCCAAGCCTAATCCAGAGAAGAATTTACTTTTGAGAACTCTCACTTTTGCTTCTGAGACATTTGGAAATTACATTCTGGTGGTGGACTTTCACTAAGCATCATGCAGAACTTTCCAACATGTGAGAGACGCCTTCTCTGGGAGCAGATGGCATGGCCCTGGCGAGACAAGGTGGTTCTGCTCTCTACACAGTGGTCAAGTCCTCACCAAGCACATGGCTGAGAAAAGCCACCATAAAAGTGTTGTATCACTGGTGATTTTCTCCATAGCCAGCCAAGAAGCAATTACAACTTTAAGAGATGAACAACCCAGGGTCACCGGATATTGGGTTCACCCAACCCGGAAGCCCCCTCCACAACTCCCCAAGCTGTGGCTCCACAGATACAATACATATGCATGAGCTAAGCAGGGAAATCCAAGATCCTCTATACCAGGTGTCTGATTGTGGGAAGTCCATGTGACTTCCCCAGGTCAGGAAAAATGTCTCTTTATTCAGCCCACAAAATGGGGAAAAATTACTTGCAAACCATGCACTCAACAAAGGCCTAACATTCAGGATCTATAAGGAACTCACTCAAATGAATTGACAGGGAAAAAAAAAATAACCCTATTAAAAAGTGGGCAAAGGACATGAACAGACACTTCTCAAAAAGACACGCATGCTGCCAACAACCATATGAAAAAATGCTCAGCTTCACTCATCTTCAGAGAAATGCAGATCAAAACCACAATGAGATACCGCCTCACACCAGTCTGGCTGGCTATTATTAAAACGTCAGAAAACAACAGGTATTGGCAAGGCTGCAGAGAAAAAGGAGTGCTTCTATACTGTTGGGGGGAATGTAAGCTAGTTCAACCTTTGTGGAAAGCAGTGTGGCATTTTCTCAAAGAGCTAAAAACTAAGCTTCCATATGATCCAGCAAACCCACTTCTGGGAATATACTCAGAGGAACATAAACCTTCTGGGTATATAGCAAGAACATGGACCCAACGCAGATGCCCACTGAAGCGGACTGAAAAAGGAAAATGTGGTACATATACATGATGGAATACTTCGCAGCCACAAAGAAGAACATAGCATGTCCTTTGCAGCAACATGGATGCAGCTGGAGACGTCATTCTAAGTGAGCTAAGAGAAACAAACAAACAAGCAAACAAAAAATCCTAGAATACTACATATTCTCACTCATAAGCAGGCCCCAAACAGTGGGGACCTGAACCCAAAAGCAGGAACCACCACTGGGCAATGCTAAAGGAGGGAGGGAAGAAAGGAGGAGAAGGGGCACACCACCACACCCTGGGTACCATGTCCACTCCCAGGGGGAAGCCCAAATCTCACCTGCATGCAGTTTACTGACACAATCTTCACATGCACGCTAAAATAAATAAATAGATAAGAAAAAAAAAGTCTTAAGAGACTTTTTGGCGGGAATATTTTTCTTGACTTGGGGAAGTCACTCTACTCACACACACACAAAAAAAAAAAAAGAAAGAAAGAGAGAAAGGAAGGAAGGGAGAAAGAAAGAGACCTGTTTTTTCAGTCTGGAAAGTAGTAGTGTTATATACCATTATGCATGAAGCCTCTTGGATATTTGAACAATGACTGAAGAATTCATGTAACCATTAACCTGCGACGGTTTAGCTACAAACAGCAAGCTCAAAGACCTCAAGAGGCCCTGAACTCATGTAAGGTCTTCTGCACACTGGACTTCATAGCCTTGCCTGTTAAAATTAAAAAAAAAAAAAAAAAAAGATTGGACTATTGACTCAATAATAAAAATTTGATCACATCTTAAATGCTAAATCATCTGTGTTTGCATTCCTAGATTCTTTATCAGTAATATGTTGATGCATGTCTGAAAATTTATTAGATGCTGTAAAACAAATCATTAAGCAGGGAGCAGTTCTGAGCCTCCGTACTCTCTGACCCTTTGTAACCCTATTATAGCACCGAAGTGTTCTAACAAACAAAAGAGAAATTAGCTCTTTTGTTCTCAAGACTGTCAAGCAGGTTAGTTCATCTAACATAGTCTTTTATTAATAAATGGCACAGATTTTCATGCTAGCGTAGCTAAAGCAAATCACATCATCGTCTGAAAAAGACATACCTATTATTTTTCAGTGATATATTGCTTTGCAGCTGTAGCCAAAACAATCTAATAAGCACTATTAGATAAAGGATTCTGAATATGAATGTATTGAATTTGTAGTGGAAGAAAATGAACATATTGCAGCATTTATGTCAGATTGGGTTAAGCTTGGGCATCTCTTTCTCCTTAATAAATGCAGATCAAAAGACTTCTCTTATGTAAAAAATAATAATACAAATTTCAGCAATATGAAATAACACAACCACTTTGTAATGTTAGGAAGAAATCAGTCAGCCGTGCACTGCATGGAATATAAATTATTTTAGGAGGGCCAACGGATTCTGTGATACTTTCCCCATACATTTATATTCATAAAAGGTTCCAAACGCCTAGAACAATAGCAGCGATCTATTGGCCATAAAGCATTCCGGCATTTGCGGTGTCACTTATGACAGCTTTGATAGACATGTACTATATAAGAAAAATATCTTCTAGCACTCGACTCGTTTAATAAATTGATTAAACTTCTCTTCAACCAATTGTTTTTGTCTTAGCTTCTTCTTCAGACATCACCTGGAGGAGTCTCTGCTTGTTTCCAGAAGACTATGTAAAAGGCGACAGTTTAATCGAGGCCTCAACGTTTGAGCACTGTCAGAATTTCCCCTCAAATGATAAATGATTGTATAATGCAACAGTCTACTGCTAGGGCTGAATTATATTCGCCATCAGTGTTCAAAACCCATTTGAAGCTTAATTGTGCTGCGATAGCGGTATCCCCCAGTCAGCAGACAGCAGGTTTATAAAAATCATCTCCTATGATTGTTAAACGCTTTCCTAATGAAGCTGATGATCACAACACTTCGCAATAAATGCTTTTGTCAAGATGTCACAAACGCGTGACAGTGGCCTCTACAGTGAGCAGGGGCTTCTGTGATTTGGGTTTATCTTCGTCGCACGGAATTCAACAGATCGGTCTGCATATGGAAGATAATCTCCATAAAAAGGGAAGTGCCGTATATTAAATTGGGATTATCAACTAGAACATAATCATGCCACTGTGTAATTATATGGTACACCATACGTAGATGTGAACAATCATACAAGAAAATAATTGAGGGCCATAAAACTTAATTCAGAAAAATCAATAGAATATAAAAGCAATCAGATAAGGCCTCTTAAGAAATCGATCAAGGCTTGTACAAAGTCATAATGTGTTTTCCTAAGAGAAAAGGAGCTAAATGAAGCAGAGAAACCTACATAATATTCTACAAGTAGGTTTCTAGAGGTGCTTGTATATTGAAGAGGGAAGAAGAATGGAAAATGCAATTACTTTTTACATTCTGGAGCCACGTGTACCCGGAGCAAGAGGAATATATGTTAAATACTGCAACCGAAAGGGCTGTTAGAGCAATTATTCCTTTTTGATCATTTATCTATATTTGTGTCTTTTTGTATCTCTCTAGAGTCTAAGAAAGCTATTAGGCTCTGCTCATTGCAACTTTATGTGTCTTTATATGTTGTGCGCTCAATCTGAAATACTCCAAGATTTAAATATTGGTATAAGGTGGAACCAAACCGCAGGGTGAAGAGTTGCTGCTGGAGTCTCCCTCTTACCCATGAGCTCCTGTGAGCCCTAGCTTTCCTGCGTGCCACCCCCTCATCATTTCCGCAGAATTTGGCCACATAATTTGACCAGAACAGTGTGCTAAGCCAAAACTGTTTTCATTACATAGGGGGAAAAAAATGTTGATAAATGAAACGTATTTTCCTAAGGGAATACACCACTATTGGGTTGTATCCCCAAGGAGCTGGAGAAATAAGCAAGGGAAAATACACTCTACTTTTGAAATATTCCCACCAAAACTCTGCACAATTGTGCATTAGCAAGAGCTTTGTGGTTTATTTTGTATGAAAACAAATAACAAAAGCTCATGTAACCTGTAGGTGAAATGTATCCCTAATCCCCCAAAGCTCACTCGCTGGGCTTCCAGAGGAAACAAATAACTTTTTGTGAAACAGTTAATGTTGCCTTTTTTGTTAAAGGAAATTAAAAAAAAAAAAGCCAACTTGACTACATTTTTTTTTTTGTAGCCAATATTAGGCACTGTACATTTTCAGGGCCACGTGATCCTAATAGCTAAATGCAGCTGGATTTATTGCTTCTACTTTCAAGGAGAAGTATACTTACAATTTATTTAAAACCATCTCTAATAGGCTCACAGTTTTGGACAGGGAAGCACAAAAGAGCTTATGTCAAGATAGCTGAATGGAGAAATTTACATGTTATCACTGTAATTTATGAAAACAGAAACTCAGATTATTGACTTCAAAGTTTGTTTTAAAGTATTTAGAATGAGAGTGAAACCAGCTGTTTTTTAGCTTCTAAAGATCACGTTGTTATAACCCTGCTCAAAAGGGAGATTGTACTGTATTTCTTTAAACAACTTAAGGAGTATTAATTACAGGAGGAAGGGAAAGTACTGTAAATGTCTTTTCCGCCTTCTGAGTCAACGACAAGCTCCTGATAGCATGGATCCTTGGGGAAACTGTGACACAGGCACAAGGCCTTACAGAGTCACATCCCCTGGCCAGGAGTCTCCACGTGCACCCACCACCACCACCATCGTCAAAACATCCCTTAGAACCTGAACACCCAAGACAACACATGCCTTGGAGAGGAAGCTTAGGGAAGGGGGAGGAGAAAGGAAGGACTCAAGGATGGAGAACCCTGGAGACTGGCAAGAGCCCTGATTCACCTTGACTTGGATCTAGCAAACTGGACTGAGCCCCTACAGTGGGTAGGGCCAACTCCAATCAAGAAGACCTCTCACTGCACCATGGACCGCCAGCTCAGCAACGTTCAGCCTCAATCTGTCCCTGCAGGGCTAGGGATTAGAGGCAAGGAGGTTATTTCATGACAATTGAGTGACAGTGAAGTGACGTGATACTAGTGAGCCCTACCCCCACTGGAAAGAAGAGGGATAGGAAGTTTTTTTCCAAAAAGCGAAAAATCCATGATCTCACCTTCTTTTAATCCTATCACAGAGGGAGTAAAGGGGATTTTATCAAGTGCGTATGTACTTGCCTTAATCAAATCATACTTCAAAAGTTAGAAAACACAAAACAGAAAAAAATAAAGGAGTGGTGGTTTATTTATAAGAGGATTCTTTACAAAAGGATTAAGCCTAGTCTTCCTTTAAGACACTAACTCTTTGCGGGATAACGCAAATGATGTGGTCTGAAAATTTATCTGTGGGTTCTCCAAGATCCTATATATGGAGATATATAGAGACACAACATAAGCCAAGCTAGGTCATGTCTTGATCACGAAAAACCAGGAGCCCGGATCTGTTGGGGCTCTTCACATGAATAACGTAGATCATATCCACAAACTGTACAAGCTCAGGACCCGTCCAGTGACCACCACTGCAGCCCCACCTTGTGAGCAAGTGGGTTCCCCAAGTGCCGTGTGGTTCATTGGCTTGGCCATGCATGACAAGCTGCTCATGGGGGAGCACTGTTTCAGAGCGCCAACTTCACCTCTACCGCTGGGAGCAGCCACTAGCCAGGCTGAGCTTCAAGTTCATACAGGGCAGTTATGGTCCCAGGGAACCGGGGTCTGGATCAAAGATGTCCCTATCTCTCAGATCCCTAATCTAATATGGTGCCCTGGGTATTGAGAAGTCCTTCGGCCACTGTTCTTCAGAGTTGAGCACAAAATTAAAAGAAATTATTGTTCTCTTTATCTCGTTTTAATGAATAGCTCACATTTGTTCTAAAGCATATATATTAGTGCCATAGCAGTGTATATAATTCATATATAAATACACCCACACTGGAGGTACGTGTTCAAAATTTTACCACAGGAGTTCACAAACAAAAGTCCGGAGAATGTACCCCAGATTTCGGGCAATACCTGTTCATTAAATGAGTGAGTGATTCAACCTACCCAGAAGTTTTGATTTTTATGAAGATGCTTGATAAGTCAAAGGGTCTCTATTTGTAGCAAACAGTAGAAACTTGTAGGACAAAGAATATCACCCCTCCAGGACTGGCTGAGTGTCACATTCTGAATGGGTTCTCTTTTTCTCAGCTCACTGCTTTCTTCCACAAGCAGAGAATTTAAAAAACCAAAAAATAAGAAAGGCAGTCTAAGTGTCCATTCCTCAAGCATCCTGCTCCGATGGCAGCTTCCTAGAAAGGAGGGTCAGCTAGAAGAGGACCGTCGAAGCATGCTAGTATTTCTGCTTCCTTCCTAGGGAGGGATTTCTAACTGGAGGATTGCAGAGCTGAGTGTCATGTGGAGACAATCCTCTGCAAGCCCACTGCAAATCACTGACAGCCACTGTCCTCCTGCACTGGCCAATGAGGTAGCCTCTTGCTGAGGCCCTGCTATGTAGAACGCATTCAGAATCAAATAAAAATAAGACGAATGAAACTCACCCCCTGGCCTCAAAATTGCTTTTGGTTAGTGACAACTAGATCTATATTCAAATACTGAAGCACATGAAGGGTGGCTGTCAGACATTGGGAGGGTGGATAGGAAGCTGATGGAGACTTGGGTGTCTGGACAAGCCCACCCCAGACGGCACTCGGGAGTGCTGGTGTGGCTGGCATTATGCTGAAAAACTCCTCTGAGTGGATAGTTTCAGCTTTTAATTTTTTTCAGCAAACCCACTTTGTTTCATTATTAGAGGGCATATGTAAACTACAGCTGACCTTTGGACAATGCAGAGGTTAGAGGCACTGACTCCCTGGGCAGTTGAAAATGTGTGTATAACTTTTAACTTCCTCAAAAACTTAGCTACAACGAGCCTACGTTGGCTGGAAAACTTTCCCATCATATAAAGTCGGTTCACACATGTTTTGCATGTTACATGTGTTACAGACTGTAGGCTTACAGTAAAGTAAGCTAAAGAAAAGAACATGTTATTAAGAAAACCATAACAAAGAGGAAATATATTTGCTACTCGTTCAGTGGAAATGGATCATCATAAAAGTCTTCATCCTTGTCGTTTTTACACTGAGCAGCTGAGGAGGAAGCACAGGGGGTGGGCTTGGTCCTGCTGCCTCGGGAGTGGCAGATGTTGAAGAGGTGGAGGCCATGGAAGGGGAGACAGGAGAGATCGGTTGAAAAAATTCCCCAAGCCGGGCTCGGTGGCTCAGCCTGTCATCCCACGCCTTTGGGAGGCTGAGGTGAGTGGATTGCCTGAGTCCGCGGGTTCGAGACCCGCCTGGGCAGCGAGACCTCATCTCTACAATAAATCAAAAAATCAGCTGGGCGTGGTAGCGCATGCCTGTAATTCCAGCTCCTCGGAAGGCTGAGGCGGAAGGATCGCCAGAGGCCAGCAGGTCGAGGCTGCGGTGGCCAGGAGTGGCCACTGCACTCCAGTCTGGGTGACAGAGTGAGATTCTAACTCAAAAAAAAAAAAAAAAAGAAAAATTCCCCATAAAAGTAGACCCAAGCAGTTCCAACCCTTGCTGTTCAAGGGTCAACGGTAGTCTATTTGGGCTAATGATGGAGATTTAGATACTAAAACTGGTAAGAATTGAGTCACTTAAAAGATTGATAAGATGCTTACAAATGAAAAAATTTTTTCACAGCATTAAAACCCCACTTTCCACAAGCCAAATGACTCTCTGAAACAATAGAATTAAAGCACCTAAAAATCAAACACAGACAGCATACCGAACACTTCCTTTCTTCTTAGCACATGTGACATTTTACAGATACATTATTTCATGACTCCAACAAGAAAGCGAGTCTCAAAGGAAATTAGCTATAAACATGAGAAGAGTTCAGGCTTTACCACCATCTAGCTGGGCACCTTCGCCAGCTATAAAATATTAGTTCTTCAAAGTACATAGAAGAGAAGAATACTAACATAATGAAAGCAAAGTACTACATGGAAACATGGAGCTACAGGAAAAACAAAACAGGAAATTTCCTTTCTATTTCCATATTGAAAATAGAAAAGAGAGAAAAAATTCTCAAGCAATGAATGAAAATTCACAATTATATGTATCGTAAACAATGAGCTCTCCACTGCCATGAAAAGGCATAGAGCTGCAAGAGTTGCCTTAGAAGGACTTTACTCATGGGTTAAAAGCCAGGTACCAACAATTTCCATTCGGGTAGGCTTCCTGATGCCCTTGGTGCCACTCTGCTTGTGTATTTCCTTGGAATTGAGATTTAAATTATGTCTCCATGAGAAGAAACAATGACTTAAACGTGGAGTGGAGTTGGCAAGCTATAACCAGTGGGCCAAATCCAGCCCTCTGCCCACTATTATAAATAAAGTTTTATTGGAACACAGCCATGCTCATTTGTTTACATTCTGTCTGAGGCTGCTTTCATGACACAAGAGCAGAACTGGGTAGTTATGACAGAAACTATATGACCTGAGAAGCTTAACAAATTTACAATCTGGTCCTTTACAAGAAACGTTCACTGCCTCTTGAGATAAACAGTGAAAGGATGCCATATCTATTCATATAATTCAGATGCCATATCTATAATATAATTCAGATGCTGTATCTATTCATATAATTCAGATGCCGTATCTATTCATATAATCTAGATATTTAGAAATAGCTACAGAGAAGATCAAATGCCTTCACTCTTTCCCTAAATGTTGGCTACTGTCCGTTATTTAACAAGTTAGATACTGGTGGTAGGGGATAAGAGGAATAAGAGCACTAAATATTGTTACTATGTTTAATTATCGCCATGTAACCCACAGGTGAAAATATGTTATTAATATTCTAGTTTGCATTTCTACTCTGGTTCAACCTTTGGGTTAGACTACCACCTCAGATCTACCCAAGATCTTACTAGTTCCATGATTTTTTCAAGGGATAAAGCCAACTGTGCCTTAATTTGCCTCATATGAAAAATAAGAATAATAGCAGCATTCATACTTAATAGAGTTGTTATGAAATTTAATGAAATAATAAAAGTAAAGCACTTACATAGGAAAGATAATACAGCTTGACAAAATGGGGTTTATCTCCAGAATGCAAGGTTGGTTTAACATTTGAAAATCAATGTGTTGGGGAGAGAAGGGGGTTGAAAAAAAAGAAAATCAGTGTGTTTCTTCGTCATACATACAAAAAATGAAAAACCCAAAGATCAACCAAGAAACTTATGAAAAGTACTTGACAAAACACAGCATCCATTACTGATAGATGCTCTCAGAAAAGTAGGAACAGACGAGACCTTCCTAAACCTGATAGAGCTGATTTCATTCTTAATGGTAAAAGACTGAATGTGTTCCCCCATGATCAGTAACAAAGGCAGGTATGTCTGCTCTCGTCATTTTTAGTCAACTTTGTACTAGAGACTCTCTCCAGGGGAACGAAGGTAGAAAATAAATATAAAGTCATCCAGATGAAAAGCAAAATTATCTGTTTTCACAGATTAAATAATATCTTTATAGAAAGACCCAATAGATTCTACTAAAAGCTCCTAAAATTAATAAGTGAGTTTAGAGAAGTTGTAGGATGAAAAATTTTTTTAAAGTCAATTGTATTTCTATGTATTAGCAACAATCAGAATTTGAAATAAAAACAATAGCATCACTTACAATAGCATCAAAATATATGAAATATTTAGGGATAAATCTGACAAAAGATTTACAGGATCTGCACACTGAAAACTTTAAAAATTGCTGAAAGAAATTAAGGAAGACCTAAATAAATGGAGAAACAGTGTGCTCATGGGTTGGAAGACTTGATCTTCTTCAGGTATCAATCATCTCCAAATTGATCTACAGGTTAAACACAAACCCAACCAAAATGCTGATAGACTTTTTTTGTGTGAAAATGAATAAGCTAATGTTGAAATCAATATAGACATGCAAAATACCTGGAATAGCTTAAGGAACTTCAAAAAATAGCAAAGTTGGAGGACTGACAATTTCAAGAGTGATTTTAAAGCTACAGTGGTCAAGACAGTGTAGTATTGGCTTAAGGACCGACAAGTAGGTCGATGCAACAGAGTTCGGGAAAAGTCCACACATAGATATAGACAACCAATTTTTTTACCAATGTGCAAAGACAATTCAGTGGAGAAAGGATATCCATTCACCCCCCCACACACACAAGAACCTAGCTTCTAACCTTATACCATATATAAAATTAACTCAAATGAAGATATGACCCCCAAAAAAGTGTGAAAATGAAAAACCATAACACTTCTGGAAGATAGCGCACAACAAGTTATTTATGACCTCTTGTCATGCAGATATTTCTTCAATAATACGCCAAAAGTATGATCCATAAGAAGAAACTGATAAAATAGACTTGCTAAATATTAAAAACTTTTTCCCTGCTAAAGACACCATTAAGTAAATAAAAAGTCAAGCTGTAGACTGGGAAGAAATATGCACGAAATGCATATCTGATAAATAACTTAATCTAGATGTTTATAGAATATATAAATAACTCTCAAAATTCAATAACAAAGAAATAAACAATTCACTTTTCAAAACCAGGTAAAAGATACGAAGAGACACTTTGAAGATATACTTTTGAAATAGAAGCCCATGAAGAGATGCTTCACATACTTAGTCATTAGAGAAATGTGAATTAAAACCATACGAATGTACTACTACAGGCATATTCAAATGTGTAAAATTTAAAGGAATGACCATATCAAAGCTAGATTCTGGAGAAATTAGAGCTATCATACACTGCTGGTAGGAATGTAAAATGTTGCAGGCACTTTGGAAAAGAGTTTGGCGGTTTCTTTAAAAAATTAAACATACACCCACCACATGACCCAGATATTTCATTCCTATTCACCCAAAAGAAAGCATGTGTCCATATAAAACGTGTACACAAATTTTGACATCATCTTATTAGTAATATACAAACAACCCAAATCTCCAGCTACAGGTAAATGAACAAATTTTGGCACCCAATGAAATACTATTCAGCAACAACAAAAAAAGGCTTTAATAATCAAAACATCCTACTATTGGTATAAGAGCAGGCATATTGACCAATGGAGCAGGATAGAGTTTCCGGAAGCAAAACCTCATTTTCTCAATCAACTCATCTTTGACAAAGCCTCTACCAACAACCACTGGAGAGAGGAAACCCTATTCAGTAAATGGTGCAGGGAAAACTGGCTGGCCACATGCAGAAGATTGAAACAGGGCCCCTACCTATCACCATACACAAAAATCAACTCCAAATGAATCAAAGACCTAAATGGAAAACCTCAAATTTTAAGACTCTTAGAAAATGCAGGAGACACCCTTATGGAAATCAGAATAGGCCACGAATTCATGATCAAAACCCCAAAAGCCCATACCATAAGAGATAAGACAGACAAGTGGGGCCTCATGAAACTGAAAAGTTTCTGCAACGCAAAAGAAAACATCAAGAGAGTGGGGGGAAAGTCCACAGAATGGGAAAAAAATTTGCCAACTATATATCTGACCGAGGCCTAACATCCAGGATCTACAAGGAACTCAAATGTGCTGAAAAGAAGAAAACAAATAGCCCCATTAAAAAGTGGGCAAAAGACAAGAATAGACACTTTTCAAAAGACTTATGAGCAGCCAACAGACACATAGAAAAAATGCTCAGCCTCGCTAATCATCAGAGAAATGCAGATCAAAACCACATTGAGATACAACCTACCTCCAGTACGAATGGCCATCATTAATAAATCAAAAAAACAACAGATACTGGTGAGGATGTGGAGAAAATTAAATGCTTCTACACTGTTGATGGGAAGGCGAACTACCCACCAACATAGTTTAACTTCTATGGAAAACAGTGTGGTGATTGCTAAAAGAACTAGAAATTGAACTTCCATACCGTCAAGCAATCCGCCTTCTGGGAATATACCCGGAGGAACTTAAATCACTCTGCAAAAAACATACCTGCACACACATGTTTATTGCAGCGCTATTTCCAACAACAAAAAACATGGAACCAACCATGCTGTCCATCGAAACTGAACTGGATTTAAAAAACGTGGTACAGATAAATGATGGAATATTACGCAGCCATAAAGAAAAACAAAATTATGGACTTTGCAGCAACTTGGATGAATTTAGAGTCTATAATACTCAGTTATCTATCAGGAAAAAAGAATTGAGTACCACATGTTCTCACTCATAAGCAGACCCCGAACATTTCCCATAATATTATAAGAAAAGGATTGGCAGTAGTGGGATACTGCTGGGGTGGGTGGGGTGGGGGAGACACAACATCAGTAAGGGTACCTGATCTCAAACCAGGTGAAGTGGGGACCAAAGGGAGGCCCAAACTTTCCCTGTACGATGATCAGTTGTCCCCAACATCTTTAAAATTAAAAATTTTAAAATTTTAAAGAGGAATGAACCGCTGATACACATAAAACATGGATGAATCTCAAAATAAATATGCTGAGTGAAAGATGCCAAGCAAAAGAGTGTATGCTTTATTGTTTCATTTATGTAAAATTCTAGCAGCTGTAAATTGATACACAGTGACAAAATGCAGATCTGTGATTGCCTAACAGTGGTGATACCTAGGGAGAGGAAGGAGGAAAAAATTCACAAAGGGACGTGAGGATTCGTCATCTGGATTGTGGTGATGATTTCACAGGCATGAGCTTGGCAGAGCATGTCAAATTTTACGCTTGGAATATGTTCAACTTATCACATGCCAATTCAACCTCAATTAGAAACAACCTGCAATCCCACACTTTGGGAGGCCAAGGTGAGTGGATTGCCTGAGCTCGCGGGTTCGAGACCCGCCTGGGCAACTTGGCGAGACCTCGTCTCTACAATAAATCAAAAATTAGTCGGGTGTGGTAGCACGCGCCTGTAGTTCCAGCTACTTGGAAGGCTGAGGCGGAAGGAACGCCGGAGCCCAGCAGGTCGAGGCTGCGGTGGCCGGGAGCGGCCACTGCACTCCAGCCTGGGCAACAGAGTGAGACTCCAACTCAAAAAAATAAAAATAAAAAAGAAATATAAAGCACTTTGAAGAGTGTCAGAAAGACAGGAGATGTTCAAATGTTAGCTACCGTTGTTACTCCTTTTCCACGAAAGGCTTTCCCCACGTGGCGAATTGCGTAGTCTGATTATTTTCTACTTACTTAACTTTTTGGTACAAGTACTTCAAAAATGAAGAAAATCAATGAATCGTAGTTTTAAATTATTCCTCCAACCATGCCTTTGTCTTGGTACCATGGATGTGTTCAGATACCCCACCAGTCTTTCCCACCCAGGACAGTTCCTGGCTTTTTTAGATCATACTTTAAAAAGGAAAAATTTGATTTCCAATATTTGGTCTTATATACTTCTGCCAGTTTTGTTGAAGTCTGATTTATATATAATAAAATCCCCCCATTCTAATTGTACATTTGGATGTTTGGCAGGTTTATGCAGTTCCGTAACTACCAGTACGTTTTCACAAGCCCATAGAGTTCCCCTGTGTCTTTTTGCAGTCACACCCTCCCCCACCTCCACTCTTGGCAACCACTTATCTGCATTCTGACAATTTTCCTTTCCTCGAATTTCATGTAAATAACTTCATATAAGTGAGTATGCAATATGCATTCTTTCTTGTGAGTCTGCCTTCTTTCACTTACCAATTTGTGAGATCCATCCACATTAGTGTGTGCACCAATATTTCTTTTTGTTGCTGAGTCGCATTTCTGACATGTATATGCTAGATATTTGCTTATCCATTCACTTCTTGATGAACATAGGGTTGTTTCCAGTGTTACTGGTTTTGGTTTTGGTTTTCGCTTTTTATTTCAGCAGGATTTTTTTGGCCATTAGAAATAATGCTGCTGTGAACATCAGTGTCATTTATACGGACATATGAATTCATTTCCTTGGATAATTTCCTAAGAATGGGATTACTGAGTTGTAATCCCATTATCGACTTGATAAGACATTGCGAAGGTGTTTTTCTAAGTAACTGTGCCGTTTTCCATTTCTACTAGCAACATGTGAGCATTCCAGTTGCTCCGTGTCTTTGCCAACATTTGGTACTATCAGTTTTTACATTTTAGCTACTTCAGTGGGTAGGCAGTGGTTCTGTCATATCTCTTGCCAGAATGTATTATTAAAGTATCCCAATCCATATTAGCTTTCTTTCCTAGGCTCAAGATTTTACTCCTAAAATTCCCTTTATCCAATAATTAAATGAGACATGGCTTCCAAAGAGATGGTGATTATAGCTGGGCTCGGTGGCTCAGCCTGTCATCCCGCGCCTTTGGGAGGCTGAGGTGAGTGAATTGCCTGAGCCTGCGGGTTCGAGACCCCCTGGGCAGCGAGACCTCAACTCTACAATAAATCAAAAAATCAGCCAGGCGTGGTAGCACACTCCTGTAATTCCGGCTACTCGGAAGGCTGAGGTGGAAGGATCGCCGGAGTCCGGCAGGTCGAGGTTGCGGTGGCCGGGAGCGGCCACTGCGCTCCAGTCTGGGCGACAGAGTGAGACTCCAACTCAAAAAAAAAAAAAAGAGAGATGGTGATTATAAAGCGAAGACATGCCTCCTCACGCACTCATCATGCTTTTAGTGAAATATTTAGAGTATAAATTGAGCTTTTATAGTCAACCATAATGACTTGATTGCTTTAACCTAACAAGGCAAATAAGGAATGAATTGTAACTGAAAAATACGTGGGGCATTTTATTCTATAGGCTCCTGTTTGGGTACTATCAAAATAAAGATAAGAGAGAGGGTGCTCAGGATTAAAATTACACTTAATACTGTCACAATACACTATGTGAAATATTTTATTAATCTGAAACTCATGGTTGAGTCAGGAGTAAATGTAGATAAGGAGACCCCGGAGTTAGGCCATAGGCCACTGTGGAAAAGCAGAGGCCACACTCACAATTTCCATGAGTCGGGCTTCCTTGGTCATTGTCTAGGGAGAGGAGCAACAACATAATCCCTTACGTATAAATGCACGCACACCACATCCATACACTCGTGCACTCAGGAATGAATAATTGGATTTGGATTAGAATGGATTTGGATATTAATTTGGTACTTAGTGTCATTATATAAGTGCTTTATCAAACAAGGAAATTTTATCAAACAGTATCATTAAAAGTCCATTTCAGCAGCCTTTGCAGCCATGCTCGCTGGCCTAGGGACTCTCAGCAGGATAAAATCGTGGTCTCCTTCAGCTGCCTGTCCTGCCTCTACTGTTGGGAACGTGACAACTGTGACAAGCCAGATGGGGTGACAAGCCAGCTGTGACAGCCCGGGGTCCTCCTCCTTGGCACGTTCCAGCCATGTCATCAGCAGCAATCACAACTTCTGGTCCAGGCCTGAGTCCAGACCAAGGCCGCCCCATTCCCCACGTTCTTCTAATCTCCTTCAGACTGCAACTCGGCTGCTCTATGTTCTGCCTCTCTGGCTAAAAAAATTTCTCTAGTACGGGTTGTCAGTATCCTTTTGCCTTCTTGACACTATGGAGAATTTCCAGAAATGATTTGCACCATCAAGCACAGGGATTTAGGGCCCTAATCTCAGTCCAAGCGCACGTGCACATTCATCTTTTCTGGAAAATATCTTAGAAGTCTTCATTTCAGTGATTCTGTTTGAGGATGAGGTAAAGAAGCTGTGGGCTTAGTATGAAAAGGCACAAACTGTGTGGTGACCTTTATTCCTCAAACGGATGACAGAGACATTCCATCGTGGGCCCCAAATATACAATATAAGTCTTGCGCCATTTCAACTCAAAAGCCAGGGATTCCGTACACTCTTCCTAAAACAGCACGCTTTAATCTGAAGTCACACATGGACAATATGCTTTCCTTGCCTATTTGATGCATAATAAAAATTCTAGAATGCCACGTCATTGCTTTTGTAGTATTATTTCAAGAAAGGTGGACTTTTGTCCCGGAATGTACAAGTATGTCAGTGCTCTTCTTGTTTGTGAGTTGGGGCAGAGGCCAGAAAGATAAATCCTCCCCTCCCTTCTGTGTTCACGCCCACTATTTCTCCAGGTTACATAATCAGCAAAACAGAGCAACCGTGGAGTCTTCTGCATCAACTAACACCATATATCTGGCTGTGTGTTTTATGAAAAGTCTGAAAAACCTGAGAAAGAATGCCATTCCCTTGAAGAACTACCTGTGCACAATCAGCATAGAGGCATTGTCTCTAGCAATCGAGGGAAAATAGCCAAGATCTTGCCTTTTTCCCAATGAGCCTCCCTATTAATATATACCTGTGCACATTTTTATCACAGGAACTAATAAGACGATCGTGAGAAAGCAAAGTTAGCTATTAGATAACAATTCTCCTGCCAAGAGCCATAATCTGACACAGATTGAGCTGGGCGTACTAGTCCATTAATGGTTCATGGCTCATACAATAATGACCTACTAACCTGACGTGGTGTTGCTCTCACATTCTGCTGTCCCCTGGGATGCTACTGTCACTGTGTTATCTATTGCCTGCTTCCCTATCAAAGAAAAAAGCAGAGCTGAAATGTATGTACGCTTCCAGCTCTGTAGTTCATTGCACACCAACCCCGGCAACTGGAGGAACAATAGATTTATAAGTTTATCCTACATTAAGCCAAACATGCCTGACTGCACTGTAAATTACTAAATAATAAACCAGGTGGTGTAAGATCCTGACTTGGACAGAATATAAAAATCTATCAACCTGTAAAATACAATAACCATAAATGTGCTATGTAGCTGATGGCTCAGGTAAACCATCCACCACCAGGATCCAAGGTTTCAGCAAGAAAATTGCAACAAAGGCATGCTAAATTTTAGACTTGGCTCTCTCTTCTTTTGTGCTCCGTGTCGGCAGAGGAAAGATCGCAGAGTTAAAACACTTGGGTGTTTGTTTTGTTTGTTCAATTTCTTTGTCTGGAATTGGCCACTTCCCTTGTCATCCGCAACTGCTCCTCAGCTATTGCCACGCAGTCTGGAGCCGGTGTCTTCCAAGATGACGCCAGGCTGCGTGAAGATTGCACCCATGCCCAAACTTCACATTCAGCTGAGCTTGAAACCCTCCTCGCTGGCTGGAGAACGTGAAAAATACGGGAAAGATGCAACCTTCAGAGGATATATACCTTTCTCTTGAGGAAAATATCTTAAAACTAGGTTAACTCTGTAAATCCCTGTCTTGAATTCCACACTTCACTGGTCATAGCAGAAATAAAAGGAATGTGAAGCACATGGTGCCGGATCTCCCCTTGCAGTCCCCTACAAGAGATTCCATTTGTATGAATCTCAAAAAAAAATTTAATTTGGCTTCGGTGAAAGATTCCAAAATGATCCCATAAATTGTGATTCCAAAACATACAAAGCTAATGAATTCCTTTTTTTTTTTTTAGGAGATTTTCAATAAGCAAACCAGGTTAAGTTTATATGATTTACAAACAGTGTTTACATTCATAGAGGTGCAACTAATTGCTACACGGTTTGACATCATTACAGGAAAATGCTAGGGGATGTAGACAGTTTAATTAGGGGTGGTTTCAAGTTCACTACACGATTACCATCACAGAGCTTTTCTAATATGCTTATACACTACAGTAATGCTTAAAAGTGATTACATTTGCCCGCTGTCTGCTTAAATTTTGAATAAAAAATTATAACCTCTATGTAAAGGCCTGTGCTCACAGAGTTTGATTTCTTGCTTAAACACATGCTCCTGCGTCTACCCCTTAGATTTCATCATTTCTTATTTGGCACATTGGCTATCTAGTGACGGCGTATGAGTGTTTGAATCCAACACAAGAAGTCCTTAAAGCATTTTCAGACGACGCCGGAGAACTTCACGGTTAGCAAGATGTTTTAGAAGCAGGTATGTACCATCTGCATAGTCCAGACACAACACCCGCGGTGTTCATAAATAATTTAGTTCCAAATTACAACTCACTTTCCATTTCAGTCAATAACAATTGTTTTGCCAGTTTTAATTTTTAAAGTCTCATCCTGTTAAGCTGCTGTCTTCTGCAACAAACTCAAGTTGCTAATGACAGTGTCGTTTCAGAGGGCTGAAAACTTGGATGAGGGTGGAACTAGGGGTATGGCCCTTAGATCCGAAGACATCTGAAGTTCATGAGCCTGTCACCATCACAAGAGGACCAGGAACTTCTGTTACAAACATCGAGCTTCACATTTACCTTTTTTTTTTTTTTTTAAGTTGGAGTCTCACTCGGTCGCCCAGACTGGAGGGCAGGGGCCGCTCCCGGCCACCGCAGCCTCGACCTGCTGGGCTCCGGCGATCCTTCCGCCTCAGCCTTCCAAGTAGCCAGAATTACAGGCATGCGCTCCCACGCCTGGCTGGTTTTTTGATTTATTGTAGAGATGAGGTCTCGCGGCCCAGGCGGGTCTCGAACCCGCGGGCTCAGGCCATCCACTCACCTCAGCCTCCCAAAGGCGCGGGATGACAGGCTGAGCCACTGAGCCCAGCTCACAGTTACCATTTTTAATTAACATATAACTGAGATCCAAGCCCATGGAATATACGGGAACATCCAAAAACACCATAAGCCTCTCCTGTACTAGAGACACTCAACATTTAGTCCTGTAAAACAGGCATCTTGGCAGGGATCACTTACTCTAAGGCTGCAAGAGGCAAGTTCAAACAACGGTGAGGATTATTTAAACTTCAAAAATACCACTCCTACATGCTTTTTTTTTTTTAACATGTTTCTAAGTTTCAGCTGAAGTGCTTGCAAAACACTTTCTGTTGAACTGTTATCTGCTCTGGATTCTGGCAATTCCATTTTGAAAGACGTATAAAGTGAAATAAGATTCTCCAAAGCAAATGATTTTACAGCATAGGTAACACCTCAAGGGGGTACCCTGGGTTTTCACAGGAATTTCAAAACACAGACATCAGAGAAAAAAAAATATTCCACAAACCTCCAATTGCTGGTGTCTGGGCTCAATGAAAGAGCCTCCTGCCACTGACCACTTCCCACAAGTCGGCACTTCAGAGGGAAGGACACGGAGCGTAAAGAACATAGCACAGCCACGCAGTCTCGGTGTTTGGGACAAACAAAAACAAAACTTCTGATGATGCTGTAAGTCTAGTGGGGCGATCTGTGATTTGAGGAGCTGTTTGACTCTTCAAGGAATAGATTTACCTTTACCGGGAGCAACTGCTAATTTTTCCATTCAAAATCAAATAACCAATTTCTAATTGACTTTAATTAACTTGAGCACAGTACCAAAGCATTACATACCTCTGTTAATCAGCAATTGGCAAATTCCAGATCTGAAACTGAAGTGGCCACAGGTAATCAAAGCATTAAAAAGTTGTTTTAAAAACCATATCTTGGGGTAACGCCTTCGGGTCCCCTCCCACTGCGGGAGCTTTTCTGTCCTCTCAGTAAATCCTGCTTTCTCACTAAAAACAAAACAAAACAAACCATATCTCTGGTCTCTGGCAGGTCACAGAGCAACGCCTTTCAACCCACCTCACCAGTTGTCATTCTCAAGTCTCTCTACAGGGCCTTGTCTGGAATCTTCCGTGTCCCTTTCCTAATTCCGAGGAGTTCTTTCTCCAGCTGTACCGTCTCTGTTCCCTGTGTCATGTCTCTGAAAAGGAAAACTGAATGCTCCCACGTGAACTAAGGGTGGGTTTAGAAACAAGCAGGGCAGCCCCACAGTGCCCACCCCAGAGAAAGCCTTTGCACTCCACAGGGAAGTGGACTCGGTCCCTAACCACTGCCTGGGCTCACAGGAGATTGTGGTGACTAAGTAACACTCAGCCCCTGGCTCCAGCTTTAACTGTGAGCAAAGCTAAGCCATGGAGGGAGAGATGCCGTGTGTTTGTTTGCGGCACAGATCAGACAACTGACCAGAGCCTGGCTCCACATCCTCAGCTTCTACCTGCTCATCACCAAAGGGATTCATTCTTTCCTCCTTCTGTCTCTGACACCTGTGACTTCAGAACCAATCCAATATGTTGTTGAATTATTAATTTCAGGGAAATTGGCAGGCCCCAATCAATGTACCTCGGCAAAGATGAGTCACAGGAGACCAGGTGGATACGCGTGCAAGTCTGTGTGGATGTGCATTATGCAAAACTGTCTCAATTAAAATGATTATCACAATTTCCTAACAATGAACAACCTCCATCTCCTATAAAGTTGAGCCTTTGCATCCTCTGACTTACAGGGCATCGCATACTATGGATTCAGAAGACTCAGCACTTGTGGAGAACGTGTCCTGAGATCTTTGCCAATTCCCAGCTGGGGGCATCGAGGAGCTTACTGGCAGTCTATCACAATTGCAGAGTACTCTGCAAACTTTTGCCGGTGTTTCACCCCCACCAGCAAATAACCTTTGCACTGGGAGAAGCATGAACACCCACAATGTTATAGACTGCTTTTTCTCACAACCGCTTAGACCCACTGAAAGACTCGCTCTTGCACTGGATCTGGGCCATCATCCGGCATTTCACTCTCAACTTGGTCCAGAGTTCCGTTTCCTGGATCTGAATCACCCTTTTCCTTGCTTTCTCATTATTACCGGCATTGACAAACAGCTTTTGCGTGTAAGGTGGAAGGGAAAGGTAGCTAACGCTTCCTCGTGAGAAAATGAGTTTGAGTCATCTTCAAGAATTAATGAGTCCACAAAGCCAAGAGGAGAACCACAAAGCTACATCATAAAGCCGCCGGGTGCTATCTGGGCTCATTGGTTAAGTGTTCACAGCATACAAAATCCATTTCATGGCATACAAAATCCAAATACGTGGCTCAGCAAAATGACACATGATTATATGCCATGAACCTTCCAAGTCACCTACAAATAGCCAAAACCACAAAGGTCAAATCGCAAATTCCAGTTTCTGCTGAATCAGGTCCCAAAGCCAGTCCTGTGGGCTACTAAAGCCACAAATGTTCAGTCGACTTAACATGACAAAAAGAGCTCCAAGTTAATCTTATTCTTTTAATTGGAATACAACTCTAGTCCATTAACATCAGTCACCATAGATTTCAGTTCAGATTATTAGATTCCTAGACACTGTGAAGAAGTATATTAAGAAGTTCTTGATTGGAAGCAACAGAACACTCCAGCTGAACAATGGGAAAATGTATCTCAAAAGAAAAATTCCTGAAATGGCTTGGCAGAGCACCGCCTAATTCAGGAATGAAGCCAAGGATCCAGGGGTCTCTTCTGCTGCTCACAGCATAGCCCCTAGCTGGCCAGTTTCACACATGCTAGCATCCTGGGCAACAGGACACTCTGACAGAGAGGAACAGTCACCTTCCTTAACACTTTGTTAGTAATTCATAGGAGCCTCTCAGCTTCTTATTGGCCGGAATCGTGCCACATGCCCTTGCCTAGACCAATCACTAGCTAGGAGAACGGAATAATAATTATTGGCTTAGACCATGCACTGAAAATTGACATTAATGACATAAATTGAGGTGGTCCCGATTCTCTCTCTCTTTTTTTTAAGTTGGAGTCTCATTCTGTCCCCCAGGCTGGAGTGCAGTGGCCTGCTCACGGCCACTGTGGCCTCTACCTGCTAGGTTCAGGCGATCCGCCAATTCTCATTTTTTAAATGGAAATTTGAGCCCAGGTGCAAATATAAATATGAATATACACATGCCTACCCAGATTTGTGTGTGTTGAGCTGTGGTATAAGATGAATTTCTTATGATCTGGATGATCTGGAGATGCACTGGCTTAGACCAATCCTGACCGATCCTTGGGCAGAAGATGCCGGCTGCCTTCCCTGAAGGACATGGCCATGTACGACAGAAGGGAGACCTGGACAAAATGGGGTTAGGGAGGAAGCAAAAGGACACAGCGGTTGGTAGCTTGGTCACAAGAGCAAGCAGCAAGGGAAGAGGACAGCCTCACAGGATGGAGGAGACGCTTGTCAGGTGTACAGAGATTCAGAAGGATTCAGCGCCAAGTTTTGCAGTGAACAGGGCAATTCCAGGAACTAACCAGCTGCCTGTGGGGCCACGGAGGTCCTCTGTGGGGTGACACAGACATAAATTTCCAATGGACGGTGCAAAGCAGATATGGCAAAGTGTGGTTACAAGCAAAGAGATGCACAGCTGATTTAATTTAAAAGCTAGAAGAACCATCTACAAGGGCTTTTACCATCTGATGAACAACTAAGCACATCTTAGCCAACTACATCGTTTATTTATTGATTTCCTAGGCTGTGCTTTATGATACTGCTGAAATCATTATGTGGCTTTTGAACGCCGTGTGACTCAGGAGACAGGCATGCTGAAGGCTGTCATCACCAGGATGCCTTCTGTCATTGCACTGTCTTCTTCGCCTGACGTCAGGAAATTCATATTTAGCGAAGAAGGAAATGACTTTGGGTATGTATCATTCAAATCCTCAAGGATTATTGGCTAATTAGAAGCACAGTAATGTAAATTTGCCTTGTGTCAGGTTTTCAGGAACAGTAAAATAACATAATTAAGCCGTGAACAAAGCAGATCACTTAAGCCACTCTGCACCGCAAATGTATATGATGGCTAAACGTATGCCTCAGCCTGGGAGCTAAGAACAAGTGACCCACTTTGCAGAGGCCGAAACTGTTTCTAATAAGACAGAAAATGCGTGTTTGACTTAAATATATCGCTGTTTCTTTAAGCACCGAAAAATTCCGTTAGATAATTAAATAATTCACTTAAGGGAAACAGAAGTTGTCCTTTTTGAGAAAGAGAAAACCGAACTGCAGAAATGTAATCAAAGTAAAAAGGCAAATAAAACTTTCTACAAATGAGATTTGTAAATGCAATTTCTCTGTTTTGACTGCTTTTTGGACTTGTGGTGGCATGTGCAAAATTACACATAAAAATGCAAAGCTTCAACTAAAACTTTTCTCCAAATGGCCTAGACAAACCTGAGCTTGAACACAGATGCCCTTTAATCAGGACATTGATGGACTGTCACTGTTTATTGTTGAAGGAAGTGTTACCATTGTACCCAGAAATCTGTGAGAAGGCAACTGTGAAAACCCCAACCTCTCCGGCAGTTCCCATTCAGGGTTCCAAAAATCCAGGTCAACATTTCGTACTCCCCAGTGCTTTAGAAGACAGGGACGGCAAGAATTGAAACAGTGAGGAAAGTGTGTTTGCAAAGAAAGCCAGCAGGGTGAGAACATGCAGGATGGAGCTGGTCGTGGAAGAAAGAAAAGACAAGGCTCAAAAAACATGCTCAATAATGCTGTTTTTAAACCTGGTCGGCAAAACTCGGTGAGAGCGTCAATCAACCCAACAGTCAAATGCACACACAACTCTGATCGTGTTAAAATATTGGACACAGTCACTTGGACAGCATAGCCCTTGCCAGAAAGAAAACTGTTGGTACTTCTTCAGTGCTTAAAAAAATAAAAAGGAAAGAAAGAAGGAAAATCAAGTGCATCTTGATGTCACTAAGTTTCCCTTGTGCTTACAAACCACGGCGAGGGCCAGGAAACGGCAGCTCTTAGCAAAGCGAGTGCCAAGCCGCCAGAGCATGGGTTTTGCGCGCTGATGGCCTGATTTATAACCGCTGTTTTCTATTATAATTCAAGTACCTTTGGGGCCCTTTCCAAGACTAATAAATGATTACAAAGTGCTGCATTGTATCTTGTACCTTCTTTCCTCCCAAATCAAATCCAACAGCTACGCCTTGGGACTGTATCCTCCAAATCAGGACCACTTTCCAAACTTTTCCACTCACGGCCCCATAATCAGCTCTCTTGGAGATGC
This sequence comes from Cephalopachus bancanus, assembly GCA_027257055.1. Taxonomy (NCBI): domain Eukaryota; kingdom Metazoa; phylum Chordata; class Mammalia; order Primates; family Tarsiidae; genus Cephalopachus; species Cephalopachus bancanus. The sequence goes on along the minus strand of JAPVLO010000169.1, from coordinate 3,120,433 downwards.
AATCCCACTGAATATCACTTTATAGTACTCCTTCAAATCAATCACAAAGGGCCTTATCACAAGCCAGCACGGCACTTTGGCAATTCATTCTGTCTTGGATTCCAGTGACGACACCTTTGTTAGGCCGTGCTGAGGGTGATGTATTCCAAAAGGCAAAACAGAAAGGGAAAAAAAAAAAACCTCTTTGGGAGCGAATCACTAACTCAACAATCTCCAGAGTAAACAATGTGTGAGCTACAGACATTTCATTAGAGTGAATCGTGAATCTTCCCTCCCGACTTTGAAGTCTTCAAGATGAACACATTGCATAGGTAATATGGACTACAGTCAACACGACATGATTTTTAAGAATTCAGATTGAGTGTCTGCTTTTTGAGCCTTTTCTAACATAAATTTTGCCTTCAGTATTCACCATCCTTTGAAAAGTGTGTCACTATATTCTTCCTGCCACCAGACGATCAGAAGAGCCAAAGAAAACGGACATTAGGTTGACAAAATGTCCCATACATCCATGTCAGTTAAAAGGAAGAAAAGATAACCAAAATCTTCCTTGTGCCACCTTTCAGGATTCCTGACGTCTGTCATAAAACTCAGGCCGTATGTCTTTTCTTTCCAATAAGGAGAGTCATCACATAACCAGTGCTAAGGTCGTGTCAAAAAGAATTATTGGCTTATAAGCATATCTACCCCCACCCCGATAATGATTTCCACAAATATACCCACTGATCATCTTTTTTTTATGTGCTATCCAGAAATTACTGGGAGACCCAGGGGGCCGTTTGGGGTCTCTGTGCTTAGGGATTTGACAGGTAATGTTAATGAGACTCACATCCATATTTATTTCCAGATTTACTTATTTAGAGTGGAGTGTTCTGGTTGTGTAAGCCTTGCTGAATGGGCAATGAAGGAAGGGAGGAAGGAATGAGATTGCGGGCGGGAGGGCAGAAGAACAGTCTAGAAGGCATCTATAAAGAAGCCTCCAAGAGCACCGTTTACTACCTCTTCTACAGGGACTGCCTCCGTCTGCCCTCATATTGTCAGGTTGACAAGAGGAGGAAAAAAAATTAACCAAAAGCCAAATCAAATAAATGTGCAACTCATAAATTCTGCAGCTAAAATTCACCCCTGAGGGAGAGCAACAATGCCCCGTGGAAGGCTTCCCCGCTTCCTGCTCTCATAAAGAGGGACGAGAAGTGAAGCTTCCCTCTCAAGCTCCAAGAGGCCCAGCCTGGAAGAACAGAACCAGGCTGCCGGCTTCCTCCTAGCCTTGTTAACGAATTTATTCTCATCATTGGAGGGCGCGAAACTGCTCTCCTCCGAGGTGATGTCAGCATCTCCAGGCCCCACTCGTTGCTAAGCAACCAGTGCCTGGACCGGGCAGCTCACCACTCCTCTTCGCTTTGGCTCTGGGGTGCAGAAGATGCTCCCGCACAGGGTGCTGCGTGGATGCAGACGGCTGTGGAATCATCGGAGTGTGAATGACCGACACCCAGGCTCACCAAACCACTTCTCTTTTGGACTCCAAGTGTGTCATTCCTAGCAAAGCTTGTTCTAATAAACATCATTCTTGTTCCCAAGTATTCAAACAAAAACAAGGATAAACCGATCTTCAGAAAGAGCCAGCCTTCTGCCTGCTACTGATTAAACTTCCCAGAGGCAGCAAAGGTTTCAAGGTGAAAATGTTTATCAAACCACGTAAAGCAGCTGCCCCCGCGGTGTCTTCAGAGCTTCAGATCTACGCGGGACATATTTTGCACGCATTGGTGTTTGGGAACATTAACCAGTACAGCCAAGGGTCCCAGACAGAGACCATCCATAAGAAAGACTTGGGAAATCATGGGGTACTTGATGCCACCCCAGTTGTCCAGGAAAATGACATCCTTATTTGGTGAAACTTGCAAATCGTTATCTACAGAGCACCATCTTGTGGCAAACAGCACTGCTCTCTCTGCCCCCACTCCCCAAATGGGGGCCGTGGCAGCACGGAGACCAGGAGGCAAGCTGTGGTGCCCCTTCCACATCCGGGCTTTTGTTAACCTGAAGAAAGGGGCGATCATAAGCTATCACAGCAATTAAAATCTAAAGGAGACAATTCATTTAACACACTTCTGAACGCAAACTTGACGACTAGGTTAGTGAAAACGCAACGTAAGCATATTTGCCAAGGCTTCCATCACAAAGGGAAGACGAAAAAAGAAAACCCCACTTTTCAATAACCAACAAAACCAACCGCTGTCAAAAGTGGTGGTCGTGAGTAAAAGCCCCTCAGACTGCCTAGAAAATGTAATACATTTACCCTCAGTTATACTTTGCAGCTAGATTTTATACAAGGCATTTGCAAATTAACCTACGTCGGTAAACATACACGTCTATAAATGTGGCCCATCTAAGTCTATGTGTATTAACTGGAAATAGGGAGTTTTTGCAGTTTCTTTGAGATAAAAGTATGGTGCTTATCTCATACTACTGTATTTCTCTATTTAGCGGAACTACAAATTCAATCTCTGTCTATTCAAGCTCACATGTGTAAAATTGCTTTCCGACGGCAAAAACATTCAACTCACAAAGTCCTTATTTTTAAAATATGAGTTCAAGAGTATGACTGAAGAAATCTTCAACATGTCAACCAAGATTTCTGTGTTTGCAGCCGTGCTTTCAGAGGGCGAAAGGGAAAGAATTGCCGCTGTCATGATTTAGGTTAGATTGCCGCTTATAATAAAACTAATTCCTAAATGATGCAATAAGGAAACCATGAAGCTGACAACGGGTTTTAAGAAATAGGGTATGCTTCTATGTTTTTAAAATAAGAGCAAATGAGTCAGTGTCAAGAATGTTTCTTGTTAATAAGTATTTGCTATCAACACTCAGTTAAATTAGGATTTTCTCCTTCTTCGGGGGTGATAAAAGAATGGATTAGCTGTCATTCTTAGGTGCTGAGTGATATCTATCTGAGCTCGAAGGGCCTCCTTTTGCTATTTTGTTTCTACAACTGTAGGCATTTTTGCTAAAATTCTACTCTGAGTCTTTTTGGCTTAGTCCCTGAAATCCTGAGCCTAGAAAACACACAGTCTCTCTCTGTCTCTCTCTCTCTCTCTCTCTCTCTCTCTCTCTCTCTCTCTCTCTCTCTCTCTCTCTCTCTCTCTCTCTCTCTCTCTCTACACACACACACACACACACACACACACACACACACACATACACGCACACACACACACACCCCCAGGAATTGGTCTCTCCAAAAGGAGACACCCTCACATCTGTAGTGCCTTTATTTCACATCACAAGAGTAGGCCAATAAATCAACTCGAGGTAAAAGTAAAACCTGCAATAACCCGTTACCACTTCTTCCTCCTCCCACCTCGCAGCACATAAAACTTTGTGTCAAAAGGCCTCACATCACGAGAATTAATCAAAAAACTCTTAAAACACTCTCTGCGCCTACTTCTGATGGCTAATTTGGCTTCTCGATGGCAAAGCACTAATTTTTTATCTCAATCCATTGGTATAATATTCTTTTCCATCCATCACGGCGGGGGGGGGGACAGTAAAACTCCACCCTTCGCGAGTGTAAAGCGAAATTACGCAAAGAGAAAAGCAAACGTGGGCGCTGTCAACAAAAGCCTGCTGCAACAATAGAAGACACAGAGAGAGCAAGCAGGAAGGGGAAACAGGAAAGGAGCAAAACAGCAGACGCTTCAGAGGACCCACGGGAAGCCTTACAAATGGCTCCACCAGAGCAGAAGGAATCTCAAAAGCATCAGAAGGCCAAACGCAGCTGGGAGAAAGAGCCAATAAGAAAGTCAACAAGGTGCCTGGACCAGATGGATCTGATGGGATGGATGTGAACAACTCACAACTCAACAGGGAGGACGGCTGCAGTCAGGAGAAGACAGATTGAGCTTTCCTTTCCCAGGAAATGAAAGGGAAGTGCCCAGAATGCTGAGAAAACACAAGCCTCCTTGCAGAGGAAAAGAAAGGAGTTGCGGTTGTTGACTCCACTCCGGCTCCATGAAGAAGCTAGGGAAAGACTGGAGCTACGTCAGGCCACGGGCATCCACGTGGTGATGGCAGAGGGCAGAGGGCAGAACTCCCAGGTGGGGAGCATCGGAAACTCCCAGCATGCCCCAGCAGCTGCCTCTGTCGCCCAGCCCAGCAACAGAGACTGCTACATCTGCTACACAAGCTCCACTTCCAGCCCTGCTTATCATGCCAGCTGCCATCTTGCCGGATGGGTCCCTGGCCCAATCAGCTTTTCTGAGACTGCTACGGAAGGTATGGCCAGCGTTTTCTCTGCGGCAGCTCCCAGTTCTCTGCCACCATCTTCTAGAAGTGGCTACGGCAGGCTGCACTGCTCATGTGGAGAAAGAAGATGCTGTGACAGCTGGGGACAGAGATCTCAGACTTCGAGGTGTCAGGTCCACAAACCATGTGCTTTTTTCAGGAGGCTTGAAGGCCCAGGCACCTCAGCGACTGCTCTGAAAACAGAACCCGAAACCCAGCTCCTGTAATAACAGATGATACAAATTAAATGATATCTACTGGCAATGCACAGGAAGCCAATGAAATACATGTAAAGCTTAAATTAGCGGGAAATAGAACACATATTTTTGTTGGAAAAGATGTGTGTTCAAACTATGGTATCACTACACCTCACCACGCCTTCATCACACAGAGGGCAAGTATATAACTGTGCTTCCCAAAATGCATGGAAGTATTACTGTGCCCAGTGCTTTAAAAATTCCCCCAAAACTTACATCTGATGTCCGTTGTAAGGCTGTTAATACTGAGACTCATCTCGACAATAAATCAAAAAATTAGCCGGGCGTGGTAGCGCGCGCCTGTAATTCCAGCTACTCGGAAGGCTGAGGCGGAAGGATCGCCGGAGCCCAGCAGGTCCAGGCTGCGGTGGTCGGGAGCAGCCACCACACTCCAGTCTGGGCGACAGAGTGAGACTCCAACTCAAAAAAAAAAAAAAAAAAAATACTGAGACTCAGCAAGGTTAAGTGATTTGCTCCGACACCAAGTATAAAACCATGGGCAAATAGGTTACCAATGTCCATGGCTGAGCATCTGCCTCTGACTCTAAGTGCCACCCTATCTCGTGCCACAGCCAGAGGCTGAGATCTTGGGGCCTGTCAGGACATGGAGAAAAAGAGGGTAAGCCCTCCTGGGGCAAAGGCAAGAAAGCTAGGGTTGCCAGATTTAGCCACGAAAATATAGAATGCCCGATTGAATCTGAATCTCACATAAACAACAAATAATTTTTAGTATAAGCATATCCCACGCAACAGGTGGTTTATATTTTTACCGAGATTATCCATTGTTTATCTGAAAGGTAAATTTAACTGAATGTCTGCTGTTTTATCTGGCACCCCTGGTGAATTCAAATGTTAGTTCCTCCAACCCAGGGGAGGAAGCCCTGGGAACAATTGAAAAATACCCAGCAACACACCCTTCCCAGCGGCCAGCCACTGTAGGGAACTTCATCTTTTTCAAGCACTTCCCCTCCTGTTATCTCATCAGATGCTCCCTACAGAACTAGCGCATGGACATTATAATCTCCACATCATGGACAAAGGGAACCATCACCGAGCCTGAAGTGACTCAGGAACGTTCATGACAGAGCTAGAGCCCCGAATCTGAGTCCAGGGCTTTTGTTGAAAATGAGATATTATGCCCTGACCAGTCTTCAAACACTGAGCTGATCATACTCGACTCCTCTGAAGAGACATTGCACAATTTCCTTTCCACATTTTGAAGCCAAGGGCATGAAAATGCAAACGGTCCAGGTGATAGCAACATCTTTTTCCATAGGCTTGGTCAACACAGTCTATGAAGCAGGAGCTGGTGTAGCCAAAGGGAGCATTGAGACAGCATACAGGGAACGGGACCCAACACCTTTCTGAAGGTCCAGAAAGCTTAGACTAGAAATACTTCGGAAAAAAAAAATTCAAAATGAGATAGAGTAATTATTCTCATTTCCATGTTCCAGATCTATTAATTTTGCCTCTCAAGTAATCTTTGTCCAGGGTGCGCAACTGTATCAAATACTCCTGCTATCAAAGCTGTATTTCCTTAAAAGGCAAAGATAATATGGGCTGGGTATTCTTTCCTACACATAATTCATTTAAGTCAGAAATTTTCTCAAATGGCTTCTTTTTTTACTGCTCTCCAAGTTTACGTGCACCATGATCCAAGAAGATATAAATTACCATTGGGAGAAGGGGGCAAGTCTGTTCCTTCCCATGACACAAACACCGAGATTTCATTTTCCCGATACTTTTATTTTGCTGCTAATAAAATTGGGTGGTTAAACCTCCATGGTAGAGTATGAATATAACACCAGAGTTAAGCTTTAACACCAGCAAAAACTCTATTAAAATGTTGCCCCAGAGACTGTAAATTTGAATTCTGGCACTGCAGGTCCGGCTGGGCCTGAAAACTAAGGAGAGGAAGTTCCTAAGACTTGCTGAACAGGCCACACAGAAGGACTTTTTTTTTTTCCTTTAGACTAATTTCCTTATGGAGAAGAAAAAATAAAGAGGTAAGAAGGCTTCCAAATGCTGAAATGACTCATGAGAAAAATGAACTGCAAAGAAGCGGAGAATGAATCTGGTACATGTGAGCTTCCTCTAATAGGTCAGCTCCACAGGTCAGGAGAAAACTGAAGGGGGAAGAGATACAGGCGGTGTGCTGCGATTAAATGCATTTTTGTTGAAAGAGCTGCTTACAGAAAGCTGAAAGCTTGGGGTGGAGGGGAATGCCACTAGACAGTCATGAGCTGGGGCTGGCACACTTGGGCTCTAGAGCCAGTTCTGAGCACACCAGCCACTAACCATCTGAGCCTGTCTCCTCGTCCACTAGATGCAATCCTTGAGGTCACCAGCCACCAACCATCTGAGCCTGTCTTCTCATCCACTAGATGCAATTACAGCTCAAGGTGATTGAGAAGGTCACAGCTTAAAAAAAAATGTATTAAAGTGCTTTGGAAAACTTCACATGCCTATGAAAATGTAGGGCATGAACATAGAAAAATACTTTAAAATCAGTGTTTCTAGAATTAACTTATTAATGCTAGAAATAGCCTTTTAAAATGGACTGGGGATTAAAAAAAAAGTCAGTTACATTTATCAGTAGCAATACATTAGAAACTTTTATTTGGAAGCATAACATTTGCAATACCAACAAAACTTCAAGAATTCTAAGAATAAACATAAAAATTGCTCTAAGTGGACTCAGCTTTCATTTTTATATTGCATAACCAATAGCATGAAAATTAGCTTAAAAAATATATTAAAACTGATGAAAAATGTAAAGAAATACTCTAACAGACTTGAAGACTAACAACTTAGGTCTACCTAAGAGTAAGATCAAATTAGAAGGCAGGTGATAATTGACAGCCAGGTTATCAAACTTCTGGTCTTTGAGCGAAAGCACTAACAATATTCATGTTACAGCACGCTTGCAAAATGACTGCTCAATATACATTTCACTAACACAATCAATGAATTTAGCAAAGATGTGTTTAAGAAGCGAGTGTTCGAGGATTAGGAGCAGGTTTTAGAAATGAAATGGAGGATAAGCTAACAAATCTATCAGAAATAAGATCAACAACTTAAAATTTAAACCAATCTTGAGCATATATTTGAACTTGGATATGCAGAAACGGTGCACAAGTCCCCAAGGTTCAATGATACACTCAGAGGATCAACAGCCCTATAGACAGTTAAATTACTTGGAAAGCCAGGGAATTTATCAAACATGAATTTCAAAGTGGAGTCTGGCCTCCAGGAAAAATGAAGTGCCCATTAATGTACATACAAAATAAATGTTGTCTGCAAGCCCTTTCTACTGTTTATTTTTTGACCACAAATTGGCTAAAGATTTTTTAATTTGCATGAAGCGGGCCAAAGAGTGCTTTCCCTTTGATGGGAGTAAGTTGGGAACAAGTTGTGCAAAAACTATTTACAAATACTAAAAATGTAAACTCTTGGCCCGACAGGTACAACACAAAGAAATAATTTGCACCATTTCACATCTCTTGGTGCAGTGTTTATAACCAAATCCAACTTGAGAATGTTAATATTAAATAGGTTTCACACGTGGAGGAAATTTGTACAAACCCACCCTACATCGTGAATGAAAATTCTAACAGCTGTGCTAAATTTTATTAAAGCAGATAAGCTCGAATGGGATGAACATGAAACTCTGTGATGGTCCTTAGACACGTGGACGGTATTTAGCTCATGATCTCAATATTTATTTTATCGATCAAAAGAAATGTTAACTTCATCTACTGCTGACAGATAATTTGTCAAAAAGGTGTTTTACATAACAATTTCATAAGGTGGCTCAGGAAATTAGGCGTTGGCCTTTGGGCTACCGGACTTGAGCCTGAGCTGTCCCCAAGGGAAGAGGTTGGGCGTCCTGTGTGAGATGATCCGACCCAAACCCAAACCCAGGGAAAGAAAGGAAGACATATGAGTGGGGCTGGAGGATGTGGAGGAAGCCCCACTGTCCATAGCATGGCCTTGGCCTTGCTGCTTCCCCTGCCCGAGGAAAGTCAGCATCCAAAAAGATGGCTCATCTTTCTGAAGAGGACCCTTCCAGATTCAAACACACCATGCACTTGGACATGATACCCGTGAATGTGCATGCTCGTACACTTTGGTTCTATACCAGGGGAAATCACTGACTTTTCTCTTTCATTCAGGCTTTCCACTGCCCTGTGTCTCCAATTTTCATTGGTTTTTATAGATAGGGTTCTTCTAATGGAAAAGACTTTTGTTTTCCTTCCAATCCCAGAGCTTCTGCTCAAGAGCTGACTGGCTGACAACGCCGCAATCCTTACAGGTCCCAAACACTCAAATCCCACCCAGCACTGGCAAGCCAATCTGACCTAAGCTCAAAATTTACACTGCCTGCTTTTCCTGGCAATCTTTTTTTTTTTTTAATTTTTAATTTTAAAGATGTGGGGTACAATTCAGGGTTAGGTACACAAATGTTCATTATGCAGGTACCCTTGTGGATGAGGTGTGCCCCTCCCTCCCCTGGCAGTTTCCCTCAACTGCCAGTCCCTTTCTTATAGTATTATGATAATTGTTCAAGGTCCGCTTCTGAGTGAGAAGATGTGGTACTCAGTTCTTTGTTTCTGGGATTGGTCACTCAGAACGGCCCTCTGCGGGTTCTTGCCGTGGTCCCCGTGTCACCCTTCCACGTGCAGATGGCTACAAGGAGGTCACCCCTCAGGGTCTCCCCTTCCTTGAGCAAAACAGGTGATTGGTCATGATGCTCTGGAATGTTCCTTCTGCCCTGAGAGTCCTGGAAATTGTATTTTTAAATGTTTGCCTCCACCTCTGTCTGCTCTATGAAAGCACAAAGCAGCATCCTCTTTTCTTTTTTTCTTTTTTTTTTTTTGAGTTGGAGTCTCACTCGGTCGGACTGGAGTGCAGTGGCCGCTCCCAGCCACTGCAGCCTCTACCTGCTGGGCTCCGGCGATCCTTCCGCCTCAGCCTTCCGAGTAGCCGGAATTACAGGCACGCGCTACCACGCCCGGCTGATTTTTTGATTTATTGTAGAGATGAGGTCTCGCAGCCCAGGCGGGTCTCGAACCCGCGGGCTCAGGCCGTCCACTCACCTCGGCCGCCCAAAGCAGCCTCCTCTTTTCAAAGATGGGGAAATAGAAGCAGAGTTACAGCTCTCGTCATGCAACCAAGAAAAACAGAGCTCAGTGGGCCTATGGAGTGGTTGCTGGCTGAAATGAGCCCCATGTCCACAGCTGCTGTCATTTCACGGTCAGCCCTGCTATGGCACAAGAGGGACTGGATGTTGTTTTGCAATCCTTGCCTGCAAGGTTTCGAAATGAGTCCTTTTTCTGGGTGTCCGGGCCTGGCAGAATGGTGGACATTTTGCAAGGATGAGCACACTCACTGCCTAGTGCTGGGGGATGTACCAGGCCCCGAGGTCAATGCAACGTGGTAGAAACATCAAACCTCTGGACTGTGCGTGACCCTGCCATTGACCCTGGGTCTCACCCCTAGGGCTGGCCCTGATGCAGGTCCCATCCTACTGTTCAAATCCACCCAGCTTCAGCAGGGCCTCACAGAAGCCAAAGGTTGGGGTTTCCTTGTGTTGGGCGTGAGAACCTGGAAAGGGGGGGTCTCACCTCTCCGGCCCCTCCCACCTCCATGCACTAGATGGCCAGGAGATCGCTGAAAACCATCTTTTCCACCCTTCACCCTCAGAACCAACAGGTGTTGTTCCCTAGGTTCTGGCTCCTCCGGGTTCCCTATCGACCACACCCTCCCTCTGTGCCAAATGCCAGACTCCAGGGCAGTGGCCCGGGCACCACATTTCTCAACAATCTCCCCTTGGTGGGCGCTGTGTCTGTTTGCTGGGGCTACCATAGCAAATACCACAGACTGAGGGTTTCAACAACAAACGTTTTTTCTTCTTCTCACAGCTCCAGAGCCTGAAAGTCAAGGACCCAAGGTTCCCAGGTCTCTTTCCTTTGCTTGCCGATGGCTACCGTCTGGGTCTTCACAACATTTTTTTTGACGACTTGTGTCCTGATCTCGTCTTACAAGGACACCGGCCATACTGGCTTAGGGCCCGTACATACGATCTTGTTTTACCCGAATTACCTCTTTAATCTCCCTATTTCCAAATACAGCCCTACTCTGAGGTCCTGGGGGTGAGACCTTCTTCCTGTGAATTTGGCGGGGCAGGGGGAAGCCGATTCTGTCAATAGCATGCACCAGCCTGGTCTCCTGCTTCTTTCCTGGAAGTGAGTAGCTCTCTAGCTTGCTTATGCTGCAGAAATTTCATTCCCAGTTTTTTCCATCGGCGGCAACATCTGCCCAGAAACGACAAGTGATAATGCCACAGCTCCAAGAGGAACTGGAGGGAGCTCTACCCCAAACGAACACGACAACCTGGTGGGCATATTTCACTGCACAAAGCCCTCTCACATGCACTGGAGTCTTTGATCCTCAAACCCACTCAGTAAGGGAGGCTGGGGAGGTATTAATCAATGAATACAGATTAATTTATGAGATGACGGGATGCAGAGTGAGTTGCCCAAGGTCACACAGCTAATTACGGCCCAAGTCTTGAGACGCCAAGAACATAACATACTCCTTCCACCACCCCTCGCGGTCCCCTGTGCAATAAAGGGATGCCTGGAATACGATTTCACAGCAGTTCCTTCAAGTTAAAATGCGTTTATCATCTTGCATAAGTTATGACCCCAACCTTCCCACCAGAAGATCGTATCACAATAAAAAATACACATCGTGCAGGTGGCTCACATGATTTATTAAATTTTCTCGATTTCGTGTATTAGAAAGTTCCCCTCCACAGAAAAATTTTCTAAATATTGAAAACATATGTACATAGGACAAAGCTCAGGGAAAAAAAGGTTTATTATAATACATCACACATAATAAATGTTTTTTTAACAAAGTCTGTATGAACTTTCCACGTTAATCAAAAGTGAATGCTGCATGATTCTGTATAATTAACCAGCAAGTCATATTACAAGTGATAAATATCACAGACAATAAAGTGAAGCGAACGAATATTGACCTTAAGTGCTCATCAATAATGCAGGGTTTTGATGGTCCACAATGCAATTATTACTCAGTTAATTGAAGGGTCAAGTTTCCCAAAGATTAATAATTAGACTTACAGTGGCCTGTTCATCAGAGGTTTAACAGACGCCAAGATAGGCCCCTTCAGGCTTCCTTTCTGTCTGAATCAGAACCTCGGTCCTCTGGGTTCCCGCTGGCCTTGCAAAGCTGTGGGCTCAGAAAAGAAACATCCCATCCCAAGAGCCAGCCCTGCCATTCTGGTGCTCGCTAGAAAAAGAGGTGCCTGTGGCTGAGACCTGGGGCAAAGTCAAGCTTTGGGGAGCCCCTGGGTGACAGCTCAAGAAGAGGGGCATGTCAGCCACATTGGAAGGGGAGCAGCTGAACAAACCAGCAAGCCTGCCTCTGCCCCCTCTGGACACGACATCTAGCTGGACACATCAGCATCCGGGGCCTCCCAGAGACACACGGCCTCCCAGCAGTGGTGAATTTGAGACAGCTAAGAAAGGCACCCAAAGAAATGCATGAGATGACTAAATATTCACAAAACATGGGAAAGGGAGAAAGGGGAGACACCATGTGTCCTTGCAAGTCAATATTCCATTTCCTTTTCTGTGCTTTTTGACCAAAGTCCGTTGTGACTTGAGCAAATTCAGAATTTCCCTACAGCTGCTGCAATCTCACCTCCTGACCTGAGCTATTAAGACCCTCCTCAAGTCAGGCCGGCCGCCCTTTTGTGCTACTCCCAGAAAACAACACAGCAAATGCCCCTGCATCTTCCAGTCAGTGAGGACTCCCAAGTCTGGATCCTCCCTCCACTCTCCCGTCGCCATCTTCGCCCTCACCCATTCCTCGAAGCTCAGCCAAACCACCACCTGGTCTCAAAAGACCTTTCTCGCTCAACCTCAAAATCCTAGCACCATCTCCTCTTCCGTAGCCAACAGAACTCACCTGCCTCTCTCTCTGATGGTGGCTGCTTGGACAAGAGGCACGGCTCCCGTCTTCCTTCTACCTCCGTGGAGGCAGAGAGCAACTTCCAGATTGGGGTTGGGTGTCCCTCGTTCCTCTATCCTCCACACACCCAGCCAGGCACCCAGCAAGCGTGGAGAAATGCCTGCTGAGTTAGAGGTGTGGGTGGGGAAGGAGGCGACCCAGGCCCCGTGGGAGCACGCGCTGGCAGGTTGCAGTGAGTGCAGACAACTAGGAGCCTGGGGTCCATGCTGAGCCAGGGCGGTGGGGTCAGGGAGAGCAGGAGCAGCAGCATGGGGTGCCCCCTGGCAGAGAAGCCAGGGATTGCAGAGGAGCCTCGCTGGCAAGAGTCAAAAAGGGCTCGGTCTGGTAGGGCAGGACAAAAGTGGAAACAACCTAAACACCCAACAGTGAGGGACTGTTCAATAGAGACATGCATGCGCAGTAAAAAATCATGTAAAACCACACGATAGTAAGTATAAGACAGCACGCGCGGATACGACCACAATTGTATGGGAACATGTCCAGAAAGAGGCCTGAGTACGTGAAAATGTTCATAGAGGTTCTAACTGGGTGGCGAGCTCAGAGTGATTTTTTATTTTATTCTTCTCTCCTGTATGTTGCAGATTCTCTAAAGGGAACGTGCAATGGGCGGGGGTGGGAGGAGAGGAGAACAGTAGGACCTGCATTTAGCTCAGTCTGGACAAAAAGAACCACTATACACTCAGGTGTCTGGTAGCGTGCCCTTTGCCAAAGCGCACGTGACAGCCAAGAGTCCAGAGGGAGGGAAAGGCCTGAGCTTCCCTGGCTGTCCTATAGGACTGGCAGCAGCTCCTCTCGCGCAAATGAAAGAGAGGTCTTTCATAACAAGCCAAGGAAAGTACAGGGACTCAGCTGTCCGCCTCCCTCCTCCTTGGCTGTTTCCCCCAAAGCCCCGTCCTCCCCAGCCCAGAATCCAACCTGAGCCAGAGGTCCCATGATGAGTCTGGGGCCAGAACCTCCACCTCCCTCCCGGTGCCTTCTCTCAAGGGCGTCCCTGAGTCCAGTGGGCTGTAAACCTACACCCTGAACTTACCCCAAGGGCATCTCATTTCCCACCTACTCCTTCCCCCACTTGAGAGCGGAACGTCTCTGTCGCGGTGTCGTCTGAAGGTGTGACCCAGAGTTGAAAATTCCTTGTCCCACAGTCAATCCCCGGGGCCAACCCGTCACCCTTATTTACGGTGCCTGTATAAAGAGTCCGCTGAGAGTCTTCACGGTGCCCTCACACATGCACGAATGAGATTTCATTTAATGTGAACATATTTCCACCTTTGGGGGGAACTGGCTACTTCTCAGTCCATTCCGAAAGCCAGCGGAGCTTTGCGGGTGCCTTGATGGGGCCGGAGGGACCGGGTGCTCCGTGGGGTGCAAGCAAGCACCCCTCTTGGGTGGCACCGAACTCTCTCATGCCCATCAGCGGGATCCGATTTCAGGCTGAAACCAAAGCAGAAACGGCATCCCAGCTGCACTATATTTTATGTCTTGTTTTTATTTCCTTTACTTGTCTTTCAGTGTAAACAGTCGATGTTGTTTTGAGAGGTCAGTTTTATATGCCGGAGCACCACTGAACTATTTAGGTTTAAAATGACACTACTGTTTAAGACCCAGTAATTTTCAGAACATATGATTTACTGTGGCAGCACTCCATAAGGCTCATTTCATACCTCCAAGAAGAACTAGTCCAAGTGTTAAATAAACATAAAGGCTGCATCTTGTTTTCCTTCCAAAAGTGCAAACACTGTGTGAGTCTAATGATTAAATACTACTCCACACACACGCAAGTGACGATTTCACAGTTGCTTCTTTTCCCGTGGCTTCATTTTGGGTATTAATTATTTGGTGTTCAGACAAAGACTTTAATTAGGAGTCATAAAGGGGTTCTGAAGAGTGAATAAGTAGTTTCATCTGCATTAAACTGATAATAAACAGACATGTCCAAAGCAAGGAGCTGCCTGTGCGCCTGCCTTAACTAAGCCAGAATCTATTAACCACTAACTAAACTCGGTCCCATAAAACATTGTTCGGGAGGTTACATGACAGCGAAAATGATTCAGATTGCCTTTAGGTCCTTAAAGAGGAAATAAATTAATTGAAGGTTGGTAGATATTAAAGGCTGCAACTTGCCTTTGCATGTGAAAAATTCAACCAATCTTGTCCTAGGCTCCTAACACTGATTATTAAAAATTGTTTGATTCTTTGAAATGACAGTACAAAAGCAAAAAATTTAAATATAATGGCTTTTTAAGGATAAGAGGCAGATATATGTGCACTTGATTACAATGAATCTGGGGAAAAAAAGGAAGCAGAGAAAGTTAAGGCTGCCCATTAAGCTAAAACTCCACTCTCCACTCTTCAAAACAGGAACTGCATTATCAACAAATGTCCCTCCAATAAAGGCTCTGAGAAGCAATGCATCATGCTGGAAGGGGCTCTTCCCAGCTGCTTGTTTTCAGTAGGAAGGATTCGAAGCAGTCAGGCAGCCTTCCTTCCCCAGACACTGCTACCACGTGCCTGGAGCCTTTGCAGTTAGTCAACAGTGCACACGGTAGGGCCCCGGGGGGTGAGAGCGTATTCGCTTTTAATTTTTAGCTGTATTTTCCAGTTGTTTGTCAGGGTGCTGTTTTCTAGCATTATAAACTCTTAGAGCCCAACTAATCCTTAAGGAGCATCTTCTCCAAGGCCTTCAGAGTTAAGAGAGGTGGGTTATCCTATCTTAACTTTAACCTCCTACATTACCTTTAGGACTCAATCCCAGGGTCACCTGCTCCAGGAAATTGCCCCCCTCCAGGAGAATGTCATGCCCCTTCCCCATAATCCCAAAGTTCCCTTAAGGACACCCAACCCTGCATGCACTGCAGAGTCTAAACTGGCCAGCAGTGTGGCTACCACCTGGTTCTCTTACCAACCCTTGAGACAAGTATCTTAACCTCAGCTCCATCGTCTACAGAAAGCAAGCATACCTCCCACACTGTGGGGCCACGATAAGGATGAAATGAGATGACCTAAGACCATTCCAGAGCCTCACTCAACACACGTGTGTCTCCTGGTAGATTACCTGCTCGCAATTTGAAGGCTCAGCAGAGCATTGCATCCTATACCTCTTTGACCCATGTCTCTGGATACATCCTACAGAAATACTCTCACAAGCACACACAGACACTGAACTCAGATGCTCACAGCAGAAGTTTCCTAGAGGCAAAAGACTGGAGACAACCTAAGTGCCCATCGGGAAGGGCTCGGGAAAGACAAAACCATGATGCATCCACTCTGTACACGCCATGCAGCGGTGAGGAAAACGCACTTACAGGGAACAACGTTCAAGCCCCCCGGAGGCAGCGAGTTTGCAGACCAGTGCATACAGTAAGGTCCTGTTTTCCTAAGATCAAAAAAGATAAGCATACAGCTAACCCTTGCACAACACAGGTTTGAACTGCCACGCAAGGATTAACCTATAGGTGAACCCAAGTCCAAGTTCACCTAAGCATAGTTGTTTTTTTTTTCCCCAAGCAAAAGTGGAATCAAGATGCCAAACCTGCGTGTAAGAGAGAAGACGTTCTGATCCGTGTGTTCTCAGGACTGGCTGGGAGGCCAAAGTATTTGAATATGCGTGGATTCCAGCACAAGGGCGTCCTGAAACCAATCCCGTGTACACCAAGGGACGACTGTGCACACGTGAGTAGAAAATAAGCTTTTCCTTTTCGCTTTACACCTTTTGTGTTGTATAAAGTTTCTGGTTAAGATTTAATGTAGGAGCCGGGCTCAGTGGCTCAGCCTGTCATCCCGCGCCTTTGGGAGGCTGAGGTGAGTGGATGGCCTGAGCCCCCGGGTTCGAGACCCGCCTGGGCAGCGAGACCTCATCTCTACCATAAATCAAAAAATCAGCCGGGCGTGGTAGCGCACGCCTGTAATTCCGGCTACTAGGAAGGCTGAGGCGGAAGGATCGCCGGAGCCCAGCGGGTCGAGGCTGCGGTGGCCGGGAGCGGCCACTGCACTCCGGTCTGGGCGACGGAGTGAGACACCAACTCAAAAAAAAAAAAAAGATTTAATGTAGGAAGAAAATGTCCTTATAGTTCAAGCAAAATATTTGCACCTGTTCTCCAACAAACAGAGAACAAGTTCAACGTGGAGAAGCTTGTGCTATAAAATCACCAAGGTGAGGAAAGAGGGGAGAACAGGGGTGGAAATGAAAGAGAGGAAAGGTGAAAGAGGGGAGGAAAGGAGAGGTGAGGGTGAACACCACAGACAGAAAGCCAGGTCATGACGCCTTCTGTTCACATGCATGAGGGGGCACCCCCCAAAAATGGAATTATCTTTTGGAGGGTGCGCCCCTGGTAGTACAGGATTTCCCTGCTAGGTAAATGTTCCAGAAAGCCATCGGCATCAGTCTACCAGCTAGCACTGTTGTGCATCACGATTTGCGGGAAAAAAATGTCCCGAGTTGTAGCAAACAGGTGACTGGTTCTTCCACCAACGACAATGCACCTG
Organism: Cephalopachus bancanus; assembly: GCA_027257055.1. Lineage (NCBI taxonomy): Eukaryota > Metazoa > Chordata > Mammalia > Primates > Tarsiidae > Cephalopachus > Cephalopachus bancanus. Next base: position 3,103,349 of record JAPVLO010000169.1, on the reverse strand, counting down.
CCCGCACTATGCTGAGTGTTCCACGGTTGATGAACAGAAACGATCTCGCCTCGAACGCCTTTTTTTTAAATTTTGTTTCCCCAGAAGAAAAATGTCCTCAAAGGGAAATGCTTTGCTGATCTGGAAGAGGTGAAACAAAGAAACGGCAGAAGCACTAAAAGGCATCAAAATTGACGAGTTCAAAAACCCTTTTTTGAGCAGTGAAAAGTGTGTCTCGATAGCTGCACTGCCTCAAACGGAAAGTACTTTGAAGGTGATTGAAGTTTAACCATGTAAGGATAAGTATACAATTTTTTATAAATACATTCCACGGATTCTGGAGTTCCCCCTCGTAGATTTAGGACATGGCTAATCGCCTGTCACTGTCTTCTTTGTGTCTGTGAGATGTTCCAAGCCCCGGTTGAGCATCCAACCTCCAGTATACATGAATACAAAGAGGCCAAGCCTGACACAGGCAGAGCTAGGAACTCAGAACAGAAATCACAAAAACAAATCATGATAAATAGAATACAACGGTGAATATATTCAGAAAATGTCAGCTGCCAAATGTTTGCACTTGAAATTTCTTCTCCAGTTGGGCGAAAATGTCTCCAGATCCCAGAACACTAGAATGAAGCTTCATGCGGTTCCATTTTTTATGGGTGAATCTGAAACCAGGTGGTTCTGGAAAGAGAGTTCCCACAGCCCTTGCCCTCCTGTGGTTTCTCTGGATACTTGGGATGTTTTCCTAAAATGAAATTACAAACATGAATCTCTTATATGCAAGCAAACTTTCATACCAAGTATGCCAATTGCAGGCTTGTCATTTTCCCTTTGTAAACCCCAATTTTTAGCCATAAAAAAAAATGTGCTTACGATACAACTTTTTGAGCTCAAAAGAATCAATTGGTGTTTTTTCTTGGGGGGGCGGGAATTTTGCAAATGTCTTCTCGGTTGTCTTGAGGGAAAACAAGCACACACAAATTAACCATTGCTGGTCTAGATCATAATTCAGTGATTGTCCATCGCCAAATTATTTCTAAATTTTGATCTAAAGGGAACAAATTGGAAGATAATCTCTTCTAAAGACACGGGTAGAGGATCTCCCAGAGAGGGAACAAAGAGAGTGAGCGCAGGGGAGGGGAAAAGGCATTTTATCAAAGAAAGTGGTTCAGGAGAAGTATGAAGTAGCCACTCTGATTGAGAAGGCGCTCCTGAGTGCAGAGTAACAAGTCCATCCCTACAACCTGAGCAGCCGCAGGCACAGGCTCTCTGATGGCATGGGTGAACAGGAGCCTTTGAAACCTAACTCAGAATTGTCTGTCATTAAGAATATTAAGCCATATTCTCAACATCATTTTGAGGGAGGTTTTTTTGGTGGGGTTTAATATAGCTATACCTTTTCTCTAACAGCCACACACTCTAACTTTGACATATTTGAAGATAGAAGAATCTACAGGGAAATGTAGAATCAAGAGCCATAAGACACCGGGTTACAGTTCAGGAGAATTTGCAATTTAAGTGTATGATGACTGAACAAGGAGACAGAGATGCATCGGGAAATGTATCTTTCGGCTGCTACATCTACAAGTAGGTTAATTAAGTCACCAACGTTCTGCAGAGAAAAGTGTAAAACACAGTGATGAAGTGAACTCTTCTCCAGGGTTACACAATTTATAACCCACGCCATCCTCGGAGGGGGAGCTGCACGCCTCTGCCAGGCTCCAAGGAGCTCAGCTCACCCGAGGAGGAGGGAGAGAGGCGGACAGGGCAACGCACACCCTTCCTGTCCCTACCATCAGGGCCACCTACGGGGCCCCTGTCCTTCAGGGGCTCTGCTGGGGGAGAAAGGAAAGAGACTCCCAGACGGGAGGGACGCCTGGCTGTGCGCAGCCGCCTTCTGAGCCAGGATAGCCACTTGGGAACTTCTGAGCCAGGATAGCCACTAGGGAACTCAGGGCTGTGCATCTCCAGAAGGAGGGCAAGGGGCCAGGGAAGTGTGGCCCCAGTGACTCATCCCCGGGCCAGTGTCTCAGAAGGGGTCCCGGGGAGAGACTGCCCCCACAAAGCTGTTAACCAAAGGACGGAACACCCTCAACTTTCATCCAGTATCACCCCTCCTGATAAACACTCTGGGACCTACACGCCAAGTCAATACACACCTTTTATTTTTATTTTTTTTGAATTGGAGTCTCACTCTGTCGCCCAGACTGGAGTGCAGTGGCCGCTCCCGGCCACCGCAGCCTCGACCTGCCAGTCTCCGGTGATCCTTCCGCCTCAGCCTTCCAAGGAGCTGGAACTACAGGCGCGCGCTACCACGCCCGGCTACTTTTTGATTTACTGTAAAGATGAGGTCTCGCCAAGTTACCCAGGCGGGTCTCGAACCCGCGGGCTCAGGCAATCCACGCACCTCGGCCTCCCAAGGCGCGGGATGACAGGCTGAGCCATCGAGCCCTGCTCAATACACACCTTCTAACAGCACCCAGCCCTAGGGCATAGGCACCATAGAAGTGTCTGTTTTCGGTTAAACCACATAACTCAGCATTGGTCCTCATCAGGTGCGCCTGGAATAGCAAACGTGGAACTGTATTCACTGAGCAGTACCCGTGCACCTGCCCTTGGAGGATGCACCCAAAACATCCCTCAAGAAAGTGTCCTTCGCAACCCTCCCCAATCTAATCTGCCTCGATGCTCCAAGAGCCGAGGGTCACAGAAGCGGAGTTCCCCCTCAAAGTCCTTGCATCTAAAAGGAAGGAAGGAGGGGTTAAAAGGTAGAACTGTCAAAACTCAATAGTTCTCCACAGAAGCTCACAAGACAGCAGGATTGCTCTTGCGACGTGACTGGCTCAACCATGGACCACAGGCAAGAACGGGAATCGGGTCCAGGGCGTGCCTGGCAGAATCCACAAAATGCAACGCCAGCACTTTCTCAAGGCGTCATGTGCCTTAAGACAGGGGACCAGGCCAAAGCCCCTAATTCCTTCACAGGTGACAACACCCAACTGAGGAAAGGAGGCCCTTTTGCGAGGCCCCTAAATCAGCCCCTGCTCCATGAGGGTGAGGAATCCCAGCCCTCCAGCTCTCAGTCTGACCGTTTCCATTAAGTATATAGTCCCTGCTCCTCTAGCCCCTTCTCACCTTCCTTCTCTTCCTCCTCTTCCTCCTCCTCCTTCTCCAGCCAGCAGGCATTTGCCCTGTTTCTAGTTGAGCAAACAAAACCCCTTACCCTCCTGGAAACGGTCCTGGTTTGGAAGCCAACTCTGCTACACCAGCCGCTTGAAGAATAAAAAGAGGTGAGCCACTGCACCGATCCGAGCATACATCTTCCACACGCAGGACAGGGAGACAGTGCAGCTTGAGTATCCCTTATTGGAAATGCCTGGGACCAGAAGTGTTTCCACTATGGAATTTTGTTTATTTTGGAATACCTGCCTATACAAAATGAGTTATCTTGACAATGGGGCCCAAGTATAAGCACAAAATATGCCTATGTTTCATATATACTTCATACACACAGGCTGAAGGTCATTTGATACAATATTCTTAGAAAACTTTGTGGGTGACACAAAGTTTGGGTACACTGAACCACCAGAAAGCAAAGGTGTCACATCTCAGCCACCTGTGTGGACAGTATTCCTGACTCTGAAATTATATGCAACTGATAAGGAAAGACTTTCTTACACTTATTCACATACGTGCTTAACAGTGAAAAATATGGCATACCACTAATACAGCGAAAAAATGATACATCCAGGGAAATTGAGCAGCCCAATGATATTGCAAGTACACCTGAATCAGCTGTTAGAAAGAGCAAACCAGGCAGGCTAGATGAGCTGTGTGCTGTGTGCCCGGGTTTTGACTATGACCTGTCACGTGAGGTCAGGTATGGAATTTTCCACTGATGGCATCATGCTGACACTAGAAAAATTTGAATGGTAGAGCATTTCAGATTTTGAATTTTAGGATTAGAGTTGCTTGACCTGTACTGAGGACCAAGATAAGGCCCAAAATAGGTGCTCAGCAAGTCGTCATGAAGCATCTATACGGGTCAAAAATAAAACACTCAACTGTTTCTCCATTTAAGAATAATATCTGGCCAGGCACGGTGAGGCTCATGCCTGTAACCCCAGCACTTTGGGAGGCAGAGGTGAAAAGATTGCCTGGGCCCAGGGATTCAACACCAGCCTGGGCAACTTGGCGAGACCTTGTCTCTACAATAAATCAAAAAATTAGCCGGGTGCATGGCACATGCCTGAGGTCCTAGCTACGTGGAAAGCTGGAGCGGAAGGATCACCTGAGCACAACAGCCACTCTAGCCTGGGCGACAGTGAGATTCCAACTCAGATTTTAAAAATAAAATAAAAATACATGAATAAAAAAGAAGAATGTCTGAATATATCTGCTCTTCAGGATGGGAAATGTCTCACTTAATTCGTCTGATAGCGTGACACACTTTCCTTGGTAAGTAGTAGGCTGGAAATGAGGTACCAGAAAATGCCCGTGTCTTAATCCCTGGAGCCTGTGGATGCTACATTACACGGCAAAATTGACCTTGCCTATGTGACTATGTTAAGAATCTTGAAATGGGAAGATTATACTGGATTATCTCAGAGGGCTCTAAATGCAATCGCAAGTGTCCTCTACAGACAGAGGGAGATTTGACACTGACATAAGAAAAACCATGTGAAGATAGAGGTGGAGACTGGAGTGACGTGGCCACGACCCAAGGAATGCCAGCAGCCCCCAGAAGCTGGAAGAGGCAGGGAAGGAATCTACCCTGGAGTCTTCAGAAGGAGCAAGGCCTTGCTGAAACCTTGAGACCCCTGGCCTCCAGGCCTGGGAGAGATAATTTCCTGTCGTTTTAAGCCACAAAGTCTTTGGTGATTTGCTGTTGCAGCCTCAGGAGACTCACAGATTCCACAGTAGAGTTTTACTGGACGACAGAATGTGACACTCTGCAGGCCACTGCCAGGAGAGCTCTATCTGAACAAAGAGAAGGCTCTGGGTCTGACCATTGCAAGTGAGGAGGATTCCCTCCCTAGCACCTCACAGGTCACAGGCCGAAAGCATGCTGAAGACACTTTGCGGGGGAAAGCAGAGCCCGACTCCATGGCCGTTCATGGAAAAGCCAAGACCTTTCTGCTTTTGTTTTTTCACACGTACGTCAACACGCAATGCATTTGTTTTCCCAATAGTTCCCTCAAATGTCCCTGTAAAACCACTCCAGTTTCACTCCATCTCTCTTTGCTTTCAAGAGAAACAGAACAACAGGTATGCCTTCAACAGACCCTTAAGAACTTAGAAGATAAAGTATCCAAGGCTCATCAAAAAGAGGTCACCACATACTTTACTGTCTAAACGAGAACTAGGTTTAGAGCAAAAGAAAAGCCCAGAAATAAGCAAGCCAAGATGTATGGTTTCCTTAACTATAAGACAGTGTTTCTCAGATTTTCATATTCATAAAAATCACCTGGAAATCTTGTTTAAAATGCACTCTCCGATTCAGCAGGTCTGGGGAGGAGCTTGAGCCTTTTCATTTCAAACATGCTCCCAAAAGGCAGTCATTAAAGTTGCCAGATACCAGATTTTTTTCATACAAAAAAAAGACAGCTTGAATATCAGACTCCACCTGAGCGATGAGGTCCATGGGGTGAATGCTGAGCAAATAAAGAGCACGCAGTGACCAGCTGTGTGCTGCCCACTGCAAGAGCTTCATGAAATGGCATTTAATGCTGCAGGCAAAACCAAAACAATACAGTCAAATACAAGGTCAACACTGGATGGACCAGAGTGCGACACAATTACGATGCTAGGGGAAGCTGCGGATACAGGCCGGCAGGACTCTGGGTCTAGAAGCAGGCAGTGGCGTCAGGAGTTAGATCTGAGTGGCATCAAAGGGGCTACAGAAAAAGCACAGGGTGAGGGATGAGTATTACAGTGCTTCGTCAAAAACAGATAAATGCTGTTGAAGGTGGGGGTAGGGTGGGATGTCCCTTCTCCCTCCACTTACAAAAGGAGGCTGGAAAAAGATGAAGATCAAATCTTACACTCTTGGCTTTGTGACTGTGTCAGCAACATGTCCCACACTGGAGTGGAGCAAAAGTTCTCGTTCGGCATCACAGATACTGTGAGCCATGTAGAGGCAACAGCCAAAACCATCGAGAGGGAGGAAAGAGAAGAGAGAGAAAGAACGTGAAAGCAAGCCACTGACGCGTAACCTCCCCCTCAAAATGAGCTTACACACCCAAATTCCAAAACACATAAAACAAAGCTCATACAAAGAAAGACACCTAATAAAAGCAACAGTGTGAATTCATTCCAGGTAAAATTACGTTTACAGAGGAGCCTAGCAAAGGCTTTAAAATAACTATATTTAAAATGTCAAAGGGATACATAAAACATTCGGTATTTCCATAAATAATAAACACAATAAAATGAAATGAGAATAGATATGTAAGAAAGAGAATAAATTATAACAGCTTGGAAATAAAACATATTGTTATTAAAATGTTTGAAATGCACAGGATGGAATGAACTCTAACAGGAATGCAGTCCCAAGCAAGAGTGAAACAGAAGCCAGAGTTGAGGATTACACCGAGTTCAAAGAGAAGCAACGGTTTTCTTTAATTATAAAAAACCTGTTAAGAGATATGAAGAATAAATTAAGAGGCTCCAAGATTTACCAAATTGGGCTTCTTGAAGCTGAGAATGGAAGATAAGTGATATTAGGTAATTAGAAATAAATAACAGCTAACAATTTTATAGAACTGGAGAAAGACAAGATTCTCCAGATTGCAATAGTAACCCATCAGAATAAATACAAGTATCTATGCCCACAGGCACAGAAAAATACAGAACCTTGAAAATAAGGGAACAACTTCAAAAGAAATAAATAGATTGCTTATAATAGAATGAGAATTACAATGGCATTAGAGTTCTCATCAACAGCAACAGATTTTATAAAGCAAGAAAGTAATGTCTTTAAAGTGTCGGGGTGGAGTGGAGAAGATAATCTCAACCAAGAATTTTTAGTCGGTTAAACTGCCATTCAAGAGTGAAAGCAAAATAAAGAAATTTTACAATCTACAGATCCCAATATAAGAACTACAGTAGCAGGTTCTTTAGCAGTGAGGCACAGGGGGAAATAAATGCAGGAGTTTATAGGAAATTAGAAGCAAAAATGGGCACAGAAAGTGATATAACAGTACATTTAGATATTAACTTAGAAAATGACAACTTTTTATATTAAAAAATAGTGGTAAATAAACTCTAACAATACATAAGATAGAAGTTTGTTCCCCATCTGCTAAGGTCCTTACCATGGTCAGAAGAAAGAATATAAAAATAATGATCAACTCTAGCTTTTGTTAGAAAAATTTTAGTTAAATATCTTAAAAAGTTAAGGATAATCACCTAAAGAATAGAAATATAATATATAACTTCCATAAAGAAAAAAGTGTCATAAAATATTTTATTAATTTTCAAGGCAATGAAAACAATAAAACAAAGATAAATGGGGAAAGAGGAAACAAACCAGAAAAAAAGAAAGAATTTGATAATAACATCAACAAAATTTTTAAAAAGATGGCACACATAAGATCAAATATACCCATTAACCACAATAAATATTAATATTTAATTTACTTATAAAAAAGGTTGTTATCTGGATTTGGGAATTATTTAAGAAATCTAGGCATATGTGACTTATAAGAAACACAGGCAAGACAAAAATCACAAAGAAAAACTGAAAATAATTTAAGATAAAACATGGAGATATTACCCAAAAGAAAAGAAGTACTAGCTAGATTAATATGATACAAAATACAATTTAAGGCAAAAAGAAATAATATCTCTAAATAGAAACACAATCATAGGGAAAAATTCACCAAGAATGTATTAACAATTATAAATTTTGCATCAAAATATAACAACAAGCTCAAACTGGCAGCATTACAAAGATAAATTTAAAAATTAACAATTACAGTATTTATAAACTGTAAACTAGAAATAATAACCAACATTTTTACCCTGACAAAGGACACTTATTCAAAATCTACAACATATATTATACTTAATCGTGAGACGGTCTTATTAAAATTGAGGACAAGAATGCCTGCAATCACTACTTATATTTAATCATGTTCTAGCCAATGCAATAAGAAAAGAAAAATGAAGTGATGTTTTAAGAAGAGCAAAGAAAGAGATAATATGATAATCCATTTAAAAATCCAAGAAAATCTATAGAAAAAAATTACAAATGCAGCTCATCATGGTTATAAGATATCAAATTGTAGTGAGCAGAATAATGACCCCAAAAGTTGTTCATGTCCTAATTCCCAGAACCTATGGTTTTGCTCACTTACTCAACAAAAGAGACTTCCGGGTGTGATTAAGGTTAGGACCCTGAGATGGAGAGATTATCTTGGATTGTCCCAGATGGACCCAATCTAATCCCAGGAATCCATAGAGGTGGAACTCTAACAATGGAAGAAGGCTCAGAGAGATGCAACAGATTTGAAGATAGAGGTAGGGGTCACAAGCCAAGGAATGTGAGCCGTCTCTGAAGAACAGAAAGAGGCAAGGAAACAACTTCTCTCCTAGAGCCTCCAGAAAGCAACACAACTCTTTTGACATCTTCATTTTGGTTCAGTGAAACCCATGTTGGACTTCTGACCTACAAAACTATAAGAAAATAAAAGTCTGCTGCTTTAAGCCAATAAACGTGTGATCTCTTTTTATAGAAGCAATAGAAAGCTAATATACAAATCTACAAATAAAAACCGTGTCCCTCACCAAACATCCTAATACACGATACAAATGCTAAATAACAACAAAATGCAAACTGTCCCTGGGGAAAAAAAAATTACTCAAAAATACTTGTAGGAGAACAATACTGAGAGTATGTTATCCAAAGATCTAAAATATTATCAAGGATATGAAACAAGACCTAAATAAATGAGAAGACACAGAGCGGACATGAATTATAACACTTCGTTATAAATATGTCAAACCCACCAAAATTAGTCTACAAAGTCAGAGTAATTACAATTACAATTCCAACAGGGTTTTTCATAAAACTTTGCAAGCTTATCTTAAAATTCAAACGAAAGGGCAGAGGGTCAAGAATATTCAAGAGGTGCTGAAGAAAAAAATAAACAATGTAAGGAAACATACCCTCTCAGGTATCAAGGCTATTATAAAGTTATATTAGATAAGAGAGTTCTGGCCATGGGAGGAAAAAGGCCAATGGGACAGAATGAAGATCAAAAAGGAATGCACACAGTATATTCACATTTAGATTAAGCTGAAAAGAAAGACAAACCTAAGGAATGTATTATGTAGGGACACATACGTGTAGAAAACCATAAAGATAACCAAGGAATCAATTAACATAAAAATCAGGAGGAAGGAGTAAAGGGAGTTCTTAGATTAGGAATTGGCCCACAGAAACAGTCGAAAATACTGGAAATCTTCTGTGTCACAATTTTGCCTTAGCGTAACCCTGAAGTGTGTATCTTTGTATGCGCATACCTCTTCTGTTTGCATGGTCAATTTTACAATAAAATATTTTAATGACAACAGTGAAATGATGGACTATTCAATAAATGAAGCTGTGACAGTTATCCATAAGAAAAATGTTAAATTAAATATCTATTTTATACGTTCAAATGCCTCACAGATGGATTTAAGACCATTTTTGTAGTAACACTCAGTAGGATAGCTTTAGACTCTTATAACAAAGAAAAGTCTCTTAAACAAACATGAAGCGCATAAGATGTAAATTAAAACATTATAATTTTGATAATATTGATAGTAAAACATCTGCACATCAAAAGACAGTGAAAAATGTAGAAAAGCAAGCCACAGACTGGGAAAAAATATTTGCAATATGCATAAGAAATAAATTATTGTACCCAGATGTACATATTTTATTTTTTTAAACTGTTTCAAATCAACAAGACACAATAGTAAAATAACCACTTAATAAGAAGAGGCAGTTTGCAGAAGAAGAAATTAAATGACCAGTAAACACAGCCAAGGAACTCTACCTCATGAGTAATCAGGGAAGTGCAAATTAACGAGGAACTACCAATCCACACCCATCAGACTGGCAAAAAATTTTTAATTTAGCTATTACAACTGTTGGCCAAAGTTGAGGAGGAAAAAAAGAGGAATTTTCATACCCACTAGTGGGAATGTACGATGGTATATATTTTAAAGAATAATTTGGAACTATCTAGCAAAATTGAAGACACTTGTACTCTATGACTTGACAGTGCGATTTCTTATGGAAATGCTTGCTCATGTGTTCAGGAGTTTGAATGAATTATGTACTGTGTAAGAATGTCTACGCCCACAGTATTAGTTACAGGGATAAATGTAAAACAAGCTAAGTATCCATCAGTAGGAGAATGAATAGATTGTATCAGACTCTACACTGACAGAACATACAGCATAAGATAAATTAACTAGAGTTATGCATGGAATCTCAAAAACATAATGTTGAATTTAAAAAAAAAAAAAGGATAGCCAGGCACAATGGCGTGTGCCTGTAGCCTCGACTACTCTGGAGGCTGAGGTAGAAAGATCACTTGAGTCCACGAGTTCAAGATTGCAGTGAGCTATGATCACACCTGTGAATAGCCACTAGACTCCAGCCTGGGTAACATAGTAAGACCCTATCTTCAAAAAAAAAAAAAAAAAGATATGGACAGTATGATACCATACTTTCTTTTAAAAAAAAATCTGCAAACCATTATCAGATAACATTATTGAAATATCAATATGTCATAAAAGTATAAAATATGCATAGAAACGATGAACACTAAGTGGATGTTAGGAGGTATTTCTTGAATGTAGGGAGCTGGAATCACAGAGGGGCACATAGAAGCCCATTTCATCATGATAGTGGGTATATGGGTCGTTCTCTATTATTCTCTATGCTTTGGGGAATGCTTGAAATATTTCCTCATTTTAAAAGTATATTTTTGGCTGGGCTCGGTGGCTCAGCCTGTAATCCCAGCACTTTGGGAGGCCAAAGCGAGTGGATTGCCTGAGCCCACAGGTTCGAGACCCGCCTGGGCAACTTGGCGAGACCTCGTTTCTACAATAAATCAAAAATTAGCCGGGTCTGGTAGTGCGTGCCTGTAGTTCCAGCTACTTGGAAGGCTGAGGCGGAAGGATCTGTGGAGCCCAGCAGGTCGAGGCTGTGGTGGCAGGAGCGTGCCACTGCCCTCCAGTCTGGGCGACAGAGTGAGACTCCAATTCAAAAAAAAGTATATTTTCATAAAGAGAACTAAAGCCCTTCTGGTGGGAATATTTGTCTGTAGCTGGGAGCATCCACTGCTGCTGACACCCAGTTCCGTGAATCCGCACGGGCACCTTGTAACTACAAAGACACGACCTGCCACTGAGAATATGATCCATATTTCGTAATAAGACAGCAACTTACTTTATGCTACAGCCAGGACTGACAAGAAGGTAAGATGACACAGATTTTTTCTCTAAAAACAGAAGGAAACGTCGCTGTTTGTAAAGCAGTCTGAGTGTAATGAATATTTATAGGTCACGAAATCCAACCTGCCAAAGCGTTCTGATTAATAACAGAGTGGGATCACGAAACCCAGTAACCTTTTATGATGATAGGCTGCGTGTCAGTGATCTGGGGGGCTGGCAGGGGGCAAATAGCTGTCCCGGCCCCCTCCTTTGGAAAGGCTTCATATGGAGCGTGTCAGGGGCAGAGAGCTGTGGGGAGGGGGCAGCCACGTGAACTCCTGCCGGAGGTCAGATGGGTGCAGAAAGTTGCAGCACTCTGGGGTCTGCTTTGGATTGGTGTCAGCCGGAGAAATAGACGGGTTTGGCGGAGGTCGGCCTGAGAGAAAAATGCAGCCGTGTGAAGAAATCCGCAATTAAACCGCTTCGGCCTTAATGGGAAGAATTCCATGGCAGTCAGTTCCTCTCTTCGCATCCTGTCCGTCTTCCAGAGGAGAGCCCGCATCAGACCCTGTGTCAACGACTCGGAAATAAATGGTCCGCTGCTGATATGCGTGTTTTAACCCCTGTGAGCATTAATGAGAGTTTTGTGCACCTATTGATTGCCAAAGAGGCCTAAAGTTTAAAGCATTCATTCTGAATTCCAAGATGTTTGTCAATTCCTCCCAGACCCTTAGTGCTCATCAGCACTTGGTATTTTGATCTCCTTTTCTCTGCATATTTTAAAAGAAGAAATTTAGGGGCTTATCTAATCTGATCTTATGTCTCTAAAGCCCGCGTCATTTAATGGGTCCGTCGATATATATCCATATTTAGGCCGAGATGAATGGGCATGGCCGCGCATTCGACTTGGCAGCCAAGGCTGGGCATCAATCACGAAGATTACTCGTGCAGACGCATCAGCCATTTGGCATCCCGGTGCCCCCCACTACCACCTGATGGGGTTGAAGACACTTCCAATAGATCAATAATGATCTGTGTCCAAAATCTTCTCAGGGGGCTCACGCGAGCCAGGCAGGAGATACATCTACTCAAGCCCTATTACAGGCTAGCTGCCTAAGCGTCGCAGAACCCCCAAAGGTAGCCTCCCAAACTTGCTAAAATATGAACCAATTCAGCTTACGTATTGAGATGTCCCCGGCCTCAGCAGCTCTCCGGCAGAGTGGACTAAGGGCCTGGGGAGCCTAGCGGAGGGAATGGACCACAACAGCTCTGGTTTCGGGGTACGCGGTGGAGAATCTCGCCTTGACCCCACCGTGCTGTCTCGTCACGGCCCACCTGCAAGCGGGGGCTCCCACTTCCATCAGGCCAGTCTGTTCTCACCGCCTTACAGACCCGCAGCTACTCTCCCTTCCAGGTGCCTCCTGCCGCTTCTCCAGGTGTTGGGGTCTACGCAGGGCTCCTGCTGGATTCCGCCCAGATCTGGCACGTGCCTCACAGGGACATCCACACCCCGCTCCCTGCCTCCCAGTTCCATGAATGCCACAGACAGCAGCCCTGGACGCAGTCCACCTGCTCCCATGGTCCACGCAAGTGGCCTGGAGGAGTTAGGAACCCTCTCAGAGGCTTGGTTTCCTTCTCTCTCCAAACGAGGCCCCCGGGAGAACCAAACTGACAGGACAAGAGATCACTCTGCGTGTCCGTGGAAGTTGTCAAGCATGGAGAGCACTCGTGCCGGCTTCTCCTTCCAGCCTCATCACAGAAGCCAGGCACAGTGAGAGAAGCAGAAACCAAGAGAAACTGAGTAGAAACTGACACAACGAAACCGGTGAAGGCGGTATGGCTTGCAGGACACACGAGTGATCCCGCTCAGGGCCCAGTGAGGCCACACCGAGCAAATAAAAATACAGCGTGCCCAGTCAGATAGAAATTTCAGATAAGCACTTCATTCATATAAAATGTTTTTAGTACACTAATAGTGAAAAAAACTTGACTTAAAATGTATTCATTGTTTATCTGGAATTCAAATTAAGCTGGGAGGGAGGCAAGGGGGGAATTCACAGTTCTTTCTGTCAACAGGTGAGAGAATAGAGATCAAGCAAGTCCCCGGAAATACAGACAAGCGGAGCCAGGTCATCAGACTCCAGGTCCTCAGGATTGGCGAGGTGACTCTGCGAAGGAGCGTGACACGGGTTGAGGGGACACTCTATGCGCTCAGATCACTCCACGAATGTGAACCCAGCAGAGACCCTTCTGCCTGGCTTCTGGGAGGACCCAGAAAGCTTATGTAAAGGGGCTCTTCTGCACACTCAGGTACAGTGTGTGTGTGTTTTGTTCTGGGGTGTTTTTTTTTCCAATCCTTGATAAAGGACCAAGTAGAAAGACTAAAACTGTATTCCATTCTTATATTTGTGGGAGTCTTGGAGGAAGAAAGTTTAGTCTCCTACTGAGGAAAATATCAGAACGTAATTACTTGGAGCCCAATTAATATTGGCAAGGATGCTCTGGTTCTCAGAGGACAGTTATGTCATCCGTTGTGCAGATGCACTGCGCCCTCCCACGAGGGATTTCGAAGAAGACCAGAAGAAAATTTAACTTACATCTTAAAGGAATCTTACCACCGGGGACATCTTGTAAACGGAAATATAAAAGCTTACACGGGTCACTTGCTCTTTTGCTCACCCGGAAAGTTCCAGATGCAGGGCAAGATGGAGGGGCGCTTCTCCCTTCCTTGGGAGGAACCACCCAGAGCAGGTCAGCAAACCACTGCCCCATAGGCCACCGCCTGTTTTGTGCAACCCGTGTGCAAAGAACGGTGTCTACATTCTCAAACCACGGAGAAAATTCAAAGACGACGGATATTCTGTGACATGTGAAAATCAGATCAAATTCCGACGAGATCGGGAACCTCCAGAATGGCATGGCCGTGGACTGAATTGGACGCCATTCAGATTTCCAGTGTCCCTCATAGAGCTTTCCTGGAACCCAGGCCAGCACGTTCACATCCATGTCCCGTCTCTCGCTGCTTTCCCGATAGGAGACAGGATGGAGGAATCGCCATCGAGTCTGCAGCGCCCACAAGCCCGAAACCAATCCCGATCTGACCCTTTTTACAGAAAAAAGCTCCTTGAGGTGGAAACAAAACTGCAGCGCCAAGGGGCCGTGCTCCCAAGGGGCACGAACAAGTGTCGCAGAAAGCAGGATGCCGCTTGAGGAGGCTGGAAAAGGCTCTGGGACCCTCACAGATGCTCACAAGCAAGGAGGCCAAAGCCGGTGGGGGACAGCAAGCTTGATGGGACACACCTGCAGCGGCTCACCGAGCACAGAATGTATTTGATGCCACGTGGGCATGGATTGGCGAGAAAGGAAGCCTCTTTACTAACTGTTGAATACGTTCATGATGGTCAAGAAACACGTTTTCAAGATCATAAAAATGAAATCTTTCTCATTTAAATGATCCATCTTGATGCCCAAGACTTCCTGCCTCTAAAAGCCCCTGTACAGCCATCCACGACTTCGCCTTCCTGTTTTTAACCTGCCTGCCAGGTTCTTCCTTGAATGAGTCTGGGGAAAACCCCCAAGAAAAAAAGCCTCTCTAGGCGTCCCATGTCCCTCCAGATTCCTCCCATGACACTCTTGGCCTTAACATCAAACTCCTCTCCACAGTCACCTGCAAGGGCTGTTCACCCAACCTTCCCAAACTTCTAGGCCCTCCCGTCTCCTCCCGCCTCTGTTCCTCCAACTCTCTGACCAACGTCCACCATGACCTCCCAGTCGGGAGGTCAGAAGGGCGTTGCAAAGCAGCCCCTTCCAAAACTCAGCCACATCCAGCCCTTCTTGGAACTCTGTCTCCTTCCCTCTTGCCACTCTTTTCTTTGGTTTTCACAACTCCATCATCTTCTAGTTCTCCGACGCTGGCTTCTTCTCCGGACATGATTTGGTCTCATCCTCTTTCTCCTTTAAATGTTAAAATATCTCAACCCCCAATTCGTTTTCACCTTGTTCTAGCTCCTCAGGTGACCTCACCCCTGCCTCTGGCTTTAAATTGCGTCTGTATTGTTGGCATTATCTAATGAGAAACCGGTTCATGAGGAAGGTGTTCTCCTTATTCATAAATTGTCAGCCAGATTTGCCTTTTCCAAAGCTTCCATAAAACCCCCTTTGTAGATGTAAACACTCGCATCCACCGTGGGGACTCTCTCTGTCCTTTCTCTGTCAGGGTTGGATTATCTTCGTCTTGGCAACTAACAAAGGCTCCACAGTCGATGTTCAGTAAATGCATACAGACTCAAGAAAGAATCTTGTGGATAAAGTACTCGGTGTATCACTAGAAAACATCAGGACATATAGATCCAAGTTTAAATGGGACTTCAAAAAAAAAAAGACTTCTATAATTGCCCTGTGTTTTTAAAAACCTCAAGATATGGTTGTGATATAAAAAGTAATTCTGGCAACTTCTAAGATCCCAAAGCCAGGCATGCTTCTGTTTGTTGGGATCGTGACTCTGCTGATAACTGGCTGTGTGACTCCAGGAAAGTGTCTTAACATGTCTGAGCTGCAAATTCTTCAACTACTGTATGGGGACAAGAGCTCCCTCTCAGAGTTGTTGTAAAAACCAAATCACTTCTCTCATGCCAAGTTCTGAGGGCAGCACGTGGCTCATAGTAAACTCAGTAAATAATAGTGAAAATGCATTCTCTAGAAAAATTAAGATAAACCAACAGTAGGAGAGAAAACGGGGGTGGGGGGGCGGGCAGGAATTCAACACAGGCACTGCCCTATACTCAGACAAGGACTAAATAGTTTCATAAAATATAGGAAATGCCAAAAGGCTTTCTTAATTCCCACTAAGCAGCGATGGCTCACCCCACCTTCACGCTGACCCAGCAATAAAACCAGGAGACAGACTAATGTTGTGCTATAACCTAAGCATATTATATCAGGCTTTCATCATATGTAGTTGTTTAAGGGGACGCATGGCTTAACCTGTGGTAAATTTAAATCTGTTTAATGACTTGTAGTATAACAAGCTCCTACCATAAATAACAATTCCCAAGAGAAGAGGCCATCTCGTGTCCCATCGCTATGCATTCCTACTGATAACTGGCAACACAAACAGGTGAACGGGATCGGTGCCCACTATGTGGTGCTGGACATCAAGCAAAAGGACGTCAAGGCCTCGTCTCTCCGACAACGGGTAAACTCCCATGAATCCAAGCCACAGGCAGGCCTCTACCCTACAAACACTTGCCCCCCACAAGAGTAAAAACCCACCTCAAAGTCACCTTTAGACTGTGGGTCTGCCTGGGCCTGGCCTCAGGGAGAGACACCTCACCCGGCCCTGGTCACAGACAGGGAGGACAGGGGCAGAAGACCGACGGAGGGGCCCCAGCCACTGGCCAAGCCATGGAACCCCTGAAGCACTGGTACATTTAAGTGTAAATCACCAAGGAACTCGTGACAGACAGGCCCCGTGACAGCTATGCAATTACTGTTGATGGCCGACCTTCCCACCAGGTTCCTTTGAATTATAGGAATCTTATTAGAAGCCTCTGACCTCTTGAATTTGCGAGACAGAGAGAGCCTGAAAATCCAATACTCTCGTTTATGCTAACTCTGCAAAAGAGGGGAAAAAGTAACAAACAGCAGACAGACGGACAGACAAGGATCTGAGTCCAAAGACATAACATCTTTTCTTACCTGGAGGCCTCCATACCAGAAGCCACTGGGCACACACACCCAACAGTCCTTCTGGTCCTTGGTTCAGGCTCTGCGGGAAACATTCTAGTCCTCCGTAATTCCATTGGAGAGGCTAGAAGCACAGGAGCACAGAAACGAGAGCCCTCAGCCACACTTGCAATACCCTCTTCTCCCGTGGGCCTGTGAGTGGGGAAAGTCTGCTGGAAGGTCACGAGGGGGTTCGGGAAGACAGAAAAGGGGCGGGGCTGGCGTTGAAGGGGTGGGGCTAAGGTAATTCGCATGGGAAACCGGAAGAGCCAACTGTTACAATTCAGCGAGGGCGCCCAGAGGGGGTGGGGCTAGGTGAGAACAGGTGGAGGTGGGCTCGAAGGACAGGGCAGAGGCATTTTACACTTGATGAGTAAGATCTCACTTCTCTCAGTATTCTAGACTCTAGTTCCATCCAGGTTGCTGCGAAATTCATGATTTCCTTCCTTTTTTGTGGCTGCGTAGTATTCCGTCGTGTATATGTACCACCTATTTTTTAATCCAGTCCTCTTTTGATGGACAGCATGGTTGCTTCCAGGTTCTTGCTATTGTGAACAATACTGAATGACCTCTCACAGAAACAAAGATCTGAGTATCACATGTTCTCACTCATAGAGTGGACCTTAATCATCCAACGTATTACCATAAGAAAAGGACTGACAGTGGTGGGAAACTATGGGGGGAGGAAAGGGGGATGGGATTAACGGTAGTCAATATCTGTCTGGGGACGGGGAGACACCTCTTATCAAAAAGGGTGACTGAACGAAGCATATTTGTATACCTAACCCTTAACTGTCCCCCACAATATCATCATAAAAGACATTGATTATATAAAATTTAAAAAAAGATCTCACTTATCTTTCATAAAAAAAACATTTTTTTAATTAAGAAAGTTAAAAGCCCCCGGGAAAGGCCACCAGGCCGCCTGGTGCCAATGCATCATATGGATGGCCTTTTGTTTTCTTTTTCTGGGTGGGCCTCACGCCCATCCATTCCGAATTCACCTGCACGGGGGTCCGCTAGGAAGGCTCTGAGGACATCAGGCTTCCCAGGAACTCGTGTCTCCTCCCAATCTGTCCCCTGGCTAATCTGCGTTTAGCCGGTTTGTGTTACGGAAGCCGTGGAGGTTCGAAGGGTGTCTCACTAGCACAGCTTACTGGGGACGGCATTTTCTCTGGGGTGCATGGCAAGCTCTACATCAAAGCCTGATTGAGCAGAAAATACGTGCTAATGTTCACAGCAGTACTCCATTATAGTATAAGTGTGCTTGTAAATATTCACTACATGTTATTGCGCCATTTGAACCAAGAATATTGGAAGGTGAAAGGTCGGCCTAATGCTCTCTCCGGAGGCAGCAGTTTTGAATATAACCAAATGGGATAATGGTCAGGAATACCCAGAGGGGGCAATGTAACACGTCGTAAAGAATTGTGCTGTGAGTTTTAAGTTTTCAGGACAACAAAGATGCCACCGAGATGGCTCCTAAGCAGTGATTATTAATAGAATGACAAGGCTGATGTTAAGCAGAATGTCTCTGCGACAATAAATCTTGTCCCTGCGCCATTAGTACTCCTTACAACTGCAAATAGCAGTTAGGTTATAACCTAACATGGCAGAATTTTATCCTCTCAATCTCTAATGTATTTTATAATGCTGTTAAAGTCAGGAATCGCAACTGTTTAAGCTCACTTAATCTGGGAGAAGTTTAAACACGAATTTTAAATGCAAAAAACTGCTTTGATATTAGTTTTTCTTAATTAAATAGGAGATCTTTATAAGAAGTGGATCTTTTTAAACATGCATCAGCCTGGAGTAGATGAGCATTGTTGAATTTTAAATGCCACACTTTTACACAGGCTCAACTTTGACTGCTTTAGGGGGGGAAAAAGAAAGAAAGAAAAGAACTGGCTTCACGAGAGACACAGGTTGCAAGTTTATTTGTTAGACTTGAAATGTACATTGTGTTTAAGCTCCTATTGGGAACCGATTGATCTTTGAAAATAACTTATCTGTATGCATTTTCAGCATAGTTTATTTTGAAATGATGTTTGCTTGCTCTGTCTTCCAATTTGACTTCCTCTAAATATAGCAGAATACTTTGAAGAAAAGATGAACACTGTCAACACACCTTGTCTTTTTTTTTTTTTCCTTCTAAATGACCACAAAAGCACTGAGAACAGGAAATCAGCATGAAAACTACAGAACACCCTCAGTGGAAACAGCAGCGACTCCACTGGGACCACCCTCATCAGGACCCCTGGGACGAAGGGTCAGGAGAGAACCAACCCCATTTGGTTTCCCGATCCTCCCTATGCGACCTGTAAAATTTCTGGCCCGTTAACTGGGAATGCCCTGAGAGTCCATGGCACTGCTCTTTTTGGCCACTGATGCCTCTCCTTATGACGGTGTCTCCCTGGGAACACACAGCTAAGAGTGGACAGGTGCGTCCTCTCGGAAATGGCTGCCCAACAAGACAAGCGGGCTACTGAAACCAGAAGCTCACTGAAACTTTTCTAGCAGCTTCTTTGGAGCAAATTAGAGGCTCTGGTCCGTTTCAGCTCCTCCTCACTGCAAATGTTCAAACGTACTGCCTTTATAATGATAATTGCTGATATTTTTGCATGTTGTCATAATTTCCATATGCACCTTCATATATATTATTATTTCAGTCTCACAACCCGTCACGAGAATGAGGAAACCGTGGCATGGAGGGGCCAGTGACTGAGACCAGGTCCTCCTAGGCAGCCAGCAGGAGGTCCAGGCTTGATCCCTGGTGCCCCAAGTCTCGGTATAACTCCACCCTCTAGGCCCAACTGTTTCCCATCCTGTGTGACGTGCGTGAGATGTCACTGATTTCCAAATTGTAACCTTGTAAAGTCACCTTAAGATACCTACAGCAACACCATGTATTACCAACGTGAAACAAATGATACACTACAATTGCTATAGTTCTTACTTTTCAAACAATCACGACAAAAATACTTTCACTTCTTGACATAAAACCTCCAAGTATCTCTTGAATCTCCCAGGAAACGACTGTTTTTAACCTAGAGTCACACAAGGGGTAGGAGCCTGGGGGTCACTGCGGAGGTAAGAAAATTAAAGTGCAAAAGGGAGGACACGTCTTTGATCCTTAGGGGACTAGTACCCGAGTAATGACAGGATCCTGCATGTTCTGATTTTGCCAAAGCATGTCAGTTCACCACCTGACCTGGACTTCGAATTCCTACAGGAGCCACAACAGGACAAGATGGGGACGGACATGCTGAAGTAGAAAGGCCTCTGCCTGCGTTAAGAGACGAGAGCAGGTTACAGAATGTGCATAACACATCCCCATCACACCTGCACACACATGTGCGTGTGTGTGCTCAAGGCACATGCACGCATACACCCCCTCACCCAAGCACTCCACGTGTGCACACACGCTGCCTTCTGGGTGTGCGTATCTCTGGAAGGGCACACGGAGAGCGGACGTCAGTGGACCCCGAAAAAGGCATGGGAGAGGCAGAAACGGTTCCAGGGAATTTGACTTCATCTGATCGCTGAACTTGTGTAAGTTTGCAAGACTTTTTAAAAATCCTTGTTCAGGTGGACATGCATCTTTTCCGATCACGGTTGCTGAAAAGAACAAGGAGAGGCCTGGCTAGGCCTGCGTAGTGTGACGAGTCCCCCCAAGTGTCCCTCAGCCCTTGGATCTTTCCTGAACGATGCTCTTTTTCAGGTAACCTCAGAGCTTCACGCTGAGCCAGCGCGACTTCAGGGCTACGGGTCAGGAGGAGAGAGCTCTCCCTCGGTTTTCAAAGGATCTGCCTCTGCCTCACACAGCGGCCACCGTGGCAGGACTGGGGGCTTCTCAGCCGAGGTCTGGGCTTCTCGGGCAGCCGGCTGAGCCCACGCTCCTGGGAATCACCGGGGAGGCTGGTCTCGCCAGCGGCAGCTGGACACTGACTGCCCGGGCAGGCTCTGCCCAGCCCAGGTAGGGACTGCAATCTGCCACCCAGAGGGATGCGCTTTAATTGAAAATGTATGTTTAATTGAAAAGTCACCTGTTTCATGTGAGATCAGAGAGCAGACTTCCCTCAGATTTGTAATGGGGACACGAAGTGTATCATTACATGTTTACTTGGTGAGGGATGGAAGTTTCATATTTAATTCATACAAGGATTCCTTGGCTAGGAAAGAAAGGTTTTTAAAAGCCAGGCTCACGCGGATATTTAAAACACCCGACATCTTTATTGCACAGATTTCTGTTTTGTTGGCTTGTGTCCTTCTAGACTTGGCATTCAACCGAAGGGGGAAACTAGAAAGGCCACATTGTCCTTAAATCAGTTAAACATTACCGTGCGCTTGAAAGCCAACTTAGAAATCAGTGCCATTAGAAAAAGAATGTGCAGCCGCAGAATTAGGCTTAATAACTTTACTATATAAATAGTTCATGCAAATGGTAAGAAAAACATAAACATCCCAATAGATTAATGGGGAAAGGGCAGAAACAAGCGATTCCAAGAGGAGAGAATGTTAATTCGAAGTTAACATTCTCTCATTCAAATGTTAATTTGAAGAAAAATACCTAACAGCATGGCTAATTAAACAAATGCATATTAAACATGAGACAATTCTTCACCTATCCAACTCACAGAAATTGTTAATGACGACTTCCAGAGCAGAGATGGAACAGTGAACTGGGAAACCTCAGATGTTGCTAGGGACAGGGGAAACCAGGACAGTGCTTCTGGAAGACAGTTTGGCAAGAAGTAATAAGAGCCTTAAAATATTTATGGCCTTTGACCTCATAATTTTGTTCTGGGACTCTAACCAAAGAAAACGGTCTAAATATATAGAAAGCTTTATAAAGATGTTCACAGAAGTGGTATTTATAATAATAATAATTTATTAATAATAATAATTTATAATAATAATAATTTTTAAACAACTTAAATGTAAATATATATATGAGAATGGCTACGTTACATATTAGTTGTGACTGATGGAATATTATGTAATCTTGTGAACTGTATTTACATAGATTATAACATTTTTTCCGAACATTATCATCACAGGGAAAATAAAACAAGCTGAAGTTTCACATTCTGGTTGATTACAATTAAAAAACAAACCTACAGGGAAACTTAAGTCTGAAAGAAAATGTACAACGCATTAATCACATTTGGGAACAATGGATGATTTCAGTGTCTTTTTTGTTTGTTTGTTTGTTTGTTTAGGTTTCAAACTATTCCTCAAGACAGTGTATTGCATTTTAAATAAACCTAAGAAGCTATATTCCTTGTTTTTCTAGTTTAAAAAATACCCTCGAAAGATAGATGACAGGGAAAAGCGTCAGGTCAACCCCTCGTTACCCTGGTCAGGAAATGGAAACAGAGGCTCTGTAGTGCCCCAAGCCACAGTACTAATTAGAGACTAGCACCTCTGTAGAATTTGTCTCTCAGTATTTGTTAATTGTATCAACTCCCATTAATTAATTAATTCTAGAGGGATATTATTTTCTAACTAGGAGCATGTCCTGGGGAAAATCACCGCTTCTCCCTTTCACCCAACAAACATGCTCTGAGGCCTCAGCCGGAAAAACAGAGGCACAAAGACGTGATCACAGTGCCGCACAATAAGTGTGGAAGACCCCCACATGCACAAATATCCACTTCACTGATCAGCTCGCAGAGAATAATCTCCCAGGAAAAAAATAACTTACTGGTTAAAAACTAAGTAGTGCCCGCCAGGTGGTAGAGATGAATGGATTCATTTGATGAAATAAAAACTTGCATGGTCAGGGTAGCAAATTCGCTCGCTGACACACTTGCAAAATAAGCACATCTTTGGAATGGCCCAGAATGCAGTTAAGATGTGGAGATATCCGCACTGTAGTCAGGGCCTGCCCATGTGGGTTTGGAGGGTGTCACGAGGCAAAAAGAATACCACGCCAGCTTCCTGCAGGGCCACCGGGACCCTAACTTTGGGGTCCACGTCTCTGCATCCAGCCCGTTCTCTCAGAGGCCGTTTGGAGCCAACGTCTAAAGTCTGCGGGTTTCTTCTTCGATGGACTATGCAGCTGATTCTACATGGGCACCACAGTCTTACTTTGCTTCCCCATCTACATCACTACATTGCAGGTCATTGAGAATGCATCCTTTGCTTCTCCTCAGCTTAACACCTCAAGAATATCTTCAAAGCTTAACCCAACCAGAATATTCCACGAGATCTTATCGACTCAACCCAAATCACTGCCTAGTGTAAAGATAAATTGGAAATAACAAATGTTTAGTGAGTACATTACTCTGTACTCCTTTTACTTAGTGAAACATTTAATTGGTGTGTACTAGAAAATTACTATCAATTACCAAAAATGACTACACATTACTAGCAAAATGGATAAATTTTCCCTCTACCACTAAAATAAATTTAATTACTAACTTTAAGTAATTGTGGGTAATTTATTTCTTGGAGAGCAGAGAGCTACAAACTGGAAGAAGATGATTAAGATGCTCAGAGTGGCTGATTTATGAGGGGAACTTAAATAGCTAAAGCTGGGTGTCTGAGGAAAGCAAGAGGGAACACACTGTAAGATACCCACAAATAGCTACCCGGCATGTAGATGCTCTCTGTGGTTTAGCCCGGGACTCGGGGAGGCTGCAGTGCCTTGAAGATCAATTGAATCAAGAGCTTTCTGCTAAAATACTTAGAGGTTTTCTTGATGGTAACATCTGAGACCCTAATATGGCCTCCCAGAGGAAGTAGTCAATACCCAAATCTTAGAACAAAAGGAGAGAGAATACTTTGCAGAATGATTCCAGAGGCTTTCCTTAGAAGGGAAAGGGGAGATTTAGAGGTCAGGTTTGTTTGCTTTTTAATTTTTTTTTTTTTTTGAGATGGGGTCTCACTCTGTCGCCCGGACTGGAGTGCAGTGGCCGCTCCCGGCCACCACAGCCTCTCCTGCTGGGCTCAGGCGATCCTTCCACCTCAGCCTTCCAAGTAGCCGGAATTACAGGCATATGCTACCACGCCCGGCTGATTTTTTGAATTATTGTAGACATGAGGTCTCGCTGCCCAGGCGGGTCTCGAACCCGCGGGCTCAGGCAGTCCACTCACCTCAGCCTCCCAAAGGCACAGGATGACAGGCTGAGCCACCGAGCCCGGCTTTTAATTTTTATTTTAAAGATGAGAGGCACAGTTCAGGATTAGGAACGCCAATGGTCATTGTGCAGGTCAAGTTTGGGCCTCACTTCTGTCCTTACGTCACTTGGTTTGAGATCAGGTACCCTTACTCATGAAGCGTGCCTCACCGCCCGCTCCCTCTCCTGGCAGTTTCCCACTACCACCAATCCCTTTCTTCCAGTATTATGATAATTGTTCAGGGTCCACTTATGAGTGAGAACATGTGGTACTCAGTTCTTTGTTTCTGTGACAGATCGCTGAGTATTACAGACTCTAAATTCATCCCAGTTGCTGCGAAGTTCATAATTTTGTCTTTCTTGATGGGTGTGTAATACTCCATCGTGTATATGCATCACAATTTTAATCCAATCTACTTTCAATGGGCAGTGCTGGTTCCATGTTTTTGTTATTGTGAATAGTGCTACAATAAACATGCATGTGCGGGTATCTTTTGTAGAGTGATTTGAGTTCCTCCGGGTATATTCCCAGAAGGGGGATTGCTGGATCGTATGGAAGTTCAATTTTTAGAGCGTTTAGGAATCGTCACACTGTTTTCCACGGAGGTTGTACTAGTTTGCACTCCCACCAACAGTGTAGAAGTGCTCCTTTGTCCCCGCATCCTATCCAGCATCTGTTGTTTTTTGAGTTTTTGATGGATGGCCATCCTGGCTAGAGTTAGGTGGTATCTCAGTGTAGTCTGAATTTGCATCTCCTTGATGACCAGTGAGGCTGAGCATTTTTTTCATGTATCTGTTGACTGCTCGTATGTTTTAAAAGATTTGTTCCCCTTCAAGTTTCAGCCAAAGCAAAATGTCTGTCCCCCAAGCCTAACACAGGTTTAGATTCCTAGACAATCTAAAAATTGCAATCACAAGGACCAGACATCCGCTTTCTGTGGGTTATTTGTCCCTCTGGGGTCACCACGGCCATGCCACTGCTGCTTGGGCACTTGGGGGTACACAGACGCCGAGAAGTCTCGGAGTAGTCGTTCCTGTTCTGTCTGTCCCATCTTCCTGCCCCTGCCTGACACGCCCACACCGTCTTCGCCCCAGAAGTGTCTAGCCCAGAGGGCTGCAGATGCCTGCCCTTATTTGGGACATCGATGCAAAAAAGGCACGGTCATGAGCACTGAATGACAGAGGGATGCAGAAAGTCAATGACAGCTTGGAGTTCTTAAGCCCAGGATGGAGTGCAGCACAATGGTAGATGTGGAAATAAAAGGACCGGGCTGGGTTCAGGTCCAGTTCTCCAGAACGGTGTGAATTAAAGCGAAACATTTAACCACTCTCAGTCTCTGTCTCCTTGTCTGTAAAACAAAAATTAGGATAGCTCCTTCAGATTAAACAAACTCTGGTACATCCCTCAGATGGAATATCAGTCAGCAATCAAAACAAGCAAGATGTCACTCCATGAAGAGACATGGAGGAACCCTGAATGCGTTCTGTGCCGTGAGAGAAGCCAATCTGAGAAGGCGGCATACGGCACAATCCCAACTGGAAAGCACTCTTGGAAAGGCACAACTATGGGGCCAGTGAAAGAATCAACAGTTTCCAGGGCGTGGGAGGAGGAGGAACGAATGGGAAGGGACATGGGAGATGTGGAGGCAGCAAAACGATTGCGTATGATACTGTCATGGTGGGTGCGTGAGGTTCCTAACCCACGGAAGGCACACCACCGAGAGCAAGCCCCACTGCTAACGGTGGACGTCAGTCTACAGTGACTGTAGGTGCTGGTTCACCAACTGTAAGGAATGTACCACACCTGTGCAAGATGTCAATGACTGTGTGGATGGAGGATGGCCCGGATGGGAACTCTCTGTGCTGTTCATTCCGTTTTCTGTAAACTGAAGATTATCCTAAAAAATTAAATCGAAAAAGCAAACAGCTACCTCACAGCACTGCTGTCAGGGCAAAAGAGGCTGACCTTGGAAATGGCCTGCATGTGTTAGGCGCAGGCAGAAGTCAGGGGCACCTAGTCTGAGCCCGGGTTCTGCACTGGGTTTCTGGCCACTCACGATGTGGCAGGTGCATGCCCAACCACACTCCCTCCTGTGTCTGCCCGGTGATGAATGGGTGTTCCGTAGGCAGTGAGAACGGACCATGGCCCCAGGAAAGACATCCTTACACCATGCGTGTAGGTGACACGCAACTTCCACGGAGAGTACCCAAGAGCCCAGGACCCGGATGCTTAGTGGGTCATGAGGAAACTTTGGCTCACAGACCACGCCACCAAAACACCAGTGGGTTCATTTCTCGCGAGTCCAGGCCCCGACTTACCACCCCCACGATCAGGCCTGGCTTCTCAGAGACAATTCTCAGGTCTGGAAGCTTGGCCTGTTTTTCTTCCAGGGAGACCTCACCTGGGGACACTTTGGTCGTGAACAGCTTCTCCTAAGGCCTTCTGCTTCCCGTTTAGACCGGTTTAGCCATTCAATCATGATGTCTCAGCCTCCCGGAGGCCCTCGTCAGTTGGGAAACTCCTTGAAGCATTAAAGCCACATGGAAGTGGATTCTCTGTCCCTTTCACAACTCTGGTGGCTCGAGACGTTCCATCATTTATTCCTGAGAGCCACACTGACCATCCTGAGTGGAGCAGTCACGCACAGGGATGGCAGTCTGCATTTCTGGGGCAGGAAAGGGAGATACCTTTATGTCCAGCACGCAGGGTACTGCCGGCTGGGGCTACAGCAACCGGGCACATGGGTCATAAAGAGACGTATTAAACCCAAAATTCTAAATCCAAGAGACTTCTAAGGAGCCAGCTCCGATGCAAACACACGAGGGTCTTTATTCAGGCTCGAGTCTGGGCTCACAAACCGAAACCGACGCAGCAGCTCGAGCTTGAGACAAGCCCCGATCCAGTATAGCAAGCAGTTTTGGGTTTTTGGTTTTTTGGGGTTTTTGTTTGTTTGTTTGTTTGAGTTGGAGTCTCACTCTGTCGCCCAGACTGGAGTGCAGTGGCCACTCCCAGCCACCGCAGCCTCGACTTGCTGGGCTCCGGCGATCCTTCCGCCTCAGCCTTCCGAGTAGCCGGAATTACAGGCACGCGCTCCCACGCCTGGCTGATTTTTTGATTTATTGTAGAGATGAGGTCTCGCTGCCCAGGCGGGTCTCGAACCCGCGGGCTCAGGCAATCCGCTCACCTCAGCCTCCCAAAGGCGCGGGATGACAGGCTGAGCCACCGAGCCCGGCTAGCAAGCAGTTTTTATGCACAATTACAGAGGGAGGGGAAAGAACTTTAAACTTGTTTTTACATGATTGGGTAATTTCTCCTAATGGGTACGGGGGCGCATTTGGGATTGATTGGTTCGTTTTTGGCTTGCGCAGGCTGGAGCCCAGTTGCCTGTGATTGACGGGAAACGGCTAAACGGGCAGAGTGGAATGCCAGATAAGCCAGGTTTACATAGTCACTGCACGTAAATTTACTTTGGCATGCGAGCAGGAGGTTTGAAACAATACCGAGCTTACCAGGAGGGTGGTGCCACAGAGGCGACCACAATTTAAGCAAAGGAATGTCCGGCAGGGGCTTATCGCTTAACTTTTACAGCCCGTTACAGAAGCAGAAGAAGCCAGCATGGCAGTTGGGACGAACAAAAGCTTAACAAAGTTCTAAGTACAAACACTGCAAACAAATACAGTGAACGTGGGGTAGGAATTCATATGGTAATAGTTCTCTTTGAGTTTTTTTGAATCTCTTGGGTCTCTCAAGACGCAGTGGAGAAGGCATCCCAGAGGCGACTCTGGGCAGAAGAAGGGCATTGTTTAATAACGTAGGATGGGGCTTGTGTTCATTTATCTTAGCTTCGTGCCCACAGCTGAGACAACGGAGTGAGTTCCTTTGCCGAGAAGAAAGAGCGGCGTCCCGTCTATGAAGCCTGAGAGACTCATCCAAACACGGTGGGCCTGCCCGCCTGGCGCTGCTCTGGGCCTGATACAAGCCCCCGAGGTGAGTTGAGTTTCTGTAACTCCAGTGAAGACATCCTAAGATCTCGTACCATGTCACACAATATCAACTTAACATCGGTGCTTCTGAAAAATGCTACCACCATCTGGAAAAATCAGCCTAGACTACTTGCGTGTAACTTGCAAAGGCATTTCAATTGCTTCTGAGTACAGCCTTAAAACAGGTTGACAGATACCCTCTGCCAACGGTTTAGTTTTGACTTAACATGGCAATTACATTCTGCAATGGAGAGGAATGTGCTCAGGTGCAGCCAATCTTGGCTTCTTAGGCTAACAACGTTAGCTGGGCAGAATTTTCTGAGGACAAGTTAATTAGAAAACAAAATACAAACGTAGAGCTACGTTGCTCTGCAGGTGGGCTCGCTTTGCTCTGGTGTGGACTAAGAAAAGTCCTATGCACAGATGCCCTCTGGGCGAAGAGAGGAAAGGTTAGCTCTCACCAGCTGTTATAGGTGCACCCTGTTGTCCTGAGGGTTGGACCCAGTCCCTGTCCTATGCGGGGCATGGTGGGAGTCGGGTCTGTGGCGGTGCTATCTGTTCCCACCCCTAGAATTGGCCATCAAGGCGCTTGCCCACGGGCCCCGAGTGGTGCGGGCCTGGCATGCCTGAGTGTCCTCCCTCGTGCTAGTGGGGTCAGGAATCCACCGTGCATACCTCCTGGCGCTCTTGGAGCAAGGGAGAGGTGGCCTGGAGGGGTCTGAGCTCCCTGGCACCCTCGCGAGGTCACTCTCTCACTACCATTTGGACTGCTGGACCCTTTTTAGTACCTGTGTTATCTCCAGTTCTACAAAGGGCCAAAGGCTTGACTTTCTGGGTCAACTCCTCCCAGCCCATGGCCAGATAAAGTACAGACCACAACCTGGATGGATTGAGTCTCTCATATTCAGTGATATACCACAGAAACAAGATATGAGTACCTGCTGCATGTTCTCACTTTTAAGCAGACCCTGAGCATGCATCATAAATACTATAAGAAAGAGCCTGGCAGTAGTGGTACACTGCCAGTTGTGGGGGTGTGGAGCATACAACATCAATAAGAGTACCCAATCTCAGCCGGGCTCGGTGGCTCAGCCTGTAATTCCCCGCCCTGGGAGGCTGAGGTGAGTGGATTGCCGGAGCCTGCAGGTTCAAGACCCGCCTGGGCAACTTGGCGAGACCTCATCTCTACAATAAATCAAAAATCAGCCGGGCGTGGTAGCGCATGCCTATTGTTCTGGCTACTCAGAAGGCGGAGGCGGAAGGATCGCCGGAGCCCACCAGGTCGAGGCTGCGGTGGCCGGGAGCGGTCACTGCACTCCAGTCTGGGCGACAGAGTGAGACTCCAACTCAAAAAAAAAAGAATACCCAATCTCAAACCAGGCGAAGTGGGGACCAAGGAGAGGCCCAAACTCTTCCAGTATGATGACCACTTGTGTACCTAACGTGGATTTGTATCCCACATCTTTTTTTTTTTTTTTTTTTGAGTTGGAGTCTCGCTCTGTCGCCCAGACTGGAGTGCAGTGGCCGCT
This sequence comes from Cephalopachus bancanus, assembly GCA_027257055.1. Lineage (NCBI taxonomy): Eukaryota > Metazoa > Chordata > Mammalia > Primates > Tarsiidae > Cephalopachus > Cephalopachus bancanus. The sequence goes on along the minus strand of JAPVLO010000169.1, from coordinate 3,073,573 downwards.
CCCTGCCACCGCAGCCTCGACCTGCTGGGCTCCAGCGATCCTTCCGCCTCAGCCTTCCGAGTAGCTGGAATTACAGGCATGCGCTACCACACCCAGCTGATTTTTTTTTTTTTTTTTAATTGTAGAGATGAGGTCTCGCTGCCCAGGCGGGTCTCGAACCCGCGGGCTCAGGCAATCCACTCACCTCAGCCTCCCAAAGGCGCGGGATTCCAGGCTGAGCCACCGAGCCCGGCTGTATCCCACATCTTTAAAATAAGAATACAAAACACAGGACACAAGTTAAATTTGAATTGCAAATAAAATAGAATTTTTTGTTATTGTTGTGTACCCCCGTACTCTAGGTATACTTTTGATATCTGGGACTCAATTATACTAAAAATAATTTCTCATTGATCTGAAACGCAGATGAACTATCCTGCATTGTCATTTGCTAAATCTGGAATCGATTTGCTGATCTCTTCCTGGAGCTGAATTCCACGTCTGGTTTCCATACTGTTATCTCACATGAGCTTCTTGACTAAAGGGACCTTCTGGAACCTTCTCATTCCCTGGGGTTGAACCTCTTGGACACCGACCTCAGTCGCTATTAAAGTTGCTGCAAAATCCCTTCAAATCTAGCAGCTCCCAAGTGAAGAGGGACACTCACACGCCTTTGGTCAAAGCTCTCAGTCTACCCTGGCCGGCGCCAAGACACTTCTCCCGCACACCACACTACCTAATTTCTAGAAACTGGCCAGACACATGCTCCGTCGGTCACCACGCACCAGACGCCAGTACAAACTTACCGTGTACCGTGGACTCAGTCACGGGCTGGCAACGGGCAAAGGTGGCGGGCATGGGCTCCAGACCCAAACCCACAACTTTAACACAAGCCCTCACTGAACACTCTTTGGCCAGATGCGTTTTAAAATTCAGCTTCTTCAGACTTTTTCTTAATTTTTGTTTTAGAGACAAGGTCTTGCTCTCTTGTCCAGCCTGGAGTGCAGTGGTGTGATCATAGAGGGATCCTCCTGCCTCAGCCTCCCAGGTAGTTAAGACTACAGGCACACACCACCCCACCTGGCTAGTTTTTTTAATTTTTGTAGAGACCGGGTCTCACTATGTTGGTCAGGCGGGTCTTTAGCTCCTGGCTTCAAGTGATCCTCCTGCCTTGGCCCCTCCCAAAGTGCTTGGATTACAGGTGTGAGCCGCCATACCCGGCCTCCATTTTTTTCAGATTTTAGAAAGATAATGCTGTCTATGTGCCTTATGTTGTAGAAGTTATATTTACAGGACATTATGCACAACATGTCATCAGTAGCCCAACACGTTACATAAATATCCCAGTTGGCTCCAGGAAAAGTCCATGAGGGACTTGGGGCTCAAGATTTGAAGGCGTGCTCGGCGTCTGGGTGCCTCTCCTGCTCACTCTAGACCTGGCCTGAAGCAACACTTTTAGCCTTCTGCGGTGACATAGAAAAGAGATGCAAGATGACCTCATAAAGACCCCCCCACAAGACACATCGTTCAGGTCCGTTGGGGCCACCAATGAGTGTGGGGCTAGATATAAGAAGGGCTCCTCATCTTTCAAGGTTTTGTGACCTTGGGCACCAGGAGTGTGAGATGTGGAGGAGGTGTGCACAGAGCCTGCCCAGGTAAGGGGGCACAACCCTCCGAGGCCCTGTCCCCGCTGCTTTTGTCCCCCAAAGAGAGAAGCCAAAATGGATGCCCTCAACACTCAACTTTGCAGTGAAATGTGGGTGAAAGAACGGTTTCTCAGAAGTAATTATTTTATCCTGCTAACTAAGGTTTAGGATGGACAAGGGGTTTGCTTCCCGGCCTCTGGGAAAGCAGACCCAAGAAGCGGGTCACGATGGGTCCGGGACACTGCTTGGAAGAATGCCATGGGATTCGAGAACGGACAACTGCTTCCTAGCCATGGAGGGATCTGTGCCTCCCCAGCTCGGGGCCAGGCCTGGTCGAGCTCCGGGAGGTCTGCGAGCTGTCTCCGTTGACCTCAGCCACCCTGGCAGTGCAGGGGCCCGGGCCACCAGGCATCGCGGGACTCCATGGGATGTCGTGGATTGTGCTCAGATAAAATGATTATAGTCTTCAAAGTTGACTCCAGAAAGGAGCAAGGGCAAAACTTCTCTATTTAATATGCTGCGCCTTCTCCTCGCAAATCCCTCCACACTCAAAGAGTTTGTCTAAATGGACTCTTAGATAAATAGAACGACATAATTGCTTTGATATACCAACATATCTGAGTGTCAGGCTTGTGAATACTTCCTCGGGACGTTGAGAGAAGTATATTAAAAGAGTAATTACTTGAAGTCAATATCACACATTCTTATTTTAAAGAAACAACGCTCACCCTCCAAAATGTTATGATCTACAATTGCACCATCCAGGACTCCAGAGCCTGGAGTCCATGTGGTCATCTAAATTTTAATTTGAATGAGCCCCAGCTAAATCAATTGTACAATTGGCATGCTCAATTGCACCAGCCACATTTCAAGCGCTCCGTGGCTACCTGTGGCCAGTGGCTACCGTATTTAATAGAGAAAAGGTAGACCATTCTCATCACGGCAGAAGTTCTATGAAATAGGACTGATCTATCGGTATCAGATATAGTCGCTCTATTCCTGGCAGGCGATTTCCTTCTTTTGTCTCGCACAGAGCTGACTGTACCCGCGTTATTGCTAAAGTTGTTATTAATGCTCAGGAAATCATGAATGAGCCAGAGAGTGTTGAAGCCAGGCCCTGTGTGATGATCCTTGTTGACAGTGGTCTTGGTTGAACTGTCCTCAGCCTGCAGCTTGGTGCCCATGGAGACAAAGAAGGAAGCCCACATGGTAAGGAAAATGGGGCAGGGGGCAGATTGGGACTTTACTGATTCGATGAATTCAAATCTCCCTAAGGCACCAGCAGCACCCTAGTAGCCAAATCCAGAGTATGCACGGGGTCCTTCTCTCCGTTGGCATTTCTGCAGCATTTGCAACCCTGGACCATCTTTCGTGACAAACCTTCTTCCCTGATTTCCGATGTCCACATTCCCCGTTTTCTTCCCAGTCCCCTGAATCCTTTTTCTCTGTCTTCTTGGCAAATTCCCCTTCTCCCAGGTGTTCCTTGGATGTGGCCCTCCTCGGGTCTCTGGCCAGACCCCTCCCCCTCCCTATGTTCACCCCCAGGCTGGACTTAATACCTATAGGCTGGGGAATTCTTTTTCTTTTTGAGTTGGAGTCTCACTCCGTCGCCCAGACTGGAGTGCAGTGGCCACTCCCGGCCACCGCAGCCTCGCCTGCTGGGCTCCGGCGATCCTTCCGCCTCAGCCTTCCGAGGAGCCGGAATTACAGGCATGCGCTACCACGCCCGGCTGATTTTTTGATTTATTGTCGAGATGAGGTCTCGCTGCCCGGGCGGGTCTCGAACCCGCGGGCTCAGGCAATCCCCTCACCTCAGCCTCCCAAAGGCGCGGGATGACAGGCTGAGTTACAGAGGCCGGCTTTGGCTGGGGAATTCTAACTGGACCTCTCCCCAACACTCTGGGCCCAGTGGCGTCTGGACATCACCCCTGGACCAGGAGCCACTACCCACCACCACACCCGTGCCAAGACCACCTCCTCCCTGCGCCCCATGCTCAGTCCCTTGGCCAGTAGCTGACCGTCGCCACAGGGCCATACCTTACCCCACACACATTAAGCCGAGCACTGCCACATCCTGCCAGCTCTAGGCTCTAAATCTCTATCTATACACGTTTCACTGCTGTTACCAGGCTACTGCCATGCCATGCCTAATTTGCTACATTCATGCCAAGCCCTGATCTATCTTGCGGGCTGGGCTTGCCCTCTCTAACCTGTGCTTCCCACTCTGGCTAGAGAGATCTTCCTCCAGTGCAGGTGCTGTCTTGTCATAGTGGCTTTCCAGCACCCTCAGGACAAGAGCCCGGGAGTCTCCTATAAACCAGGTTCTCCAGACCAGAAGAGTTGGCAAGTTTTCCCCATAAAGGGCCAGGTTGTGAATATTTTAAGCCTTTTCAGGCCTTACTGTTTCAGCACCTACAGCTCAACCCCGCCTTCATAGCCCCAAGGCAACTACAGGCAATTTGTAAACAAATGAGCAGAGCTATGTGCAATAAAACTTTATTTACAAAAACAAGCAGCTGGCTGGATTTGGCCCGAGGCCTAGAGTTTGCTTAAGTCCACCCCTCCTGCTCCTGCTAGTCTTCCTGGAAAACTCCCCTCCTCTCACCACCCCTTCCCACCCCCACTAAAATGAACTCCCGCGCGTCCAGTTCCCAGGTTCAATGTCAGTTCCTACTCATTTCTCACAAGGCGTCTCCTAAAACCCGAGACCCTAGAAGTTTTCTGTTTTTAAGTTGCATTGGCTTCAGGGAAGTAAATATTTATTGTAGAAACTTGAGGGAGGGGAGTTATATATACAATTGCATGCATTATATATTTTATATCTATATAGATTTAAATACATATATATATATATTCCAAAACCAGATTAATTTATCACTATTAACATGTTTATTTCTTTTTCCCAGACTTTTTTCTATCTAGGTATCTATATATTTTTTACATAATTTGGAAAATAACATGATGCAGGTTTGAAGTCATATTTTTAAAAATATATTGTCTTGGAAGGCTGAGGTGGAAGGATCACCTAAGCCCAGTGGGTCGAAGCTGCGGTGGCCATGAGCATGCCACTGCACTCCAGCTTGGGTCACAGTAAGACGCCGACTCAAAAAATATATATAGCCGGGCTCGGTGGCTCAGTCTGTCATCCCGCGCCTTTGGGAGGCTGAGGTGAGTGGATTGCCTGAGCCCGCGGGTTCGAGACCCGCCTGGGCAACTTGGCGATACCTCATCTCTACAATAAATCAAAAATTTAAAGACCCATAGGCTATGTCTATGCTCCCTGTGTGTGAGGAACACTACACTAGACAGACTATTATGCAGCCGTTTCAAATGGTATTTTTAGAATTTTTAATAGCGTAGGAATGGGCTTCAATTTATACACTTAATTTTTTAAAAAAGAACACATAATTATACAAATTTTGGATACATAAAAGAAAAACTGAAATAGTAACCTTAATGGAGTCATCCATGCCTTTATTTAATAAATATTTTTGAGCACCATCTAGGTCAGACATTTCAAACGTTTTGGTCTCAGGACCCCACTGTACTCTTAAAAATTACTGAGAACCACAAAGAACTTTTGTTTATATGGAATATATCTATTGCTATTTGACAATATCAAAAACTAATATCAACACTTTTAAAAATATTTCTTCATTAATTCCTTTGTTAATAAATAATAATAAAGTCACATGTTAATACAAAGAACATTATATAGAGAGTGGGATTGTTTTACATTTTTGCAAATTTCTATAAGTCTCACTTAATAGAATCCAGACAGCTGGATTCCCGTATTTGCTTCTGCATTCAATGTGTTATGATATCACACTTCATGCAGACGCTGGAAAATTCCACCGTATACTCATGAGAGAATGAAAGTGAAAAAGGCAAACAATGTCTTAGTTGTTTCAAAACTAGGTTTGAGCTGGTGTTAAGAAAATAGTTTCGACCTCATGAACTCCTGAAAAGGTCTTTGGGACCCCAAGGGTCCCCGGATCACACTTTGAGAACCACGGGTCCAGGCATTCTTCTAGGTTCCCGTTGTAAAATAACAATAATAGCAGAGGCAAAACAAAACTAAGGTCCCATTTTCCTTCTCTTATATTCTGCTGGGAGAAGAAAGGACAAGTTCTTTATCTCCCAGTGGCAAGTCATGAAGAAGAGGCCTGGGAAGTGATGAGGAGATAGCTCAGCCCGGTGGTCAGGAAAGACCTCACGGATAGGGCAGTGCCGTAGACACAGGCCGCAGGTATTAATAGATCTGGGGCACAGTTGTTGCAGTTCGTGGCGTGGCGTTTTGCAGATCTTTATGCCTTACCGCCTCGTTCACATTTTCTTTAAAGGAAAAGTGCAGTTTGCTTTCCTCCCTACAGGTGCATATCCCCACCCTTGGTCTTTTTTTTTTTTTTTTTCTGGTATAGACAAGGTCTCACTCTGTTGCCCAGGCTGGTCTCAAATTCCCGGGCTCAAGTAATTCTCTTGCCTCAGTCTGCCAAAGTGCTGGGATTACAGGCTCGAACTGCTGCGCCTGGCCAGGAAAAATACAACTTCAGTTTTGAAAAAAAAAACAGATCAAGGCTCACCTTAATCCAGTATGACTTCATCTTAATTTGATTACTTCTGCAAAGACCCTGTTTTCAAAGAAAAGGTCCCATTCACAGGTACAGGGGTTAAGACTGCAACACATCTTTTGAAGGAAACACAGTTCCACCCCTAACAAGAGCCAAACCGGGAGAGGAGGGGGCCAGAGAGCAGAGCAGTCACCAAGGTCAAGAGGACCAACTCGGAAGAAGGTCATGGAGAGGGCTTTGCTGAACCCGCAAGAGCCTCGCCAGGGCTGCAGGGCGGTGAGTACCGACTCCAGCTTCAATGAGGCAGTCTGAACTCGGAGTAGACAAGACAGAGAGCGTTCTGGCAAGACGCTCATTATAAAGTGCAGGAGGAAAATCATGCCCTAGCTGCATGGGGGGTGTGAGAGTGAGGGAAGAACTGGATTTCCTAGTGTTTGTCTTCCGTGCAGTTTTGAGGAGTGAGCACACCTTGGTCCCTGTGTAGCTCTACATGCGTGGTCGCTTCCTGTGGCCAACATGTTCAGGTGTTTTGCTGATACTGAAACTTTTAGGCACTTTGTAATTCAAATCTCTATTGTATTATTTACATAATCGACACATTGTCTTTGTAGAAATGCTATAAAATCTAGAGAAGAAAAAAGTGCTAAAGGTAACTACATTCACATTTTGGTGTATATATTGCTCTAGAATGTATGTGCATAGACACACACATATTAATATACAAGTGAGTTATACTCTACATTATGTGTTTAAACTTGTTTTGTTGTTTAACAATCTGTTGTGAACCCTTCTTATAGCAATATATATGTACAAGTATGTATATGCCCATGTGTATAATAACAATATGTGTATACATACGCTCTTACATACAGGCCTGTATATAAAATGTTATTTTTAATGATGGCATATCTTCCATTCTGTGGCCGTAGCATAATTTCATGAACCAATGCTCTACTCTTGGGTACTGATTTTTACCAGGCATCCTTTGACTTTCACGTTAGTCTAATTAATTCTTAAAATAAATTGCTGGGTCAAATGGTATCCCAATTCCAGTCTTTCGTTATGTATTTGTGCACTTTCTTGAAGTTAATCATGTCTTTCCAAGTCCTACCAGATTTGTCTCGAATTTGGAAAATCCTGCCAAAGAGGAGACATGCTACTCCCAGACAGCGCCTGAGGGCAGCATGCATGCAGCCTCACCTCCACGGGGCAAAACACAGCATGCAGGGCATGCGTCTTGTTCAACAGCACAGACTGTTTTCTCGGTTTGTTTGTTTTTTTAATGCAAAATTAACACAAGAATATTTTTTTTAAATGAAGGCTAGTTAAATAAGGATGCATTATGCAAAGTCAATTTTGTTCTATAAGAGAAAAAAGAAGCAGAAAAATGCCTTTTCTGTTCTATCAAACCCCATACACTACAGGATTGGTCAGAAAACAGAAGAAAAAATTAAATATTGCCTCCTCCTTGTCCCAATATCCTTGCATTTATGTATGTAATCATTTAAATATGTACCGAGTACCAACGTCTGCAAGTCAAGGTTAGGCAGGCAGACCAAAGGTCTATGTCTGGACGTCTGAAATGTGGAGGGGAGGGATGGCCTGAAACACCAAAGAGACCAGGACTGCCACACGGACTTGGGGGCCAGGGCACAGAGGTGAGAGCTGACATCGTGGAGTCTGAAGAGACCCCAGATCAGAGACAACCAGGAACCAGAATCCCACAGAGCACAAAGAGGCAGAAAAGGGGCTGTTGGTCGTTCTCAGGTCACCCAAGACAGGTCTTTGCACATGTCGTACTGGCTGGGGTGTAACGGGTTGATAAAACCTGGTGTTGGTGAAGGCTTGGAGGATGAGGAAGTTGCGATCCCTTTGGCTGGACTCCAGCTTGAAACCACGCAGGAAGACATTTGGCAACATCCAATAAAATGCTAAGTGTGATCACCCTTTGGTGGTGCAATTTCACAGTGACCAACAGCAGCACAAATCCCCATGCGTCTGTGAACATTAGTTTCAGTCCTGTTTGCGATAGTGGAAGATCCTAGACCATGTGATGTCTGCCCATCTGATGGAGTACCCTGCAGCTGGGAACAAGAATGAAGGCGTGTGTGTGCTGCAAAGAGCGGAACAAATGACAAGCCAGCTTAAAATGGAGCCCCACTGGTACGGAAAGAAGCATGCACGCCTACGTCTGCTCAGACGTGTGCCCCTTGCTTAGGCTGGACAATGTTTGACAGGAAACGTCAGGCTGTTCCAGGCAGCTTCCTCTGGAGACGCTGGTACAGGGTCATGGGAACTAACTTTTCACATTGCACGGTTTGGTGTTTAGCCACGAGTGCGTGTGACTTTTTAAAATTAAAAGCAATCACTTGACTAAGAGAGGGCTGAGAAGACCTCCTGTCAGGCAAATCGAGGATTCCCAGAGAAGCAATGAGGGGACCCTGACTAGTTAACAGCAAATGAGAGTTAGAATCCCAGGGCTTGACCACTGGTTACTCTCAATGTCCAGTACACACACGCGCCATTTTGGTACAGAGCAGAACGGGTTTACCAGAAGACTCTGGACCTGTGGACCCTCAGTGACCTAGGACCAGAAATCTCAGGACTGAATGAGACCGAGAGCTCCCTGGGCACCTCAGCACACACTGATTGCACCTGAGTGCCTCATTTTCCATCTGAGACCTCTGAGGCCTGGAAAGTTAAATGACTTTGTCCGAGGTCATCCGTAAGAGCGTGATGGAGCAGAGACCAGCAGGCACGCCTGCCTCTGGGTTGCAGCGCCAGGCTGTGCTTTGCTCACGAGTCCTGAGCGCCCGGTGCAAGGATCAGGCCCACGAAGAACAGAGGTGCGTGGGGCTCAAGGCAAAGCCAGAACAGTTATAGTCTATCAGGGCCCCCACAAGCCAAAAGAATCCAGAATGAGCTATTCAAAATAATTCATATTGTTTGGTTTTGCTTTTATTCCCTATTATAAATTAAGATGGGGTGGGAAGTTGTTTTCCAAAACTAAAGGCTGGTTAAAAAGATTAAAAGACTGGTTTAAAAGAGGAAGCAGATGCCAGGCACGGTGGTTGAAGCCTGTAATTCCAGCACTTTGGGGAGGCTGAGGCCAGTGGATTGCCTGAGTCCGCGGGTTCGAGACCAGCCTGAGCAACTTGGCGAGACCTCATCTCTACAATAAATCAAAAAATTAGCCGGGCGTGGTAGCGCGTGCCTGTAGCTCCGGCTACTTGGAAGGCTGAGTGGAAGGATCGCCAGAGCCCAGCAGTCGAGTTTGCGGTGGCCAGGAGCGAGCCACTGCACTCCAGACTGGGCGACACAGTGAGACTCCAACTCAAAAAAAAAGGAAATATGATTATATGTCATTCATACATGACATGAAAAGATATCCAAGATATATTACATGAAAAAAAATAAGGTGCAAAATTATTTATAAACTGCACACACACACACACACACACACACACACACAGAGGTATAATGCACAACCACTTTTAACAAATTTTTAAGTTAGCATCAATTAATTTTTAGAACAGTAGAAGGAGCCAAGCCTTCACATTACATTGTGTTTACGCTTTCTAGCCATATATGTATATTGTTTTTTATTATTATTATTTTTTTTTTTTTTTTGAGTTGGAGTCTCACTCTGTCGCCCAGGCTGGAGAGCAGTGGCACACATGCTCACGATCACCCCAGCCTCGACCTGCTGGGCTCCGGCGATCCTTCCACCTCAGCCTTCCTAGTAGCTGGAACTACAGGCTCGCGCTACCATGCCCTGCTAATTTTTTGATTTATTGTAGAGACGAGGTCTCACCAAGTTGCCCGGGCTTGTCTCGAACCCGTGGGCTCAGGCAATCCACTTGCCTTGGCCTCCCAAAGTGCTGGGATGACAGGCCGAGCCACCGAGCAGAGCCCAGCCTGTATATTGTTTTTAAAACTTATTTTCTTTCATGTCAACAGAGATCATTGGTATGGGTGCTGGGATGTTGGCAGATTTTGTTTTTATTTTAAACTTATCTCAGTTTTTTTATGAATAAATTCCATAAGATAAAAACAAAGTTAAAACTGCCCGTTGAAGGAAATTTGGAAAATTCAGAAAAGATGAAGAAAAAAACAGAAATAATCCACTAATCCTTAGATATGCACTACCCACCAGGAGTAGTGATTCCTTTTGTGTATTTTTTTGTATGTGGAGAGATGCGCATATGGTTTTTTTTAACTGCTGTCATCACAGTCTTTACAACGTTCTCGAATCTTCTTTCTGTGAACACAACACAAAATCCCGAGCATGTGAATTAAATATTGATGTAAATGGATTCAGTTATAATCATAATACTGTGAACGGGAGCCTTCTTCAGAGACCCCGTGTGACTGTGGCAAATCCTCAGCCCACTTCTGATTCCTTGGGGCTACAGGTCACAAGACACACCTGTGACCCAGAGACACCTCCAGCCCCCAGAGGCAGCCTAAGTTTAGATCTTCACCAGCTTCCTAACACCAGCATCCAACTGTAGATTGGTTGCCTCACCAACTAATAGCACTTCATTTAATTAAATCCGCCCCCCCATAAAAGCCTGAAACTTCATAGTGTCTAACTAAAAATAGAGTCCATCGAGCTATCATGGAGTTCCTCTTACCTACTACTCTGAATATTTTGAAAAATCCCAGAGGTCTGGGGAATTTCATAAAGAAAACAGCAGCACCTGCTTGTAGGATCGTGTTAATGTCTCTCAAGCTTCTGGTCTTGTCCGAGCACCTTGGGAGCCCCATGTGTGCCCCGGTCCCATCGCCCCACACAGACTGCACGCAGCACTCAGTGCCATCCATTTCTGGGGTAAACACAAGCCAGAGGAGAGCCCCTGAGAGCCGCGAAAGCTCTGCGAGATTGCAGACATTTGGGGGAATAGCATCGAGACCTACATGATGTTTGTTTCATACTTGGTCAGTTTTATGACTCCATACATGGTGTTTCCCTACACTTTAAATCCCTTTATATGATCAGCAAAGATCATGGTTATGACTACACGGAGGTCGCCTCTGCTCTGGGTAAAGGTCAAGCTTTCCTTCCAGGCGGCGAGTGTAAACATTAAGCTCACTCCTTTCCGCTGCTTGGTGATGCTTGGCCTCCCTCCTGCTCCGTCAGCCTTGCCAGGGCAATGCCATCCTCCACGCTCTCCAGGTGAGACCGGGCAGCCCGCAGGCCAAATCACAGACAGCTTCCCAATAACGAATTCGGGCCACCTCAGACATCGTATTCCAAAGGGGTCAGCCTAGTAATCATGTCTTAAAGATGTTGTTATCCTTGGAGCCAGTCGCTGTGGGTGGCTGCATGGATGATCATTTGTCTTCTCACCAAATTTTATTTGGAAAAGCCTACCACCACCTGACAGAATAGTCCGTGGGAGACAGGTTTCTCCCGTTTTTAAAAGTCGTAACGGCGCCTAATTTAGAGGTAGCACTTACCTCCTTGGATTTCTCAAACTGTCAGATGATTTGGTTTTGTTTCCTTATAAAACCCATCCGGCTTTCGTTACTGAAATTAAGTCCCCACGATGTATGTAAAATTTATTTCCAACTTGTGTCTACTTTTATGAGCAAAAATAATCAGGAAAAGCCACTGGCTACAAAAACGGCAAACAAAATGAACCTTTAAAAAGCTAATGACTTAAAGGGTGGTTGTACAGACATATGAAGTATGTGGGGGCTTACACTATTTGTCATTAACACATATTCTGAAAGCTTGGCTAATATAATGTGACACAAAATTAGTCAAACACAATTCATGCAATATTGTTTAATTTTACTCCTCATTTAACTTGGTTTTAAGCAAAATCATTATGTCACATGATAACGTTCACTTGAACGAGAAATATTTCATAATGGCCGCTGCCTTTAGAAATGAGTTATTAGAGGCTCCATGCTGAACACATTCTTAACTATGAAAACTATAAAGCTAATAGCTTAATCATATTTTGACACCATCTACATACTTTATGCATTATTTACAAGAAAGATATAAAAACGAAACCACTGAATATCTCATACAATACTTCACAGTCATCGTTAACCGGTTAAAAATATAACACATTTATCTTCCAGGGGCTTTATATTTGCATATAGATATTTGCATACCATGTTGCAATGTGCTGTTAATGTAAAATTTAACCTTTGTTCTTTCCCTCTGATGTGCAAGGTATACTCATTAAGTTAAAAATAATGGCAAAAATAAGTCTTCTGGTGATATACATTTCATAAATTATTCCCCAGAGCAGTGAGGGAAGGTAAAATGTGGGTGGGAAAATGTTTAATTGAATTAATTCCTCATTTTCTGTATTTTTATTTTACAACTTGGAGACAGAGCCATTTGACTCGTATATGTCAACCCTATGAATTGCAAAGAACCTCCTCTCAATTATTCAAGGTGTCAACCCTCTTAATCTTATATTAAAACAATTCCACATTTCAGGACCGAAATGAATGTGCGGCATCATTTTGCACACCTGTTAAATGGATGACTTTTTATTCGACGGAGGGAATACGCAACCACTATGCATAAAACATATTGCATTATCATTAAACATTTGGGCAGAAATGTAGGCAGCTCTGAGTTTGCATCAGGCTATGGTGCACAATGTCAGTCTCTCATTAAGCCCCTGTATGAACTTTTACAGAAGTGAGACAAGGACTTTGAAATATGGGAAGAGAGCCGGGCTCGGTGGCTCAGCCTGTCATCCCGCGCCTTTGGGAGGCTGAGGTGAGTGGATGGCCTGAGCCCGCGGGTTCGAGACCCGCCTGGGCAGCGAGACCTCATCTCCACAATAAATCAAAAAATCAGCCGGGCGTGGTAGCGCGCGCCTGTAATTCCGGCTACTGGGAAGGCTGAGGTGGAAGGATCGCTGGAGTCCAGCAGGTGAGGCTGCGGTGGCCGGGAGCGGCCACTGCACTCCAGTCTGGGCGACAGAGTGAGACTCCAACTCAAAAAAAGAAAAAAAAGAAAGAAATATGGGAAGAGACTGTGTTACTTGAATATCTAAATTCCAAATTCTCTTTATCCTTGCTGTTATCTTCTAAATCCAAAATGCATTGTTCAGTTAGACTCAGTGCCTGATGTCATGCTGAAGCCGAGGAGTGGCCCAGATCGTGCTGATGGGAAATAATAGCCAATCCATCCAAATGAGGCAAAGGTCCAGGTTCTTTCATGGATGTTTAAATCTCAGATGATTTCTACCCACAATGATTCCCGATCAGGGAGACGGTAGCTGTACCCCGGCTCGCGTGCCCAGTGAGATGAACTGCGCGAGTGGTACGCAGAACTTCCAGATGGCCCTGGCTCGCAGAGCTGGGGGACACAGACCTCCACACCTGGGGGACGGTCCGGGAGCCCAGCAGGTGCTCCCAGGTCAGGAGCACAGGGCTGGGTAGAAGGGAAAATGGACTACCGCCTGGGAAGGGGTCTCCAAGGTGTCAGCTCATTGTCCCAGGGTCCCGCAGCCCCAAGACAGGACGTCTCTCCACTATCGTTTATTCCTCCAGAACCCTGGGACTGGAGACAGGAAATGCACCAGAAATTCAGGTTCTCCAGAAGGGGGCCTGAGAAAAGGTGGGTCTGGACATCGAGCTCCTGCCTCTTGCAGGGCCGGGGCTCTATGATGCCTCATCTCATGGACTGCGGTAGCGACTCTGAGATTCCCCTAGATTTCCAGGAGTCTGCGAGCCGTGGTTTGTTCTGCTCCCTCTTCCCAGGGAGTGCTCCCTGAGCCAACCTCCCCACAACCTCCACGTGGTCCTCCACATTGACCTTCACAGACTGCCTCTTTTGGGAAACAGATAACTCAAGTTCCAGGGTGCATCTCCTGGGTCCCGTCAAAATTACAGCCTCTGATTCTGGGATGCCGGCCACCGTCTCTGCGGGGCGGTGATAATACCACCCTGCCAGTTTCCGGACCCTGATGTCACTACCCGGACTTCCTCAAAGTCCCAGACAGTACCTTGCCATCCCCTCGGCTCCCACCTCCCCGGTGGAATCCTTTTTTTCCTTTTATTGAAAATGCTGTTCATAAGCAGCTGTGAAATATACGTAAGCCATGGAACGAACACATGTATTTAGCATACATAGTCTCATCTTGGGGATTCTCATTTGGGCATCACTGAGAAGATAAATGCACTGTGATTAGACTCATTTTCTGTAAGAAAGGAGAGAATGACCCCGAAAGGCAGAATGCTTTTTCAAGCAACATCAACGTCGGTTCTTGAACACGGGTCCAAGCACCCTTGCAGTGGAGGCAGATGTTTTAGGCAGAAATGCTGTATGGAACTTTTACTTATTTACCGTGTTTTCTGGACTCCTATGTGTATGTGATTGTTCTTGTAAAGGTTCTTACTGAGGTAAATAAAATTGTAGAACCTCGGAAACATACTATTATTACAGCACAGAGCTAAGGTGTGCAGAACGGGAAATAACTCTCTGAGGGATAAATTACATGTGATGAGGGCTGAAAGGATACAGCTCCTATTTCAGGAAGTCTTCCAGGCAAAGATTTGGCAGTTTTAGCGTTTCTTTCAAGACAATGCACGTACACCAAAAACATTATTCTTCACAGAGCGCCCCAGAGGCCACAGCCGTCACGTGGGGGCCGTAGTTATTCTGTTCCCTCAAATTCAACACAGATCTTCTTTATTAATTTTAATTTGTCATCAATAGCCTGACAGGCACTCTTTCGGCAAGAAATACTGCATTAACTGTTTCACTCACTGTGGCAGCTATTAAAACCGGGATGGTGATTAGCAGGAATGAGGTCAAACAGAATAATGTGAGTATAAGTCGCTACCAGCGAAATGTATAACACAGGAGGATTTATTATGTTCACTTGCTGAAATGTAATTTAAAAACAGGATATCACCACCTGCTATGCTGGCTTGTAGGGTTATTCAGATCATTTAAACATTTCCTGCTAATATGTTTATTTGCTTCTGGCATCTATTACCATTTACTGTATTTCTAATAACTACCGTTAAAATAAACTTAATTGTTGCTATCTACTTCATGTAAACATAGCAGGTAAATAAATCATCCCATGATTAGTTCAGACAATGCAAATTAGGGTGATTTAATCATCGATATTGGCAACAGAAAAATTAGTATTTATAACCTCCTTGCAAAGGCTAAATTTAGTTTTCCGATTGAAGAGTCTGTTTGCTAAATAAGGATGTCACCAGGATGCTGAAAGACTCTGCCTGGCTAAAAATACGGGGACATACTTATCATGAAGGATGCTGAGAAGATCCTTAATTTTTGCAGATGCCAGAAAATCACATGGAAACGTCACATGCCCTCTTTTTGGAAAACCGGGAACCCCGGCATATTGCTGGGGAGGTTCGCTGATCTGAATTCACACTCCCCGGCCTCTCGTTGCACTCTTGAAGGAATTCAGAACCACACAGAGTGATCTACGATCATCTAGGACTTTTTTATAGGGAGGAATTTTAGATCATGGGCTAAAAATAGAGAATACGTATTTTAAATGTGCAGCCTATTTTCAATATGCAGGTTATTTTTTAAACTGACAGCCCATGAGACGAAGCAGCTATCAATCATCTCTCTGAGCGCCACTGGTCAGTTCATCCTTACACTAAATGTCATTGCAACCACTTAGTTTAAGAGATCTTTCCTACTCTGGTTGCCAGAAGTACAGAACATGCTGTGGATGGTGGCACGGGGGCAGATGAGGCCTGGAGGACCACATCCTGGGCAAAGAAAATCCCCTGGTTGGGGCAAGGCTCTGTAACTCATTTTCCTTGCAGCCTTCGCACCTTTGCATCTGTGCGGGAAAAAAATAATAAAATTTTTAGCTAGGCCATTCTGAAGTCATGGCATGGTACAAAATGTCAAAAAAATAAATCCTAAAATCTCCTCTTCTATATTTTAAGATACATTTTTCTCGATCCTTTCTGAGCAGTCCTAGGTATCTCATAAAACAGGATGAACCCTAACTAGAGACGAATCTGAATAGTGTCAGCACACGCTAAAGACAAAAATTTAAGTGGATGGATATCCCAGGTACACCGACTTGATCTTTACAATCTACAAGAATGTATTAAATGATCCCATGGACCTCAAAACTATGTACATCTATTATGCATCGATAAAAAATTTTTGGAAGCCTGTAATTAATCATACAGATTCGCTTTGCCATGAGGTGGAAATGTAATAAGCGCCACTGTAAGGCCCTCTTTGGATCTTTAAAAAAAAGCCAATAAATATTTACCCTCTCCCCGCAATTGCGGGCTTCTGAGCGGGGCTTTTGTGTGAATGCAAGGGAATATGTAAAGAAAGAGACACCGCTGGACGCAAGCATTCGCCTCTTTTTCTCCCAAGCATGCCTCTCGCTTAAATCAAGCAAGGCTACAGGAGGCAATTTTAGTGGCAGTGTCTCCTGTGCCAGAGTCTGTCACATTGGACAATCAGAGAACTTTTGTAAGAAAACCAATGAATGTTAAACATCGCCGTCCTATTTGCGGAAGCCCCGTTCCCACCTCGCTCCAGGAAAATGAGCAGTCGGGGTACCAGAGAGCCACTTTGTTCCCGCCAGCCCCGCCCCGCCGGGGGCAGTTGGGCTTCGAGAGCCCCTTCGTCTCAGGCAGCCACGACTCTTTACATATCAGCTCCATTTGAATCGATGATGGGAGCGATGTTTGTAATTCGACATCAAGCGGCCCCGGTGCCTGGCGTTTATTTGTGCTGTTGTTTTGGCAGGTTATCCAAGGCCCCTTCTCATCTGACATGTCAGGTCTACAATCAAACAAAGAGGACTAGTGAATTCACTTTTACAGTTAGGCAAGCTGAATGCTATTACCCGTGTATTTGTCACCGGCCTGCAGATCCCAGCCTCTAATCTGCCATCCAGACGGATGCTACAAAGTGAAGAGTCAGGGACATGCATTTCCCAGTAACTACCTGCTGCCAGCTATTATTTTAAGGATTCTGTGATTTTCTTTTATTTTGAGCAGAAAAAACAAGGCAGCTGCGGTAATAAAAAGGCATATCAACTAGTCACTTCCTGGCAGATTTGTCACTGGTGTGACTACAGTAGAGAGGTTTTTTTGTTGTTGTTGTTACTAGAAAATGTATACACTCGAATATAATATTGTAAATCTGGAGTGTGTGCTTCAAATAAAACCCTTTTTAGTACCTTGCATACTGGTAAACAAAATAAAAATGTATGCATCTTGTAAAGAACTGCCGATACATATATATACGCGCAGGATGCTACCTACAAATCATACGTTGACAGAAGAGATTTTATGTTATATGATTTGGGGGTGAAAGTTATTATTTTTTATTCCTAAATCACATTAACATAGCTACAAAGCCATACGTTATCACAGCTCTCCAACCATGTTCCTAAATATTTCCTAATGATGGATTGTATTGTAGGGCCTCCCAGGACCCGAGTTTAACTATATAATTTCGAGTTGTGAATTAAATTGCAAAAATCAAGCGCTTCTGGTAATTCTTTTATTTCTGCACATCGCATGACCATATCGATCTCATCCCCTGTTCAGTACGTAAATAAATCTTCAGAAATAATTGGTCACCAATAAAACGTCCGCGGTTCGATTTTGATATGTGTTTTAAAATTAATTAGGCAGAGCTTTTCAGAGATGATCGTTCCTAGGGTGAGAACTCAAAAATTGCAACGAGGTATTGGTCAAGCCGCGCGATGACCGATGATGTGTTTACACTTTACCTTCCGTCCTTTGAAGGATGAACATGACTTCTGGATTGTGCTCAGACACAAAACAAAGTCAAAATGCCGTTGCCCTTCGCACAGACCCCTGGGCCCCCAGGTGTGTCCACTGGACCCGCAGTCCAAACAAAGAATTCAGTGCTCCGGTGTTCTCCCATCCGGAGCAGGAGTTGGACAATTCCGAACAATGAAGCCCGGCCCAAACAAAGAGTGATTAATGACTTGGGAAGCCGCAGTGCCACGTCGGCCAGAGAGGCTCAGAGTGGGTCTTTGAAGGAGAAATGAAAAGAGTTTCGGGCTTTAAATATTTACTATTTCATTCACCAATGGAGCATGGAAACGCAGAAACAAATATTCAAACATTTATTTTCCCAAGACTCCATTTCCCACATTGTACTCACATGTAATGCCTATTTACGGCAATCAGCGTAATGGAAGGCACGGGAAGAAAACAGGTTACAGAGACAGCAGCGATTTTGCAGTGGGAGCCATTCGTTCTCCTCTGGAGTTTTGCCTGTCACCGGGGTTTCTCGAAGGTTCCATGGTGCCGTATAACCTCTCTGGTGTTGAGGGCTGAGGCTTTAGTCGTATTTCACTGTTTCTAGACAATATATTATTGAAAAAGGGATCCAACTCCGTGTGAAAAATGGACACTTTTATTGTCATTTAAAGGGGTAACAAGCAAGAAACGTTCCCACGATTTGAACATCCTGCATTTCAAAATACGCTTTAAGACATCATTACTGTTAAAACCACCGTCAGATGCCTGCTTTAGTTTTCCACGGGTAAAGTTTATTTTTTGTTCTGGGTGTGAGAGAGGAAAACACATGCATTTTTTACTCGTAAACCTACGTATAATACAGTATTTCCTAACACAAGGAATAAAAATTAGATTATGATGACATAATGCTGCTAGTATATACATTGATGCATTTATCGAACTCTTTCACTGTGCATTTATGTTATTTCATTTAATTCAGACAGCCACTATCTGAGACAGAGATCTTCGTCGTTTCTATTTTACAAGGGAGAAAACCGGAACTCAGGCAACGTGCCCGAGGTCACACATTTGGTGAGCAGAGAGTCAGCATCCAAATCTACACCTGGGCGCCCCTCCCTTAATCCCCTCTTCCTCCCTCCTGGCCAGAGCACCCTTGGAGGAAAGAAATCCAGACGTGCCAAGCACCATTCCACGATATCAAGGTAGATCACAGAGGGCTGAGAGGGAAAACGAGGGGAGGGTGGAAGGGTAAGGATGACAGAAAGGGGCAAAGGGGTAAGAAAACGTTTCCATGAGCTGGGCTCGGTGGCTCGGCCTGTCATCCCGCGCCTTTGGGAGGCTGAGGTGAGTGGATCGCCTGAGTTCGCGGGTTCGAGACCCGCCTGGGCAGCGAGACCTCATCTCTACAATAAATCAAAAAATCAGCCGGGCGTGGTAGCGCGCGCCTGTAGTTCCAACTACTTGGAAGGCTGAGGCAGAAGGATCACCGGAGCCCAGAGGGTCGAGGCTGAGGTGGCCGGGAGCGGCCACTGCCCTCCAGTCTGGGCGACAGAGTGAGACTCCAACTCAAAAAAAACACCAAACAAACAAAAAAAGAAAACGTTTCCATGACCAGGGCTTTGCTTCTTCAACAGTTGTGCCACATGGAAAGAGAGACTTGCTAAACACTCGGTGTCCAGGAGACACCTGGTAGGGATTATTTTGCTCCCTCCTGGCTGTCCTTTTAGAGACCCGGGCCCCAACATCCGTGGGATTTCAGTCCTCTCTCCACGGATATTCCCCGAGGCAGTCGCTTGCAGAGCCTCAAGCATCTTCCACAAGGCCCTGTGTGATTCGCCTCCACGGGCCTGGAGACTCCTTACACTGTAAGGCTTATAGGACACATTCCCTGGAGTGTCCTGCACTGGGTCATGCTGGCCTGTTTCTGTACAGACCCTTACCCTTTCCGCCTTGGCAGCTGCAAGTTGGGTCCCCTGGCCAGGAGTGTGGCACATTTCTCTTCTGTTCTAGTTTCAGATCTTAGCTCAGATGCCACTTCCTCTGGGGACACTTCCACGCAGCGTCCAGATCATGCTCTCTGCTTACTTCTCAATGCCTCCAGTGCTTGCCAAAATCCAACTCTTGGGTTCATCCTTTCACCAAATGGTGAGTTCTTCAGCAGCCTTAGCGGAGAGCCTAGCTTAGCAAGTGCACCATGATGATTTGTTGAGTGAATGAATTAGCGTGATCTACTTGGTCTTTATAGCCTAAAAGTTTTTCCTAGAATTTCATTGCCATTTTTCCCCCAGCTTTTTTAAGGTCTAACTTAATTGATAAATAAAAATGATATGCACTTACAGTATACATGGTGATGTCTTGATATATGTATACATGGTGAAATGGTTACCACGACCAAACTAACTAACATATTCATCACATGACATGGCTACCTCCTCTCTTGGTAAATTTCAAGTATACCTGAATCATTTGAATTATTTATCTATGAAATCTGAAATCTCACAGTAATTAGGGCTATCTGAACTTAGCATCAAGATCCAGCAAATTAAGTTTTGGGAATTACTAAAAATACAAAAAGCATCATCCACATATGTATACACACCTTGGCACATTGAGAAGGGAAATTAGCAACTGTAGGTCTTTGTGACCATTTGGTGGAGTTATTTCAACTTTTCACTTATAAATTCCAGACTCAGCTTTAGCTATGACTTAGGAAATTATATTAAATTGAACGTCAGGGATTTCACCAAAAGGAGAGTACTTTTCCACTGCTGAGCATTTCACAGCAAAATCTGTTTGGGTGTGCATGTGTGTGCGTGTGTGTGTGTCGTTGTGTGTGTGTGTGTGTGTGTGTGTGTGTGTGTGTGAGAGAGAGAGAGAGAGAGAGAGAGAGAGAGAGAGAGAGAGACGGTGAGAGAGAAAGAGAGATTGCCGCTTTGCTTGTTACTTTATATATGTATGCTTCAACAGATCTGCCAATTTCTCCCAGCATTGCCTTTCTGGGAGAAAGGCCAATTTTCTTCATTTTAAAAATATCATAACATTTGTGTTAGCAAAAACTACTATAAACGCCATCGGCTACAGAATTCCAGTTTAATTTCTATTTTGACTTTATCAAAATTTGAGAAAAATATCTTTGGGGAATACAATTATCTGTGCTTTGCCCCAGCCCACAAATAAACACAAACCAACTGTTTCTGCAGCAGGGAGCTATTCAGAAAAGTCCCTCCTAAGTATAGATGCTGTGGCCAAGGAAAAAGCTGGAACCAAACCCCACAGTGTAATCTAAACAGCATAATTCTGATCCCATGGACTGCACCATGTGGTCTAGCATATTGAATTTGCAAAAATCATATTACAAGGATACACGATATTTATAAAATACAAATACTGATTTGTCACACTGATCCTCCCCCTAAATGGGATCAACTTCTTGTTTGGTTCCTTTTGATAGCATCATGAAACAAATAAGGGCATTTACATCACATAAGGCCAAGACATGAGAAATCATGGCATTTTAATACTTTAATATTTGAGGTTGCCCAGTGCCTCAGTAATGGTTAAACCTAGCTAAACTCCCATTGATGATGCTGATTATTCTAGGTTCTAATTTTCTCCTCTGGCTTCATTTAAAATCATAATCTTTCTCAAAAGCTATCCTTGATTGTTTTTGTAATCTTACTTCTTGGATAATAATGAATCACTAGGGGTTCAAAAACTATATTTGAGTGTTTTACCAAGTCGTTCCAAAAACATATTTTGTAAACTAATTAAAATTAGGATATATTTCAGATGATTCCTCTGAAATTTCAATATTCATTAATACTCTTAAAATACAGGCTGACTTGATAGCATATCTTCCAGCACTGGGGTAACCTGAAGGCTCTGCCCTGCCTGCAAAACTAGTGTCCAGGATGAGACAAAGGATCCCGGTCATTAATTAGCACTCGAAGCTAACACTGTCCAAGCAAAAGGAGGAAACTGACACACACGATGTATACCAATGAATTATCTTCAGTTTTTTCCTAAAGAAAGTTTGAAAGAGCAATAAATGCTTAACTCTAAATCGCCATTAAAATACATATCATCCAAACTCTATCTGTGCCAATTTGATTAATAAATAAGCAGCAGACAGGCCAGCCCAGGATTCAGTTATTAGCACCATTGTTAGACAGGGAGTCTCCTCGGCTAGAAAGAACGTACTGCACGTCTTGAACCAAACTCACACCGTTTAATCTCCTTCCTCATGTCACTGCCATCTTTGGACGTGACAAATTCTCTTCATTCTTTTTCGTCCTTCCCGCGAACTTAATGTGGTTGAGTTTCTTCTCCCACCTGGTCTGATTTCTCAAATTCAATCAAAACCTTTTTAAGGTCTCCCATTTTATCTGTCTTTTCACTGGGCTCTGCCCTGTGACTCTGGTAGTTTGTCCCCTTCCAATCTTCAGTGCTTCCTGCCTTCTTTATTTCTTATGTGGATCCCGTCATCGTCCGCCTTCTGGTGACATGCCAGCTTGGTCGTTTTGGGATCCTTTGAAAATAAATGGACAACTCTGAAAGTCATAAGTATAAGGGAGAGGCAGTCAACGTAAAAAAATCTATGTTTGAATATTTAGAACTCATGGAGCTGGAAGACACTTCAGAGGTTATTACCCACCCCACCACCCTCTACTCTGCGGAGGCTCAGAATGGTGAAGCAACTCGGTCCGGGTCACACAGCCAGTAGGTGGCATTGCCAGGGCCTGTGTGCCAGGCCATGGCTCTTGACCCTATATCTCCCACAGGCAGCTGTCAAGGACACCTTGCTGGTGCAGGGGTCCCCAGGCTTCTGCAGATGGAGCAGCCCTTCCTAGGCAGTGTCATCGTGGGTCACGCCATCTCATAATGCAAGAGGGAGAAGTCACAATTATTCCAGAAATTTGGCAAGCTATATACTAAAAACATCTGACAACGAGGTCAACTTTGGACAAGAGGTACAATTTGCCCTGACACCGTTCATATCGAGGCCTCCTAGTGAAACATCTCAGAGCTAAAACTGTCACATGTTTACCATAAACAACAGCGACAACATGGATAATAACACTAGCTCTCAGGCTACACATGATAGCAATGATGGTCAAAGTGTCCCAGTATGTCGTAAAATCTTCGCCATTGGTGTAAATGGGTATTGGTGTTTCTCATTTTGCAGGTCAAAAAATTGAAGGTCGAAGGTTTGAATAACTTGCCCCAGGATCTGAGCTAGCCAGTAGATGGGACAGATTCAAACCCAGATCTGCTCACCTCTGCCTGGCCTCCCTGACTCTAGTGTAAATCTCTCAGGCTGCAACTCCCTGATCGAAAGCATCATTCCCATGACAAAGTCAGACATTCATTCATCCATCCAGCAGATATTTACAGAAGACCTCTCATGGACCAGCCTGCGCCCGCCCACTCTGAGAATGCATGACCTGTAAGCCCTAGTCCTTGGCCTCAAAGGCCTGGCTTCTGGTTTTGGATTCGCTTTGGGGAATCTCGATCTCGAAGCTTAAATGCCTCCTCTCCAGTCTGTAATTGACCAGTCATTACCTAGTCTTTATTATTCTTCCCACACCGGCTTAAGGAGTAAGAAAACCTTCTTGCTAAATGGTTGTAGCACACAGAAGATGGAGAAAAAGTCTTTGAAAGAGAAAAGCGTTGATCATTTACCCTGAAGAAAGTCTGTGAGTGGATTAAAGCGTATTCCCAGGGTCTTTAAAAATATCTCTTAGTAATTTACAGAAATTATGAGAGCGAAAAGGGCTGTTGTTTTCAGGATTCAGAGCTCAGCCTGTGGCCTTGGACCAGATGATGTTCAGAACCAGCCTCTTTGGGAATTCACATCAAACTCAGGTTCATAATTTATGTAATGACATATCCTTGGACACTGATTCTCCACCGTATCAGCTCTGCAATAAAGGCGGCATAACCCCTAGTTTATCATGCATTTATCTGGAGTCGTGGTGAATAATATCACAAGATTGTCGTGTAATCATTATGCTGTACAGCAGTCCTGGGCCCGCACATCAGGCTGGCGGGGTCAGGGCCCCGGCAGGGTTCACGCCGCTTAATTTACTCACTTCGTACACATTCATAAAATTGGAGTCAACAGTGTGGTCTCGAAGTTGGATCCGTGAGCAGATGCTTACACAAATTGCTAATAAGATGTTCAATAGGAAGTACAGGAAGACGTAATCGCAGTAATAATAATCTTCTCTCCGAGTCAGGCTTGTGCTTGAATCTGAAACAAGTCATTCAGTGCTCAATGACTAGTGCGGATTTCCTTCGACTCAGGGCTCTGCTTGACCTGAAGGGTTTATCGACAACCTCTTTGCTGCCATGAAACGCTCTATTAGGAAAACTGTGTCTTCGGGCCACAGGGAGGGTGACCACGGAGAAGGGTCTGGAAGGGCAGGCTGTGGGGGTGCCGGTACGGCAGCAGAAGGGGGAAGTGAAGGCAGGAAAAAAACCCTGCTTTGGAGGGCCTGGGATGGTGGCAGGGAGGGAGAGGGGAAGAAGGAGGTGGCCAGGTGACATGGCACATGCCGGGGGCTGCTGTCATTTATCTGTAGCCCTTTTCCAAAAAGTCAGCTGAATATATGGTCGCCTTTTTTTTTTTTATTGTAGAGATGAAGTCTCGCTGCCCAGGCGGGTCTCGAACCCGCGGGCTCAGGCAATCCACTCACCTCAGCCTCCCAAAGCCGCGGGATGACAGGCTGAGCCACCAAGCCCGGCTTTCCGGTTGCCTTTTAAGTTCGATCTGCGATTTCCCCCAGCTCCTTGGTCAGCCCATGTGTCCTCTGTGGGAGACAGCTGGACTCGTCACAGTGCCCTGGGAGGCCCTGCCGCCCCCAGAACATTAAATCTAGGAGGAGAAGCCGGGCTCGATGGCTCAGCCTGTCATCCCGCGCTTTGGGAGGCTGAGGTGAGTGGATGGCCTGAGCCCGCGGGTTCGAGACCCGCCTGGGCAGCGAGACCTCATCTCTACAATAAATCAAAAAATCAGCCGGGCCTGGTAGCGCATGCCTGTAGTTCCAGCTGTTTGGAAGGCTGAGGTGGAAGGATCGCCAGAGCCCAGCAGGTCCAGGCTGCGGTGGTCGGGAGCGGCCACTGCACTCCAGTCTGGGCGACAGAGTGAGACCCCAACTCAAAAAAAAAAAATTTAGGAGGAGAGATTATGATGTGACATTAAGCAGACACGGTTTTCCAGCTGACTTTGGAGATGGCGAGCAGGTGTGCCTGCCTTGGTTTGCTTGAGATGCGTCCACGGGGCCAACAGGAGCTCTTCTGCATTGGGTCTCAGCCCAGGGCTGCGGGCCGGGCCTGTGTAACCAGCAGGGGCAGAGGTGTGGGCCCAGGCAAGGCAAAGAGCCCTCCTCCCAGCAACTCTGTAAGAGGAAGGTGGCGGGTACAGGGTTGGAATCCCAGCCTGTCGGGAGAAGGCAGCCTGAGCTGTTTCAAGGAGGGCCGAAGCTGGGCAGCCTCCAAGTCAGCAGGCAGGAGGCAGGGAAGACGTGAGGTAGCTTGTGGACAGGTGGGGGCCAGACAGACCCACCTAGTCAAGGGCATCCCACAGTTCCCCCACCCATTTAGCGAGGGGCCGGGGAGCACGGCTAGGTGGGAAGCGCTGCTGGGTTTTCGTGCACAGCACAGGCCCAAGTCAGGCAGGAAAAACGGCGTCATCTTTGAGCAGCCATAGGGTGTAACGGAAGAGAGAGACCAAGGCTTTCTGCTGGGAAGGATCCAGAAAGGCTTTCTGGAGGAGGTGGCATACAGAGTGATGAGAGAATTTCCCCTGCTTCATGCAACGCTCCCAGATCTACAGGTGCAATTCACCCTTTTTGGCTGTTTTAAGGCCAGACAAGGACAGTCGTTCTAGAAGCACCACTGTGAGGTCAACAGAAAAACTCGGCCTAAACCCCAAGCTCAGGCCAGTGACCAGAATCTCTCAAACCCTTGGAAGAATGGATGGCCTCTCTCACTTTTCTCTTTTTCTAGCGTCTGATGGTTCGCTGTGTGGCTATTGTTTCAGTCCACCCGATTATCCGTGTGGTTTTGGATTTAGTTTGGATTTCCTCCTGGAAGCTTCTTTAACTCTCTTTAGAAAAGAGGTGAGGTAAAATTATAAATAAATCAGAAAGAAAATCAAGGTTCTCGTGGGCTTATTGCGTTTCTCTGAAGAAGAACTCACACATTATTTAGGCCAGTTTTTTGTTACAAGTTACATTTTAAGGAAGTAAAAGCAGCTGCCATTCCCCAGAGGCTTTCTGCCTCCCATAGCAAGAATTCTGGGGATAAGCAGCAGCTGGCCTTGGTGGAACAGCTCAGTCCTGCCCAGGCCAGAACCTCTGAGTTGCTCTTGGCATTTCCTCATGGTCACAAGATAGCTGTTTCAGCTCCAGGCATCACACCAGGCATGTGAAGAACGAAGAACAAAGAGGGACAGGTGGTACCAAGCACATTTATCTACTGATATATGACAAACAAAAGCTTCCAGAAGTCTTAGCAAACACCTGCTTGGGCAGAACTTGGCCCTGTGGCCTCTCTAGCTGCAAGGGAAGCTGGGAATGTGGGTGTTTGCAGCCCCCAGAGCAGAGGCTGCCACAAAGAAGCACGTGGTCCCACCTGCCACATCCTCTCTCGACAGCCTAGGAAAATGCAAAAAGACCCTACTAAAGAAAGACCCTTCACAATTCCTCCAAAACTATAGAGGAGAGAAGAATAAATACCAACAGCAAGCTAGCATGCAAACTGAAGGTATTAACTTAGCCATTTCCCTTTTTCTTTTCTTTCTTTTTTTTTTTTTTGAGTTGGAGTCTCCCTCTGTCGCCCAGACTGGAGTGCAGTGGCCGCTCCCGGCCACCGCAGCCTCGACCTGCTGGGCTCCGGCGATCCTTCCGCCTCAGCCTTCCGAGTAGCCGGAATTACAGGCGCGCGCTACCACGCCCGGCTGATTTTTTTGATTTATTGTCCCTTTTTCAAGAGGTCGATGTCTCAGGAGACATGTGGACCATCACAAGTCAAAGGCATATCAAAAGGAAGTTTGGCTACAGTTGCAATTTATGCCTGTGCCCCTCCCCAGACCGCTTTGAGTTGAAAGTCCTCTCTAAATCTCTGTGGAAACAAGGTCAAAGCCAGTAGCACGGACCTAGGTGCCAGGCAGACCTGGTCACTTCCTACAGCTGGTCTTGGACAAGTTACTGGAGCTCGCAGACTCTGTTTTGGATTGTAAATTAGGGATAGTCCTGGGAGGTACCGCCCAGGATGCTTATAAAATTCTTACCAGAGGGCTTGGCACCCTGCTCATTGATATATTTGATTCTCCTCTGGGACAATATCACTGCATTTCAATGATTATAGTTTTGGCGTGCATTTTGACATATGATCAGACAAGTCTTCTCTTTTTGTTTTTACACGTCTTACCTAGTCTTATTCTTTTAATCCCTCAGATAAAATTAAGGAGCAGGCTTCCTTTCTATTCCATTCAGGTTTTAGATAGAATATATATATATATTCTATATTAGATAGAATATATAATTGCTGCTGGACGTACAGCTCCTTTGAGCTCTACAGACTGAAGCACCTTCTGGTAAGTTTCCTCCATATGCAGGTTCTTAGCCTAGATTCTTTTTTCATCTTCAAGACCCTTGAAACTAAATTTGCAGGTGTGTGTGTGTGTGTGTGTGTGTGTGTGTGTGTTTATTTATTTAGACACACACCACATTTCCCTGGTGGGTGAATTTCTGGATTTTGCCAGACTCACAACAGGCCCTGCTAAGCAAAAGAGAGAGATGCTAAAATCCTCAGAGCTGCTTAATGATCACACAGGACATGGATATGTTGGTTTCCTCAAACGCGAGTTAATCATCTTAGTCCGCTTCGCCCCCCACCATTCAATCTAAGCCTAGTAATTTCCTAGAAAGTCAGGCTTGTCCGCTGAGAAATGTTTAAGTATAGCCATGGGCAGGAAGGAGAATCGGGAGCTATTTGCTATTTGCAGAGGCCTGAGGAGGCCGGTTTTCCAGACAGACCAGAATTTTATGTAAGCCATCTTGACGCAAAAGCAGCTGCAGGATGGGTTTGTCCCCAAAGCGAATGCATTCTGATGGACTCACCACCAAAGGGAACCCATGAAGGACAAGTTGCCGGAAGGTGACAGTGAATCTTGGAGGGACAGGGGCAGCGTGGCAGCATCATTCACTAAGGACAGAGCTGGAAGGGGCAGAGTCCACCAGAGTGACTCCCTGATGAGGTGGGAACAGAGCAAGCGCCAGGGAATCACAGCATTCCTCAGGGACATTCACGCGATGAAACAAAATCCCAATTCAGAGGAAACTGTGACTTTCAAAACAGCCATATTCACAAGGTGAGTGGCTGCTGGTAAACACCCCTGAATCCCTAGTGGAAGCAATTGCTCAAGTTTGAAGGAAGTAGAGTCACAGTAGAGATGATCAGATCTTTCCTTCCCTGTCATTCCTGAGAAACATTGAAACAAGCATACAAAAAACTCACCTGCAAGCCCGACCTTCCACCTCAGTGAAGTCTCTGAACCGGTAGGAGACAAGCATAGCAAATAAATTCTGCTCCCATAGCTAACCTCTCATAAGATCGTCCTGTCCTTAGCACCAAAATATTTTTTAAAAGAGTAATTCAGTTTTTCTTCTTTTTTTGCAATATGAACAAATGAACCAATGACCAAAGGAATAGAAAATGCAATTCTATCTAAAACCTGAATGGAATAGAAAGGAAGCCTGCTCCTTAATTTTATCTGAGGGATTAAAAGAATAAGACTAGGTAAGACGTGTAAAAACAAAAAGAGAAGACTTGTCTGATCATATGTCAAAATGCACGCCAAAACTATAATCATTGAAATGCAGTGATATTGTCCCAGAGGAGAATCAAATATATCAATGAGCACTAGTTCAGAAATATACATATGTCATATGCTTATTTGTATAGTATTACAAAGTGACATTTCAAATTATGGAAAAAATATACTCAGATAAATGCTATTGGAGAAATTGGCTACTTATTTGAACAAAAGACATTCAGATACATTCTTCACACTATTCATTAAATTGAATTCCAAATATTTAAAAGCTTTAAATATTGTGTAATATAATCATTAATCAGATATATATTTTTATATTACGCGATGAGAAAAGCCTTCTATAAATACAGAAAGCAAGAAGACAAAAGTGGGTAGATTTAATAGACAAAGACTCTCCTCTGGGACAATATCACTGCATTTCAGTGATTATAGAGAAAAGGAGCCAACCTATGTAAAGAAGACCTACAAATCAATAGGAAAAAGACAAACAAGTCAATAGAAAAATGTGCAAAAAGCCGGGCTCAGTGGCTCAGCCTGTCATCCCGCGCCTTTGGGAGGCTGAGGTGAGTGGATCGCCTGAGCCCACGGGTTCGAGACCCGCCTGGGCAACTTGGTGAGACCTCATCTCTACAATAAATAAAAAAATCAGCCGGGCGTGGTAGCGCGCGCCTGTAATTCCAGCTACTCGGAAGGTTGAGGCAGAAGGATCGCCGGAGCCCAGCAGGCCGAGGCTGTGGTGGCCGGGAGCGGCCACTGCACTCCAGTCTGGGCGACAGAGTGAGACTCCAGCTCAAAAAAAAAAAAAAGCAAGAAAAATGTGCAAAATACTTAAGCAGACTTCATAAATGAGGAAAATCAAACAGTCAGTTAAACACGGAATAAGTTGCTCGTTCACATTGATACTGCAGAATGAAAACTAAAACCAAAAAAGAAACACCACACCCTCCACACTGGCAAAAGTCTAAGTCTGACAATATCAAATGTTGACAGGGATTTAGGAAGCAGGATCTCACATACCTCCCAGGCACAACTCTCACTGGCACAGCCACTTAGGAAAACAAAGTCGTCAGTACCTGAAAGAACAAATTCTACAATCCAGAAATTTCATATGCAAGCATATGCCTGGAAAAACTCTTAAAGACATGCAAAAAGCTCTAATCACATCATTATTTGCAATGCCACAATTAGAAAAATACTAAATGTCCATCAATACACAAGTTTTCGAAATAAATTGCATATTTACGTACCAGCATACATACATATCTATACAGCGCTGAGTTTACAAGTTACTAGATAAAACTAGGATGCCATTTATGAACTGTTAGATGCAAACAAAGCAATACCAGATCCTTTTTTTTTACCATTACCTACATTTCTAAGCAAGTCTTCTTTTTTTTTTTTTTTTTGAGTCAGAGTCTCACTCTGTCACCCAGACTGGAGTGCAGTGGCCGCTCCCAGCCACAGCAGCCTCGACCTGCTGGGCTCCGGCGATCCTTCCGCCTCAGCCTTCCAGGTAGCAGGAACTACAGGCGCGCGCTACCATGCCCGGCGGATTTTTTGATTTATTGTGGAGATGAGGTCTCACCAAGTTTCCCAGGCGGGTCTCAAACCCGCGGGCTCAGGCAATTCACTCACCTCTGCCTCCCAAGGCACGGGATTACAGGCTGAGCCACCGAGCCCGGCTAAGTAAGTATTCTTTTATAACCTAGTAGGAACATACAAAATTCACTCTAGTATTACACACTTGAAGGTAAATGACCACCTGGGTATGGATAGCATAGAGATCAACACTGTCTTTACTCTTTTAGTTTATTAAAATTCTGAAAACTTGAAGCAAATATTTTAAAATCTTATCTCTTGATATTGATTATTCTTCTCTCCACTCTTTTTAATTTCCAAAATTTAAAATGTTTAATGCCAGTATTTTGTTGAACTGAATAAATTTACACATCGCTATTTTTTAATTACTAAATTTGACTACAGAAAAGAAGTTAAAAATCCTGTATGGAAATAACTCCCATAAACAAATAAAACTGTTGAACAAGAAATGAGGACAGCATCTCTGCAGCCTATATTAAAAGCGTTGATGTTTTTAACATATAAAGGTCATCTTCAGATCAATAAGAAAAAGACATCACATTAGACAGTTGGGAATCGATTTGAAGGTTGAATTTGGTACAGATAAAGAAGTCCGCGGGTTTGAGACCCACCTGGGCAGTGAGACCTCGTCTCTACAATAAATCAAAAAATCAGCCGGGCACTGTAGCACATGCCTGCAATTCCGGCTACTCGGAAGGCTGAGGCGGAAGGATCGCTGGAGCCCAGCAGGTCAAGGCTGCAGTGGCCGGGAGCGGCCACTGCACTCCAGTCTGGGCGACAGAGCGAGACTCCAACTCAAAAAAAAAAAAAAAAAAAGAAGAAGTCCTGCAACTACAGGTAGCACAGGCAGTGGCTGGCATTTGTTCGGGCTGGATGCTCGAGCACCGCCCACCTGGTCCTGCCAATTGTCTCAGATCAAAACTTTGGGGAATTCCTTCAACCAAATAATACTGAGAGAAAGAGAACACTGTCTATTTCCCCCACTAAGAACGGCTAAAGAGACACAACAGGTCAAGGGGACACGGGAGTCTGCAGAGCTGTCTTGTGGCATGCAAGGAAAATAAGTTTATGTGTGATCTCAGAACCTTTCCTGTTACAAACAGAAACTCAAATCCAAATGGTTTAGAAGAAGAGAATATTCTTGTCTTACTTACCTACTTATTTACTCCGCGAGACCAGAGTCAGGTAAGACTTTGGATAAGCCTAATCCAGTGGTCTGGCTTGATGCTTAGATATTTTCCTAGCCCTGCCTCCTCTGTTGGTCTGCTTCTTCCCCCTGGGTGGCCTACCTTGTGAAACCAAAATGGCTGCAAAGGATCCAGGCCTCTCAACTTCGCAGCGTACTGTCTGTGCCCCAGAATCGCCAGCAGACATCCCAAAAGTCACTCTGATGATACCGCTGAGGTCATCTGCCTGCCTCTAATTTAACAGCTGTCACCCCAGGATGAATACAGCGATAGCTTGGGTTAGGCCTCACGCGCTACTGCTAAAGCAAGGGTTGGATGCAGCTCCCTTCCCTGTGCCGTGCGGGCCCCAGTGAAAACTGGGTCCTTCCAGGATAGGAAAGGAGAAAATGGGTCCTGGAAATTCACGTGGTGCCACAAGTTCGCTGAAAGCTGAATGGTGCTTCAACGGTTTTCATAACCCGAGTTCATATAAATGTTCATACATTTACAAGTTGTAATATATACTGAAGAGACAGTTGGTTGTGTCTTCCCAAGACTATGAGTTCAAGGTCATGGTTTACCAAAGAAAAGCTTGAAGGTCATCGGATGAGAGGAAAAAGCAATGGTAGTCGGGATCCTGGTCCTGGGTCTGTTTCCCCAGCAAGAGCCAGGTGTGTCCTCAGCACCTTTGTTTCCTCTCCTCTAAAGGGCACAGGCTGGTTTAAGAGCCTTTGAAAGTATTATTTTGCCCTTTTAAATTCAGATTAAAAGATCATACGAATAGCTTTCGTACGCAAAGATAACACTTTATGCTCAAGGTAATTGAGTTCCCAATGTTAACCCATCAAGAAGAAAAAAATCGTGAACAATTTACCATCTCATTTAAAGAACATTATAATGAATGGAAACTTTCCAACTTGTAAATTAATGTCATGAGTGAAAACTGAATAAAATGTGTCAATATCTAAAACCCACTTTCGTTGTAGCACGTCTAAAAGATAAAAATAAGAAACTTTTTCCAACCTTTGAAGGAAAACTAGCAGGGTCTTTTGAAAATGCTCTCAAGAAATCATTCCTTCAGCAGGTCCGTATCCTACCCTGTTCTGTGCTCCTGGAACATCTCTTGACAACCTGGGCGTGAATAAAATGCGATTTTATTTATTTTTTAATTAGAAAGGCTAAAAATAAATTTCCTGGCAAGGCAAAGGTAAAGGTGACACAGGGACTTTATATCATGGCTAAGCATGGGAAAGGCACATACAATTACAGAATGAAAATCTGGAGAAGGACAACGACAAGAAGCCATCAGTCCCTAAGCATAGGGACAGGCAGGTGACACTTGATTGCACAGCGGCGTGTCTGGATGAAGCCCCCGGGTGGAGCTGCCGTCTGGCACACTTGGCAGGCTCTGATTGTGCGATTTCCTTTGCCGGTTACAGAGAAATTAATTTGCCGTTTGACGGTAGCGTATGCCTGTAAAGAAAAACCGTGGTTTTAAGTCACCAATCGTTTGGGGCCTCTAAGAGAGAGGAGCTAGAAAAAAATTAAACGTTTCTTAATGATGCAGGACTTATCTATTTTGGGACTACCAGGTACGCAGTCCCGAGATTGTCTGAGAATTTTGTCTCCATCCCCCGTGCCAGGCTGTCAGCCGTCATTTCTGTTGTCATTATGCCATCTTCCACGAGTTCTCTCGAATTCCTTCCAGCTTGATGCTTCTAGCGGACCACGAGCTGGGGCAGCGAGATCATTATGAATCGAATGTGAAAGCAGGGTAGGTGACAATGGACGTGGCTCCCTGCCGGCCTCTGGCACAATTATGCAAGGCCTCAGAAGCCTCCTTCCTTCCAAGAGGCGAAAACCGGGCCCGTCATGGAGCTTTTGAACCCAGCCCTCGTTCTCCCTCGCTGGGTGACCTCGAACTCAGCTCACTTAACCTCTCTGGGCCTCATCTGCAAAATGAGGAACATCGAAGAACCACCCCATATGGAACATCACACCCCACAGAACAGGGCTTATGAGAGCCTCTGTTGCCTGGAACAAAATCAGCATGGGATGGCTACAAGGAAAGGAACAGACTTGAGCTTCTCAGAAACCCTTCTTTAATCAGAGAACTTCTCAAAAGAAACTTTGGTGGACATTTTACTCCATTGAAAGCTCCGAACAGCTTTAAAGTGAGCTGAAAACACCACCGTAAACACTGTGCCTCTCCTGGGGTCTCCGCTTCCCGCCTGGGGCGGGGGCGGGGGGTGTCTGAGATATTTCCTTCCTTCCTTCAACAACTATTGATCGAATATCCACCAAGCCCAGGATCCTGCCCTGCGGAGCTCAGGGTCAAGGAGGACAGATTGACAGAGCCGAGCAATTATAACCTCGGCAAGCGTGAGAGAAGGGTGGTGCCCGTGCACTGGGGTAGCAGAGACTGAGAACCGCACTACATCTAGGAATGCCAGGGACATTTTATCCGAAGGCTGAAAAACGAGTTGGCATGGCCTAGGCTGGCCCAGCAGGATGGGGGTCGAGACCCCAGGAACAGGCCCAGTGTGGCGCCAGATCCTCAAGCGGCAGTGAGCATGGCAAAAATGGTGGAGGAGGAAGATCAAGGTGTGCGGATGCCTGTGGAGAGGTGGATGGGTCTGGCATCACACAGGGCATCGTGAGCCGCTCGGGGATTCAGCGCTTTAAACTCCTTTGGAAACGATGACAAATGAAATTACATACACTTGATATTTTGCCCAGTTTTATGCATTTACCTAAGACTTTGGAGAAACCAGAGATGTTTGCTTTACCAAGTTCAAGGAAAGGAAGTTTTAAAGGAAATAATACAGAATCAAAGACACTGAGTAATATATTTCCTTGGACATCTATAAATCTGGCGAGTGTCATTTTCCTAAGTTCATTTTCCTACCTTACAGGATAACAATTTGGAAGCCCAGCCAGACGGAGTTCATGGTTCAGAGGACCTTTTAAGCCAATTTATATGGGGAAAGATATTGAAATCTTTCCAAAAATGTGAGTGTATAAATTACAGCTGCAGAAAGCATGACTCTCCTTGTAATCTGCTCTTGTGTGAGAGTCCCACTTACCGCCTGACGCTAAACGCCTTTGCTCATGGATGGAGAGGAAGGCTCGTCTTTTCAAACCTTCTTTTGCTTCTGTTTTTCTTTCAATTGTCTTGCCATTTGATTTTAATTGCATCTATGCACTTGTCCGTGTCTTAGAACAGCTACGCAAGACAAGAACTGCTTTGTGCTGTATCCCAAAATCCACATTCTCTGCAAAAAAAAAAAATGCTGGTGTTCCTGCTGCCTGTCAGACCCCAGTTAGGACACCCACCTCATCCACGGTCTCTCAGAAAGCTCTCCATCTTTGAAAAGCACTAATTTCACCCTATTTTCTGGATGAGTGTTTTTCTTTTGCAAAGTAAAAAAGGATAGGGCCAAGAAAGCTTTGCAATACTCCTCGTGGAAAAAAAGATGGGAAATTGATCCCAGGGTTTACGCAGCCTTCCTTCAGCACCTGCCTCCTGGCTCCCACCAGAGTCGCCACGAAGCCACGGAGTGGGCTGTGCGATCCTCCCAGCTTATGCTGACACTCCTCAACTTAAAATAAAACAAAATAAAGGGAGTTAAAGATGTCCTGCTTTCTAAGATCTACGGGCTGTCTGCAGAATGTGAAGGGGAATTGGCTACCAGCCCAAAGTGTTTTTCCAAACCACCTCTTAAATATTTTCTGGCCAGAACAATGTATAAAGCCCACACTGTCATCTCAGAAGAGGGAAGACGGATGCTCTCCTGTTGCTCAGGGCCGCTGTTTGGCCCCAAAGCCCCCAGGTACTGTTAAGTTTCATTGTGATCCAATACCCATCTGCCAGACTAGAGCCTTGGGGTGCTTTCAATGCCAAATTTATACAGGCTGATATTTGCATGCAAATATGTAGCTAGAAATGAATACGATAATTAGCAGCCACAGAATTTGCAGGTCTCTGTTCTTTAAGCCCCCTGCACAATTTGGGTAGATACGAAAGTTGTGGGTCCAAGTGCAGATTTTTCTCATTTGATCAAACACTATTGTCTCCTGGCTTGGAGGACAATGACAGCCAAATCTGATCTTAAATATAAGGCACCGCCATTTAGAGGCTACGTGTTTATCTGGGGAAATTTCATCCAGTCTGAATCTGGAAGGTCAGACCTACGAAAACGTAGTCTCAAAAAGGAGGAACATTCTGCTCCCAAGCACTCTTGAGACAATAAATGAATATAATCAAAGGAAATCCATCGTTTCCTATCACCTGTGTCAGGTCTTAAATCTGGGTCGCCGTCCAGTAATTAGGTGAAACAATTAAAACCCGGGTGTTTTGTAAAGGAAACCAGCAAGAATTAATCCAAACTTAATTGAAGTGAGACAGCGGCTGTCTTGGATGAGTCTGTGCTTTGCTCAAGTTTGAGAAGCGGCCAGGTGCTCAGGCAACTCCAGAGAGATCCCCCACCCTACCCGATTTCTGTGGCAAGGCTTCCCTTTGTGGCATGAATGAATGAATGCGTAAACAAGTGAATGAATATCAGTGAAGGCGAGCTTTAAATAGACTTGCTTTGGATCTGGTACTGCTATGTAGATGTGTTGTCTGTGCCCGCAGGAACCTAAGTGGACTAATGCACATTTTGACACATGCAGGGCAAACAAAGTCTATTTGTTAGCAGTGAAGGCTAAAAGCACAGCTCTGTGGTCACAGGGCGAGGCCGTTGCCGGGAGTGACCCTGGCTCCATTCTCCTCCTCACCCTTGGCCTGTGCCACGGGGCCTGGGCGCAGAACCCTAAGCCCAAGCTGACTTCTGGGTGAAATCAACCACTCTGTCTTCATTGTTCAAATTCCTCCTCAGATGGAACCCCGTGCTCCTTTTTAAACTCAGGGATGTGTTGGCACTTCCTTTTCAATTGACTGGTAGGGTAGGTCAATCAGAGGCTGCTCTTGGCTCTGTATTATGGGGAAACAAAGGGAAATCTCATGAAAACCAAGTTGAAGTAAAAATCAAAGAGACCGTCTTTGTGGGAGGTTGTTTGCAGAAACGGGCCAGGACCTCTCCACCCATGCTGCTGTCCGGCCTGCGACTCTGGCTCCGCCCCATCGCTGCTAAATACGACGGAGCTGTCTTCAGGAGGGCTGTCTCCGAGGTGGAAGGAAGATGCTCAGGTGGAAATGGGGCCGGCCGGCATGCCGCGAATACCGTTGCTGTGTCCGGACTTTGCTAGAAAACCTAAAACGTCCCAAGCCCGGGGCTCAGTTCGGCAGCCCGTCTGCGGTACCACGGACCGTGGGACTGGCCAGATAATGGGTAGACCAAATCCTCCTGGCAAAAGAGGAAAGGGGAATGCTTGGCTCGTTCTCTGATTCATTTGTTTTCAACGTGGATGCCTTCTGGAAGCGATTGGAACATTAGACCGTAGGATAGAGCAGAAGACAGGGCGATGCCGAACAGAAATAAATGATTTCCCAAGGTTAACACCCAGAAAGGTCCAGGGCTCCCGAATTCCACTCCAATGCTCTTTAGTCACCAGGCCGTGCGCCTTGTCAAACGTGCGACTGGGTTTCATCTCTGCACAGTTGACAATGAAGGCCATGGCAGCTATTAATCTTCACTGCAGTCCTCATGAACTAGTTAAGCATGAAGGGTGACAGCCCCGAGCCCTAGGGGCTTGACAACTCGGGTCCTAGGGGCATTGCGATTCTGGGATCTTGTGAGGAAGAAAGAAGTTGGGCTATTTTGCTGGCCTCCTGGTCACCAGAGGCAGGGCAGCCTGTCTCCGTGGTAAGGACTGGCCATTAACTGTCAGGCGCCGGCATTGCAGTCTTTGTCACCGTAGGGGGTGGGGCACGATCTGAAAGTGAGAGGGGCTTGGCAGCCTCGTCGTCAAGATGTGGAGCCCACGGATCAGAACCCGGCTGGTTCTGTCAGATCTCACATGGCTCCCTCGCTTATTGCCGAGCACGCCTTCATTCCATCTGTTGAACGGAAGCCCTGGTTATTTTCATCCTGAAGCCACACAGAATGACACCTCCCCTGTCTTCCTATACATCTTCGTCAACACGCCGCTCCGGCGACCCACGGAGATCCCGCGTCTCCAGGCAGCATGCCCTCCGGTGCCCACGTTCCGAGCGGGGCGGCAGCCGGCCCTGGCCCACGCGGCGAGACCTTCCCACGGACGCCCACGGAATTTTCCAGCAAGCGCCTCTTGAGCGGGTGAATGTCAATCGGTGCTTCTTACCTTTAAAAGGGAGGAAATTTACGAGTCCAGCCTAGGGATTTATTTCCCACCTCCTGAGTCCCCTCCCCTCCCCAAATGATAAGAAACAACTGGAACAAGACTCTGGGGTGTCATGCTGTCAAAAAAATTCTTAATGAAATTAAAACCCTCACACTCTCACCGATGCTATTTCTGGCTGCGGAGCGCGCTGCTGCCGGTGTGTGACTGTCTCCACACGTCTGCCGGCCTAGTGGCTCCAGCGTCTGAAGAGTCGCTGCATGTCAGCTATTTGCCCCAGGGAATATGGGTGGAATATTTTATACCTGAAGTGGCCTTATTTTCAGGCAGTGGCATAGCATGAAACGCAACTCCACTGTGTGTGCAAGAAGAAATGCCGCTTGAAAACCCGGGCAGAGCAGTAAACGGTGGGATGGAGCCGAGGGAAAATGCCCTTGGAAGAGAAAAGCGTGTCCAATGAGCTGCCATTCTAATTCTGAAATTTGGGAGGCACCGCCCCCAACACCCGCAATCTCTTTCTTTCGCTTTCAGCAACCCTTTGTGGATCTGATGGGATGAGACCTGCTTTTCCAGGAGCCGAGATCATCATTCCAAAATCCGCATGTTCAGAGCTGGGAGGTCACAGAGCCACCAGCGTTCATTAGGAGATTGAAGTTGGCTCTCAACTACCCTTCCCGTACAAAGAAAAGAGAGCACAGTCAAGAGAAAGAACTGGCGGAATGATGCGCTCTCCAAATTCTTAAGCATTTATTTCTAAGCTTCTCTTATTTTTGCGTGTTGGAGTTTTTCTTTTAGGTAAGGAGTTTCTCTATGCCAAAGGCAAATAATTTTTTTTAAATGTAAATTCTGTCTCAAAGCATAAGCCTTCTTCATGTGCAAGGTTCACCAAATTCCTTACCTCACCTGTAACACAAATGTCAAGTCTGGTTCATTTAAAATGAAAACTCTCAGACTGGAACTTATTGTCCATTCGATCTGGTCCCTCTTCCTTCTCATGTCCCCAAATAACATTAAAATGCTAGTGCAGAGAGGCACGGGTGGCTTTAAAACCCTCCCTTTATTTTCTGCTTAAATGTGTTTGTTAAATGTCACAGTGCCGAGAACGTTCGGTGCTGCAGTTCAAGAACACTCTGAAATGTCTTATTAATTCTTCATAATGCATTGACAGGCAATGCTTAAAAACAAAGCCCCGAGAAGAAAGCCATGATGAGTCGCAGGCCACATGTGATACGTCCATGCCACTGTGGCTGGAAGCTCACTTCTAAACATTTTTAACCCTGATTTGTTTGTTGTTGTTGCTGTTTTCAGTGTTCAGCTATATGAGTCACATTCCTGGCACATGGCACTTTGTTTTAGTTGAACACATACTATTAAACCCAAA
Source organism: Cephalopachus bancanus (assembly GCA_027257055.1). Classification (NCBI taxonomy): domain Eukaryota; kingdom Metazoa; phylum Chordata; class Mammalia; order Primates; family Tarsiidae; genus Cephalopachus; species Cephalopachus bancanus. The sequence continues at coordinate 3,034,379 of JAPVLO010000169.1, read as the reverse complement.
CTAAGGTTCTGAGTCTCTCAACTACCTGCGATTTTTGTCTTTGAAAGGGGGGGAAAAAAAAAGCCAAGGAGTCACCGCTGCCCATATTTATTGGGAACCATCTGTTACACCTCTAATTAAAACCCACTTGTAATGAGCTTGTTAGTGCACAAAATGTGTCAGGTATAGGATATTATTCACGAAGCAGTTGTTTTGGTGGCTGAATGATGCCTTAAAATCCTATTAGTTTAACAAAGTAATGTATTAGTATTTTGACCCAATATACAAGAGACTTCAGAATGACCTGGCACTCAGCTCGTTTAATATTTTTTTCTCAAATATGTTGCTATTTCTGCCTAATATATAGTCAGATGGCCTCTTATAATTGCGGTATCAAGTCTTTGCCTCAATTTTCAACTGCAGGTGATTTCCAATGATTAAAGATGCACAACAGGGAATAAACAAAAATGCTTACATGCAATTATTTTTAATTAGTATTTGGCTATAAAGTGTATGCCTTCATAAAAAAGTCTGTTAGTCACATAAACATCTGTTACCATGCACACAAGGAAACACACTGTAACTTTGTCATCACATCACCAAAACAGAAACACTGAGGGAGGCTGGGCCAGGAAAGCCAGCACTTTGAGTTCTTAAACAAAAGATATAGGTCTAACTGCCAAAACAGACGCGAAACCACACCTTTCAATTAACATCACTCACAATCAAAGGAAGACCGGTTAGCCACTCGAAAATGTTAAAATAGATGGAATTATTCTTTGAAAACAATAGAATCTCTGAGCACGAGAAGATTCCGAATTCTTTTACTAATTTTGCCCCCGTGCGCATAATCAGACAGTTTCCTGTTTGCCTGCTCTCTGCTGGCTGCTAATGTGCCAGATTCTCTGCACTCTTATTTTTGTTCATTAATGCATCCAAACTTTGTGAAATGCAGGAGCTTAAATCCCAAGTGCCGAATAGTAGCCTTGTTTCAGGAAAGCCTCCAGCAAGGGGAAAAAAATATATATTTTAAGTGAGCCAGCCCCCACCAAGCACAGGGAGAGAGATACAGGGAAATAAATTAATACCGCCGTAATTGATAGGTGGAGATAAGGCTGCTCTGTGGAATACGGAGAGGAAAATGAAGGGGAGGTGTGAGAATTCCTTGCCCATGAATTACTGAATCAGTGGGAATTACCGGGCTCCAGTCGGCGGAAACTCTCAGAAACATTTGGCTCTGGGATCACCCCCAGCAACTCAACTTAACACACGCAGTTCACAGCCCAAAAGCTGCCGCTTTTATGAAACGCACAATTCATGCGCCAAAAGAACTTATCTTCATTTGCATGAAACTGCAAACCGTAATTTAATTGAATCATACAAATCGGCGTCTAGACTGTGGCCTTGCTTGGCTGTCGGAGCTCAGAGTAGGCAGAGATCGTGACCCCTGGCCGTGGCCCCTGGGGACCCATGAGCAGTTGTCACGGTGACGTCCGGCGCCAGGCTCTGGCTTGCCCCTGGCCAGGGGATGCTCACTGGTCTTGCCTGGGCACAACTCCCTGTGGGATATTGTGTTGGAGATTCTTACGAGTCTGTCCTGGTGATGTCAGGGAGGACACAGTCCAAGAGGGCCCGGCAGGTGAACAGAAGGACCTCAGCAGCTCCGTCTCAGTCATTGTAACTATTCAAACTCAACTCACAAGCAAAGACGGGGGACCCAGGGGTAAGCACCCATCCCCAGGGGCGTCACACACCTCCACACCACTCTCCATTCCAGCCGGCTTCCGTCTCCCCCAGCTCCCACACAGAAGCCAAGGCCAGAAACGGGCTGGCCTGCGAGGCCGGGATTAATCTGCAGCCATGATGCCTTTAAAACCTACTGCTTGGCAACCAAAGCCTGGGTTCACTCAAGGGCAAGCAGCACAATCATTAGCAGCCCTGTGTAATTTAAAAATATAACCAAGAACAACTGAAAGGAAGAAATATACTGTGGGCCTAAATCTATTGATCAAGAGCCCCCCAAAGACAGGCCGTAAATAAAATGGCACAATGACCAGGAAAGGCCGGTTTTACATTAAGAAGCAGCAAATTCATGGCCGGGGTGAGCCAGGGAGCCAGGCCGGAGTGCTCACAGCATCCTTTCAGGCAGAAGGTGAGAGATGGCTCCATTCCTCACGCAGGAGACACGCTGGGCGAGAGCCAGGCTGCCCTTTGCTCAGCGCCCATCTTTCATGCGGGAAATCCTCGTTTCTCAATCACGCCCGCGCGTGCACGCTACGTCTGGCTTCCCCTTGACGTCACTCCGTGGGCATTGCCTCCCCGTTTGATAGATACTTGTAACCATTTACTGCCCAGACCGTGGTCTCCCTCCTCGGCTTGTGCCCAGAGTTCAGTGAAGGGCGTCTTCCAGTTTGAAGGTTGCCTAAGTACACACGCAAAGTCCTTCGCCATCACCTGACGGAGAGAAGGTGACCCAGCAGGTCATGGGCAAACAGCGTGCCACTTGCCATCTTGTGGTCAGCTATGGGACCGGGGACCTCTCTGCCTCTTGGTTATCTTGGCAATAGCATCACCGAGACTTTGTGGGTTGAGGAGCTAACGCTGGATGGAATTTTGAAAAGCACGGTTTCTATTCTGAATAGAGTGTCAAAAATGAAATAATAAATAACACGAAAGCCAAGATAATTCCTAGGGTCTCATGGGCCCAACTGACAGAGTGTCCATTACGGGTCTAGAAATTTCCTTGTGATGTTCCCAGCCTGGCTAGGTCTATGGTGAGGAGCAGGAAGCACTTACCTTGGGCACAAAATTTTCAGAGAGTGCCGAAAAAACTCAATCAACAACACACAACCGTTTTAAAAATCAAAATTAATGCAAGCCAAACACTACTGGAACCTCAGGCAAAAGGAAATGTCACTCCTCTATTCAGGAAGAATTTTGATAATTGATTCATGGTGGATTTTGGGGGGCATTAATTTTTATTTTTAATACTGTATTAAAGTATTATAAATCTTGATTGCTGAGTCTTTTGGACCTCCCACCTTCAATTTTGTGCCCAAAGGGTGTCTCTCACTTCCTTTACTCTAGTCTGAGCTCCACATCCTTGGGAGGCCAGCATGCTTAGTACAGCTTCACTGCTAGAAAAGCGCTCACCCTAATTCCTGAGATCAGTTATTTTACTCAGATGTTTCATTCTTTTTTTTATATATATATACTTTCTTTTAACGATGTGTAGTACAATTCGGGATAGGTATACAAGTGGACGTAGTAGAGGTAAAGTTTGGATCTCCCTTTGGTCCTCATACTCCTTGCAAGCCCCTTATAATTTTGAAGACTGTACAGAGTTTTGCCAACTACCACACCCACCAAGGATGGTCTTCCTGGTCCTATCAGAAAATAGACGGTCTGCTCTTTGCCTAGGACTTTGGAGTCTTGGGTCATAGTGGCCTCTCTTCTCTACTGGTTATCTGCTAATGTTTGTAGTTACTACGTTAATTTCTTCCATGCACACATCGCCCAAGAGAATACAGCCAGTGTAGAATTAATCGGCATTGAGACGTCTGTCGACAAGTGCAGCATCCAAACAGGCAGATTCTCTGATTTCATGGCAATGGTTTTCTTGTCAGTTGAAGGTGACTGCGTGTTGCGGGGGACAAGGCCACTAGAAAGTCCAGGGAGCCGGGCACGGTGGCTCAGCCTATAATCCCGCACCTTTGGGAGGCCGAGGTGAGTGGATGGCCTGAGCCTGCGGGTTCGAGACCCGCCTGGGCAGCGAGACCTCATCTCTACAATAAATCAAAAAATCAGCCGGGCGTGGAAGCGCATGCCTGTAATTCCGGCTACTGGGAAGGCTGAGGCGGAAGGATCGCCGGAGCCCAGCAGGTCAAGGCTGCGGTGGCTGTGAGCGGCCACTGCACTCCAGTCTGGGCAACAGAGTGAGACTCCAACTCAAAAAAAAAAAGGAAGTCCAGGGAACTGGCTTCTTGCCCCCACTTGGTGTCCCATCAGTGGAACTTGGGCCATGCGTCCCACCTGTCCACACGTGCCTTCTCCTGGCTCAGGCCCTCGGTTCTTCTTGTACATTCTGTCTGACCCCAACCCACCGCTGCCGCTGCCTCCCCCTGTGGTGTGCAGGCTTTGACCTCTTTGCTTATCTTTGGTGACGGCCTCTCTGTCAGTCTGTACTGAGCACCTCTGTCTTCCTGCCCCAAGCTGCCCAAGAGAAGGAACCTGTGTGTTACTCACACAAGCACCACCAAAGAGAGTGAGGGGTCCACTCACAGGGTGACCTTTGGTCAGCAGGGACCAGAAGCTAGTGGAGAAGAGCTTCCACTTTTGTCCTCCAAAGGTCTGCTCTAAGCCACTTTTCTTTTCTTTTTGAGTTGGAGTCTCACTCTGTCGCCCAGACTAGAGTGCAGTGGCTGCTCCCGGCCACCACAGCCTCGACCTGCCGGGCTCCGGCGATCCTTCAGCCTCAGCCTTCCGAGTAAACGGAATTACAGGCATGCGCTACCACGCCTGGCTGATTTTTGGATTTACTGTAGAGATGAGGTCTCGCTGCCCAGGCGGGTCTCGAACCCGGGGGCTCAGGCAATCCACTCACCTCGGCCTCCCAAAGGCGCGGGATTACAGGCTGAGCCACCGAGCCCGGCTCTAAGCCACTTTTCATAAGACACCCTGAAGATCCTGGCAAAACCGAGTCCAGCTGCCACAGGGGTGACCGACACCACCATGCATCCTTGTGTGTGTGTGTCCTTTTCTCTCCTCTCATTTTCCCTACCCTACTCTCTGCTTCCTGGGGTTTCTTTCCAAGTACCCCAAGAAGGCCATAAAGTGAGGCCATTTCCTGGCCGACTTCTTCACAGAGCTGCCAAAGCTAAGACCGGGATCGTGGACATTCATGTGTTTTCTGAGCCTGTGAACACTACACAGTGTCATTCATGCGTATAACCTACACTTTTTCCATCAGTCCCATGTTTTATTGCCATATTCTCCCAGTAATTATTGACAGTCGCCCTAACAAAATGTTTTACTGCACCACACAATCTGCCTTATGTACACCCTTGCCTATGTTGCACATCTTTTAGATCAGGCATAATCCTTGGCTAAACCAAAGTCAGCTGCAACGAGGTTGTTGTTTTGCTCTGTCTGATTTTTCTGCCAGGTCATTGTGCATGAAGACTGTATTCTCCCTTCCCCAGTGTTAAAAATGTAATATTGGCAGATTTGTACTAATTGCTGCCCTATAAATGGCTTCATTGTTGATCCTTTGACAAATTACAAGTTTGTCTCTCTGTATGTTTCATATTTGAATCTTTCAGAGCCCAACAAACATACCTGACGATAGTTACGACTCAAAAAATATTGATTCATTGATTTATTGAATAAGTGAAAGAAACATTTTGAAGAGTAAAATTAAAAATCAAAGAGATGATGAAAGTAATAAAACTAGGTTTTCATAAATTGATATGGATGACACCAACTCTTAAAGAACTAAAACAAGGCTATGAATTAGAATATAATATTTAATAAGTACTTTAGGCGTGTGTAATAAGAAAACAAATCATTGAGATTCCTTTTCAATAGTTTAGAGAACAGAATAAATTTGTATCCAAGTCATTCAAGTAACAGTTGAAACGTACACTCAAATTTTACCAAGCACATAAAAACACAAGCACATTCTTAAGGCATGCTATTCTTTCTTCTATTTTGCAGTCTGAAACACTGCCTGAGCACTATCTATGAGAGAGGCACCATACCGAGTAGGCCTTTCCCTTATTCTTTCCCATCCTGTCCTGGGGGAAGTGGGCAATGCTTCTTTTGCCTGCTCTGCTTCCATGCCCCTTCACCTGAGTTTTCCCTTCCTTTTTCTTTTGGCCCCATCCATAAAGATTCCGTTATTCCACCACGGGGATAGACAGGGGACCTGGGTCAGCCTAACCCTTGACTACACTTACTTCACTTACTTGTTCAGAAAAGACACATTTCACCACCATCTCTCTCTGTTCTTTGGCTTCGGCGGCCTAAGGGCCACCATGGAAGTCTAGAGCTGCTGTGATATTTGTGCAGGCTTTGAGGACGGAGCTTTATGCAGAATGGGGCCAAGCTGGGTAGCAGCCTAGAAATGAGAGAGAGAGAGAGAGATTCCTAGAATATTCTTTGACCCTGGATCCAGCTGTACAGAACTAGGATTTTCAATGTCATGAACCAACTAATTTCCTTGGAGTTCGGTTGAGTTTCTGTCACTTGTCATGAATGAGTCCAACTAATATATTTGGACATTGTCCCAGGTTAGAGTCACAGTGTCCATTGCCTATGTAATGTGACATTTGACCTCATAATTGCTGTTATAAACACATCAGTTCTTCAAAGTCTTCTGACACTAAACATTTATTTCTTTTTATGATTTCTTAATTTCTCATCAAAGAGCACCTTTCTTCTGCTTCACTAAACAACCTTGCACAATTATATTCTGCTTAGGAACTCTGGGCAGGGAGAAAGAGTTAACGCTTAATTGATAGTCAATATAGATTTATTTTCATTTCAGATTTCAATGAAATAAAAATTACATCTTGTAACTAAACCTAAAGGAAGCCTCACCAATAAAAATTTAAAATAAGCAAAAACTCTTTAATAATAATCTAAAGAACAAAATATAAATGTTTTAAAATTTTTGTATTCAATAACTGCAGGTACTTTTTGCTTCAAATGTTTTTAAGAAAAAGACCAGAAGCATCTTTGGCTGGATAATATTAAGAAGCATTGATCAGATCCAGCAGAAGCAAAGCCACATTGTGAACCTAAGCATTGTTTAAGCAAGCTTCTAAGACTGTGAAGATGCATCTTTAAAGAGAAATACGTGAACTTGAATCTGTCTTTTAAATTAATTTGCTTAGTCATTCACACAGAACTACACTGTGTCATTGATATGCCACCACCACCCGGAAGCTGTAGATATACTGGGGAAAAAAGAGAGAGAACTATTCCTTGTCTTCATAGAACCTGCAATCTAGTGAGGGATAGAGAAAAATATTTAAAAAGCCAGCACGCACTGTGTATCAGTTGAGATAAGTGTAATGGGTAGGAAAACCAGAGAGTTCTAAGAGAATAATGAGATACCTATTTCACGTTGGGTGGGTTTAGATTTTCTGCCCTATTTTTGCTTTCCCAGGGGCAATATTCTTTCTCTTAATATTTGCCCTTCCAAATTTGAGCCTATCTACAAACCAAACTATAAGCATAGCCAGGTTTGAATACAAATAGACACGCAATGGAGTATGATAAACTTTCATGGTCTATCTTGAATTTGCTCTTAGGGGTAGCAAACGAGAATCTCCCAAGGGCAGAGGGGCTTTGAAACCAACACAGAGCATATCGGAGGCCTTCTTGAATTCCCAGGATTGTCGTTTACTATTTCTGTGACCCTCAACCAGGGGCCTATCCTGCCTGTTTTCCCAACTGTGAGAAAGGATGTTGTAAACACGGTGCCTATCTGGTGGGAGTGCCACGTGGATGCAATGGACAACTCAGGAACAGGGCTGACCCAAACTCTGCAGGGAGGGAGCTTTCTGGGTCGCAGAAGGAGTGTCCCGACCCAGTCCAGGCTGGAAAAGAGTTCAAGGGCTAACGGCATGTCCTGCCCTGGGAAGCTCTCTGGAAAGGGAGCATGGTTTTGCACCACCTGGAGCAGTGAGGTCCCTCCTCCAGTCCTGTGGCTCCTGGAAAGCATCGTTTTCCCAAGGAGCCAGGGAAGAGAAATGCACTCCCAGTGCTCAGCCGGCCTGTGGGGGCCTCCTCTGCCTGTCAGCGCCCTTGCCTCTTAGCACATGTTTTCAAGGTCATCTCCCAACACCGGCTGCCAGTCGCCCAATCGATAGAAGCAACATCACACTCTTTCCTTAAAAAGGGAAAAACAAAGCTGCTTTCGTTAAAGCCTCATCATCCTGTAGCTTCTCAGAGAGCCCACGGCGGCCACGCCAGTCCAGATCCGCTAAACTGTCAGGGCCACGGCAGGGTCGACGTGGGCTTTGATGCTCGCGAGCACGTGCCCAGAATGGGCGTGAAACATGTTCTGCCAAAGGAAAAGCCATCACTAAAGAACCTGCCTGCGTGGGTAGATGCTGACAACCCCAGAAACATTTTCTCCATATATTAAATGAATGTGGTGAGAAGAAAATACAGTTTCTGTTTAAAGCAAACACCAGCTGCCAACTCCTGACTCTTGAGTCTGGCAAGACTCTTGAATGGGCTAGATGGCCCTACTGGTTAAAAAGAGACATTGCTGGGCTTTTTTGTTGAGAGAGATGAGGTCATGGGGTACAGTCAGGAAATAGAGAGTAAAACCAAAAGAGCTGCCAACCCAAATGACAGCAGCTGGGGAGTGGCCAAGACCTTGGGGTCAAAGGACAGTAGAAGGGAGAAGAAGGCTCACATGAGGTAGGGGAAGGTGGGGAAAGCCAAAAATATGGTGACACACAGTAGCTACAGGAGGCCCAGACGGTGAGCCATTCCCTGAGGGGAGGGGTGACAGATGGATTTGTAGCACAATGAATGCCAAGAGCTTATATGAAATTGCGCTGTGTACTGTGGTGTCTTGGAATCTCTGTTTCTTCCAGACATTCAGTAAAGCTGGTTGCACACGATAGTCTTGGGCTAGGAAAATCCTGGGGAATCAAAGGACAGGAGAGCTCACCAGGAAGGCATGAAGGCATTAGAAATAGACCGAGTTCAAGAACTCAGGGGAAGTGGAATCAGAGCTCTTAAGAGGTAACCTAGAGTCACACAAATGCCCATAATTCCTTAGAGATGACGCGAGTCACTCAGAGTACTTGGGATGGGAGATTCAGTCTTTCCTAATGTAAATATTAAATGACAGACCAAGCCGGGCTTGGTGGCTCAGCCTGTCATCCCACGCCTTTGGGAGGCTGAGGTGAGTGGATTGCCTGAGCCTGCGAGTTCAAGACCCGCCTGGGCAGCGAGACCTCATCTCTACAATAAATCAAAAAATCGGCCGGGCATGGTAGCGCATGCCTGTAATTCCGGCTACTGGGAAGGCTGAGGCGGAAGGATCGCCGGAGCCCGGCAGGTCGAGGCTGCGGTGGCCGGGAGCGGCCACTGCACTCCAGTCTGGGCGACAGAGACTCCAACTCACAAAAAAAAAAAAAAAAAAAAAATGACAGACCAACCCAAGGAGTTTGGAAGGCTGAGGACGCCCAAATGACAGTTACACAAATCATGTAAGTTACACGCATACATCAGACTTCCTGTTTTCTGACATTTCATTGATAAAAGGAAGTCGGTTTTGTCTTACAAATAACTTTGCAGTGTATAACTGTTTTAAGGGAAGTCCATTCTGTGTGCCTTTCCACTCGTCAAGAGTGATAAGGAAGGTATTTATAGCACTTTGAAACCATGAAGAGCCTGAAGTATGGACCGTGTCCCTCCCTTTTTCCCTCTTTGCAGTTGCTCCATGCTTCGGCGCGCTGAGCCTCCTTTCTGCTCCTAGAGTCAGTCCTCCATCCACTGAGGGGCTGGTGCATTCATCGTGGAGAGGAAAAATGACTCCAGAAGGAAGAATGACTTCCTGGTCTGCCCAGCGATTAAGCGATGCTATTTATAGAGAAGCACTTCTTCCTGAGTGAGGAGTCAGAATGAGGCTTGACCCACTTTTCGACAGATTCACTTGCTAAGAGGTTGTCCACACAAAGAATTCAAACTCTGAAACACCTAATACTGAGGTCCTGCTAGGAGGGACCCTAGTTCACACCTACATATGGTCGTATCTTTGTAGATGCTCTTTTCTAGCGTAAAAAAGATATCAAATGAAGTAAACCTAACATGGCATATCTGGGAAGGTGGAGTCATTCAAGGGAAGTTTTGTAGTTTCTAAGTGCAAGTGCGTTTTTCGGTGTTGTTTTAGGGGCAGCTGTGAGAGTGGACTGCAGAGAAACACCTGCCATTCCAGGAGATTGGCTTGCCTGCCAAGCAGACGTGAGGACGCGTAAGGACCATGTCCCCTCCACACTAGTTGATCACCTGAATGAAAGGCACAGTCTCAAATGTTTCAGGAAAGTGGCCGAAAATAGGGTGCTCCGAGCCTGTAATCCCAGCACTTTGGGAGGCCGAGGTGAGAGGATTACATGAGCCCACAGGTTCAAGACCAGCATGGGCAACATGGTGAGACCGCATCTCTACAATAAATCAAAAAAAATTAGTCAGGTGCGGTAGTGCATCTGTAGTTCCAGCTACTTGGAAGGCTGAGGTGGAAGGATCACCAGAGCCCAACAGGGCTGGGTGACTGTGAGCGTGCCACTGCACGCCAGCCTGGGCTACGGAGTGAGGCTTCAACTCAGAAAAAAAAAAAAGAAATGTGAAATAAAACAGCTTAGGTCAAGTTGCAAGTAAATAAATCCATTCTTTTGAGATTCGGTCTTGATGATCAAAGGTCATCTGGAAAAGATAACAAGAAATGAAGCAAAATGAGAATAGATGGAAATACCACTTTATCAAAGGAGACGCAGATAAATACATAGAAATATTTCTCCATGACAAGTCACTCTGGAGTATGACTGTCTCTTAGTCACTGGAACTTCATTTCAATTAACTATAGTAAAAAGAAAAAAGACAAAATTAGAATTAAACCTCTTAATAACCTCTCTGTCTTGCAGAAATAATTATTTCTAAAACAACTTCATTTGTCTTCATTTTTTACCCCTAAAATAACAATGTTTAAAATAAAAGCAAAGAGTAAAAACTGGACTTCCAGTTAACTCTGGTAGACTGAACACACTTGTTTATCTCCACTCCTTCCTGAAATACCACTAAAATGACAGTAATGAAATTATTAAAAGTCATGAACTCATAAGGACAAAGAAAACAGGATAGGGATGGCCGCCAACAAGAAAGGATATCAGGTCTTGGGTGATGGAAAGCAGAGGGATAAGTGCACACGCTTAGAGTAGTACAGATAGCTGAAACTAGTTTCCCCAACATGAACTAAGTCCATGTAGGCTGCAAAACTCTGGAAGGCTTAGATTTGGAGGCGCTTGTTACCTCTGAAGACATCGGTACAAATAATGGCTGGAAAAACAGAAGCAACCGGAAGGCGCTATAAAGAGCCCTTAAAATAAAATAACAAAAAATAACAAAGAGCTCTTAGATCACAAGTTCTTCTTCATCCCAGCAGCTGTCCCTCCTCCACCTCAGCAGAAAGCAAGCAGCCAGTTGCCCCCTGGAGAGGCTGACCCTGAGACTGTCTAGACGTGGGGACGCTGGGCCAGTGGCAGGTAAAAGTGAAGAGCCATATTGACAGCAGGAAATTAAGTGAGAGTCTGAATATTAAATGCTCAGATTCCCAGTTGGCTTCCCCTCCCAGCTCTTGGAACTTGCAGCCTCCAGGCAGACACGTGGGGGTTCTTCTCTGAAAAACTGGCCCACCAAAAAGAAGAGACCCTCTGAGCCGAATTACGTCCCACCACACGATGGGATCAGTATTAACAGAATACCGGATGGCAAGGCTACCAGTCAAGAAGCCCCATGCACCCACATCATTTCCAAGAAGTGCTGTAGCGCCTCCCACCAGACTGTCAAGAGTCTCCATGTATTGGAAAAAACTCACGAATCTGAGAGACTGGGGTCAAAAGAAGTAAACGGGGTGAGACCAAAACTCTTCGGAAACAGAACAAAACGTCAAATAAACAGGCAATTAATATTCTCAGAGACAAGAGGCTTTTGCGTTCATAAAAGAAGAATGCAAGACTATTTTTTAAAAAAAGAAATATTCGGAAAATAAAGAGCTCTTGCAGATTAAAAGCATGTTTTTAAGATATGTTTTTTAATGCTATAGGAGATTTAGAAGATAAAATTGAGGAAATCTCCAAGAAAGTAGGACAAAATGTTAAAGAGATGACATACAAGAGTAAAAAGATAAGAAGCTTAAGAGGATTAATCAAGGAGGTCTAATATTTGAATAGTAGGAATGTTGCAAAGAGAAAGCAAAGGAAATGAGCAGCGGATAATTAAGAAGTGTTGTTTTTAAAAGGGTCCTCAGAGCTAAAGGCCATTGGTCACTTGATGTAAGTTCACTAACTGTACAGTCCAATGAATGCAAACAGTCTTACCCTAAGTTGCATTATTATAAAATTTTAGAACACCAGGAAGACAGGGAAAAGTCTAAAAGTGTTCTGCAATGATGAGGAGGAAATAAGTTACATGCAAAAAAAGCATGAAGTAGAATCGTCAACAAGAACCTGGAAGCTAAGGTGTCCACAGTTTAATGCCTTCAAAATTCTAAGGTAAGATTATTTATGGTCTATAAGATTATTTACAGCTAAAGTTTGAGGGCTTATTGGTTACTTGAGAGAACAGAAACAACATTTTCAGTTATGCAAGTTCTCCAAAACTTATCTTTTTTCCTAAAGGTTACTGGGAAACTGAAGCAGGAGCAGAGAGGCCTCTGGGAAGGAAACGTACCACTAAAAAATGGAACTGATTAAACACGTGAAGTGTGACTGTGTTAAGAGACGTTTCCCACCCCAGGCAAAGATTTGAGGTATAAAGCAAATAGGAAATTAAGCAACTAAAAAAATAAGGCAATCACTAACTACAGGGGAAAAAAAGGTTTTCAATAAAACAAATGGAACAAAAGCAAATGGTTCTGAACAATATTAGCAAACCCATAGCAATGTAAACCCTGAATATTTTAATCTACTTCCCCCACTCAAAGAAGTAACTGTTAGATCACCTTTATCTGAAGAGAAGCTATACTTCAATTAAGTAGAGGTGGAGCACATTATATTAGGAAAAAAGACAAAAGATAAATTCTGGAAAAACTATTTGACATGAAACTTTTTCTCAAGGGGAACACAGTTTTCCTGTTAATGAGACCCTGAGTTTCAAGGACTGAGACACAGGAAATGTGTTTTCTGAGATGTCAGAGCTCCTGGGTTGGAGTTCTGGTTTGGGTTGTGGCTTGACTTGTTTTTAGTTCTGGGCGTCTGTCTTTGTCATTTCAAGTAGTCATTTCAACCAGATTTAGCTCACCTCTTAAATAAGCAAATCACGTTGTTCATTGCCTTTTCATTTGTTCAGATCTGGGTCTGGCTGCTTTAAGAGAGAAACAAAATAACAGACTGGCTGGGTGGTACAGGGTGAATGTGGTGGCCTCCTGATGTTGGGACCCAGGCCTTTCTCTCTGGAGGTGATATTACGTGTCAGTTAAGAGCATAGACTCTGAGGCCAGGCTACCTGGATGAAAGTCTCAGCTCTGCCACTTACCAGTTGTGTCACTAATCTGTGTCTTGGTTTCCTCATCTGGAACATTGGAATAATAATCATACTAGCACCTACTTCACGAAGTTGGGAGAGCGTAGATGTAAACAATGCCTGGCATACAGTAAGTGCTGAGAAAGTAGTATGAACATCACAGATCCACCTCTTCCACCCGTCCAGAATGCCTCCTTACAGTGCATATGTGGCAACCAGCAGGGTGGAAATTAGACAGAGGAGGACCTCACCTCTTCCTGTACGGTTACAACCATAACATCACCCACCCCTCGTTGGTGGGAACTGAATCACGTGGCCTAAACAAGCTGAAGAAAGGAAAGAAGATCTGGTCTCCATTCTGAACACGGAAGCGCCCCTTAAATATCAATCCTGGCAAAGGAGGTGACAACGGGTCCTGGAAGACAGGTAGCAGTCTTTGTTACTGTATCTAAGCTAAGTGCTCTTCGTTTATCATCATAAGCTGAAAGATAAAAATGTCAAAGTATTAATCTTATGATGCATTCATAATGTATCCTTCATTAAAATTAGGTGGTATTTTATTTATTTGTTATGCTTTGACTCTTACCCAATTCAGAGATTAGTTCTCATCAACCATATTCAAAACAGGATAGGTGACAACCCCCACAATGGAACCAGGAACAAAAACATCACTGACCATTTTCTTTAGTCTTATGACGGGGAGTTTGGATACATTTTTTGTTTTTAAAAAGTGAGCTTTAGACTCTAGGAGACAAGCAATCCTAGTTTTATCAACACGGTTGTGGTATATTGGAACTACCAAAGCAGAGATCTCATATAGAAACCTTGTACAATCATTTGCCATGACTAACTTTTCTGTCTTGTGGAATTGAAAGTTTTACAAATGGTTTTCTTTAAAGCAATATAGAAACTTTTTTATTGCAAACAGCTAAATAAAGTCTGGCAAAAACAATAGGTTCATTTTTTACTGCAGATCTTCAAATTATGGGAAACTTGTCTCTTGGCCAATTTGGGCTGGCTTGGAGCCAGAATAGATGTCTCCATTCTCATCCTCACCCTTATACTTATTGTGGGCAAGATAAAAACCCTTAATTTTAAAAACTCGAGCCAAGCATTGGGTAAGAGGCAGAGTGGCTCCCTTAACTATACTGGCCCTGAAAAAAAAATTGTATTACTTTATGCCAGTTCATTTTTTTTTCCAGTTTCTAGAAATCAAGTATCAAAAACAAGAAACTCTGAAAAAAAGGAAGACTAAGTTTTTTGGGGTGTTTTTTTTTTTTTGCCAAGCCCACCCTCCTCCGCGACTAAGATATTTTGGTCGTCTATTGTAAATCAAGTTTTGAGAACTATATGTGTATTTAAGGACAATCAATAAAGGAGAAAATAGTCACTGATTAAATATTTCTGAGCAATTGCTTTCCCCTAAGTGGGTTGGCCCTCTGAAAATCAGCAGGCAGCTCTGTATTTCCAAGCACAAAAGACGTCTCTTCTGTTTTTAGCCATGTTGCCCTCCTCTCCCCCGTCCTTTTTTTTTAATTAACAAGATTTTAGATCATTTGGCAAATTGTAACCATAAAAATGAATATTGTGATCAGATGATGTTTTATCACTTGAAAAATAAATCTCACCGCTTCTCTCCCTGTGTACTTCATAAATGTGGCTTCCTCTTCATATTTATCTTGCTTTCAAAATCTATTATGCAATTGTCATTTCATTGAAATCAAAAGCTGTCTCTTAATTACACAAGTATGGATTATAAATCAGTTACCCATCTCTCTATATGTTCATTTTTAATAAGTACAGTTAAACGCTTGTTTTAATACAGGAAAGGAAGACCAAAGTGGATTTTCCTTGGTTAAAATTAAGACCTGCAAAATTCTACAGCCTGGAAGACAAAGCAAAGCCACATACAATGTGTCCAGTGTCCAGGTTGCAATAAGAACGTGATCCTGGGCTGATGAAGGAATGCAAAACTCATGAAGTCCATGACTTAGGAAAAGACAATGGAAGCTGCATTTCTTCCCTGATTGAGTGATATTTAGCAGGGAAAGTTTAAGCCAGACTTGTAGTAGGAACCAGCAAATCCTGCAGCTCAGGATGTTCCAGGGAGAAGACTCTGGAAGCCTAACTTGCAATAAATGGACTTTCATAAGACTCGAGTCTGCTGCATAGCCTGGTAATTAATCACACAAAGGCACCAACCCTTAAGTATTAAACACTCTCTAAATGGGGAAAAAATTGCTGTATTGCTAAGCACCAGGATTTGATTCATTTAGTATGAACTTTCAGCTTTTATTAAGGTGGCTTTAAATTTATTTGTGTGATGCTAGCGCATTTCTGCAAAAATAAGCACCCAGGTTTTCTCTACCTGTTTGTACACGATGCACTGCTGATTCAAACTGCAAACTACGTGTGAGCCATTTTCCACTTTTTAAACATCTTACTTTAAAAAAAAAAATGAAACCATGCCGTAAAGGTAGGTAGGTTGTATTTCAAGACACTGTGAAAACAAATGTGTGTGGAAGAGCTGCACTGTGGCAGGCATCAAGCTGGGAACAGAAGGGCAATGATACTCAGGAAGGGCACTGGGCCTGGGTTGTTCACAGTCTAGGTGGGAGGCCGGGGAGGCCTCAGGTACCTGTGAGCTGATGAAACAGAAGCGGTGCACAGTAGACAGATTTGGTTTTACTGGAAGGAACCCGGGGGGCTTCCCGGAGAAGGCGGCCCTTTCATTTGGCCTTGAAGAGTAAACAGGAGTTTAGTGCAGAGAAAGGGCAGGTGGGGAGAAGCATCGTCAGCAGATGACCAAAGCAGCCTGTGTCATAGAATGTTCTGTACACACACACACACACACACACACACACACACACACACACAGAGCCCCATTTGGACTAGGGTCATTGTCTCTAGAATCCTCAGGCTGAGGCCTTCCAGTCTTGCTCCATCTTTCCAGCCGCCCCTGACAATCTCACCTGGGGTCTAGAGCCCTCTCCTGCTCCCTTGTGGATTTTAGAATTGTCTGGTCTCGGCTGGGGCGGGGACACGACTTCCAGGAAATGGCTCCAGAGACAGCCCTGTTCCCGAAGGAAGAGCGTGGTCAGTCCAGAGTGAGCCCGCTTTGCAGTCCCGCGGGGCTGGTTCCCCAGGGAGCATCTGCAGCACGCACACGGCCAAGCACCCCCGAATGGAGAGGGGTGCCGGACCCTGCGGTTTCTCGCTCTGAGTCCCTTGTCACTCCACCCACACTCTCATTCCCTCCAGCCTTCGGCCCGGAACCCCCAGGTGAGGTCGCGGCCCCCTCAGGGGCCCCGTGAGACCCTGGGAAACTCCCCTTCTCCTCACTCAAATGCCAAAGCGTATTCCAGAGATGTCCACGGACCCTGACTTGGTGCCAGAACAAGGAGTGGACACCAAGGCCACGATGATGCGTCAGCCAGTCCAGTGAGGAACCACGGACGTCGCAACCATCTTTGGGTTGGTCTGAAACTTCCTCCGCTTCCCCCTACCCTCTTCCTTTTCCCTGGGTGACCATAAGTGTTAAAACATTATCTATGGATGATTATAATCATACAAAGTCGGGACAGATGGGCTCCCAACCTCGGCTCACGGCCATAAAGTTTACAAACTCGCCATGTTCGGGGGATAAATTACCATTGCTGATATCTTGCTTATTTACACAGAGCGTTTTTCTTCAAGATGGCTGTTTTTTCCTTTCAGTCTTCCGGCCAAAGGGTTTTTTTTAACCAACTTGATTTTCTAGAACATGAGAAACATCCGGGCACCTGAGAAGCGAGTTAGAGCCATCATAAATAATTAGGCCCAAAGGATATTTTCGAACACCAGAAGGAAACCCAATATCTTATCCCTTGTAATCCCACAGGACGACAGAGCCACTGTGTACTCCCACTGGGTCAGGCACAGTGAGACACGGGCCCCCCAAGATTTATTTTAAAGTGTTTTATGGAAGATAATGGTGCTCAGATTAAGTTTTTAGGCACCTTGAAGACTGCTGATGTTCGGTGGACTAATTATGTCTCCCTCTCATTCAATGAGTGGGCCAATCAGGTTCATCTTGGGGGATGATATTTCTGGTGGTGGTTTTGTAGATGTCTCCCCCACAATGGGGTTGGTGGGCATTGTGTCACAGTACAGAAAAGGAATGATTGATTCAAAGTTCAGGTGCAAGACAGAAAAGAAATGTTCCTGGATAGAGTTGAGCATTTCAAGATGAATCTGTGGCTTGCGACATCATTTTATGATGCATTTTCTGTTTTGTTATCAGGGGAAGTGTGATGGCTGACACGCGGGTGATCAGAGTCTCCGTGCCATGTTCTGTGATGGGCTTTTCATAAAAATTAGCTGACATTGTCATGAGCACACAAGTAAATTTATCGCTTTCATACTGGACTGCCATTCCCAGAGCAATTTCCAATCACTTGGGCTTTTTATTAAGTTTATTGTTCTTTTATTGTTCAGCGGAGTGTAAGCAGTGAGATTACAAATAAATGTAGCTTCCACTGGCTATGAAGTGGAGCTTGTGGAATTAGGAGGGGCAAACATTCATCTGAAGCACCACCCACGGATGTTTCTTGTCACCCGCTCCCGTGCAGAGACCGACTTTCCATTCGCATTGGAGTTTTTCCAGAAAGCCCTCTAAGAAGTCTTTGTGCTGAAACTTGGTACCACACGCTACTTTCCAACGGGAAGAAAGTGCTTCCCTCTGTCTCTCCTCTGGCTCATTCCAGTTTGTTGCTGCGGTTTTCTTCTTTCTTCCCCACCTGCCAAGTCTGTCATTCCAGCCCCGTGAAGTTTCTCATCCAAGCTCTGATGAGGACCTCATGCGAAAGCTCCCCTGACCGGTGTCCCTGGGCACCCACAGCAACCAACCTTCTTCTCATGCTTTCAGCTAGTGCTTAGACGCTGAACCACGTAATTGTCCGCCCCACCGTCATGTTTCCCCAAGGGGTCCTCTCAATCACCAAAGTTCGGATGCTGGTTTCTGGTGCTGTTCGAAGACTGTCGTGTTAGGTGTGTCAGAAGGAGAACAAGGGGGTTGGAATGGAGGCATGGCCCTTCTCGTATCTGGACGCTCCCTAAAACGTTGACCTGGCCCATGCTGTTGTGTGTGACGAAGGTGACCTTTTGATTTCAGTGGGCATCTGTGTACAGACTATGAGTCGCCAACCCCCTTTTTATTTGCTAACAGAGTCCAGCTTCTGTGTTCAGCTCCAGGAGACGGATCATGACTGGCCTCAACCAAGCATTTCAATATTCTTCCCCATTTTCCCAGTCCCCTTTGTGGTTAAAAGTGGCTGCGAAATCTAAATTCTGGCCAATGAGAGTCAAGCAAAAGCGTGTAGAT
This sequence comes from Cephalopachus bancanus, assembly GCA_027257055.1. Lineage (NCBI taxonomy): Eukaryota > Metazoa > Chordata > Mammalia > Primates > Tarsiidae > Cephalopachus > Cephalopachus bancanus. Next base: position 3,015,775 of record JAPVLO010000169.1, on the reverse strand, counting down.
GAGGCAGAGGGATGGCTTTTCTGGGACCGTTTTGTCTTTCCTGATTAAAGGGGACATTTGTTACCAATGCGCTTCTTTTCCCCCTTCCTCACCTTTTCTGTCTGAAAACTGGACTCTGTCTGGAGCTGCGGCAGCCATCTTGCAACCACGAGGCAACAAGCTTCAGGACAAAAGCTGACACCAAGAATGGGGGATGGAAAAAACAGAATGGGTCTGGTCATGATGGCTCTGTTGGACAGAGGGATCCAAGCTTACGCTTGCCTTCCTACTCATTGTACATGCACACCAAAACCTCTATGCGTTTAGAGCAGACCATCATTTGCCAGGTACTCTGTTGTTTATAGCCAAATGTGTTCTTCTAACAGCATCGGTGTCAACTGGGACCCCGTTAAAATGCACAACAGTCAGGCCTCATGCACAGAAGTTCCCCCAAGTGCCCCAGTGCCGAAGACCAGCTTCAGCTGGGTTCAGGGTACCCCAAAGGTGGAGACGGCGTTGGCGATTGTGGGGAAGAAGAGAGAAAGAGAGAAAGAAAGAGACCGGACTCCGGTCTAGTGCAGAAGCGATGTGTGTTATTGGGAATTACAACGGGTCTTTTATACACAAAGTCAGATGTGGGAGGGGCGTCCCCCACCCACCAGAAACCTTAATCCATGAAAACTTAATCAATGATTGCTTTAAACCCTTTTCATATGATAATCTTAAAATCCCATAACAAAGGATAACCTAATCCGTGACTGACATATTCTGTAAATCTTTTTCATCCTAAGCTGATTGATTTATGCCAAGTTAAACAATTCTATAGAAGCTTCAGTATTTACTTTACAAACGAAAGTGGCCCATCCCAGAATGTTTGGAATGTGGCCCAGTCCAAAGTTCACAGTGGGCTACCTGCAAGTAACCCAGCCGCTTTCTTTCAACAAAATGGCTGTCTTCTAAAACGATATTCTACAATTTACACCTTCAATAAATCCTAAGATCATGACCCAGAAGCCTGTGACCAATACTAACGCTCTTGGATGTGACACGAGTTTGAATTATAAGTTGTGTGAAAGCCAAAACCGCAGTTTGCGGAAGAATGGGAGCAATGAGCTTCGAAAGTTAGTTTGTGTTCGTCCCGGTCTCAGAGCTTTTATGTTTTGAGCTCACAGGAGCTTAATCTGGTTAGTGCTGAGTAGAAAGGGGGAGGAAACGGGGTCAATAGCTCCCGCATGCATCCTCGTGGTCTCGGGGTCAACGGCCCTTCCTGATCCCTAACGCTCAGTGGGCCTCCCTGGCTGGCTCCCAACACCCCAGGTCGGTTTTATACAGGTGGTCCTCAGAATACCTGTGAAGCACTCAGACAGTAGCAGTAGAAGAAATGGACGGCAGCCAGTCCAAGGCAACACGAACCGGCTAGGTGTCTCCCAGAATTTCTGCCCACGTGTTCCCCCTTCTCAGGCCTGCCCGGCTGTCCTTGTTATTGAGACCCAAACTTAGAGTATAAGGAAAATAAGACCGCATCCATCCAGGATCAGATGTTCTGTCTGCAAGTCTAAAGAGCTCTGGTGTCTCCATCCAACCCGTGCTGGTGAATGTGGCCGTCCCCGAGCACTCAAGCCTCACCTGATGCCTGTCCCAGCCAGCAGGCAGAGCCTTCCATCACCTGGCCCTGGAGGAAGCCCAACCTCAGTCCTTCCAGTGAGAAGCCGTCAAGTCGTGTTAATTCCAGGGGGTTTCTCCAGAGTGTCACGGCCCAACAACCACACTGCTTTGGAGAGAATGTCCTGGGCTCCTCTAGGCAGAGAAGCAGGATTAGAACACCACCGGTAGCCACGGAGGAGATGGGTGTCAGAGAGAGCCAAAGAATGGGCTGAGAAGGAAGGGCAGGGAGGCCAGAAGTCCAGGACTGGACTTAGTCTCCAAGAGTCACTGCTTGAGGTCAATAGAAAAGGACAGGACAAGCTCTGGAGAGCCACAAGCCAGCCTCGCGATCCCCTGCAGCACTCCCTGGAACTGCAGGTTCCTCGTTCCTCCCAGACAGACCTACTGGTCCCTGGAAGCGGGACCCAAGAATCTGCATGCTTGGCCTAAGTTGGAGCCTGCCAAAGTTGGAGCCACACACCTAGAAATGCCTGAAGTGTATTCGGGGGCCCATTCAACTCCACTCCCTGTGAATTTGGGGTCCACCAGCACTGCCTTTGAACCCCAGCTCTGACACTAATTAAGCCTCTGGCCATGGGACATGCTCATTAGCAGATGCTGAGGAGCATTCGTAGACAACGGGATAACCATGGTACGCACACTGCCCGGAGAAGGTAGGTGGGGCAAATGAGATTGTAGACATAACGCCCTTAGCGCAGGGCTCCAAAGAGGCACAAGGAACACATGTGACTCACTTGATCCTATACTGACATCAACATCTGGGTGCCCCCTTTCCCGGGCAGGTCCCACTGGCACCCCCTAGCTTTCTAGGCTTCAAGATGACCAAACATACAAAGTTCTCAGCTAGCCAGTTCAGGGAAAGTAGGATCAGGAGGAAATCGTTCGGATGAAAATGACTGCCTCCATTTAGATAAAAGAAGCACGACTGAGTCAGATCTGAGCAGGGAGGGCTCGTCTGGAAGCCGGAAAGGTTATTGCAGTACACAAGGAAGCCCACGTGTAGGTTGGCACCTTCGGGGCTGGCCAAGCATCCAGGACAGCAGTGTGTCACCGCAGAGGAAGGGAGAGGACCCCAGGAGGGTGCTGGGTGTTCAGTATCAGAAAACCAGCACAGAGATGCCTGCCCCCCCGCAACCAAGGCACCGCAAGTGGAGTTTTCACTTGGTGTGCCCTGGAAGAGCAAGTGGGATAATGGAAAAAAAACAGGGCCTGCTTACCACTTGTCAAAAGTCCCTGGACTTAGACAATTATCTACCAGAATAGGGTTTTCTTTAAATCCATACGTTGGACTTGACATAAAAATAGGCATTCAGGTTATCAGAATGAGTGTATTCTTGGGATACACACAAGCAAGAATCAATGAGAACTTCATTAGGAAGTGAGAGTGGACGTGCTGGGTTGTCCGCAGCTGGACAAATGCCCTGTCTTAGGAAGGGGATGTGTCTCTGACCGGAGGCTCACAGCTGCCCACCCTCTTTCCAGCTGTGGGCCCCGAAGCCAGACCTGCCTCCAGACCCCACCCCGCTCTGCACTGCAGCCTGACATCATTCCAGACCTTGAGTGGGCCTGGCTCGCCCACACCCTCAACCCAGACAGCATCTTAGATTCTCAGGTGAAGTCGATTGGATGGGTGCAGGGCATCCCGACGTCTTTCAAACACCGGGCCCTCGTTGGCAAAGGGTCTTCTCCAGTTGGGCCCGTGTCGTTTCACGATGTCGGCTGAGGGACGGGTTGGGTCAAGGATGGCAGCGAAATGCACCGGCTGAGTCATGTTGAAATAGCTGCTTACTGAAAATGAGCCAGACGGACGCCTCAGATTTCCATACACTGTTTGAGTCAATAGTCGAAAGGCTTCGTGGTGGCATAGAAATCACATCTTACCCACCTAGCTCTTAAACAAAAATACCACCGATGACACAAGATGTTCCTCTTGCTTTTCCTGAGTAGTATTACCATTTCTAAATTCAGACTGTACCTCTGCATATGTCTGCAGTGCTGAGATTGCTCCTATCCCGGGAACCGGAGGATCTGCAGACTGTCTGGGGCATGCATGTGTGGGTGGGGCTGAAGCGGGAGAGACCTCTGGGCAGCTGGGTGCTTGGGATCTTTGGCAGGAGAGGCCTGGGGCAGCCTTCCCGCTCACCCACCACGGGGCCCGCCCAGGGAAGCACAGAGCCAGGACTGGTCATGATGGATTGGTTTAATGATGTAATGATTATCGATTAATTGATGCAGCGATTATTAATGATTCAAGTGGTCGATGCAGCGATTATTCAATTTATGACGGATTGATCTTTGTCGTAAAGTAAGTGAAATATCTTCCTAACTGGATCGTGTTTCATTTATTTCCAAGGAAACATGTAATCACCGCACTTCCAAAGGGAGATGAATTCTATTGTCTCTTTTTTAACAGTCTTGATAAAACAACTCTTTCTCCATCACGGCCCTTAGGAAGATGACGTCCACGTCTTCTCACCCAACCTCAAATTTCTGCAAGGCTGCCCACTAACACCTGCCGTGCCCCGCCTGGGTCGGGCTGGACGGGGCGTCGACCTCAGCCTGACCTGCCACTGGCTCTGGGTGTCATTGGTTCCCGCCACTCACGCCCACCCCAGGCTGCCCGTCCGCGGCCAGCCCCTCCTTGTCGTTCATGGTCCATGTTCCCCAAGCTTGTGGTTATCCCAGGTGGCCACACTCCAAGGCAGACCTGCACATCCTCCAGGGCAGAAACCTCCAGGGCTTCATTGCCTGTCAAAATGCGGCCTCAAGCCGGGCTCGCTGGCTCAGCCTGTCACCCCGCGCCTTTGGGAGGCGGAGGTGAGTGGACGGCCTGGGCCCGCGGGTTCGAGACCCGCCTGGGCAGCGAGACCTCATCTCCACAATCAATCAAAAAATCAGCCGGGCGTGGTAGCATGCGCCTGTAATTCTGGCTACTCGGGAGGCTGAGGCGGAAGGATCGCCGGAGCCCAGCGGGTCGAGGCTGCGGGGGCCGGGAGCGGCCACTGCACTCCAGTCTGGGCGACGGAGTGAGACTCCAACTCCAAAAAAAAAAAAAATGCGGCCCCCTCGCCCACCCACTCATGACCCTTCTTCATGCCATCCCACTGTCTCCTCAGCCTCTCTCCCTCAACTCTGCCCAGGGCCAGCGCACTGGCCTTGTTAGAACTCTGCATTGGCCCCACACCCATGCACCATGAATTCGGGGAAGCCATGGCATTTTCTTGCAAAACCTTCCTCCCTATCCTTGGCCCGGAATTTCTCCAGCCTGCAGGGGTCCTGTACCATCTTCCTTCCGCTTCCTGTCTTTCCGATCTCCCGCCCAAAAGGAATGTCTGGCTTCTTTGGAATCCTCCCACGCCTCCGAGTCTCGATGACACCACCCTCTCCGGCCGCCTCCTCCGTTCACCCATCTCACACTCATTCTTCCGGCGGCCACTACCTGCCACACGCTGTGCGTGCACTGGAGTGGGCCACGGGTCCCCGGGGGGACAGACACGGAGAGTTATCCCCCATTCCCTCATTATATTTCCTGGGCCTGGCTCAGTGCCTGACTCACACTAGGTTTCCAAAACTGTTTGCTAGATTAAAATGGAATTGAATACAGGAGCCGTTGTGTCTAACAAGACCGCTTTTTAAAACACCGTGTTCGTCAAAATAGCTCTCATCGTTGTTTCTATTTTGTCTTTCTGGTGTCAAGTCTCGACTAGCAGGGGGAAGCCCTTGTCTCTCGGAATGCATTATTCTCTTTGGAGATACCCAGGTTGTGGGGCGCGCTTCCTGCTGGTTGTCACTGCCTCCTGCCCTGGGCGCCCCCGCCTGGAGCCCCCAGGGCTCGATTCTCTACCACCGCAGGCAGTCCTTAGCCTCTGGGCCTGGGAGCTGGGCTGAGGCCAGCCCTGCAGGCAGCCAGGGAAGCCCACCCACTTTGCATCTGTGCAAACCCAAGTGCTAGCAGCAATATTCATCTTAATTTTCTCTTTAAACCCTTGAGTTGCATTATAGCTTCCATTGTGCTGGTGACAGACAAATGCCTTGCAATAAATCAAAGTTAGGGTGACTGATACACTAAACACCTTTGCTTAATGATGTGATTGTTTCTTATCTGCAAAGTAATGTCACTTATGGCTTTGCTATTTATAGTCAATGTAGTGTTAGACCATTTTATGCCCCTGATGCCTCTGTGGCCAGCCCATTAGCTGTGATTATGGACCAAAAGGGGATACAGCCTCTGAAAGCTCGGAGGGAGAAGGCTTCAGAGTGTTAAAGTCGCCCCTACCCATGAAAAGCCTGCCCTGCTACACAGTCTGTCTCTAGTTTCTTGCAGGCAGAGGTAAGTAAATCGGACACTGGCTGATGTTGCCCTTTGCCTTTCTGCCAGCATCAGTACGGAGCATCTTCAGGACAGCAAGATACATATTAAATGTTAAATTTAAAAAAAAAAAAAAGACAAGAGGCTGCCCCCGTCTCTGGCTCAGTCTCCAGCTCAGCAGGGCTCGAACAGGGGATGCAGAGGATGTGAGAGGACAGGGCCCTTGCAAGCAAGTCTCCTGTTGGGCTGGCCCAGACTCTGCCACTCATTCATTATTTGCTAAGCTGTTTGCCCAAACTATTCTCTTTGAACAAGGTGTCGGCAGAGAGAGCAGAGTCCGTCTGGGTCTCCCTGCTCGGCTCTGTCCCTGCGGCATGAGAGTAGCCGCCAACTTCAAAGGCCACTCCCAAGGTGGGACTAGGGCCCGGGCTTCCGCCCTTCCCATGCCAGGCCTGCTTCCTGAAGCATTCTTCTGCAGCTCCCCTACCCCAAAGAGCGGAACCCAGAATCGCTGGCTACTCTGGGGGAAGGAGCGGGAGAAGCTCAAAGCCTGTGGTAGCATTGTAGAAATTCTCTTTACGAGGCTGGACACCTGGGGGGCAGCTGTGGGCCTTCAAAACCACGCCAGGGCAGGTTTTTCCCATGGCGTATGGATCGCACGGACCTGATATGTTAATTAGGCAAGTGGTGACCATGATGGGTAAAAGATATTCAAGCCCTTACCCCTAGCCGCAGTACCTAAGAATGGGACGTTATTTGGAAGTAGGATCTTTGCAAATGTAATCAAGTTAAGTTCACATTGGATTGAGGAGGGCCCTCACCCAGTGACCGTTGTCCTCATAAATGGAGGGAGATTTGGAACACAGAGACTCAGAGAAGAGAACATCACACAAAGAACCAGAGACACAGGGAAGACAGTCACATGACAACAGGGGCAGAGATGAAGTGATGCCTCTCCAAGCCACGGGATGCCAAGTGTTACCAGAAGCCACTAGGAACTAGGAGAGAGGTCTGAAACGGGTTTTCTCTGTGAGACATCACAAGGAACCAACCCTGCCAACCTAGATTTCAGACTCCCGCCTCCAGAACTCTGAGGAAAGAGGTTTCTGCTGTTTTAAGCCACCAACTTTGTGGTAATTTGTTATAGCAGCCACGGGAAACTAATACAAGGACCGAATGACTGTTGGTGATGAGCACTTGACAGATGTCAGAGTAATTCCTTTTGCCGGAAGTGAAACAGTCAGCCACCAGTTATACCCATTCTGCTCTCAGGGAGGTCCTCGCAGAGGTGGAATGACTTCTGAGAATTAGGGTGCCAGAACACAGGGGGTTAAAACGTTGCCTTTGCAGATAAAAAACCTCATGCACAGTGAATGCCATGAGCGTATCATTATGTTGCTTGTGTTTTATGCCTTTCTCCTCAACTCCTGGTGTATACCATGCCATTAATTTTCTTCTGGTGCTTTGAAAAGAATGAATTCTGTGTTTCTCTCAGCTAAACACTGCCAGCCAATGGCAAGTGCGACCCGCCCAGCCCAGCACATCTCCCTGAGACGTGAGGAATTCGGCTTGCGCTCATCACCTCCTTCCCTATGGCCGGCTTTGGACGTGGAGCCCGAGAGGGCAACGATATGAACCGCGCCTGCATTTGTCGAACCTTTTGCAGTTTACCAAGTCGTTTCACACCATGGATGAGTCAGGATGCATTTGGATGCAAGATCCAAGCATCCAGCTCAAAGTAGCTCAACAGCGAAGCGCTGACTGTCCTACACAGAAGCACACAAAGAATTCTAGGAGTGGGTCAGTGGAGCCAAGTGACCTCTACAAAGACCCTGGTTCCTTCTGTCCTTCCTTCACCATGCTCCAGTCCATCAAGTCCCGGGCTTAGCTCTCTGCAATCTCGGTGTGGCTACTACAAAGAAGATGGGAAAGAGGGAGGGAAAGAAATGCAGAAGATGATAGACGGAGGAGAACGAGACACGCCTTTTAGGAAGCCAGCCATTCATGACTTTGTTGTTTTTTTTTTTGAGTTGGAGTCTCACTCTGTCGCCCAGGCTGGAGGGAGGTGGCATACTCACAGCCACCCCAGCTTCGACCTGCTGGGCTCTGATGATCCTTCCGCCTCGGCCTTCCAAGTAGCTGGAACGATAGGAGCACGCTACAATGCCTGGCTAATTTTTCGATGTATTGCGGAGACGAGGTCTCGCCAAATTGCCCAGGCGGGTCTCGAACCCCTGGGCTCAGGCAATCCTCTCGCCTCCGCCTCCCAAAGTGCTGGGATGACAGGCTTGAGCCACGGCACCCGGCCCAGTCATGACTTTTACACACATATTTCCTGTTAACTTACAGATCATCATGTCATAATAGATACTAAGTTATACATCTTTAAATAGAATTTAGGGAAATGAAGCAGAGAATCATTGGTCATTGGATAACAGGTGTAGAAATAACTCATCATTATCAAAACGATGTAAAAATAAAACAAAAAACCCCGGCATGGCTTCAAGTGCCATGCTGAGGAGCATTTTCTGTCGGCGAACACCTCCACAAATCGGGGGGACCTACCGCTGGACAGATGGACAGACAAAACAGATGAGAAGGGACGGGTGAAAGGAAGCAGAGATGAACATTGGCTCAAAAAGTGCCTTTGTGTCACTTAAAAGAAGACATCTGAGGGGCTGTTATATCCCCTCTTGCAAAAAAAGTCACAACTGCTACGAATTGTTAAACCTTTAAACCAAATGTGATGTTTCAGAATTCTGACACTAACAGGAACGTTTTAATTAAAAAGTAAGCTGGTGGGAAGGCTTGTAAAATTCTGTGAAGTAAAAAAGATGTTTTAAACATGTAGGGACCTTTGGGGGTAGAAAAAAGGGATTTTGCCGTCGTAATAGCTCTATTCCATTTTAATATTTTGAACGTAGAGGTGTTTTTTAATCCCGTTCCAGAGAAAGCAAGATTTATCGCTGATTATGTAGCAGTAACAAATGGTGAGGGAAGCTCTGTAAACACTACTCTAGCATGCATTTTATTTTTTGGTGATATCTTTCCGCTTCTGGTTGAAAATAGGAATAAATTAAATACGATTGCATGGGACTGCTTTATGCTTACTCAAGAGTGCTTGCGGTTGATGTCGGTCCTGTAGCAAAATCTCCCGATTTTTCAAAAGGAGATGCTGGGGCTCGCGCTCATGCTTCTAAGTATCCTCAGCGCTAAGCTTGTCATTAGGGCACTTTTTGCAGTTCAGACCCAAATTAGCAGGTGCTGTTAAAGCGTTTCAGTCATGTGGCTAAGAAATGGCTCCTCTTAGAATGGAGGCTCTGTACTCAACTTTCAAAGTCAGTTGTCATTTTTAAAGCAGCTTGACCTGGAAGCAGGCAGCTAAAATTGTGGGAACAGTTAATGACAGTTTTATTGGGCACGATGCTTATGGTTCACATTTTGAGGTCTGTATGTAATTGATCTTTCTCCCCTACATGAGAAACACAGCAATAAGCTGGTTGCAGCACCACATTATAGATATAGAGAAATAATAATGATGTCACCTTGAGATTCAAAGATCGTGGAATTGTAATAGTCCCTAGCTCATTTCTCCCAACTGTGATGACCTCTCCAATACTAAATCTTAACAGTCTCAGCATTATTTTTGAATTATTCATGCCAGCCTTTTCCCTCACTACAAAATCAAGGAAAATGAATGCACCACACTCTGTCAGCTCCACAGGTATTTTGGTAAAAATATAAAATGCTATTGGGTATCACCAAAAAGGGGATACAGTGGCTAGACCGTAATAGTAACACCGTAGTCCAGGTGGCATGCTTACCTTGAACCGAAACACACACAAAAACAACCATCTGCCAAAAAGAAGAGCCAGGGCGTTTTCCCCATCAATTCAAAACCGGTCACTGACTCATCAAGCTGGGGTTATCAGGACAGCGAGAGGTCTACGGCTTTAAATAAAAGGTGCACCGTAGGATTAGATGCCACTGCCGTCCCCCGGTTTACACTAAGTAACATCCAGAAGTGTGTGTGCTTTCTGTCACGGCCAGTTTGAGCCCATGTGAAACCCAAAGCCGTTGCTCTGGAAATATCAAATCAGCATATATTTCTTATTTTAATTCAAATTATGTAGAGATACGAGCTTGACAACTCTCCTAGTTTAGCCAGCCTAGAGAATACGGGAGCGCTACAGTTTTATTCCAGTGATGGATCTCATAAAAAGCGCATGTGGGAATAAAATAAAATGCATGTAAATGTAAACTCAGGCAGGTACTCTGATCCATCTGTAGCTCGTGACCTTTAAGTTCATGATGAAAAACAAATGTCAAGCTTTCAGAAGACAGGAGTATCCCTGGCTTGGCTGGAGTGCTGTGTGCTGCTGCGCAGACTGTGTTAATTTAGGATGGCATCAATAACCTTGAAATCAGGATTTTGCACTAAAAACCCAGGTTTATGTTTATTCAGAATCCACAGGAAAAAAAGGCAACTTTATTTAAAGGGACCCTTCAGCGGCGAGCGGGCAATTGCCACTCAGTACTCCAGGTTTCTGGAGCTGCTCGCTGGCTTCCATGGCAACAGATGCTTAAGACTATGAGGACCCAGAGATGTTCCTTAAAGAGTCTTTTCATTCTGCATATAATTCTAATTATAGATGTGTTCTGCTCATCTGGCTAAGTAGGCCACACCTAGAGAGAAAGCACGGTCCGTCAAGACTGTGCCTCCACCAAAATGCCACAGATCCCTCGGGGAGTGAGATAAAGCGCCTTATTGTGGTACAACATGAGATTATTTCTGATTAGCAAAATCCTTGTGTTTTTTTTCTGCCAAAGGAAGAAACAGTCAGAAAGAAATCGCTTGCTCCTGTGGCTGGACCCTAGGCACAATGATCCGACCACAAGTCATTCTTAGCAGGGCAAGCGTTTTCCACCACTCCACATTCTGATGAGAGACGGTCCAAGGTCATGGCCTCGGGCTTGCCCTGTGATAAAATGAAGAGTTGGTCTGCGGGCATCGCACGGCGTGTTCAGAATCGTCAAGATTGAATTATGCTCCGCACACATTTCGTGTTAAGTATGTTCCATAATATTCCAATTCTCTAAAACTCGGTGTAATAGGGTCAATTATTGGGAAACGAACTGGTTATAAAGGCTTCACTTACCTGGAGCTGACGAAAGGGAAGTGATGGTGCCTCAGGGACTTTTGCAGCCCTGAGGCTGGGGAAGGAGAAGATTCCGGCGATGAGTGGTGGACACCAGCCCCTGCCCCTCACAGATGCAGGGCTAACAGTTAAGTTCATGAACTCATCCTAGAAAAAGTGCTCCATACCTCATTGCTGAATTTCACTGTGGTCACCTTTGAAGTAGTCCCCTTGGGAAGCTAGGCACCTATACCAGCACCTAGTCCACCCGCAAAGCAATTTTGGAACGGTTTCTGGAATGGCCATCAGAGCTGTTGTAGTATTACCCTTGATGCCCCGAATGCCATCCAAATGTCTTCCTTTCAATATTTCCGTTATCTTCAGGTAAAGAAGAAGGACATCGAGGGCCAGATCAGGTGAGTAGGGAGGGTGTTCCAATACAGGTATTTGGTTACTGGCTAAAAACTCCCTCACAGACAATGCTGTGTGAACTGGTGCATTGTTGTGATGCAAGAGCTCCTTTGCAACCATTTTTGCACGCACCTTTCTCATGCCGAGATGTTCAGTTAGGATTTTCCTGTTTCTCTATCGATGTTTATTTGGTCTTCTATGCTTCTCACCGTCAGCCGATGATTTTGATGCACAATTCAATGAATCTTTGCAATTTTCTGCTCATTACTGGTCATCCTGACCTTTCTTCGTCAGTGACGCTTTCTGTTCCCTCAGAAAAAATGTTTAATCCATTTGTACACTACCATTTTCTTCATGGAATTATCTCCGTAAACTTGGACTAACATGTCCTTGATTTCACGCCCATTCTTGCCAAGTTTAACAAGCAATTTAATGTTTGCTGTTGTTCTAATTCAAACGCCAACATTCTCATGATGACAGTTCTGATGGCCATTCTAGAAACAGTTCCAAAATTGCTTTGGCGGGTGGACTAGATGCTGGCATCGGTGCATAGCTTCCTAAGGAGAGTACTTTGAAGGTGACCATAGTGATATTCAGCAATGAGGTATGTAGCACTTGTTCTAGAACAAGTCTCTGTTTAATTGTCAGACCTCGTACAACAGAAGATGCCCAGAAAATTAAGAATTTCAGATAAGCAATAGGAGGGGGACCCAGGAAAAAAAACTCAGAAATATCTTCTGGAGGGCAGGCCCTGTGTATTCCAGGCTTCCCCTACTAGGTAAGTGTTCTAGGAACCAGCTAGATTGTTGTGAGAGGCTGCGTTCAGCTTCAGTGAATTATTATTTTTTTTTTTTTAGATTCTTTCAATGCATTTGCCCATTTCATGATGGGTGATTTACGAGCACACCTGCCCACACTGCACTGAAGGTGCAGCAGTTTTTGACCCCAAATGGTATGACGCCCATGCCCCAAGCAACTTTGTTTTTTGTTTCCCCAGATGAAAAAAGCCTTCCAAGAGGAATGTGGAAGAGGTGAAACAAAAACGGTACAAGCGCTAAAAGGCATCAACATTGACAAGTTCAAAAACTATTTTGAGCAGCGGAAAAAGCGTCTTGATAGGCATATTGCATCAAACGGAGAGTACTTTGAAGGTGACAAGTTTAGGCATGTAAGAATAAAAACACAACTTTTTATAAATAAATTTTGGGATTTGGATTCCCCCCTCATAAATGCAATATTGGGGATATATTTATACTAAAAATTTTGTTGTTCATCTGAACTTCAAGTCACGGGCCATCCTAGAATTTTATTTGCTGTATCTGGCAAATATTATTTGCAGGGTCTGAGAGGAGGGTGGCTGCTTGGGGACCTGGGTCTGAGCCTCGGCCTGACCCCAGCTGGAAGGTCCTGGGTGAGCCTTCTCCCAACTCCTATTCTCTCTGTACGCTGAGTCACTTGACCAGCAAGTCCTCAAAGAGCCTGTATTTCAGTGAGATTGCTCAGAAAAGACAGGTAATGACCGAGTCCACAGCAGAGGATTTTTTTAAAAGTGAAATGGGCTGCAGGAAAACATCAGAAAAGGTTTAGGCAGATGGGGGCTCAGGGTGGACTTCAGACTGGCGAGTACAATCAAGGATGGTCAGGGAGGGCTTCCTGAAGAAGGTGGCATTTGAATGGAGTCTTGAAGGAGGTGAGTTAGCAGTGGTGCTGAATGGAACAGCATTCAGGCATTGGAACCAGCAGTGCCAGAGTCCGGAGGTGGATGTGATGGAAAGGTTTGAGGAGGAAGGGAGGAGATATAGTCAGGGAGGTTGGAGGCCACAGACAGGGCATGGAAGACTCTCTGGCCTAGGAAGTAGGGCAGTGGAGGACACAGAGACGGTTCTGAGCAGAGGGTGGAGAAAGTGGAGGCCATGTGACCAGGGGACAGGCGACAGTGGAGGTGGTAAGAGGCTTCGGCTGGCTCTGCCTGTACCCAAAGCTCGAGCAAGCAGCATTCCCTGCTCTACTGAATGAGGCCTGGGAAAGAAGAGGGATGTTAAGGTGGCCCAAATATTTGTCCCGCCCTTAGTATACACGGGCCTGGAGGGAGAACACAATTGGAAGCCCGCAGACCCAAGGTCCACATATTTAGAAAGTCGACGTCAAGTCAGCAAACTTTAAAATAAAACACGAGCTGTTCTCCTGCTTTCCTAACGAAGCACTGAAAAAAAGTGTGGAAAGCTATGGTTTTTATATGTCTGAAAGCTGGCAAAGTATCAGTGACCGGATTTAATGCTTGCTGCCCATGTCTGGCATGTGCCAGCAATGTTTGAATAAGTTTTAAGAAGACATCTATAATTCATAAATTAGTATATATGGACTTTTTCCACAAAATTTATTTTTCCTGCCTCATTTTAGTATAATCATTAATTATGTTGTATAAGGAAGATTTTCACAGAATTCATCCTTGAGTAACATCCATGAGATAAAGGACCAAAAATTACCTTGCATTCAAGTGTATAAATTTTGAATGTACTTTGTCAAAAATGTAAAAGACATGCAAATATTGAAAATAATTTTAAATGATTTTTTATGTTTTGAAAAATTATTTTGCTGCTAAAATGTTCAAAATAAGCTGTCACAATTAAAAAGCAAAATACCAATTTTAACTATGGAATAAAACGTAATTATAGCTGAAATTTGTATTTAAATTTGTGAAAATTTAATTAAATTGTATGAAATATTTAGATAAAAAAATGCCCACTGTGCTCCTTCGGGGCGTGGTAACCAGCCCAGCAATGCCTGTGCTGCTTACATAAAGAAACAGTATCTCACTTTAGAGATCTACATTTATGCAGATGTGCGGCTTTGCATCGTTTAATACTGCAAGCCATGGTTCTCAGCAACCCCTTGCAACTATTGTGAATGCAGCGCTCACCCCTAATACCTCTGGACTCACACACTGGAAGAGGAAGACAAGTAAGAAAGTAGACACTAGGCACTTCTGGAAAGCAAGACTTACTTATGGCAACCCTGCTTAAAAGAAGAAGCTGACAAGATAATCCACTTCTTTTCACTCTGCTCAAGCTCCCCCTACACTCAGAAGCAGTGTCTGCCCTAGCGACAGAAGCCGCTCTAACGCCAACCTCCCTGGCACTAAGACAGTGGCCCAGTGCAGGTGAAGTGGGAACATGGACCTGGGGCCTGAGAAGTGTCCGACTTGAGAGCAAACGTTTGGGAGAGTCCCACCCTGCCAGCACTGAACCCTGCGTTACAATGACCCAGAAACCCATGTATTCTTGACTAAGTGGCATGTGGAAGTATCCATGTGCATAGGCTCTTGAAATCACGACGGGCCCTCCGGGGATGGAGACCTCTCAAGTGTCTCTTTGACTGAGATCTAAGGGCAGCAGTCCCTGGAAGGATGGATTCAACACCCCCTGAGGTGGAGAAGCTGTGGGTGAATTTGTTTGGGGGGAGGGTGGGGAGGCAGAGAGATCAGAAATTTGAAGTCGGAAATATTGAAACGGAGATGCTGTTGAGCTCTCCAGAGGGCAGTTGGCAGGCACTTATATAAAGGAGTCTGGATTTTGAGAGTAAGAGAAATCTCAACTGGAGAGGCAGATCTGCGAGTTGTCCAGGTGTGGATGATGTTCCGTAATGCCTTGTGGCTGGAAGGGACCATCAAAGGATGAGTATAGACATGGAAGAGAGCATGCAGGCGCTGTATCCTGGGGCACAAAACGCAAAAGTTGGGAATGGCTACCAGCAAAAAAGCAGAAAATAACAAGAGTTAGCAAGGATATGGAGAAGCTGGAACCCTTGTGCAGGGCTGGTGGGAACTTGGAACACTGCATCCGCTACAGAAAACTGTGACAATTTCCCCCAAACATTAAACATATGATCACCACATGATCCAGCAATTCCACTTCTAGGTGTTTAGCAAAAAGAATAAAAGCAAGGACTCAAGCAGATATTTGTACACTCATGTTCACACCAACATTACTAATAATAGTCAAAGGGTGGAAACAATTTAAGCATCCACTGATGGATGAATGGATAAACCAAGTGTGGTATATACAAACAGTAGAATATTATTCAGGCTTAAAAAGGAAAGAAAGCCGGGCTCGGCGGCTCAGCCTGTAATCCCGTGCCTTTGGGAGGCTGAGGTGAGTGGATTGCCTGAGCCCACAGGTTCGAGACCCACCAGGGCAGGTGAGACCTCATCTCTACAATAAATCAAAAAATTAGCCGGGCGTGGTAACACGCGCCTGTAGTTCCAGATACTTGGAAGGCTGAGGCGGAAGGATCGCCGGAGCCCAGCAGGTCGAGGCTGCGGTGGCCAGGAGCGGCCACTGCACTCCAGTCTGGACAACAGAAGTGAGACTCCAACTCAAAAAAAAAAAGGAAAGAAATTTGAACCATGCTACAGTATGGATGAACCTTTAAGACCTTATGCTAAGTGAGATGAACTCAGTCGCAAACGGACAAATGCTGTATGATTTCACTGATATGAGGTCCCTAGCAGTGTCGAATTCAGAGAGACAGAAAGCAGCGTGGTAGGTGCCAGGGGCTGGGGCAGGAGAAATGAGGAGTTATTGTTTAATGGGGACAGAGTTTCAGTTTGCAAGAAATGAATAGTGGTGATGGTTGCACAACAATATGAATGTGCTTGATGCCACTAGACTGTATACTTAAAAGGGTTACTATGGTACATTTTATGTTATGTATATTTTACTACAATTTTAAAAGCTAAAAAAGGAGAGAGATTTAAAATAAAAATAGTTGGCCGGGCTCGGTGGCTCAGCCATCATCCCAGCACTCTGGGAGGCCAAGGGGAGAGGATTCCCAGAGCCCGCAGGCTCGAGACCAGCCCCGGCAACTTGGCGAGACCTCACTACTGGTGGGAATGCAAACTGGTGCAGCTTCTTTGAAAGACAGTGATGCGATTCCTGAAAGAACTAGAAATTGACCTTCCATATGACCCAACAAGTCCCCTCTTGGGAATATACCCGGAGGAACTCAAATCATTCTACCACAAAGATACCTCCACACGTATGTTTGTTGCAGCTCTATTCACAATAGCAAAAACATGGAACCAGCCGTGTTGCCCATCGAAGCTGGACTGGATAAAAAAAAATGTGGTACATATACACAATGGAATATGATACAGCCATAAAGAAGGACAAATATATGGACTTTGCAGCAGCTTGGATGGATTTGAAGTCGATCATACTCAGTGATTTATCACAGAAACAAAGAACAGAATTCCATATATTCTCACTCATAAACACCTCGAACAACTATAATGCTATAGGTAAGCAGTTGGCAGTAGTGGGAGACTGTCAGAGGAGGTGGGGTCGAGGCTGCGGTGTCCGGGAGCATGCCACTGCCCTCCAACCTGGGGGACAGAGTGAGACTCCCACTCGTAAAATAAATAAATAAATAAACACAAATAAAAAATAGTTGAGTTATGCACAGGAGGTGAGACTGTTAACAGGGACAGGGCCCTGCGGGTCCCTTCGAGCCACGCCGTGCTGGTTCCCGCAGGCCTGTGGCTCCCTTCCACCTCACAGAGTGTCTCGTGGCGTGTGGACGCCGGGATGTAGTCTTCCTGTTGTTCTCAGCATGTCTCATTGACGGCGGGTCACTGTCTCTCCTAGATCACTCCCAGCTGGAGCCTCAGTTGCTGTCCCACTGCGCGCACTCCTTCCTCCACAGTTAATCAATGATTCCACAGTGATCCCACTTGCTCGTCATTTCAACACTTGGGTACAAATGATCTTAGTCTTCCTTCTCTTGGGCCCCACGGATACGCTCAGATGGGTCGTCTCCTCTTTGCTGGCCCAATGACAGGTGGGTTTTTTTGTTTGTTTTTTTTTGAGTTGGAGTCTCATTCTGTCGCCCAGACTGGAGTGCAGTGGCCACTCCCGGCCACCGCAGCCTCGACCTGCTGGGCTCCGGCGATCCTTCTGCCTTTGCCTTCTGAGTAGCCGGAATTACAGGCGTGCGCTACCACGCCCGGCTGATTTTTTGATTTATTGTAGAGATGAGGTCTCGCCGCCCAGGCGGGTCTCGAACCCGCGGGCTCAGGCCATCCACTCACCTCAGCCTCCCAAAGGCGCGGGATGACAGGCTGAGCCACCGAGCCCGGCTGACAGGTGGTTTTTAAAACCCTTTTTTTTTTAACTCGCATGAATGAATGAAGGAGATCTTCGAAAAAGGAAGCGTCTTCTCGTTCTTGTTCCTCTCGAGTCTGCTTTCAAAGTTACTGGTGCCCACAGGGGAAGCTTACCTTGTAGAAGGAAGAGCAGAAGGAGATGGAAGAAGAAAACAAGCATGCTGGTTAGTAACTCTGGGCTCTGACTCTGAAATAATAAGCAGCCCAGCGAGGGTTTCTGGAGAGGTGAGTGCGCCACACATTTCAACATCTGAACGGCAGCTCTTATTTTAAAGACTATGTAGATGCAAGGAAATGAACGCCTGCCTTAGTTCTCCTCAGGGAGCGTCAGTGAATATATCTGTGGCATCTCTAGACTCATTGCGACATTTTCAAGAAGTAGTCCAGAAGCTGAGGTTCAACACAGGGTTTTGGGTCATGTGGTCTGAGTCGCACATGCTGGAGGAATAAGTTAAAACGGTCAACACGACTGTTAAATGATCCTTCAGGCCTTTATACACCATCATGTTTTACAGATGTCCCTTTTTAAATCTTTCATAACCTTTTCTGTGTTTCAACCCACAGATATTTAGCATTGTGTTACAAGCACCTACGGTATTCAGTACAGAACATAATAGGCTAGGCCATACAGCCTAGGTGTGCAGTAGGCTGTACCCTCTGGGTTTGTGCAAGGGCGCTCTGTGATGTTCACAAAACAACAGAATCACCTGGTGATGCATTTCTCAGAAAGCATTCCCGTTGCTGAGCGATGCGTGACTGTATACACACACGTTTGTGTATCCACGTATATATATTATGTGTGTCTCTATCTATCTATCTCTATGCATCTTACAACAGGACCAATAGGGCAAGTATTGTTTCTCTGGAGGACTCAGACTCATACACTGCATAATTGGCAGGGGTCTTGTGGTATTGTTGGCATTAATTCTCCGGTTATCATAATGTATGGAATTTTGATGCAGAAGAAAGTCCAGGATGCCCTCAGTGACCGTGTCCTAGCACGTTATAAACTGAGGAGTTGCTTGCACCAACATCACTCCTGGGCTTCACAGAGCCTGTCAACTGCCCAGGGACTCTTGTCCACGTGGTCAAGGTGGTGTCAGGCTGGCAAAGCAAAATCATCGCTATTTGACTTTCAACTGTGAAATTTTGCGGTGGTATTATGAGTTGCTCCTCTTAACAATGGTCTGGCTTCCAAACTCCTGGGAAGGTGAGAATGATTTAGAGTTTATGGGGAGTATCGTAGGTTAATCACAAGAACCCGCTGCTGTGAAGGCCGGTGGGGCATCGACAGATTGTGCTCCCTGCTCCCTTTCTGATTTTCCTTGTTTTCAGCCTGACATTTTGAAAAAGTAGATTTGCTTTGAGTTTTTGCACATTTGCAAAATCCATTTGAAAACCTGATGCTGGAGAATGTAAATGATTATATGGCTGGTAAAGATTGTCTCCGGATTTCTACAGATGGTCGTGGTTGCTAATTCTGCATTCAGAAAGAGCCACAACGTCCTCGTATTAATAAGGCTGCCCAGTTTAAGAAGAATTAGATGAAGCCAAAATATAGAATCCATAGGTGGAAAGCAACCGTGTTTCTCTGGTATTGTCAGCAGCTTAGAATTTCTTCCCAAGAAACTCTCTCCCCGAATCAGCCGCTGGTGCCCTGCACTTGAGTTATGGGCGACACGGTGACAGGAAGGTCCAACTCCAATTAAAACCCTTCTGTTGCGTAGCAAAATGACCCTTTTCAGATGGAGTCCTGCTTTCCAGAAACATGTTGAAAAATAAAAAATAGCAAAGGCCAATAATTACTGCGTTATCATGCCTATCGTATACTTTCTTTTTTGTTTGCTTACCAGAGATCTGGAGGACAAAAGCTTTTGTAAACAATACCCTTTCTTTGAAGCCTTTTCTCTGGAAGTCCTCCTTGCTAACTGGAAAGAGTTGACCATTGTCTTTGTTCCTTGTGTTTTGGAAAGCCAGTCTTGTCCCAGGTTGAATACACAGGTGACCAGCCCTGACAGCCAGAAATCCTAGATTTATCTCCCACATCCCGCTCTGGCTCAAGAACCTGCACTGACTCCCTGCGAACTACTGCATCAAGTCCAAACACTTTCTTGGCTTCCCCAAATCCACAGACACCCCCTTTCCCGGCACTCCCACTTTTACCCTAGATGGATTTTTCACTCCTCCACTCCTTCCTGAGTCCCATTCTAGTTTCCTCGCTGCCCCATGTTGAGTTCCGACTTCTCTAGGAAGCCTTCCCGGACCATCCCAGCCCGTGGAGTTTAATCCTCAGTGCTCTTAGAACATTAACTCTGCAGCGTTTTGTGGTTTCATTCATTCACTTGTTTGTTGCCCAGCCAATGTTTATTCAGCACCTCCTGGTGCAGAAGTCACTACACAACAGCGTAATGTCTGCAAAGAGGGGCTCGCATCGTGTGCCAGGGGCTGGGGTAGCACACAGCAGCCAGGATGCTGGTGACATTTCACAAAATGCCGGCACTCCAACGGAAGGGTGGGTTCCCTGAGATGCAAAATAAGCCACTGGATACCAGGCCTGGAGGTCAGGAGAGAGGTGAATACTGGCTTTTGAAGTTATTATGAGAGAAATCAATGATTGATGTGAGAGCATTTTGAACGACTACAAAGCACTACAAGAGGGTTATAAGATTCTACAACTAGTGCTGTGTAATCTTTTCCAAAGGAAGCCAATAATTTGAGCCCCTGCTGCGGCTAGAGCGTTATTATGCCTAGGCGCTTCCACTTACATGATCACATTCAATTGCAAACCTTCCCGGTAAATCAGGAACTACTATCTCCATTTCACAGACAATAAAACTGAGGCTTTGTAAGGGTAAGTAATGTGCAGAAGGCCACGGAGATGGGAAACCATGGAACTACGACTAACGCTCATGTCTCCAAAGGCATCTCTGGAGACCGTCTGGGGTGTGATGCTGTCACTTGCATCTTCTCAGGCCGGGCCACCAAAACAAACTGAGAAATGTAATCATTTGAAGGTTATTTTTGGCTCCATAACAAATGCAAGTTGAAGTCTTTTGGCAGAGTTTGGCTCAAAGGAAGCTACAATTCATCAGTTCCAATCATGGAACAAAGAATTCAGGGACAGAGTAAAAAAACACTGGCTTTGGCTACTGACCCTGGGTGGAGAGGGAAGAGGGAACACACCTAGGAAAACTGGCATCTGTTGCAATTTAACAGTTTTTAAAAATCTTATTGCCCAAATATTTATTGAATTCGACAGTCAAATAATTTCACTTACTGCTTCAGAATCATCTTGCATGAGAACAAAATAACAGGTGGATGCATGAACATTTTCTGAAGGTGTGACCATTAAACTGCATCAGATTATGTACCAGTTATCTTCTTTTCTCTGTTATTAAAAGTTTAGGGACAGAGTTTTTTGGAAAAAAAAAAGTAAAATAAACTCCAAAACCTTCAGTTTTCAAAATGAGATCTACAAGTTTTATCTTGGTAAATATGTACTTTGCAGCATTTATTAGATAGTCTTGATTTCTGGGGACATCATTTAGAAGCACTGCGTTTGTGGAAACTATAATACGGATGGAACACCTTTGTGGATTGCTGGTCCTTTCATCTTTCTTCATTTTCTCTGTTTTCTTGTCTTTGTGTTGATGTTTCATCAAACCCAGCGGAAAAGGAACCCAGGGCCCACTTCCATCATCCTCTGGGTGTTCCATCCCCCTCTAAATGCCCATTTTTTCTTCTGAGCACCATGATGTCATCGATCAAACTTCTCAACAGTTTCTCACTTTACCTTCTAATGTTGAGCACTGATGCTTTATTTATCCCAGCAATGCCAGTATTAGAGAACAATTAATGATGTCAGCCTACTGGTATCATTTTTGAAATATTTTCTGTCACTGAGAATCTCTGCAGTAGAGCTACAAAAGTGCAAACATGGACCTTTTCTCAATAAGCTACGGAATCGGAATTGGCCTTTTGATAAATGCTTTCTGGTACTTGTCTTTAAGGGGCTAATTTTTCAGGCTTAAAGAGAGAAAGTGAAAAAGCAAGAGAGAGAGAGAGAGAGAGAGAGAGAGAGATCTCCAATTTTCAGGTAACTCATGACTTACGTGGAAGAAAATAGATAACTTAATAAAAATATCGTGGCATCTATTAAGCCCTATATGTTGGGTTCTGGAACAAAGTCAACCATGTCCCTGCTTCTTTCCCTTCACCTGCTTCGATTGGTAGCAGAGATATTTTCGTTTGGAAGATTAGAGTATGTTTGAATTCTACTTATTATACTAAATTGAACGCCATATTATGAAATCCATTTCAACTTTTATGGACATCCCTGACTCCTCCAGGGACTTCTTTAGGCATTTGGTTTATTGGGGAAGAGTCATTTATTCCCTGCAACGATGCCCACGGTGCTGGCACATTACAGCAAAGAAAATAAGCCACAAAATTCAAGTTCTTATTGCAGAATAATATCAACGTACATGATTTTTTAAAATAATGGAAATGGCAGAATATGACATCCTGGGGAAGGATAGAAGATTCCTGCATATCTAATGAAAACGTTAGCATCCCCGAAACATATTCATAATGTGACCTTTGTCAACTGCTTCACCGTAAAGAAATCCTTTCAAGAAGCCTGAAGTTTCGAATGAAGCATTATGAGCTGGACGAAATTCATGGAGGAGAAATTGCATTTTCAACCGGAGCCTCCGCGCTAAGGCTGCACTGGGGAGATCGCTATGACCCTCTTGCCATTGTCTTAAATTGTCCAAGTTTGACTCCTTTTGGATTTTTGAACAATTCAAAAAAGATCCTTTCATAAACAGTTTCATAAACTACGACATATCTAATTCCTTGGCTTTGAACACTGAGCTGTGTCTAGTGCAGGGAGCCTACTGAGAATTTCTCCTGAAGCCATAAAGCAATCTAGGAGGTGAGTTAGCACGCTGTTGACACAAGCAATGGAAATGGAAATTCTCTAGGAGTCCGCGCGATCCCTGGTTCTACACTCTGCTTTGCCTGATGCTGTTGATTGGTGCCGTATATCTTGATGCTAGTATCCCATTTCAGAAATGTTCTGACATTATCTATTTGGGAGTTTGAAACATGGTGTAAAACTCCCAATGCATTTGAGTACAGGTTTCAACACAGCAATCACAATACCCATTTCCACCGACGCAAGATGCAGGTTTGAACCAAATTCCAATAGACTTCATTCCTAAGTCGATAGAAATCTGAAAATCTCTTTGTGGCTAACAAGGTTAGGAGAGGCTGCCTCCTTCTTTCCCGAACACCACCTCATCCCCGTTATCAATTCTCCCTAGTGCTCAGCAACCGGGGGCTTTGGCTGTGGAATATGTATGAAGGAACAAATGGTCAGGAAAAATGAGGCGGAAAAAATTTTTTAGATAGCAGAACTGAAAGGCAATGAAACAATGAATATTTGAAAAATGCAATTTAACACCAGTTTACCCATTAAAAGTGATTGCACGTCTCGAAAAAAGAGCAGAAATAAAATGGCTGGAATGTGTTTACTTTTTAAAAGATTCAGGCTCGACTCACAAATGGCAAAGCACATTGAATCAAAATTGACCTTTTGCGTTACTAGAATCTAGAGATTTTATTCATCCAGGATCCTGTTGTACTTTGGAATTAGCTCATGGACTCACTCTTGCGGGGTGACCAGAAAAACTGCAAGACTAATGATTCCAAAATCACCTTTAAATTCATATTTAAACTTCTGCCTATTTATTTTTATCACACAGCATGTGTAGATGCCAAAAAGAATGCTCAGTTACTATTTCTAGCTGTTAATAATCAAGTTATATTTTTCCAATCACTGACATTCTCAAGTGCTGCAAATGAAACTCAAATTTGCAAGGTGCAACACATTCAGGGAAACCATACCTACTATTTCCCTCTCAGACAAAGAAAGAAAGACAAGTTTTTAATCAGCAGTCAACTCTGCCGTCTTTGGAGTTGGTTTAAACTAAGTCAGCAACTCTGATTCTTTTATTTGAAGAACAAATAGCAGGATAAGATTCCTAAGCCCTAGAAATATACCATCATAACTTGCCACCAAAAGATTGCAAATTCCTCAATTCAAAAATGCTAACAGAGTCTTTTCTGTCTCTCTCTCTCTCTCTCTCTCTCTCTCTCTCTCTCTCTGTTGTTTCAGTCCTCCCCCTCATCCTCTTTTTTCCCTTTCCCTTCCTAGTCCTGTATTCTTCGGAATTGAGAATATCTTAGGAATATCGATGCTTGGGGATCAATAACTCTGTGCAAGTTCTGGCTCGGCCATTTCATAGCTGAGAGGACAAGTAATTTGACCTCCTTAGTTCTCACTTGTCCTACTTATAAAATGGGTATAATGATACTCGTTTCACAAATGTGCGAATTTTGAAAAGCATGACACGTAGAAACATCACGTACAGTGTCTGCCCACAAGGGATCCTTGTGTTGCTCAAGATTCTTGGTTACACATGACAGAAACCCAACTCAATGTTGTTTGTTCTAACAAGAGAATTCATTGTCACTGAGAAACAAGAAGCCCAGCAGTGGCTTCTTTCAGATCTGGCCATATCTGAGGGCTCAACGGTGTGGTTTGTGCTTTGTTTCTCTGTCTCTATTAGGGCTCCCCTCCCAAAAAAGATGGTCATTGACAGCCCCAAAGCCACATGGTCTCTGCTTTGTGTCCCAGCAGGAAAAGGCTTGTCTCTGCAATAACTGCATATCCACCCAGGCGAAAACACTGATTGGTCCACCACTAGAGCTGATAGGAGACTTGCCACACACAAAGAGATAGTAGAGCTTGCAGGTAAAAGCCACAAATGTCCCCTGTGAGGCGCAGCAAATGCCAATTCTCATTCTCCTCCTGCTTCCCTGCATCGAAGAAGCAGTAAATTGGGGAGTAAATGATTCTAATGCTTGCACCCCATACTGCTGTGTGATCTTGGCAAGTTACTCAACCACTCTGTTTCCTCATTTATACAACTGTGATAATGGCATTACTTACCTTATATTGTTGTGAGGATTAAAAAAGATGCCGAGCATACAGCACCTATAAGCCATCAATAATTTTCAAATACAGTCACACATGGCTTACTGATGGGGGAATCAATTGGTAGATGATTTTGTTGCTGCGGGAACATCATAGAGTGTGCTTACACAAGCCTAGAGGGTTTAGCCTACTACATACCTGGCCTATATGGTACAGCCTGTTGTTCACAGGCCACAAACCTGCACAGTATTTTAGTGAACTGAATGCCGTAGACAACTGTAGCACAATGGTTAGTATTTGTGTCACTAAGCATGCCTAAGCCTGGAAAAACGCAATGTGTTGTGCTACAACACTATGATGGTACAATGTTACCATGTGATTTCCACTCTAATCTTTTTTTTTTTTTTTTTTGAGTCGGAGTCTCGCTCTGTCGCCCAGGCTGGAGTGCAGTGGCACGCTCCCGGCCACCGCAGCCTCGCCTGCTGGGCTCTGGCGATCCTTCCGCCTCAGCCTTCCGCGTAACTGGAACAACAGGCACGCAGTCCCACGCCAGGCTAATTTTGGATTTATTGTAGAGACGAGGTCTCGCCAAGTAGCCCGGGCTGGTCTCAAACCCGTGGGCTCAGGCAATCCACTCCCCTTGGCTAAGCCATCGAGTCCTGCCTCCACTATAATCTTATGGGTTCGCCATCACACATGCCGTTCATTGTTGACTGAAACATCGTATGTGGCAGATGACTGTATTATTTTTATTATTAATTTCGATGAGTCTTATCTTCCTAGTCCTTTAATATCTTAGTAACAATGCTAATGAAGATTCATCCCTAAGACAAAGAACCAAGGCTTGACAATGCTTTTAGTTGGCCTTGGGGTGGGTTAGGGCAATCCTAGGAGAGTACCCTGGGCCGTCACCAAGTTGTCTCACTGTCCAGCCTCATGAAATAGGTCCCCCTCCCAACAGACTCCATGGGAAGCACAGAGTCACATCCATTCAGGAATTCATTTACAGGACAGGGACCACTTCTACTGCGTATCAGGAGACGGGGCTGCAGGAAGCAGAGTGTCCCAGCCCCTGTTTTTCTTTTCTTTTTTCTGAGTCGGAGTCTCACTCCGTCACCCAGACTGGAGTGCAGTGGCACACTCCCGGCCACCGCAGCCTCGACCTGCTGGGCTCCGGCGATCCTTCCACCTCCGCCTTCCAGGTAGCCGGAACTACAGGTGTGCACTACCACACCTGGCTAGTTTTTATTTATTGTCGAGACAAGGTCTCGCCAAGTTGCCTGGGCGGGTCGCGCACCCACGGGCTCAGGTAATCCACTCGCCTTGGCCTCCCAAAGCGCTGGGATGACAGGCTGAGCCACCGAGCCTGGCCGGCCCCTGTTTTTCATCACAGCTCTCCCTGTCTACCACCAGTCATGAGGGATCCATCCTACACCTGGTCCAGCAGGCTCCTGGACCAAGGGGGTCCTCAGTCCCAGTGACTGCTGGTTAGACTGATGGAGGAACCACTCTTCGGATCTCAGTTTCTGCCATTTCTGGTGGCTCAGTGCGCTAGGGCTAGATTAAAGCAGTTTCCCACGGAGGGGGACGTCAGCGACTTTTCCATTGTATATTCATATTTTGGTGGCTGAGACAGAACACTTGTTATGGCTTTTTTTTTCTGTCTGAATTCTCATTTGTAGTTTCCTAGTCAGAAGTGAATGATGGCATATCACAATCTCAGCATCAGAATCCCCATGTCTCTTGCTTTAATTTCCAAGTAACCAAAAAACCAGGCACTTCTGGTTCATCCCAGTAGGACAGGGGTAGGGGGAGACCCGCTTTTTTCCTGGCAAGCCAGGTGTGCACTCCCCAGCTCGTCACACCACTTAAAGATTCTGCCCAAACTGCCAACAACGTGTTACAAACAAAGCCCTTTCCGAAAATGGATCAAAAACACTTTGTAATGAGTGTAGGAGGCAGTTTAAAAAGGGCAGTTTGAAAAGAGATTTCTAACAAAAATCCCCAGTCTTGAGTGATGAACACACAAACAGCCCAACCCAGGGTGGGAAAACTTCCCCCAAAGCATTTCTGTCTTCGTAAGTCCTTCTCCAAGCCAACTTATCCAACTGCCGACATCTGAAGAGCTGACTTTCATTTTCTTGTTTGCAAATATTATGTACATTCCCTGGATATTCAATTGTCTCCAAACGGCACATTCTGGAAGAGGTATATACAGTTTGGGATGATCTTTGTCTACCAATGCTGGACAGCTGGATCCAAATTCCACGCACACACACAAAAACATAGCTCTTTATCTGCGGGGTGTTTACGCTCCTACAGGACCAGTGCCGTGTACTTTCTTTTCAGGCCTTTCCTGATCTCATTCGTTTAGCCCCAGCAGATATCCTGGCCTCTGAGTTGCCTGTTCTGTGGGTGGCCAAAGACTGCACAGTGCTAGGCACAGGGGAGATCTTGAAAAGGGCTTGCTGAAGGAAGTGGTGCCACAGGGAGGGGCCCTCCTTGCAACCTGTTGCCCCCAGGACGTCCCTGGGTGGTGCTCACTGCTCCAAATCGCACACCACTTCCTCGCTGTGGGCCACTCCACAGGGAACCCCTCAGGGGCCTGATAAGTTCCAACTAATGCATCCCCAGGCCCTGACCCCCCAGGCTGGCAAAAGGTCTCAGTAAGTCCGAAGGGGAGTCTTTGGGCTGCCTCTGGCCCATGTCCTTGTGCAGATCCTCCTTCCAGCCCTTCTTGACCCAGAAGAGCCGAGAGTGGTTCTAGATCTCAAGAGAAGCACCCAGAGACTTCTGGACAGGATTTTCTGCCTCTTGGCTGGAATGCAAGCGCTAAGGAGCCCCTCCCAGGTTGTGGCTATGTCTCCCTTCCCCTCCCCGCCCCCTGCTCCATGCCCTCACCCCTCTGTGGGAGGGTAGAGCCTTGCGCCCTCTCCTTCCTGCCCTTTGGCCTGCCCACTTGTAGACAGGGTCCCTGCTGCAGTCACACCATGATGCCTTCAGCCATGCTGACAACTAGTATTGGGATGATCTTTGCCTACCAATGACTGGACAGATGCATCTCGCACCCATCCCGGATCCTGACAGGCTCCCTGCCTCTTCATTTTGAAGACCTTCCTCCAGAACGCTCTGGGCTCCCGGAGCTCCCAGCCTCACCCAGGTCCAAGGCGCTGACTCAGGCTCTTGGCGCCAACATTTACAGGAACACTGGGGCTACGAAAATCAATTGTGTTAATCAGCGAAACCCTCCACTGGAGATGCTATCCTAAAAGCAAACCATATGTAAAACACTGAAAGCGGGGAGTTCGGTAATGTGTATCTTTTGTTACACGACCATCACACATTTGTCCGGAGTTCGGGGCTTTCAAACCACATAAGGTTTTATGTGATCGTTATAAAATCCCTTCATTTCCCAAAGGCAGGGTAGTAAGGATTAAGTTTGACTACTGAAGACAGCTTTGTTGTAAATGGTCTCTAATGTCACAAAAGTAGCTTGGAAAGAGAGGCTTATTAAACAAATTTCTTGGGTTGCAAATCAGTAGAAGCAATCGCATTTCGCGTTCCTTTGCCTAACCCGAAAGGTATCCATTTGGATGTATAAAGAAACTATGCAAATGAACATTGTTCCCAGCGCCCACAAGAAAGCTGGCTGATCTTAAAGGAAAGTCAGACTGAAGTGGAGCATACCCTCTTGTGGGTTTCCCACCTCTTTTGTAAAAACGTATTCATGGGAATCTGTGTCTGGAGGAGAATGGGACATGATCTGTTAATCTGAAAATGGGAAACCCCAGAGGAAGCTTGCCCAGCTAGTCTAATGCTGTCATCTTACAGAGAAGTCAGGGAGTTGCTTTGTGAGGGGCGGGGCGAAACCCGCATCCTAAACCTCCCAACCTCTGAATCTTCCTTCCTCTTCAGCCTCCCAAGTGACCTCCCGGCCTTGGTGCAATCCTTTGTTCCTTGAACAGCAGCAAGGGGACGGAGGTGAGGTTGAGAGTGTAACGGGATATAGGAAAGAGGCGTGGCAAGCCCTCGATGAAACTGATTCGAGTTTTTGAAATTATCCGAGGGGAGCGCTTGCACCAGCTAGCATAGGGAGTGTGGATTTCAGTTCTGCTCACCGGAGCCTGAGTTGTCACGTTCGCGAATCCTGGTCTTTGGCAGGGTCAGTCCTTGGTCGGGGGGGGGGTGGCCTTCATCCTCCTATGGACCCTGGCGGCTCCTATTTGGCTACTGATCCTGCAGCCCCTCACGTAGTCCTAACTGCATCCTCAGCAAGGGCAACTGAGTTCTGCCGGTGGAGCCAGATCAGGCCCATGCCTCGCCCCTGGATGCAGGCACTTCTCCCTGTATCTCTTGCACACCTCTGCCCCCCGCCCCCATCCTATATAATTGTCCTAAAGGGCCTTTGGATCACCATGCTGGCCTTTCTTTCCTAGGCTGGGGAATCGGAGATGCTAAGACTAGTCTCTTCTTCTCGATAGCTTACGCATTCGTATTAAAATATTATTCAGATAAAACAAAAGTAGTTTTCGTGTGTTACCTGTAAAACCACTTCGCAGTACACTTGTTAGGTTACTGGTAGGCACTCTGATTCAATTTTGGGGTCACTTTTCCCTTTTTGGTGCTGTCAGGATCCCAGTTCTAATTGGGTCCTTTGAGGCCAAGTATATAGCATTACTCCTTAATAGTTCATTGTTTTGTTGCTGTTGACTACACATATGTGCACGTGCCCTTATATCTAAGGATGAGCTATATATACCTAAGGCACATTATTAGAACTTCTTTACAGTAGATGAAACTGAGAAATAGAGAAGTCAGATGAGTTTCCTGTAGTCGCACAATGGGTTGATAGAAAAGACCAGAACCAATGGCAAACATGTTTCATCTCTCCTTCCATCTTAGTTTCAGTGCTTACAGCTGGCTGCTTGGAACACAGTGTTGAGAAGGATTCTGAGGCTGTGTCCAGGCTCAGTGGAGAAAAACTGCCTTGATTTGATCACCCTTGTGTACTCAGGGCCTAGTTCATTTTCCAGGAGTAGCTATTTCTAACATGTCTCAGCCAGGGCATGGTCCAGGATGGGGGCCATTTGGAGGACCCATGATGTGGCCTGCATGAGTCACCAGGACCCCTCACAAAGCAAACTCTGTGGAAGCTGTCCTCTGAACAACTTTTATTGCCAATGTCCATGCACTGTATCCTGCAAGTCACAAATACCAAGGTATGAGCATTTGGCCAAATTCTAGTAAGGAAGGCAAAGACCTATTCGGGAAGATCCACTGCCAAATTCCACTGGGAAAGCAAAGATCTATTTGGAAACAGAACCTAGAAGGCCTGTAGCATGGTGGCTTGGAGCACAGAGTAGGCCTTAGATGGGATCCCTGAGATAGCCAAGGAGTACACGACTCCCTGAAGCTTCCTATTCCCTGGAATTTTTACGCCGTGTAGTTACAAAGATTTCTGTATTCACAGGGGCTGTCATAAGAAAGTGCCACAAAATGAGTGGCTTAAAACAAGAGAAATTTATCGTCTCAGAGTTCTGGAGGCCAGACGTCTGAAATCAAGGTGTGGTCGGCAGAACCACACTCTCTCTGAGGCTCTAGGGCAGGATCTTTTCCTTGCCTGTCTTCCAGCTTCTGGCGGCTCCAGGTGTTCCAGGCTTGTAGATGCATCACTCCAGTCCTCTCATAGAGCCCTCCTTGTCTTCACATGGTCTTCTCCTTGCAAAGGCACAAGTCTCATTCATGATCTCATTTTAACTTGTTACCTCTGTAAAGGCCTTATCTCCAAATAAGGTCACATTGTGAGATACTGAGGGTTAGGACTCCAATGCATCTTCCTCGGTGGACATAACTCATAATAATGTCCACCCAACCTCCACGCAGTGCCTAGCGCCCCAAGAGCAACTGAGCCCGGGCCTTGCAGAGTCCAGGTCACCAGTGACCCCCACAGGCACCGGAGGCTGGACCATGGCTCCCATATGGATGCCTCCTCGGGGACAGCCCTGAGAGGGGAGTGGCTCGTGCTCCAGGCTCAGTGCACCCAACCGAGAGCAGGACTGAGTGAGATTCTCACTTACTGGGTGCACTTGGCCCAGTCTTCAGATCCCCGCGGCGCCCTCCCAACCTCTCGGGCCACGGGCCAGGCGACACACAGCTTGCAGGATATCTCGGTGTCAAGAAAAGGGGCGGGGCTATTTGGTAAACTGAGGCACAGAGCCCGAGGCGGAGGCGGAGACGGCGCCGTGTCCAGGCCTGGCGGCGCCGTGTCCAGCGAGGCTGCGCAGATCGTCTCTGCCCCGGCGCCGCCGCACTTGGCACGCTTCCACCCGGCGGGGAGAAAGCGCCGGCCCAGGCACTAGCCCCAGCCGCAGACCGGCCCCGCCCCCGTGCCCAGGCCCCGCCCCGCGCCCCAGGCCCCGCCCCGCGCCCCAGGCCCCGCCCCCGCTCCCTTCCTCCTTTCCCTCCGGTCCCGGCTCCGCCCGGCTCCAGGCCCCGCCCCGCGCCGACAGGCCCCGCCCCACGCCCTCCCGTCCCCGGCGCGCCTCAGCCCCGGCCCCGCCCCCGCGCGCCGCAGGCCCCGCCCCCGCCGCGCTTCCTGCTTCTCGGCCCCGCCCCCGCGCGCCTCCGGCCGGCCCGGCAGCCCGCGCTCCGTGGGCCCCGGCGACTCGGCGCGCGCCGGCGTCGCCCTCCGCGCCGCTGGCTGCTCGGTGAGTGTCTGGGCTGCCTCCCTCCCGGCACGGCGTGGGCTCTCCCCGGGGAGAGCGGGAGTCCGGAGTCGTGGGGCCGTCGCGACCCCAGGCGGGCTGGGGCGCCCCTCCCCCCGGGCCTGGGAGCCGCCCCGGACGGGGCCCAGGGGTGCCAGCCTGTCCCTGGCGGGGGTCCGCGGCCTGCGCGGCCCCGGGCGCCCGCGGGCCGGCCTGGCGGGAGAGGGGTCGTGGCCGGCCCCGCCACGCCTCCGGGCGGCCCACGCCTTCGCCGGCTGCTCTGCCGGCCCCAGGCCTGGTCTCTGGCTTCCGCCCTTCCCTGCTGCCCACCCTCTGGTCCAGGAAGCTTCCCGAAGCCTCTGCCCCGGCCTCTGCCTGCTGCAAGACTTCGGCAGACTCCTGCAGAATCCCATGTCTCCTCCTCGTCCGAGGCCAGGTTCTGGAGTCCTCCTCGTTAGCGTGGCTGGTGTTTGTATACATTGCGCCCTAATTGCATCCATAAACACTTAGAGTAAACAAGTGGAGTTGGAGAGCCATTTACACTCGACACCATAATTCCCAAGTCAGTGATAATGCAGCGGAGAAGTCCTAAACTATGTATTTCTCACGTGTTGGGTTCATAATTTCCTGACATCTCGGCATGGTGTTTGCTCTCAGTTGCCTCAGCCCAGTAGCTGGCTTCCTGCCCTCGAAAGCACGTTTTGGGTAGGTGTGTACAACTTCGGCTGGACCATCATAAGACGCAGGGAAGCTGCTTGGTCCAGAGCTGTTCTTAGCAGCATGTTAAGCGGTTCAACAGAGAGAGCTAAGATTGAGACCTATTTAAATGTCAACCCAAATATAAACCTGTTAAGGGTATCTGTTAAGTCAGACCCGCCCTCTGCATCCCCACCATGCCTGGACGGATGATTAGGAGATGGTTTTGTTATTGTCATGGCACTCTCACTGGTTAAAACACTCAGGGAGCTGAAAAAGATTAGTTTCTTTGGAAAGCCTAGCGCATGTAAAAAATGTGAAGGAGACCATGTCAAGGGCCTAGCTGGTAGATGGTGTTGTGCTAGCTCAGAGGACATTGTCTGGACATTTGCCAGGACCCAGAGCCTGCAAGTAGCAAAGGAGAGTTGGCCATGCTACTTGGTGTTTCATTTTTTCTTGGGTTCTCCCTCTTGAGTTAGAATTTGAATTCTAGGAGAGTAGTGTCTGTTGCAGTCTGCGACTGGATGAAGTAGGCCTCGAATAAAGAGCTGTACTAACGTGCTTCTCTATGTAAATATACTTTTTATTAGAAAAAACTTCTTACAATAGTTGTAGTTAATTGATATATAAAGGGACTACTTTAAAACAAGGCTTCGCTGTTAGCAAGGTTTAATACTCCTCACTTCTGTTTAGCAGCTCAGATTCTTAAACCTTTTCCCACCCATGGGATGGAGAAGGGTGTGGCTTTCTGTGTTTTGCTTTTATCTTGCCTGGGCATTACCTGGCCCTGTCTTCCACGGCTTCGGTTTCCTTCCCCGGGACAGGGTCTCTGTCAGGGCATCTGTCATTCCTTCACACAGGACAGGAGGGGGAGGGAAGGCCTGAGAAAGACTCACCTCCCTGGTGTTCCTCGTCCTTTCTCAGGAAGCCAACACATCTTACTCTTCTCAGTGTTTTTCAATAAAGTAAGCTTACTACGTTGTCTTTATTTTTCCTATTTTGCAGAGGACGGACATTTAGGAACCCGTGAGTCAAACCATCATGACTTCCAACTCTCCCCGTTTCTGGCCCTTTTCATGCCCCTTTGGGTTTCCTGTGTATTCTCCTTGATCAAAAAGCATGGATGTAAAACAGTGTTTTCTCCGATCTCTTCCCTTAACAGTACTCTCAGTTTGTTTTCACACTTCATTCTGACCCTTAGTCTAGAGTTCTTGGTCTAGAACCACTTTCCCTGAGGTTTTTGCCTTCCTGTTGGGTCTCTGGTTCCTCCAGGTGAAGACCTTGAGCCTCCCAGGCCTCTTTCCTGGGATAGGTGGCTTTTGATGCAGCTGCTTTCTGAAAGAGTGGGGCCTTATTGCAGAATATTACTAAAACAACACCTGAAGGTTTTGAAATTGGAGCCACCTACACCATAGCATTACCAGTGGATGAGAGTGGGTTCTGTGTCAGCCTTTTCATAGGCACTCGTGATGAACAAGCCAGCCTCTCATCTCTTTCTTAGTTTGAAGTGAAAGGGTTTGTCTAGGAGGGACGGAGGTTTGAGCTGTGCAGGAGGGTCAGTTTCCTTTTGGTTGGTGTGACAGATTGTTGCCATTCTGTAGCTCTGAAGGCCTGTTGTGGACATACTAGGCAAAGTTTGAGAACCTGTATTATGGACCAAATACTGCATGATGTCTGTTCTGTAGCTTTAGGGTAACTGCTGCATATCTGCTGGTCAGTTAAAACAGTCAACTTTTCTTTGGACTTAAAAAAATAGTACTAAAATCTTATCTAGGAGGACTGCATAATTTGGGGAAAGCCATATAATGAATGTAGGGAATATAATGGATGATTTACTCCTTTGTATAACTGTTAAGATGATTCATCTGAGAAGCGGAAGACGCCATTGCTATTATCTCTTGTAACCTTTGAAGGCATCAGGGTAGCTCTGGCAGATGCGGCTCACCTGTAAATGGGCGGAATTGTGTCTTGCCAATGTGCTTGGGATTCCTGGCAGGCAAGCCAGTCTGTGGTGGCTACCCACCCATAGCTGCTCCTGCTGAATATGGAATAGGCCGCCCCAGGGTCTGCAGACACAGGGAGGACTCCCTGGTCATGTGTTGAATGCTGAAACTTGCTTCTGACACCAAAAGTTGTTTTCAGTTAAATCAATGGCTTAGCAGCAGAGAGGGCTTCTCCGAGGAGGCCTCCCTTCGTCCCGCCTGAAGTCAGTTCACGTGGCCGGTGCGCTAGCCGTTGTAAAACCAGTTAAAAATCCTACAGAAACATTTTCTTATGGTCTCTAAATCTGTCCTCGCATGTGGTGTATAGCCACGAAAGGAATTGTGAGAGAGCAGTAGATGCCGAGGATGTTCAGTCTCCTCCTCCTGAGCGTTTCTTGTTAGAATAATGTCCTGCCCATGACATATGTGAAGTCAGCAGAGCCTCCCGCCCCGGCCCTGTCGCCCATTTCCAGAAGTTTGGGGGTGACAGTGAACGCCTAGGCCCCCAATGCTGTGGCTCGTCACAGCAGGCACTTGTTAAATCGGTTTGTTGTCATCACATACATAGATCTGCCAGTCACAAGAATGGATTTATGGACATTTTTCAGCAAGCACAGCTCTGGTGGCAGGCTTTACTGACGAATTGGGTCATGTGGATGGTAGTTTAGAAAATTCTGACCTGATTGACAGAGTAGCAATTCCAGCACTGGGTGTTCAGAGATAGCTAGATGGGTGAAGACGGTGAATGAATCTCAGGGAAAAATGGAGGTGGGACATGACATGTTGACTGTAATACAAAGCTGGTAGCTCCAAAAGGACTATGGTGGAAGGCCAGGAGTGTCTCCTTCAGGTTTGACCCTCCTGCTGGTGTCTGGTGAGTAAGAGCCACCACTGGAAGATGGCTCCAGCAAGGCCTGGCAAGGCTCGGCCCCCTGGACCTGTTGCTCTCTATGAGGTGAGATATTTGCGAGCCACTGTGGAGCAGTGTGTCTCCAAAGGTGGCCTGAGCCCTGCTGGGTCAGAATTATTGAGGGTGCTGATTAAATTAGCCAGGCTCGGTGGCTCAGCCTGTAATTCCACGCCTTTGGGAGGCTGAGGTGAGTGGATTGCCTGAGCCCGCGGGTTCGACACTCGCCTGGGCAGCGAGACCTCAGCTCTACAATAAATCAAAAAATCAGCCAGGCGTGGTAGCGTGCGCCTGTAGTTCCGGCTACTTGGAAGGCTGAGGCGGAAGGATCGCCGGAGCCCAGCAGGTCGAGGCTGCGGTGGCCGGGAGCGGCCACTGCACTCCAGTCTGGGCGACAGAGTGAGACTCCAACTTAAAAAAAAAAAAAGTCGATTATAGGGCCCCCAGCAGACCCACAGGGTCAGATCTGAGGACCCAGGGGATTCCGGCAGATCCTAACGCTGGAGTACCTCTAGGGAAGGCCTGAGGATCAGCTGGGAAGTAGCTCTCCAGCCCAGCACGTTCCGGAGTCCCCCTTCCAGATGGATCCATCCGTAGCTGGCATTGTTGTAAGTTGCCTGTGCATATGGATCTGTGTATGGCTTTGTAACTCCTCGGAGACACGTGAATCTCTTAGAAATGTAAGCCCAACATGTTATCATAGTGTTACAGTTTTCGGTTTTGTGGTTATGACAAAAGATGCAGATGTTACCAAAACTTTGGCGTTAGTTTTGCAAACAGATGTGAAGCAGGGACAGCTGTATTATATTTCACCCCTCTGTTTCCTTTGAGTGTGTTGTTTTGTTTTTCTCCTCCTTTGGGTAAAAGCATTTTCGTGGTCTCAGGTGAGGGTTAACTTAGATGCACAACTGAATATCTTTTTGTGGAACTGTCACAAAAATTGACAAACTGAGTCCCGTGGATGGTCGTTTAGGAAATGCTTACCTTATTGACATAGTGGGCAATTCTAGCACTGGATGTTCAGCAGTACCTAGATGGGTGAAGAGAGTGAATGAAACAGAAAGTGCCAGAGTTGCTTGTGGGAGGACAGCGGGAGTGATTCTGATGATGTCATTTACTAGCTGGGTGACCGCGGGCTACTCACCGTGCACAGCTCTTAGACCTCTGGGCACCCCCTCATCTATTGAATGACCTGGCTTGTTCTGTCTTCTTGGGTAAGTATAAGCACAGGAAGTAATTAATGAATATTTTGCAAGTATAAATGCTTTACAGGGGTAGAAGTCTTCACTGGAAACTGCAGTCTCATAGAAGGGTGAAACTGGAAGGGGTGATGAGCGTTCGACATTCCGTCAGCATCTCTGTTTCCCTCTGGTTTAGTCCACATCCTTGCTTCCCCTCCACTCCCATCAGCATCCCTGTTTCCTTCTAGTCTAGTCAGCATCTCTGCTTCTCTTTAATCCAGTCAGAATCCTTGTTTTGCAGATTGACAGATACCCAAGCCCCAGGGTTGGATGTGTGCACCCCGCCTCCCCCCACGGTCACTATCCTGTGACCGCTAGTAAAGTCACTTAAACTTCTGAGACTTGGTCTCTCCAAAAGTAGGGCCAGTAAGAGTCTCCTTCAGAAGGTGGCCTGGTGCTGGTGAGCCCCGAAGAATGATGGCTGGCCTCTTTTTCTGTGGAGCCGCATGCCTGTCTGGTGGGGACGGGACCGGGGATCAGGGTCTCCCGGCCAAGGCCTGCCCCCTCTGGTGTGCCTGGGATTCCAGACGGTCACAGACCTTTGCTTAGTCTGGAGCATAATGTCGCTCCTGGCTGATGTGCTGGATTCTTGCAGACCCTTTTTGTCTGTAAGGAGGCTGTTTGCTTGGACTTGTTTCTGTTTTCTCACAGTAGATGTTATTCAGCACTGCTGAAGTGCCCGGCTTCCCAGTGCTCCCGCTCAGGTGGCAGCATTCTGAATGTTCAGGTGTGCCCCGCCGATCCAGGGTGGGCACGTGGGCACCGTGTGCACTCCTCGGGGTGCCTGCCAGCCGCCAACAGCTCGAGTCACTGTCTAGGAGACTTGACATTAATAGTCTGTTAAATTGAAAGAACTTCCCAAAGGACCAGACCCAGGATCCGACACGATGGCAGTGGCCAGGAACCAGCAGTGACACCAGCATATGACAGTATTTTCCCAGGTGTGACGACTGCTCACACCACAGTAGCGAGGGGTCTGCTGGGCAAGCTTGGTCAAAAATAGGAAATCTGCAGTACTTTCTGTGTGTATGTGGAATCGGGACTTCTTTTTGTGTTTCTCTTTCCCCTGATCTCATGGCTGAGTTCACCCTGGAAGGGCTATTAAGGGTGCACTGTGCTTGCTGCCTTGTACAGGCTACCTTGTGAAACCCTCGCTCCCACCCCATGAGGCGTCCACTGTGAGTGTCTCTGTTTTGCATATGCGGAAACTGGGTCTCCGGGAGCTTGAGTGACTTGCACTGGTCTCTGGGGATAGGGGTGGAGTTGTGTTTTCAACCCAGGTTTATGTGATAGCCAAGTGCAAGCTTTTCACCACCGTGCCGGGCAGTCTTTGCAATGGCGAGCCTCAGAAGCTGTTCGAAGTCCTTTGGGGGCAAGATGTGGCTGCAGTCAATACACACCTGTATGTTTAGCTAAGGGTTTCTGATTGCCGATGTGACCAAGTATTGTCCTTGGCATTGTGGGGGAAACCATGCACCCAAGTCTGTCCCTGCCTGAAGGTGCCGTGGACCCCGCTGAGGTACACAGAGGGCTGCGGCCAAGGCTGAAGGCAGTGGCTGCTTGGGACAGCACGTCCGCCCCTGTGTGTGCTTTGCCCTTCCTGCCCACCCCACAGCCCGGTGGAGAGCAGAGGGACCACTGCTCCGGGAGCAGCCGGAGGTTCAGGCACATCCCAGGATCTTTCCACATGCCTTGCCGGATCCATGCAGGCCGGGGACCCACGTCCGCTTCCCCTTGAGACATCTGTGTGGCCACCTGTCAGGTGTCTCCAGGTGGCCCGAGGGGGGGACATTCTGGGCAGAGCAGTGGGGTCATGGAGGCGTGTGGGGCCGGAGGGGAGGGCTGAGGTGGCTGGCGGGCCAGTGCCGGGAAGTCTGAATGCTGTGGTGATGGCAGTGCATCGTGAGTGGGAGACACGGGTCTTCAGTGCTTCCCGCAGAAGGTCACACGACGGATGATGGGCTGCATGGGGGCGAGGAGGGAGGCTGGTGGTGGCAGGCTTGGCCATGAGGGGACCGTCCCCGAGTGTTGCTGGGCCAGCCTGCGGGCTTCACCGTGGCGCGCCGTGTGGCGGCAAGAGGAGGGGTCGTGAGGAAAGGTGACCAAGTTTAGAATCAGTTTCCTGACTGAGAAAGAAGACGGTGTCGGCGTCGGTGCTTTGTTGTGTGAGGGCCGGCAGACAAAAACCTCTGGCTCCTGAAGGGTAAATAAGCCCCTTCTGCCTTGCCTGGCATTTGGGCTCTGAAGCGGGGAGATTGCCTTGCTCTGAGTGTCCGCTCAGGCAGAAATGTCAGCAGGGAGGGCTGAGGCTCATTAACAGCCATCCCCACCCGGCCGACTCTCCGTGGGGGGCAACCCGTGCTTCCTGCAGGCAGTGGTGGCTCGCTCAAATCAAGCCCTCGCGTTTTGGGTGTGCAGTCACATCAGCATGCAAATTGCAGGTGAAGCGTGGGCTTCGTTTCCCCAAAGACCAGGAGATGCTCCCCGGGCTGGCGCGGCCGCGTGGGTGCCTGGGTGAGCCCCGCGAGGTCAGCGGGCAGCACAGGCTGCCTCCGGGGTCCCCTTCTGGCTGCGGGCGGCGTGCCCGTCTCACTCGTGTGTCGCAGGTGCTGAGGAGGGCTGGCCGGGCGGGCGGAAGTGGGGGGTTCTGCCTGTATGGAGGTGGGGTCGGGAAGCCAAGGAGGCCCCTCTGAGGAAGTGGCTTTCGAGTGCGGTTTCGGACAGCCAGACGTGGCCGGCATGGCCGCTGGTGAAGGCCTGGGAGGAGGTTCCCAGGGGAGGAAGGGCCGCCGCGGGTTCCTGGATGCGGCAGGTCGGCGTGTGGACAGGGCAGACGAGGAGACAGAGCGCGGTCACGGGGGCATCGCAGTCACCTGGCGTTGCAGGCGTGGCACACCCTGGGAAGGCTGAAACTCGGGCTTCGCGAGGCTCCTCAGAAGTGGAGCTTCGGGGCCTTCACGTTCTGCAGTTGTCATCTAGTTAGAAGCACGCCAACAGGGACAGGCCGTGCGTGTGTGAGATGACAGGGGATCAAATGAGTGTGCGTGCCGCCCTCGGCGCAGCGTGAGAGAGGCGTGGTGCTCAGCGCACGCGGTGTGCTTATTAGGAAGGCAGAAGCCTCCAGTGGAAGTCACTTAATAATGGGCAAAGAAAAGGAATGATGCATTTCCAAAAGTTGCAGAACTTAGCTAGCTATCCCAAGAAAAGCCCCTGTGTGCTATTCTTTACTGTGCAGAAAAATTTGTTTCTGTCACCACTGTGTTATCATCAGATTAAGCTGTCGAGTCAGATGGATGCCGGGAGTTGCACCAGGGTGTTTGCTGACCAGCACGTGCCCGCAACTCTGCAGACCCTCAGTCTCCAGGCCAGACGGCCGAGAGGCAGGTGGGTGCCCATGAGGGGCGAGTTCCCACCGGGCTGCTGGAGGGAGGTGAGGAGGCTGCTCCCAGGATGCTGCTTGTAAATTTGCCACAAGAGCTGTCACTGAGGATAGGCGTGTGGGCGCCGATGTTAAGTTATGACTCTTGAAGTTCTATGTTTTCTGTCCTCTTGGCCACAACCCGCCGCCAGCAGCAAGAGGACAGGCTCTTGGAGAGTGCTGCGATCTGCCCATCATGGGTGACCAACAGTTTTCTTGGAGGTGGCACTTCCGGTCCTAGCATGGGGAGGTCCTGGGCAAACGTGGGCCATGAATTCTCTCCCTTCTTCCCATCCCAGGGTCCTCCTGGATGACATTGCTGTCACTCTGCTGCTAGCTTGAATTGCCTGGGCCTTGAATCCGAATCATGGGTTTAATTTTCATTGTTTTCCTTTTCTTTTTCCTGCAGAGGTATGGGTTTTAAACTCTTCCCATTAAGTTTTAAAAAAATTTTTGCCTTTTAAAAAATTTTGCCATGAGTGTAATTAGAACATTTCCTAGAGCCTGTGATTTCCCTTTGGACTGACATGATCACTTGCTGTCCTTGTAGCTTTCTCTGGATTATTTGTCACTCCAGAAAAACCTCCAAAGGTTATGGTTCTAATTTTCTCAGTCATTTTTCTCTTCTGTACGTGGAGATTTCTTGCTCATGAGACTTCTCTTCTTTGGACTGAGGTGCTTTTCCCTCTAGCCACTGAGGATCATGACAATTAAAACAGGTGGATTCTTGGTTGGGTATTCATCCAGTGTTCCTTGGTGTTGGCCAGAGAGAAGCGTTGCCATGGTCTAGAGGTGGCCACTGCCGCCTGGTGCACTTCAGTGTGCTGGCATCCGTGTGGAGACTCCCAGCCGCTGAGAGAAATGCTGGTTCCCTGCTCTGTTTTGATGTTGGGTGTTCATGACTACCCCAGATCATCCAGCATGATTCAGAGCAGTGAGACTGTTTCCAGGCTGCCCAGCAGGGAGACTCAGCTCTCTGGAACCGGTCCCTATCAGTGTGTGCAGGCTGCCTCTGGGACAGTTAGAGCCCTTGGACTGTAGTTCCTGGTGAGGAAGGTTCTCGTCGCGTGGTCTCCTGCCGCCCGGGACAAGATGACCGGCTCCAGCCTCGGCTCGCTTTGCCCTGCACACCCTCTCATCTTCTGTCTCCGGGAACACTTGGGAAGTTTCTGGAAACGTCTATCCCCATGCCAGACTGAATGACAGAGGTGGGCTGCTGGCCCAGGAGTTGCTTAGCAAGGACCAGAACATTTTTGAGCTCAGCACTGAGGCACAGAGACAAGAGAGTTGACCACGTCCTG
The DNA here is from genome assembly GCA_027257055.1 of Cephalopachus bancanus. Classification (NCBI taxonomy): domain Eukaryota; kingdom Metazoa; phylum Chordata; class Mammalia; order Primates; family Tarsiidae; genus Cephalopachus; species Cephalopachus bancanus. The sequence continues at coordinate 2,974,858 of JAPVLO010000169.1, read as the reverse complement.
ACCTTTCTCTTCCTGTGGAAGGCTGGTGTGGGTGTGCTCCAGGTTGACTCCTTCCTCTGCCCAGGCCCCAGGTGAAATGAGTCTTTGAGGCTCCTCTGAACACCCATTAGCTTCTGTCTGTCTTTATCTGGGCCCTTTGCATTTGAATGGGTGGGAGGCCCTTTGCCCTCTCCCTTCCCAGAGCCACTTCTGCTCTTAGCTAATCTCAGCGAACCTCTTCGATCCCCACCACACAAAGACACACCCATCTCCCATCTTCCTTCTCGCTGAATCCTTCCCGTGTCTCATTTTTTCCAAAAGCGACTTCATCCCCCATGTTCTCTCCCCCTACACATGGGGCAAAGCTTCCTGCTTTGTTTGTATTGTTTTCATCTCTTGATGGAATTCTAGATCAGAAGCTCTCCAAGACCTGGCGTGTGGCTTCGACTTGGTGGAAGGCCCAGTAAAAGCATGCTGTGGGCTGAACTGTGCCCCCCCCAGGTTCATAGGTTGAAGTCCTGACCCCGAGTTTGGGTGTATTTGTCGTTATGGGGCTCTTAGGAGGTAATTAAGATTAGCTAGAGTTCTAGAGTCGAGTCCTAACTTGATAGGGTTGGTGGCCTTATAAAAAGAAGGAGAAGGAGAAAGAGAAGAAGAAGGAAGAATCTCTCTCTCTTTCTGCCACGTGAAGATGCAGCAAGGAGGTGTCAGTCTACAAACCAGAGAGCCCTCACCAGAAGCTGAATCAGCCGCAATCTCCATCTTGGGTTTCCCAGCCTCCAGAACTATGAGAAAATAAATGTCTGTTGTTTTACACCGCTCAGTCTGGTATTTTGTTATGGCAGTCTGAGCAAACCAACACACAAAGTGAAGTATAGACTAAAGGTATTTGTTTGTTTGTTTGTTTGTTTGTTTGTTTGACTAAAGTTATTTTGAAGACACAAATCTTGCTAGAGGTTTGTGTGTGAAGTTGGAATTTTGGGCTGAGGATAACTTTGTAATCAGACAATGCTCCAAAGTCACTGTTCTCAGATTTAGCTCTTGGCATCCCAAAGGCGTGAGTGTGTATAGCAGTAGAAAACAAATAACAAACAGAAACCCAAATCTCATGACCAGAAACCCCAGACCGCGGTGGTTACAGAAATGGCATACAACAGGCAAGGCAAGAGACACCCAGAGGACTGGTGGACTGCTGAGGCCAGGTGCTATGATGGCCTGGGTTGGACATGCTCTGGTAAACTGTAGAGGCACCGGGGCCCTGATGGGGAGGAGAGACCAGCTCAAGGGCTGAATAACTGGGTTTCTTTTTTTTTTTGAGTCGGAGTCTCACTCTGTCGCCCAGACTGGAGTGCAGCGGCCGCTCCCGGCCACCGCAGCCTCGACCTGCTGGGCTCCGGCGATCCTTCCGCCTCAGCCTTCCGAGTAGCTGGAATTACAGGCATGCGCTACCACGCCCGGCTGATTTTTTGATTTATTGTCGAGATGAGGTCTCGCTGCCCAGGTGGGTCTCGAACCCGCGGGCTCAGGCAATCCACGCACCTCAGCCTCCCAAAGGCGCGGGATGACAGGCTGAGCCACCGAGCCCGGTTTATAACTGGGTTTCTTAAGCCAATCTGCACAGGTTGGTTGGGATTTTTTTATTTTATTACTTGGTTAATTTCTTTTTTCTTGAGATTGTTCAGTATAGACTCTAATCCAACCTGGTTCAGGGGGCAGCACCGGGCCATCTGGACAACAACTAGAATTGTCAGAACCACAGAGTTTGCTACTTTTTGCCCAGAGATACCTCTGAGAATATTTGGAGATCTCTGTTGAGTTAGGACCTTGCAAGAAGTGTCTTGCTGAAAGACTGCTAGCTCACACCTCACCAGATCGGTCTGCATTATATCTGTGGCGGTTGATGGGAAGACATTAAAAAAAAAAAAGTCTGATAAATTTACTTTGCTCAACTTGCCAATTGGTGCTGTGGGTTGTAGGTCTGCAAAATGTGTCAGATCCTCAGGGTTCTACAATTGTTACAAAGAGAGCTCAAATTGTGAGCATTTTCCTGATGGGTCTTGCCATTTCTGGCCTCCTGCTGTGGCCCCCTGGGCCTCTGTGCCCTCATAGGTGGGCTGGCTCTGTACCCCTGGAATCCTGCTCTGGAAGCCCCGCTCTGACAGGGGAAGCTGCAGTGCAGGTGAAGTTAGAGTCCTGGCTTGGGGAATGTGCTGATAATCTTTAAAGTGTGGGTTTGAATTCGTCTCTGTTATCTTTTATTTATATATTTGTTAGCACAGCTATGTGTGTTGTTCAATTCCATAGCAAGAGTCTCTAAGAATATGATTAACCTGGAGGGTCATCTTTTAATGTAATTATTAATGATTGATTCTGTTTATCCTTGAAATCAATAAGAGAGGCATAATGGTTTGGTCTGTCGTTGGGCTTGATTTCTTACATTTCGTAACATGATTCTGTGACAGCAATCGTGTCGGTTTATTACCCAGAACGTATTTGATGAATCTGAAGTGTATGATTAGTTTTATATAATTATTGTGATATGTAGTGTTCCTTACATGACTTATGTTAATATGGCAAATAGTGTTAACATCTCCTGCCACTAATAGTTAGGGTGGGGATGTATAATAATTGATCTTCCTGGGAGTGCTGTAATGTAAAAACAATTCAGGCTGTTGGAAGTATATTTTACAAGTGTGCATTGGGCCTTTGGGATGCTATATTGAAAAACCCAATTGTACAGTTACCATGGGAACCCAATTAGAATAGATTGCTTGATTTTTTTTTTTTTGTCTTTCATCTTGACCAAAAATCTAATGTATTTTAAATGTTTTCATATGGAATTGTAGTCACTTACTGACTTGCTACGCCAAAGTATTATTTTTCTTTCTTCGCAACTTTTAAGTTCTCTCGTGGATCTTCATGAGGAAGTCTCCCAGAGAGATTCGATCAAATTTTTGTAGAAAAGTTTGTATAGGACATGGAAAGCTTAAAAATAATGGGAGAGTGGATTTTTTCCTATGATGGCAGAAGAGGGCCCTGATGTTCCTCGTTGGGTGGAGGACCCAGGTATGTTTTTCTGTTTTGCCTCATGTTTACAGATGGGGGATTAAGTCCTAAAAGGCCATCTCATTGCAGAAGGATAGAAACAGTGGGCAAGAGATGGTGGGGTGGTCTCTGAGCTTCCCTCCTTGCCAGTGGGCCTCACACTGGTTGGTCTCAGAGCCTTTTTGCATGCTTGAAACTGATTGGGTATCCCATAAAGCTTATGTGAGTTATATATTATTTACCACAATAGACATTAACAGAGAGAGAATAAAAATTTTTGACTCATTTAAACAATAATAAACCCACTAGATGTTCGCATAAGTAACATTTTAAGAATTGAAAAATAGTTGTATTTCCATAAAAACCAATTATTGAGAAATGTTAACAGTTTATGTATTTTTGAAAACTTTTAAATGTCTAGATTAATAGAAGACTGCTAGATTCTCATATCTACTTCTGAGTTCAGTCTGTTGTGGTATGTTGTTTTGGTTGAAGCCTCTCAGGAGGATCTGGCCTCACTCAGATTAGTAGCTGGAAAAGGGAAGAGCATTCTAATAGCTTTTTCAGATAATTGAGGGTATTTCTTGTGGATTCATTGCAGTGTGCAATCTGAGACCCCCCCGCGGTGAACCTTTTGTACTTCACTACAGTAAACTCCATTGGTGTATCTTGCACCTTGAATAATTTTCTAACGTCATTTTTTGGTCCTGTGGAAAATGTTGCTTCATTGATTTATTCAGATCTTCCAAATATTGATATGTTTCATAATACAGTAGTGTCAATCATTTCTCCTTAGAAAAGTCTTTAGAATTGGGAAGCCATAGTGGTTGGTACAGTTTTTCCACAGTTTTAATCCTTACTTGAAAGTTGTATGATGACTATTCATATACCTAATCCTGAATTGTACCCAACATCTTTAAAATAAATAAATAATTAAAAAAGAAAGTTCTCATTTTATTATTAACAGCAAATATCATCAGCTGTGTTCCTTACAGTGACAGATGCATTTTGTTCACTTTTGAGAAAATGTCTGCCAGATATGCAAGTCTGAATGCCCATAGTTTGTTAGTCATTCATGCAAGTCAAATTTCTGTTCTGAGAAGTTGGCTAGTTATCTCAAATCTCCAGCACTCACAGGTGCTCTCCCAGAGATAGCATCAATCTGGGTTTGCAGCAGAAGTGTTTTGATGTCCTTCCCGTTTGGTCACAGAGTATTAAAAATTGTCAAGATTTAATAAAGCTGATAAGTTTAGTTGCTTCACTCTTAACTGTGAGTGTTTTGGGGAAAGATAGGATGAGTCTTCCTGTAGTTTGGTGCCACGGTCTTGGTACTTGCTAAGGCGTCATTAGTTTGTTTTCCTCACCATTACTTTTGTGTCATTTGTCTTTCACCTGTAAGTGTATTGTTAGCCTTAGGTTATTATAGGATGTTTTACTCTTCATGCAGTTAATATGGTGAATTACACTGTGACTTTTGTATATTAAACTTATTTTGCATTCATGGAAAATCATTACTTGAAAGTTGTACAATGACCATTTACATACCTAATCCTGAATTGTACCCCACATCTCTAAAATAGATAAATAATTAGAAAAAAGGAAGTTCTCATTTTATGAGCAGCAAATACCATCAGTTGTGTTACTTACACAACTTGGGCTTGATATATTATCTTCATATGTACTGGATTCAATTTGTTAATAGTTTGGAGAATTCGTGTGTTTGTGTTCTTGAGGGATATTGGTCAACATTCTTGAATTGCCTTTCTGCTTTGCTAGTAGGGTAAACCTGGACTCATAAAACGAGGTCTCTTCTATTTTTTACGTTAGTTTGTATACTATGAGCATTGCCTCTTCTTTAATAGGATTTACCGGTGAAGTCATCTAGGCTTGAAATTTTCTTTGTTAGAAAGATATTAACTGCAAATTCAGTTTTTAAAGTAGATGTATAGCTGTTCAGGTCATTTATTTCTTCTTGAGTGACTTTTTTGGATGGAATTTGACCATTTTATCTAAGTTGTTGAATTTATTGGCCTAAGATTACTTTAATATTCCCGTATTATCCTTTTGATGTCTGTTGGATGTTGGTCTTGTCCTTGATTTTATTCCTGATGTTGGAAATTTGCATTTGCTGTCCTTTCCCCCTAACTGATCTGGCTAGAGGTTTATCAATGTTCTTTTCAGAGAACCAACTTGTGTTATCATTGGTTTTTAGCTTTTGTTCTATTCTGTTGATTTCTGCTCTTTATTGTTTCTTTCTTTCTTTGGGTTTAATTTGCTTTCTTTTTTGTAGTTTCTTAAGGTGGAAACTTAGATCCTTAAGTTGTCCTTTCTTTTCTTCTCACATAAATATTACATTCTAAAAATTCCCTCTTAGCTTTGCTCTAAGTGCACTCACAAATAATATATTGTGTTTTCGTTTTCAGTCAGTGTAGTATATTTTCAAATTTCCCTTGTGATTTCTTCTTTAATGCATGGGCTATTTAGGAGTATGTCATTTCATTTCCAAGTATTTAGGAATTTTTCTAACTATTTGGAGACTTTTCCAATATTTTTTCTATTATTGATCTGCAGTTGAATTACCTTGTGGTCAGAGGATACCTTTTATGATTTCATTCCTCTTAGATTTGTTGGGTTGTTTTTTGGCCCAGAATATTATCTATCTTGGTGAATATTTGTGTACCTGTGAAAATAATGTATACTCTGTGGTTCTTGAGTGGAGTGTTCTTTAAGTGTCATGTGGTTCAGGTTTGCTGATAGTGTTGTTCAAGTCTTTCGTTTCCTTAATGATTTTCCATTTCCCTGTCCTGTAAGTTATTAGGAGTATTGAGATCTCCTAGTTTAATTGGAAATGTGTCCATTTTCTTTTGCAGTTCTATTCCTTCTTGCTTCATCTGTTTTAAATGCTTTCATTAGATGCATACATATTTAGAATTCTTATATCCTCATGGTGACTTAACCCCTTTACCCTTATGAAATGACCTTCTTTAGTCTGGGCACTACTCCTTGTTTTGAAATTATTTGTTTAATATTAGGATAATCACTTAAGTTTCCTTTTGATTAGTGTTTCTGTGGTAAATGTTTTGCCATTCTTCTACATTTTATCTATTTTTGTCACTACATTTAACATGTGTATTTTGTAGATAACACAGTTGAGTTTCTTGCTTTTCAATAAAACTGATGATGTCTTTGTAAAATTGGAGTATTTAGACCATTTACATTTAATGTAATTGTTAGTATGATTGGGTTTAAGTGTACTACCTTGGAATTCATTTTCTTTGAACCATTTGTTTTTTTGCCCTTCCTCTTTTGATTATTTGAATATATTGTTAATGTTCCCAATTTAATATTATATACCATTAACTTATTAGCTATTTCTTCTTTTCTTTTTTAGTGGTTGCTCTAGGATGTCAACTGTACATACTTAGTTTATCATAATTTGTATTCATATAATACAGTACTTGATGTGTAGCATAAGCACCTTACAAACAGTACACTTCAATTTCTCTCATCGCACTTTTGTTATACTTAAATTATTGCCATATATGTAATGAATTCAAAATATATTTTTAATATCTTAACTATAGGCAGTCAGTTATCTTTTAAAGAGATTAAAACTAGTCAGAAACCCTAGCATTTACATTTACTTGTCCTTGAACTCTTAATTCCTTTCTGTAGATCCTAATTTCCATCTGATATAATTTTTATCCCAGAAAAACTAGCACCGTCATTTCTTGAGTGCAGATTTGCTGGTGGATGAATTGTCGTGCTTTAGTTTTTGGAAAAGCCCTTTTTTCATCTGCATTTTTGACAAGATATTTTGTTGCTTATAGAATTCTAGGTTAATTTATTTTTTAATGCTTGAAAGGTGTTATTCAATTGTTGTCTTACCTTGCATAGTGTCCCATGATCAGTTTGTCATTATTCTTCTATTTGTTCCTCTGTAAGTAGGAACCTGGCTTTTTCTCCCTCTTGGCCACTTTTAAGGTTTTCTCTTTTAACTTGTTTTCAGCAGTTTGATTATTTGTTTTATGTTTTCCTGCTTGAGTTTCACTAAGATTTTGCACCTGTGAGTACAGATTGTGTATTCCTTTTCCAAAATGGTTAGGACTAGAAGTGTTTAGGATTTTTGATTTTTTCAGATTGTAGAATATCTGCATGTGCATAATGAGATATCTTGGGGATGGGATCCAAGTCTGAACACAGAATTTCTTTATGTTTTATATACATCTTATCCACATAGCCTAGAGGAAATTTTACATAATATTTAAAAATTTTTTGTGCATGAAACAAAGTTTAAATTTTATTTTGACTAAGACTTGTCACATGAGGTCAGGTGTGGTATTTTCTACTTGTGGCATCATATTGGTGTCCAGAAGTTTTGGATTTTGGAATATTTTGGATTAGAGATGCTTAACCTCTATAGATTTTCCACCAGATTTGAAGAAATATCACTTAACATTTCTTTTGGGCTGTTTGTGTGGGGACTCACACCTGTAATTGTAGCACTTTGGGAGGCAGAGATGAGAGGATTGCTTGAGCTCAGGAGTTCGAGACCAGACTAGGCAACATAGCAAGACCTTGTCTCTACAAAAAAAAAAAAATTAGCCAGGTGTGGTGGAGTGTGCCTGTAGTCCAGTCCCAGCTCCTGGGGAGGCTGAGGTGGAAGGATTGCCTAAGCCCAGGAGGTTGAGGCTGTGGTGAGCTGTGATCATGCCAATATATTCCAGACTGGGTGACAGAGTGAGACTCTGACTCAAAAAAGAGAAAGAAAAAAAATACAGAATATGAAATAAGGTAGCTCTGAGATCTTTACTTGATAGATGTTGTGTTATAGGATCTTTCCACTCTGGCTGGTGAGAACAAGAAGTATTCCCGGCTCTGTCTGTGCTCGGGGATTAATTGGCCTGCTTCTATCTGAGGGGCTTTCCTTGACCTCAGGTGGATCCTTCTTAAGCAGCAGCTCAGCAGTTAAGCAGAGCCTAACACAGGCCCCTCTGAAGATGCCTGGAGCTGCCTCCGAGCAGGCCTTTTCTTTTTGGTGCTCTCCCCTAAAAATTCTAGGTGTTCTTTCTGAGTTCGGATCTCTGTCTCTTCACTTGGGTAAGACCACACACTGCTTCTGGTGTGCGCCCTCCTCCTCCATGCAGTCTAGAGACGGCTTCCAGAGTGTGTTCTGGGCCGTTGACTCACCTTGCTTCCCTCTCTCAGGGATCGTAGACTTTGGCCGCCGTGGCTGTTGTTTTGAAAACCATTGTTGATACAGGTTGAGCATTCCTAACTCAAAATCTGAAAATGCTCCAAATTCTGCAATGCTCCAAAATCTTGATTATTTGTTAACCTTTATTATTTATTATTTATCTGTATTATTTATTAATCCACATTATTTGAGTGTGGACATGATGGTCAAACATCGTGCTCAAAGAAAATGCTTATTGGAGAGTTTTGGAGTTTTGGATTAGGAATACTCAATTGGTAGTTGCAGATATTGCTAAATCCAAACAGATCCCAAATCTGAAGCACTTCTGTTCATAAACATAAGAAATATTCAACCTGCACTTCATTTTGTTTTAGCTGTTAAGTTTAGTTCCTGCTACCCCAGTATGGGTAGACATGTAAGTGCCCACAACATTTTTAGTGGAATGACATTCACAAAAGAGAGGCCAGCTGGACTTCTGTGGAACTGACACTGCTCAAATTACACAGAGTCCTCTGGCCCTGACTCAAGACTTTTTATTAGCATAAAGCAGGCAAAAACCTTCTCTGACTCTTTTAAAGAACGTTTAGCTTGCTTATTCTGGCCCTCACAAATTTCAAAGAACAACACTTTTTAAGAACATTGAAAAGTTCGTCTTTCTTGTTGGACTTGTTATACAGGTAGTAGCCTTTTTCTTTTTTTCCCTTCACTGAAACAGAGCTAAAGAAGAAAATTAATTTACCTTCTACATGTAGGAATAATTCCCAAATCAATTTGTGGTTATTGTGTTTTCTGTAGGCCATCTGGTTGTTCAACCCATTGGTAGCCTTTCCTACTCCATATTATTTGAGTGATTCACAGATTCCCAGATTGCTGGTTTTGGTGAAGTTGGTAGAAACATTCGTTGATTTTCTGTTATGAAATAGGAAGAATTTTATTCGTATTTTTACTCCAAAGAAGGACCATTCCAATTTTGAATGGAGAAGACCCAAGATTGGGAAGACAGAAAAAATCAAGGGCATCTTTAATTCAGATTATTTTTTTCTTGTCATCATTGCAGGTTTATATGAGTGTCATCACTAGAAATTTTTCTGCTGAGGTCTGTCGTTTTGGTGTTTGCACATTGTCGGATCTGAGACCAGGCAGAAAAGTGTATTCTTTTCCTGCCAGAACTCACACACTGCTGATGTTAATGCCTCTGGCAGCCTAGACTTTAATCAGTTAAATTTAATAGTAGTGATAGCATTAAATTCTTGCTTTGCTGTCCACCTGGGCTGTCTAGAGAGCTGGGTGCAACTCTGCATTTGAAACATTAGCCAACTAGGGCTGTCTTTTGTCCTGGGCTGCTTGGGTGGCTGGTGGGAGCTACTCAGCACATTGGCACAACCTGCTTGTTTAAGTGACACTTTTCCCACAGCTGTATGCACGTCTACATCAGTGTGCAGGGACATGTAGGTGCTCTGAGGGTTTGCTTACATGCTCACAGGTGTTCACAGGTGTTCATAGGTGTGCATGTTAGTGTTAGGAGTGGAAGTGGTCCTAATGGCTGTGGTGGTTGCAAGTGCCTCCTCAGATGAACAGTTAGCTTTGTAAACATGAAGGCCAGAATCATTCCAGTGGATATCACATCTCTGGGGTTGCTATAGAAGTTCAGGGGACAGTGTGTTTGCTTACAAAGTTTTGGGTTAGGTACACATTTTAAAGAGTAGCTACAGAAATGTAGTTAGCAATAGGAGGCCAGTCTGTTTCTCAGTCTCAGTTGGTTTTGAAAGTTTCTCCTAGCATAATATTCAGCCTCTAGGAAAAAAATTGTTGTTTGCTAATCATCAGAATGGACATTTCCAGATTATGTCAACTTTCCTTTTTGTGGAAGTTCGACTTCAGTGTCCTTTACTTAGTTAATTGGTCTTCCGTAATTTTCTTCTGTAGTTTTTCCCTTTTTTTCTTTTCTTCCCTCATTTCTTCTTTCTGCCTTCTTTTCTTTTTTGATCTTGTTTAAATTCTGTGTTGAGATATGCTGTATAGAATATGTGACTTATGAAGTGAAAAAGTAATAATCAAAACACTTGTCAGTTTAGCACTGATGGAGGAATGATCACATCACTAATCCCGTGGAAGTGATTTGTGTATATCCTCCCCGTTCTGACCCTGACTTCCCACTCGCCCCACCCTTGAGGTTATCACTTTTCTGAATTTTGTGTGTATCAGTTTCTTGCTTTTTAAATTTATATAGTTTTGCCATCTATCTGTATTTTTTTTCTGCAGGATCTCATTTACTGTTGCTTGTCTTTGACCTTTGTAAAGAGGATATTGTGTTGTATGAGCATTCAGAGACTTGCTGTCTTCCATTCAGAATTGTTTCTGAATTTCATCTGAGTTGTCGCGTGTAGCCATAGTTCATTCATTTTCTCTGTGTTAAGCTATTTCTTTTATGACTGTGCCACAGTTTGATGAGATGCTTTTTATCCTTCTGTCAGTGGACATTTGGATTGCTCCCAGTTTTTTGCTGGGATCCGCAGCCATGATCACTCTTGTATGTTGCTCTGCTGTGCACATTTATAATAGTTTCTCCTTGGCGAACCCTCAAGGGTAGAATGATTGGACTGTCAGTGTTCAGTGCTACATGAGCATTTTTGTTCTTGTAAAAATATTTTGTAAAAATAGTTAAAGCAGAGAGACCCCTACCCACATCCTTACCAAAACTTGGAGCTATTATGCTACTAACAGTAGCTGTCCTATTGGGTAGAAAGTTATATCTCACTGTGACCTTAATTGGCATTTCTCTGATGACCAGTGAGGTTGAGCATCTTTTCATATTGCCATTCGTGATTCTTCTTTTGTGAAATGCCTGTTCATATGGATTTTGCCTTTATTTCTACTGAGTTGTTTTTTCTTATTGATTTATAAAAGTATTTTATATGTTCTGGATTCTAATTCTTTGTCAGTTATATGGGCTGCAATTATCTTCTCCCAGTTTGTGACCTACCTTTCCATTTTCTTTGTAGTATCTTTTGATGGGCAGTAGTTCTAATTTTAACATAGTTGAATGTAGTTGAATTTATGATTCTTTTCCTTTATAGTTCACAAACTTAGTGTCTTGTTTCAAAAGCCCTTTCTTATTCCCTGTCATAAAAATTCTGCTCTATATTTTCAGATAATAGTATCAGTTTTCTTTTTCATACACAAATCTGTAGATAATTTGGAATTCATTTTTGTTTGTGGTATGGAGTGGAAGTCCAATTCTTCTCTAATATGGATAATCAGTGGCTCCAGCATTATTTATTAACACCTCGTTTAGCTATTCTTCTGCAGTGCCTTCACCGAATTATGTGACAAATACATGACCTGGAAATATTTGACAGTAGAGGCACTGCAGAACAATCATGAGAGGAAGCACTACTCAGTAAATGGTGCTGGAGCCACTGGTTATTCCAAGTAGGTGTATGTCTGTGTCTGCACTGTACTGTTCCATTGATGTTTTAGTCTGTTTCTGTACTGATGCCATCATGTATTAATTACTATAGCTTTAAGCTAATTCTTAAAATTGGTGAGCAAATCATAACATCTTACTTCTCTTCTTTAGGAGTGTATTGATTCTTTCTGGGCCTTTGCTCATCTGCACGACTTTCAGAATCAGGCTGTCCGAGTCTTAGTAAAACCCTTTTGGTGGTTTGATTGGAGGTCCTTGGATCTATAGATTAGTGTGGGGAGAATTATGCCTTTGTGTGATGACTCTTCCTCTTGAGATGTGCTTGTGTGCTCTATCTCCCTCTTCTCCATCTCTCTTTAGATTTTCTTTAGTGTCTTGCAGATTTTAATAATGTTTTCATGAAGGGCTTGTACACCTCATGTACCTCACCCTTTCCCTAGGTCCTTATTTTTTTGTTGTTGTTGCTGTTGCTATTATAAATAGTATCTTTTTGTAGGATTAGGTTTTTCTTTATGGTGAATGTTTGGCAATGCTATTGATTTTTGTGTCTTCATCTTGTATTTAATTTCCTAAGTTCTTTTAAAAATTTTAATATGCATCATATACATTCTTTGATTTTTCTATGTAGACAGTATTACCTGTGAGAGTTTTGCTTTTTTTCTTTCTACTCTGTAAATCATTACATTCTTTTACCTGCCATATTACACTAGCTATGATCTCTAGTTCCATTCTAAGTAGACATGGTGATTATTTATATACTTACCTTGTTACTTACTTTAAAGGGAAAACTGCTAACTTTTTTACCACCAAAGAGCATGCTTGCTATAGAATTTTGATAGAAGGGAATTTTTCTTCTTTTCTAGTTCTCTGACTTTTTATTTTTTCTTCTTTTGTTTCCCTCTAGGAGGGAAACGAAAAATTATCAGAAACTGTTTCAGAGCTAAAACAAACATTGGAAGTCTCTTCTCTTTCTCCTCCCACTGGTCCTTGAAAAAATTTTTAAATTATGACTGGACTTTGAATTTTGTTAAGTGATTCTTTTTGCATCTATGGAAATAATTATGTGATTCCCATCCCCATATCCATTAGTATGGATCATTACTTGTCTGGTTTTATTAATGTAAAATCATCCCTGTGTTCCTAGGTGAACATTATTTGGCCACTTAATATCATCCTTTAAGCTCCTGTTAGATGAGGCTTATTAATTTATTGCTTAGGATTTGGCATCTATGTTTATGAGTGAGATTGGCCCATGTTTTTCTTGCTTATAGTGTCCTTGTTTGGTTTGGGTTTCATATATATTTTGTTTTCATAGCATGGGTTAACTGCTGTCTATTTTCTGTTTTCTAGGAGACTTTAGAATAAAGTAGTCTTGTCTTTGACAGTTTGGTGGACTTTGCCTGTATAACCTGATATTTGTGGGAAGATTTTTAAAAATCTAGTGGTTTAATTGGTGTTATAAGATGATTTCTTTATTAACTCTGGATAGGCGGCTGGGTTCGGTGGCTCAGCCTGTAATTTCAGCACTTTGAGAGGCCAAGGCAAGTGGATTGTCTGAGTCTGTGGGTTCGAGACCCGCCTGGGCAACTTGGCGAGACCTCATCTCTACAATAAGTCAAAAATTAGCCGGGCATGGTAGTGTGTGCTTGTAGTTCCGGCTACTTTGGGAAGGCTGAGGTGGAAAGATCACTGGAGTCCAGAAGGTTGAGGCTGCAGTGGCCAGCAGTGTGCCACTACACTCCAGCCTAGGCAACAGAGTGAGACTCCAACTCAAAAAACAAGCAAGCAAACAAACAAACAAAAACACCTCTGGGGAGGCTAATTTAGCCATATTTGTAGTGCATATTATGTATTTTTCCATCCTTTAAATTTCAACCTTTGTCCTTGTATCTGCAGTGTATGTACAGTACATAGTTTTTTAAATATGCAGTTTGATAATATTTATATTCTGACTAGACTGTTTAGTCCAGTCAGATTAAAATAATTGTAGTTGAGTGTGCCATTTTGCTATCTGTCCTGTATTTTTCCCCTCTCTTTTTTGTTTCTTTATTTCTAATTTATGTTGCATTATTTGGGGTTAATAAAATACTTTTTATTTCATTTTTCCTCTTTCAACTTTATAGTTATACATATTTTTCTTTCTTTGATGAACTTGGAAGTTACAATATATACCTTAGACTTATTATAGTTCTCCTAAATTGCTACTTTGCCACTTCCTGAACAGTGAACAATGTAGACTTTTCTCCGTTTACCTTCCTCCCAGCTTTTATGCCATTGTATTTTAATTGTATAAATATTTTACATGGAATAATCATTGTCGTTTTAAGCACTCAGCATTCATGTTGATGTGTCCTATACTTACCCTCCATGGTGCTCTTTGATGTTTCTCCATCACCATGTCTTCATGTGGGCTGACTAACTGCTTAAAAAAGAACTCATTTAATTTTTTTTTAATACTTGCCAGCTGGCCGTGACTTGGCTTTATTTTAAAAGACTAATTTAACAGTTACTGATTGTTGAGTTAGCAGTTCTTTTATTTCATCAGTTAAGATATGGCATTTCATTTTCTCGTGGCTCTAGAAGTATCTGTTGAAAAGTCAGCTGTCAGTCCTATTGTTGCCCTTTGAAGGTAATGCAAATTTATTTACTCTGGGTGCTTTTAAAATTTTCTCTTTGGTTTGAAGATAATTGCGTTATGGTTAATTGTGTTTTTCACATTTATTCTGCTTTGGGTTTGCCTAATTTCTTGATTCTCTGGGTTGATGCCTGTCATCTGTTTTGGAAAAATTCTTGGCCCTACTCTCTTCAAATATTGCTGTGCCTCACCTGATCTGTTTTTTACTTTGGGACTTGAATCATATCTCTAATGTTCTTGTTTTCTTTCCATTCCTTTTCCCTTTCTGTGCTGCACGTTGAATATTCTTTGTCGATCTTTCTTGTAGGTCACAAACGCTGTGTTCTGCTGTGTCCACTCTGTTATGAAACTCATCCAATGAGTTCTGAATTTCAGATGTTGTATTTTTAAGTTCTGGAATGTCCATTTTGTATTTTAGTATGTATTTCAATTCTGTATTTAAAATTTTCCACTTTCCTACTCTTGTCTCTCTTTTCCTCTTATTTTTAAATATATTCATAATAGTTATTTTATAGTCATTATCTGTTACCATCAACATTGTGGGCATTCATCCTTCTGTTTGTATTTTCTGTTTTTTCCTTTCCTTACCTTGATTATTAATTACTTTTTTTTTTTTGCTGCCTTTGCAAGTCTTTAAAATTGTGACCGTAGCCTGGAATTGTGTGTAAAGGACTGCAAAACCTTCGGATGGTCATATTTTCCATCAGGGAGAAGGTGCCCCTCCGTCCTTGCTTAGGCGTGGAAAGTGAGGAGCTAATTGCCCCACTGCCTTGAGGGGTTGATCTGGGACAGGGCTGGGCTGTGATTTTAGTAAGACTCAGTCTCTGAGTTTTCTTTGAGCACGAGTTTTCTTTTGATTGAAAGCCTGATGGTCTGTCTCTCTCCAGCCCATAAGTACTTTGGGAGTTCAGTTCTACCCTTAGAAGGTCTGGAGCTTAGTTCTTTTTTCTTTTTTTGTTTTGAGTTGGAGCCTCACTCTGTCGCCCAGACTGGAGTGCAGTGGCTGCTCCCGGCCACCGCAGCCTCGACCTGCCGGGCTCCGGCGATCCTTCCGCCTCAGCCTCCTGAGTAGCCGGAACTACAGGCGCGCGCTACCACGCCCGGCTAATTTTTGATTTATTGTAGAGATGAGGTCTCGCCAAGTTGCCCAGGCAGGTCTCGAACCCGCGGGCTCAGGCAATCCACTCACCTCAGCCTCCCAAAGGCGCGGGATGGCAGACTGAGCCGCGGAGCCCGGCTTGGAGCTTAGTTCTTTAGCCTCCATTGTTTCACGGTTTCAAAGTCTGCCAGAGGTCTTGACGGAGATATGTCTGTGTTTGAGATGAGACTTTCCCCTCCCTGCCTCCCTGGGCTTGTCTCTTTTGCAGGATTAGCACCGTTATGGAGATTTGGCTTTTCCTTTCAGCAGCCTTTGTTTGACACAGCTCCCAGGCTCCTGAACACAGCCCAAAGAGATGGGGGACTGATTGCACTTTGGGATTCTGCAGATTTCTGCTCTTTCATACCATCCTCCCCAGACCACCCAATGCTTCTCTGGCTTCTCTTTCCCAGGTGGAGTGGGTTTATTTGGGCTGGCCCAGGTTGCTTCCTGTCTGCACCTAGCGTTGGCAAATGTCCCCCGGAAGTGCAGGGCTGTTTGAGCAGCTCAGCTCATAGGGCAGGCTCCACTCTGGACTCTCAGCCATCCAGTCCCCACAGTTACACAGCACTTTGTTTTTTCTTTTTTTGGAGTCTCACTCTGTCACCCAGCCTGGAGCTTGGTGGCACAGTCATGGCTACTGCAGCCTCCAAGTGCTGGGCTCAGGTGATCTTTCCACCCCAGCCTTACAAGCAGCTGGGACTACAGGTGCACACCACCACAGCCGGCTAGTTTTTGGGTTGTTTTATTGTAGAGATGATGTCTTGCCATATTGCCCAATTGATCTCAGACTCCTGACCTCAAGCAGTCCTCTCACCTCAGCCTCCCCAAATGCTGGGACTACAGGCGTGAGCCACCATGCCTGACCTCTACAGTGTTTTTAAGGATAGGATTTTTGTAATTTTTCTGGCTTTTCCAGTTGCAGTGGGGCCTTTAGGCCGCTTCATTTGTTCCTTTTGCTCAGAAATGGAAGTCAGTACTGGCCACTTTGGTTTTCTACTGCCCCTCGCTCATTTTTTATTCTATCATTTATTTTTCTTTGCCTACACATTTCTATTCCATGCCAGCTCTCTTAAATATCTATAGTCCTGTGGGTTCAGTGTGGACTTCGGTTGTTTTCACCTGTCTGTAATTTCTCATAACTCTCTCACTCATGATAACCTGGAGCCTTGTTTGTTTGGTGAGTTGTTTGGTTATAAATTCACATGGGTTAATCCTGATCTGTTTGATTCCTAGGGGCCTAAATCAGAGATGCTTTTCTCTACTTTTCTCTAGGGAGTATTTGGGTTTACTGTTGCCTGGAGCCATGGGGTGTCAACTTAGCATCACTCAAGTCTAGGCCTCTCTAAGCTCCCTTGCTCAGTTGGGGGTCTTGGGCTGTCTTTCCCACATTGTCAGGGGAAGCCTGCAACTGTGTGTCTGGAGGTAGTGAGGGTGTATGCATTTCCTGCCAGTGTTGCCCACCTTACTGCTATTTTCTTTGGCCCTGGCTTACGGTTCTTTTTCTGAGTGCCCCCATTCTCCCCAGATTGCTCCTGTTTGCTAAAGAGGCCAGCTGTGAAATTTTTAAGCCTTGTCATTTGCTCATTATCTGGTGTATTATAGGCCCTTAGTCCAGTTTTCTCAAAAGAACTGTGTTGATAACGTTTTTGCGTAAGGATACCAGAAGCTAAGTAGAGACAAAATCTTCAAGATTTAGAATAAGAAATATTAAAATCACTTTTCAGTAGGTTCTTATGAGTATACACAAATATATATCCAAATATGGATTCCGTCATGTAGAGTGATTTTATGAGGTGTCAGTGTGCATCAGGCCCACACTGGATTTGGGCAAGGTTGTCAAGGTTGTCCCCACCCAGAACAACTTATCTTTCTGCCTTTGATCTGTGAGGCAGCCCTTTTGGAGAGGTTTGCTATCAGGTTGTTTAGGGGTCAAAGCTGAGTCAAACTCTAGGGGCTTGTCTTATATGCATATTGACATTGCATGCACACTCACACACACACACCAATAATTTTTGTACATGGAATGATCACACTTTTGTCTTTGACTTTTTCACTTGACCTTAGAAGTGTTCATCAATGTTATTGAACTCTCTGTCTTATGTTTAGAGATGGCAAAGTATATTGCTGTAGAGATGTAACATTCTTCCCTATTAAGTATTTAGGGCAATTTCATACCTGAGACTCTGTCCGAAAGAATTGATTAAGACTTTGTGCTCAAAGATGTCTAATATGGTGTTTTAAGAACTAAACAAGCAAGGAATACTTCTCATGTCTTAGATTGAGATATTCTTAACCAATCTCTCTGCTTCTTCAGGTCAGGACTGTGTTGTATACTTTTGAAGCCCCAGCAGTGTAACAGTCATATTTTCATGTCTTCATCCAAGAAAACTCAGTCGCCGGCAGTGTGTCAGGTGTTCGTGGGTGGGGTGTGTGCTTGGCTCTAACTGTGAACCGTCCAGACAAGTTTCTGACTGTATGAAGCCCAGGCTGACCCGAGTGACATGCTTGGTGACCAGCCATGTGTTGTGTGGCAGCTAGTAATCTCTGGAATCCTGGTTTATCCACGACTTCAACTCCTCACTGCCACCTGGGTCTACTTCCCTGATATGTGCAATGACAGAGTGGCCAGGGCTGTCCAACCAAACATTTTGCAGTGATAGAAATGTTCGATGTCTGTGCTGCCCAGTATGGTAGCCATTTGTCAACATGTGGCTATTGGGCACTTGAAATGTGACGCTTGTGACTTAGAAGCTGGATTTCAAATTTTATTGCATTCCAATTAATTTAAATTTAAGTAAGTAGCCACATGTGGCTAATGTCTACAGTATTGGACGGTGCGGGTCTAGATGGATTCGGTGCTTGTTTAAGGGTATTTAGTGGTCTTTAGAGTCTGTTCTAATTCTGACATCCAGTTTTCTCTGCTTGTTTGTGCTAATTTGTTTATTCTTTCATTTACGTTTACTGTGCCTGCTCTGAGCATCAGGAGTTCCTTTTTGTGTTGTCACAGATCACATACTTCTCCTTCTCTGTGATGTGTCAATAGAGACATCATTCTCATGGGGAGAGGAACTTGCCTGAACAAGACACTAAAAATACAAAGTAGGCGAAAGTAGAGAAGAGTAAAAGGTTTTGTTGACATCAGCTTGTTTTTCAAAATCATTTAAGTAAACTCAAGATATCACCCACCCTGCAGGTACACTCTTCTGTTAACTCTGCAGTGTTTCTTTAACCAGGTTCTGAATTTTTTGTCAAAGTTAACAGTTTTAACTTATGATTCCGTTTTCTGTTATAAGTAATTGCTGTTTGTAAATGAGACTAATTGCTGTTTGAATTCGTGATACAAATAACATAATTTGGAGTTACAGATCTCTTGATCCTCTGGGTCTAGGCAAAATAAATGTGGTACCTAATGCTTGAATCGAGCAAGATTTTTCTTTGACTCTTAAAATATCTACTTTGTAAAACTGGGTTAAGTTATTTTAGAAACTATAAATAGTCACTTGGTAATTAGGTGTTTGGTTTTATTTGTTCTAATGGAGTGCTTATTACGGTTCAGTGCATTTTTACCCTATGGATCAGGAGCTTTTATAGGCCAAGTGATAAGAGACATCCTCTACATTTCATTTGCTGATTATGACTCATCACAGATGATAGATGGCCTGCTGAACTTTTAAATTTCTGTTTGCTGGTAGAAAAGGCAAATTCTCGTCTCTGATAGGGCCTTCTCCAAAATTCTGCAGCCATTTTGTATCACCGTAACCTTACACCACATCACACAATCAAAGGGGGAAACGATAACACGAACGTGCTTTTCCTGTCAGACGTTTGTGGGATTTGGTCTGTCGAGGCTTCTCTCTTTCCACCAGGATTCTTCTTCCCTGTTTCCTCAGCAGAGCTTCATGTCGTTAAAATGACATCAGAACTTCATCAGAATGTACATTCCTGCAGAAATAGCCCTGTGCCTGGTCAGCACACAGAGGATGTAATGACATTCCCAGAGCATGTGCAGGCCAGAGTTTGGTGTCTTCCCTCGTGTCCGGCAGGCCATGGATGGATGCCATGCAGCTGACAAGATTGATGCTGCGGTAGACATTCCTGGAGTCCCGTGTGGCCGGGGATGGGTATCAGCAGGCCTCCCCGTGCACACGGCTCTCTTCAGAGAGCACAGGGCAGTGGGAGGTGGTTTCGTTTCCGTATTTGCCACTTGGAGTCTCCCTTCTAATTTATTTTCACCCTTTGAGAAATAATTGGCCATTCATTTCTTAGAGATCCAATACTGTTACAAACTGAAAACTGTCCTATGACCATTTCAGGAAACCCGGATGTCTGGAGTCTTCACCGCCGGCCTCCGTCTTGCTCCAGCCAGCCTCCCTCCAAAGCCCGTGAGCATCTTGCTTTTGTGCTCCATACTTTCTCTTTGCCTTTTTCGTGTGATCCAATAACAAGAAGTCCATCTTAAAATTTATGAAAGTTTAATGAATGGCCAGTGAGGGGAGGAACTACTTTTATAACAAGATTAATACCTTGGCTCAGGGGACATAACATTTTAGTAAAATCAGAATTTGTGTGGTTATCCTAGCAGTGCTTGCAACCTCTGGCTTCCTTATAAAAATGTCTAAATAAAATACTAGCAGCCATCTCTAGCCATTATTGCCATGTGCTCTACGTGGCCTGACCTGGAACCCACTCAGTGTGGTGGCATCTGGGCCAGGGTCTTGCCGGTTTCTCTCACATCTGCTTGTGCAGCTGTAGAATCTCGGATAAAGCACTGAAACTAGCCCTCCCCTGTTCTAGATGTTTTGGGGACAAATACAGGGAGAAACACCCCACGAGGGAGCCAGTGTCTGGTGCTGTTTTACACGACCTCATACATAATCTATACCTTTTGTCCTTTTAATTACTGTACTATAAATGGGTTCTTAGTGTATTCATCTTTTTGTTTGCTTTTTGTTAAGAGACCCCATTGGGGTAGGTATTATGGGGCAAATACTCTGAATGGTTTCTGGTTTTAACTGAGGGAGCATCATTTCTTGATCTAATTTATAATGTGATATAAAGCTGCTGGCCGGCTGACACTAATCTTAATTTATGACCTGTTTAACCTTCGCATTTCCCATCTCCGCACCAGCATGTTTCAGAGGCAGACATGCAGCGCCGTAGTTCTGGGTCCTGGAGACAAGGGGAGGATTTTCACCGAGGGCGAAAGGATGGAAGCCCAGATCCGCCCTTCCCTGGTCAGCTGGCACGGTGCTGCCGTCAGCCGCCAGAGGATAAGGGCCTTGCGGCTTCCTCATACCAGCCTAGTCCCCTCTCCTCATTTCTGAATCGCAGGCGTTTGGGGTCAGGCTAAATCCTGCATGTACACAGATGGCGTGGCGTGACTTTTCCTGGGACTTGTTATTTCAAGTTAACTTTAGACTTGCTGAAATGTTGCACAGGTAGCACAGAAAGTTTCTGTATACTACTTCCACAGAGTTTGCCAGGCATAAAGACCTCACGTTACCATGGCAGGGTTACCACAGCCAGAGTGTTAACAGGGATACACTGCTGCAGACCTTGCTGTCTCCGCTTTGTCTCCTCTGGTACACTGGTCTGAAGGTATGTGTCCACCCCAAATTCCTGTGTTGAAATTCTCACCCACAAGGTGATGGTGTCTGGAGGCGGGACCTTTGGGCAGTGGTTAGGTCAGACCGGAGCCCTCAGAATGGGATTAGTATCCTTGAAACAGAGGCCTGAGGGAGCTCACTCTACCCTTCTTCCACGTGAGAATACAGCGAGAAGGTGCTGTCTGTGAACCAGGAAACAGGCCCTGACCAGATACCAGCTCTGCCAATGCTTTCTTGGCCTTCTCAGCCTCCAGAACTGTGAGAAATGAATTTCTGTTGTTTACAAACCCACCAGTCTAATGTATTTTGTTACAGCATCCAGAAGGCACTAAGCATCTAGTTTGTGACAGTTGTTCTTTCCTTGCCTTTGGTGACCTGGACCTTTTAGAAGCTTCAGGCTTTCACCCATTGGTTTTTGGATACCTTGGGCACATCTTGCCTGCAACAGTTATTGCTGTGTTGTTTGCCTAATGTTTTGCATTTTCCTCCTTCCCTTTTCATGTGCTGATTGGAATTCATTTGCTGATTGGAAGAGCAGTTATTTCCTATCAATTTAGTTAGTTGTTGAATTATTTATGTAAGTATGGACTCTTGGATATTTGTTTTATTTTCTGGAATGTAGTCCAGTGCTGTCATCACTTATTTTGTTACTCAGATGGCTTCTACAGTAGCACTTGGGAAATTCTTGAGGTTGGCTCTTAGGTCTGTTAGACCTGGCCATCCTATTTCTAGCATATCTTACTTTCTGACACCACTTTATATTCCAGGCCTATCTTATATTTTCCCTGTTCCAGTCCTGGATTCAGTCACTTCTCCTGAGAGGCTCAGTTCCTTTTAACTGGAGAGTGATCTTTAGAAACCAAGATCTGGGTGCTAGGTGTGCTCGCTGCCAAGGTGCTACTGCTTTCAGTCCTTCTCAGTGGGTAGCACTAGAGACCATGTATATATATACTGACCAGTGTGCGCTCATGCATCTGTATTTATTTCTGCATGAATATTTAAAAAGTTGCATGCTGTCTGCATGCATGTTAAAAACCACAAGTTCGTCTGATGCCTCTAATTCAAATCCAACACGCTTCATTCTAGCCTCTGCACTTTCCCTCTTTCCAGCTCCCTTCTCAGACAATGAGAAACCTGGTACTCTTTATCTGCAGTATATTCACCTTATATAATGGCTTATGTAAAATAGAATTTGGTAACACCTACATCACTGTATTGCAGTCACTAGATGCAGATCAGGCCTGGCAGGCAAAGTCCTACTTGTAAAGGAGAGTATTTCCTGTGCTTGCTTGGTAAAAAGACTTCAGTCTTCAGAATTCTTCTGTAAACATGATTAGGAACACAGGACTGACATTTGTACTGGAATAGACAGAAAATGAAATCATTTTGTTTCAAAATGGATGGCGTGTTTCCAAATAGATGTACCAGCTCATTAGCTTATTTCTCTTATATTCAATTGTTGCATGTTGAAAACACATAAAAACAAAGCAGTAAAGGTCCGCTAATGTTAATTATATGAAGAGTAATAATTAACTTTCTACTAAGTTAAGGTTTTTTCTTTTTCTTTAAGGCAACCCATTTTATTTTCTCATAATTCTCATTTTTGTTGAATTTGTACTTTTCATCTACATGGGATTCCTTATGATTCTTAATTCTCTTTGCTGTAAACACAATATTTCTGAAGAACATAAAATCCTTTAAAATATTTGGTTATTCTTTGATATGTCAAGAATCATACAGTAACTATGTTATAAAGCATGGGACAGTCAAAACAGTAAAAAAAAAAAACAAAAAACAAATTGTTGTACACGTTTTAAGATACTGTATTACATAAAATCTTGTCACCAGACTCCTGTTTCATCGTGTTTTTACTTGAACTGGGCTTGCTGGTGGTAAAGGACTATGAAACCTAGCTGATAGAATTGGTGAATATGTGTGAAATTACTAGATCTTATTGTTGGAAGGGATAAGATAGAAATAATTGAAAAATAATTAGTAGTTAATTGTCCTGAAATTTTACTTTTTTTTTTTTTTGAGTTGGAGTCTCACTCTGTCGCCCAGACTGGAGTGCAGTGGCCACTTCTGGCTACCGCAGCCTCGGCCTGCTGGGCTCTGGCAGTCCTTCCGCCTCAGCCTTCCATGTAGCTGGAATTACAGGCATGCGCTACCATGCCCGGCTGATTTTTTGATTTATTGTAGAGATGAGGTCTCGCTGCCCAGGTGGGTCTCGAACCCGCGGGCTCAGGCAATCCACTCACCTCAGCCTCCCAAAGGCACGGGATGACAGGCTGAGCCACCAAGCCCGGCTAATTTTACTTATTGTATATTAATAGGTCAGGTGTTCTGTAATTCTTTCTTAAGCATGTCTTCATTTTTATTACATTATTTTTGGCACAAACCTTTGAATATGGACCAGTATTACAAGTGATGGGATTGGGAAAATGCAAAAAGATGGGGTTTTTAAAACTTCTCAGTGTGGGAGCTTAAAAATGGCACTTTTGTTCAGAAAAGTCCTTGCTGTTGCTAGTTTCCTACTGTAGGGGCATGCACCTTGGGGGGTTCATATCAGTGTCCAGTAAGCCATACCACTAGCAGCTGTGTCTTAGGGCATCTTTAGCTAACAGGAGAGTGTGGTGGTGAGGAGGCTGGGCTCAGGTGATTAGAATCCCTGGGCTGGATTTTAGGTTTCTACAACTTACTAGAAATGTGACCTCAGACAAATTATTTAACTACTGTGTTGGTTTCCTCAT
The DNA here is from genome assembly GCA_027257055.1 of Cephalopachus bancanus. Lineage (NCBI taxonomy): Eukaryota > Metazoa > Chordata > Mammalia > Primates > Tarsiidae > Cephalopachus > Cephalopachus bancanus. The sequence goes on along the minus strand of JAPVLO010000169.1, from coordinate 2,951,078 downwards.
CTGTAATGCACATGTTATCTGTCTGCATGGGTTACTGTAAGGATTGATTTTATTAATACTCTAAATGTTAAGTATATGACATATCAGAATTCAGTGTTACCCAAACCATTTGGTAGTTCTGATTAGCTTGATTTATATTTCATTGACATCCTTCACCTAAATTTAAGACTAGGTCGAATTATAAAGTGTCAGAGTTATACAGACTTGTAGAGATCAACTAAAGCTAAAACATTTAGCTCAGTGACTTGGGGTTAGTCACTTTCTGGTGTCAGGGTCCACTGATGGTTCATAAAAAGGCTTTGGTAACTCTTGCATCAAAATCCTTTGCAAATAGGTTATTTCTTGCTCTTAATTTAGCTAGTGCTGGTTGGCTCGGGCAGTTTTCCATCAGTGTATTTATAAACAATAGTGACGATTAGTGAGGTTTGCCCATGTACTCATTGGCCCAAAGTTGCTGCATCTTCCCCACTCTGGGGCTGGACCCCTGATCCCTCTCTGATCTGACCTGCCTCCCATTAGGGGAGAGACACCTTTTATTTTCTGTAGTCTGGAGGTTGAACCGTATCTTCTATGATGAGGGACAGCAGTTGTCACTTTCAAGACTGAGACAGTCTACATTTTTTCCCTTGGGAAATGAGGGTGTGTTTTCTAGTGGTTTGGAAACATGCTTAGGGTGGTCCACAAGGTTAACTTAATAGAGGTTTTCAGTATCGTACAGATTTTGTTTTGTTTTACTTTTACAATGGTTACTCCTTTTTGTCTGCCTTGTGGATTTATTCACTCACTGATAAGTCAGTCAGTCATTGACCTTTCCATTCTTTGGTTTTATGTTTTCATTTGCCATCAAAAGAAACAATCATGAGTTCTTCTTCTGTTGAGGCACCTGCTGGCAGTGATTTTAATGGTATGACCACCATGTTCACTATCGTTCTGAGGACTTTGAATATGTTTCTTATCTAACAGTCCTTTAATTTGAAAGTAAACCTGAATTTAGCAGCATTAGTATCTGTGGCAGACCCAGGAGGTAGTGCTCGTCAAAATTTTCAGGTCTCCTACACTGGATATCCCGGAAAATTATACTGTTCCAGTCCCTTGAGTTTGGGCTTGGTCACTGATTTGCTTTGGCTAATGAATGTGAGCTGAAGTGATGCATGGTGCTTCGTGGGAGAAGCATGTTCACATCAGCTCATGATTGTCCATGCTCTTCCGCTTGTGACCCTCTGGCGTCTTGTAATGTTGCCACTCTGGATACTCACCCAGATGCGCAGAGGTGTGTGGTGGTGTTTGTTGCTGCAGAATGCCCAAGCCCGTCCAGACAAATCCAGTGTGAAATGTGTCTGTGTCCAGGTGGTGAGGGAGTCCTGGCCAAAGTCCAGGCTTTGAAGTGTGTTGACTTGACCTTGACTGCCCACCTCCTACTTGAGTGCTGTGTCCTTGGGCTAGTTCCTTAACCTCCCCATCTGCGTCCTCATTTACAAATAATTTGATCTTCCTTAGGTTGGCTGTGAGGAGTAAATGAGATAATGTATGTAAAGCACTTGGCCCAGTGCCAGGCCTGTGTAGCTAATAAATTTCGTTCCTACCCAACTAGACCTCTTCTTAGCCCATTGGCATGAGGTCGCTTACATAAAGGTACAGAAGCCTTCTTTTTCTGGGGTGTTTGATCTTTGACAAAAGAGGAAATAAGTGATCACGTAGTTATTTTATTTTGCCTTGAAAATGAGTTAAAACAAGATATGGATAGTGTATGCTCGAGGTGTGGTGTGGTAATTGTCTTTCCCTGAAGAAGGCTGCAGCTGAGGTTTGAGGTGATGTTGTTTTTCCCATGTGAAGGTTGGTGACTGGGGACGGAGCCACCTCTCTTTCTAAACTTCTACACTCCTTGTCGGTGTAATTAACTTAGGGGAAGCTACACGTGGGGTTTCTCCCTTTGGTTTTTTCCTTAAAATCAAGTTACGTCATTTTTTTAAGCAATAAACTGTAGGACAGGATAAGGCAGAGAGAACAAGATGTGGAGACACACAAACCTGAGAGAGACAGTTGATTTTAAAAGCAGCTGTACCCAAACAGAACATAAAAATGCATGTAGTCTGGAAATGCACTTTTTCTTTTTATGGCTCAACTCTATATTTCATTTATATTTAAAACTGAGTTGACGAATATGAATACAGATATTTAGAGTTATTGTAAAGTCATATTTGTTTATGTGCTCGATCTGGTTTCCAGACCATCTCTTATAGTTTAAAAGGGAGAGCAGTGAATGGTTTCACCCATACTACTTGGATTTTTTTTTTTTTTATTATCCTCCAGCTTCTATTCTTCAGGTGTGTAGCTATTTTAGTATTATGAAGAATGATGGATGATGCAGGAAAGTTTCTTTGGAAGCACTTCTGATATTGTGCAATGCACTTGGGGGTCAGCTGCACTTGACTGATGCATGATTTATCCGATGTCCCTGCCACTTCCCGAGATAAAGCTGCTGTTTTATCAAAAATGCCAGCAACTGTGATTTAGAATTTATAAACCTCCGTTTTCAAATAATTGTTCTGATTGCTTTCTGCCTTAGCAATAAAATGATAAAGGTAATTGCACACAAATGTGAGGTAGCACCAAAATACAATAAAATTAACCTGAATTAGCTTGACTTGTCGATGAGAAGTATTTATGAAATGTAGTGTTGCAATAAGGGAGGGAAAGTGATATTATAGCTAGAAGGTGAGTTATTGCCTTAATGTAATACTCTTTGAAATTTAAAAAAGAGACTGTTTCTGTTGAGGGTGATTGTGCTTTTGAAATTAAGTTGAAGTGATTCTTATAATTGGCGACAATAATACATTTTGAAGGTAATATCTTTTATTGTGTTATGCCTAGTTGCATTACCTTCTATTTAGCTGTTTCTGGCTTCAGCTCTTCTAATACTCAGGTAGAAGCAGATCTGGAATTCTGTCGGATCCAGGGGACTCGAATGTTTTATTCTCTTTGTAGTGTTGCCTCTTGTCTGAATGTTACAGACTTTTCACATTTGATTAAATTGTTTTGATGTCAAAGGTCAAATATTACAGTTAGTTTGTTTTAAGCTTAGAGAAGGTTTAGAAATGTGTTTTGCTGCTCTGTCTTTGTCTGTGTACTGGGAATTTCTCAGTTTAACCTAATGGTTTTCCCTTTCCAATATACGCACTTTATAACCTTCCTTTTACTTTCCTGAAATAAAATTCATGAATGATATCTACCTGCATATACTATTTTTTTTTTTTTTTTGAGTTGGAGTCTCACTCTGTCGCCCAAACTGGAGTGCAGTGGCGGCTCCCGGCCACCGCAGCCTCGACCTGCTGGGCTCCGGCGATCCTTCCGCCTCAGCCTTCCGAGTAGCCGGAATTACAGGCACGCGCTACCACGCCCGGCTTTTTTTTTTTGATTTATTGTAGAGATGAGGTCTCACTGCCCAGGCGGGTCTCGAACCCGCGGGCTCAGGCAATCCACTCACCTCAGCCTCCCAAAGGCGTGGGATTACAGGCTGAGCCACCGAGCCCGGCTCATATACTATTTTAAAAAACTTTAAGAAAAGAGTGTTAACTTAAATAATATGCATTCAGAACAAGAATGCTTGGGCAGGACTATGCCAGAAGACATAATAAAGTAATCTATTGTAAGTACCCAGAATACAGCAGCTACAGATGGAGACCGAGTCAGTTTCTGTTCATTGGACATTCATCATCTGGTCGGCATTGACATCAGTGACGTCATCTTTCAAAACAGAGGACAACTTTCTGTAAAGTTCTAAAGAAAATAGAGCCTATCTTATTGTTGAGTTAGGGTAGTTGCATTCCTGGAAAACCTTGTGTATAGTAAAACTGTGCAAACAATTTTGTGTTTACATGTCAAATGGATTTATGCCTTAAGATCCCTTTACTTGTATTTGACTTGATTTAATTTTTCTTTATTTCAGTAGCCTTAGGGTGTACAGATAGTTTTGGTCTGGGCTTTGAAGGTACTTACTATCCCCACCTGTGCACATTGTGCCCAGGAGGTGATTTTTCATCCCTCCTTCCCTACTCTCCCTCTCCCTTCTAAGAATCCAGTGTCCATTATAGCATTCTCTATGTCTATACAGAACCTGAGTTTAGCTCCTGCTTACACGTGAGAGAGAACATGCGGTGTTTGGTTTTCTGTCCTGAGTTAGTTCACTTGGGATGATGTTCTCCAGTTCCATCCAAGTTGCTGCGAAAGACATTATTTCATTCTTTCTGATAGCTGAGTGGTATTCCATAGTGTATATATACCACATTTTCAACATCCAATGATGGCATTTAGGTTGATGTCACATTTTGGAAGTTGTGAATTGTGCTGTAATGCACATGTGGGTGCAGGTATTCTTTTAAGTATAATGACCTCTGTTCTTTTGGGTAGATACTTAGTAGTGGGATTGATGGATCAAATGATAGATCTACTTTTAGTTCTTTGAGAAGTCTCCATAGCGATTTCCATAGAGGTTGTACTAATTTACAACCTCCACCAACTGTGCAAATGTTCCCTTTTCTCTGCATCTGTGCCAGCATCTGTTGTTTTTGATTTTTTTAATGATGGCCATTCTGACTGGTGGAAGGTGGTATTTCATTGTGGGTTTGGTTTGCATTTCCCTGGCGATTAGTGATATTGAGCATTTTTTCATGTTTGTTGGCCATTTGTATATCTTCTTTTGAGAGATGTCTGTTTGTGGTGTTTGTCTACTTTTTATTGGGGTTATTTGCTTTTTTCTTGCTGATTTGTTTAAGTTAGTTGTAGACTGTAGATAGCAGTCCTTTGTCAGATATATGATAGTTTGTGAATATTGTTTCCCATTCTGTAGGTTGCCTATTTGTCCTGTTTATTATTTCTTTTGCTGTGCAGAAGCTTTTGAATTGTCTCATTTTTGTTTTAATTGCATTTGCTTTTGGGGTTTTAGCCATAAATTCTTTGGCTAGGCTGATGTCTAGAAGAATTTTTTCTAGGTTTTCTCCTGGGATTTTTATGGTTTGGGATCTGACATTTAAGTCTTTAATCCAACTTGAGTTAATTTTTGTATATGGGGAAAGATAGGGATCACATTTTATTATCTGCATGTAGCTCTCCAATTTTCCCAGCACCATTTGTTGAATAGGGTGTTTGTTCCCCAGTGTATGTCTTTGTCTGCTTTGTCAAAGATCAGTTGGTTGTAGGTATTTAAGTTTATTTCTAGACTCTCTATTCTGTTCCATTGGTTTGTGTGTCTGCTCTTGTGCCTGTACCATACTGTCTTGGTTGCTGCAGCCTTGTAGGACAGTTTGAAGTCAGGCAATGTGATGCCGCCCCCATTAACTTTAGACTTGAATGTGTTGCAGAACATTTGAAAATGGCACAGGATGCAGGACAAGACTGTTGTCTGGGATGGTTCCACATATCCCAGCACATTTTGCATTCCTGATTCCTGCCCCTCAAATGCTGATAGTACCCACAGTCATTGCAACAACCAACATACGCCTCCAAGGTTTCAGTACGCCCCTGCTGAGGACTGGAGAGACTCTTGACAGAGCATCCAACACCAGCCAGCTTGTAATTAGATCAGGAGCTTTCGAAGTACCCTCTTGTCAAGTGGGGGCTTGTGCTCTCTCACATGCTACCGCTGTGGTTTTAGTTCCCGGTGTTGCCTGGGCACCCATTACCAAATGGATAAGGAGAGAAACTTAGCAAAGTGGAGAGTCCTAGAGGATGGCAACCAGCTGTATCATAGTACCCTCTGCCACCGTGAGAACCTTACTTCTTACTTTGTCTAGTCTAGGTTTGTGTTAGTGTGGTGGCCTTTTTTTTTTTTTTCTGACTTGGTAATAAAATTTCTTCTATTTGTGATTTGTATGCCAGTCTAGCAACAGTGAAGCTTTGGGAACTAAGGCCAAGTTTGGAAAGTGTCGTAGACTTAAAATTGCAGCGTGTGATTCCTCCTGTTGATTTTGGGAGGAGAGCACTGGTCTGATGTTTTCCTAAAGAGAATAACGTATTGGGAGAGAATATGCCTAGGAAAAATATAATTAGTGGAAAATTTTCCAGAAATGGTAAGTGGAATTTAGAAAATGGAAGTGAAACAAGATTTTGTGGTAAATATTTTTTGTAGCCCCAATTCCACTCTTATTTTATATGCTATTGATAAACTGTGTACCGTTATAATAGCCTACTTAGATTCTTTTTGTTTGTAAAATAGAAATACAATAAAGGTTGTGATTAGCCTAGTGTTAAACAGAGGACTACCAACATATCAAATACCAGTGTGTTTTAATACTATGTAATATATAAAGTAGAAGTGGAATTTTTTTTTACCATTTTGATTTAAGGCTGAATTTCAAAGGTTGTAAACTTATCATGGAACTCAGTAACATGGTGGCTCTTTGTCTTACTGTGGCCATATTCAAGATGGTTATTTAGTTAAAAATGGGTGAATTACTTTTTGTCTGCATCTCATACATGCAATATCTCAAGTCTTGTAGGTCTGCTTTTTTTTTTTCCTTGTTCTCACTCACGGTGTCTTACTTCCTTGTGTGCCTGGGTTTTTTTTATTATACTGGACATTATAGTTGAACATTAATTCATTATTTATGGGAGTTGTGTGAAACCTGGGAGGATTGTGCTTGTGCCTAGAGTGGCACAAGTTTCATTAATCCTCAAATGGCAGGGAGCTGCAACCCAGCAGAGTGGTCTCTGTTTGGTTTTAGTTGCTAATTTTTGGCAGTGTTTCTTCACTTGGCCAGTGGTTCTCAACTGTGGGTGATTTTGTCCCCCCAGAGAAGTTATCCCTGGAGACATTTCTAGTTGTCACAACTGAAGGGATGCTGCTGGCATCCAGTGGGTGCAGACCAGGGATGCTGGTAAACATCCCACAATGCCCAGAACAGCCCCAGGATAAAGAATTATTCGAACCCCAGTGTCAGTGGTGCCATGCGTGGTTGAGACTATTCATCGGTCTCTCTGCAGAACTTGTTTAAAGCTCTGGTTCCCTGTGCCACCCTAGGTCTCCCTGCCTACCCTTGGTTTGTCAGTGACATCCAGCCTCTGGGCCGGAGTCTTTTCGTGCCATCTCTGATCCCTCCCTCTCTTTCTCGTGCTTTCATCACCGTCCTTCCCACCACTCCACAGTCTGTGGGTTTCCGGAGAGTCCTAGTCCCTCTGCAGCTACTTGGGGCAGATGAAATACCATGTGGTCCCCTAACTGGCTCCCGGCTGGTCTCTGAGCAGCCGTGTGGCCCTTTCCTCCGAGGTCAGGGCTGATGGCTGCTGCGTGGCCGTCGTAGACCTCCAAGTCCTGGGCCTTCAGAATGCTTCCTAGGCCCCAGCCAGCCTACCGTTTCCTCCTCTTTCATCTTGCTGTGATCCGCTTCCTCCAAGGGTCTGCCTGGTGTGTGTAGAGCTACGTACCACTCATTTTTCGTTTCTCTGTGTCGTTGGACGCTTTTCCCCCTTACAAATGCCTTCTCAGTCGACCCTCTTTTTCTAAGACTCCTCCTCCCGTGAACCGTCCTTGAATTTGAGTGTCTGATTCTTCAGAGGCTCTTCTCTGAATCTCTTTCTCAGTGCCTTTTTCTAGGTCACATAATGTAGTTGAGGACTTGGGCCCTGGGTCCAGACTGAGTATGATTCTGGCCGAACTCTGCCACTTAGTGGCTGGGTGTCCATGACCGGGTTATGCAAACCCCTAGAGTCTCTATTTCCCTGTCCCGAAAGTGGGGGTTCAATACTGTACTGCCTTGCAGGGTGAGAGTGGAGAACTATGTAAGAATGTTCTGTGGAGACCAGGTGAGACTACGCCCGGGAGGACCAGATGCGACGACGTCTGTCTGGTGTTGAGTGGTCGCTGTGCGCCCTAAGGAGGATGGCCTTGGGCCAGCCCTCCCAGGTGGCCTTTGCTGTGCTGCCGTCTCTGCATTTATCCCTCATCCTTGGGCTCGGCTCCTTGAAGGCAAGGGTGCGCCGTGCTCATTTTTGTTTCAGGTACCGTAGGTATTAATTTGAAACTCCTCCCTCTGACACCGTGCGGATGGAGGCTCATGCCTTTGGGAGAGGGGTGGACTGGAGGGCAGAGGGTGGGCGGTCTTGTCTGGATGGTGCACAGACATTTCCCAGTTGGGTGCGGGCTGCCTGGCACAGAGCTGTCCCATGACACCCCGGAGTGGATCTCTGAGCCCAGGGCTGAGGCCCTGGAAGAGATGGCGTTTTCAGTTCCTGTCCAAAGAGGGTCTTGTTGAGTGTGGACATGGGTGCCCCAGGAATGAGCTCTCCGGTATCTGGAAAATCCGGGATCCGGTGCTAGGAGAGGAGAGTCCTGTGAGTGGGCCCGAGATCGGGATTTATGACCAGCTCTGTGGGAAGCAGGCTCACAGCGCCTCCGGTGAGTGGGCCAAAATGACAAATGATTTCTGTGCAACTTTTTATTGTCCAGCTTCGTGCTGTATTTCTTTCAAGCACTGCTGTGTTTGCTAGTGTTTTGATTGTATTAGTTACTTGTGAGATGGAGAAACCTTTCAGGCCCCCCAAATAAATATGGATCTGCTTTCAATACATTTTAGCTGTTAAACTTCAGCAGGCAGAAAACAAGCCTAAAGCTTTTGTTTTTATTCTACCACAAGTTTTTAGGATTTGAATCTAAGGTAAAACATTTACTAAACAACTAAATTCTAGGTGGGATATTAAGTCCTTTGTAGAGAGTTGACACTTTTTCTTCTGTGAGGTTTTGAGGAATCTCCTGTTTCCTTCTCTCTCCACGTTGCTTCTTCTTTGGGTGAGGCTCATTAATTTTTAGGAATCTCTGGTGCAGGCCAGTAGCACTTCCCAGCCCATAGGTGGACAGATGCCACGGGGCAGGGTCAGACATGCTGCAGCATAAAAAGCCCTCTTCCAGGTTGTGATAATGGCCACATCCCCTCCAGTCCACCTCAGAAGCCCCTGGTAGAGACAGCGGTCTCATTCCTGATGACACGGAGGAAGTGCCATGCACTCTTTTCATGGTTCTGTGTGTTTCTGGGGGAAGGTGTGAATGTCTGGGGGAAGGTCGTGTGTGCAGGGGGTTGGCAGAGGAAGGAGGAAGAAAGATTGTCATGGGACTGGCAAATGCAGAGGGTGATCTACACAAAAAACTTATCAGGTGAGGAAATAGGTTTCACATTGTAGAAGGTGAAGGTCGAGCTTGTCAAGGTGAGTGAGTGCTGACTTCTCTGGCATAGAACAGATTTAGTAAATTTGGAAAACCAAATTAAATTGATAGCTCAGGGAAGATTGCTTACTTGATTGAAAAAAGCAAGAGTAATATTTTCTGTCATGAGGAAGGCTTGTGGATATGGCTAATCACTTATTTGAAAGAAATAATCAATAAAATGAAATTTAGTGAGAGCAAATAATTTGGCCAGTTATTTCCAGAGGTAGCTCTGGTAGGCTTTGATTTATAGAGGCGGTTGAGTGATTTCTAGGTGAAGCCAAGAGTCCTTGTTCGTCATTTGGCCTCACAAGGGTTCTGTTTGTTTTTTTCCTTTTGGGCTGAAATTTTACCTTTTCTGTATGAGGTGTTTATTATTGCTACTCAGAAGTGTCTGGAATATATATTGCTTTAAGCTGTGGGATAAAGTTTCCTCTCATGATGGTTTAATTTTTATTGCGTTCCCATAGTGTGCTAGCTATTGTTCACATGACGCACATGACAGTTTCTGCCCCCCGAGACCACGTTCAAAATTGCATCTTCTGCACACGTCACACGCCCAGGCACGACACGTACATACGACTCCCTTTTTCATTTCTGTAGGCTCTTTCTCTTCTTGTTTGCCTGGCACGTTAAAATGTCTTTGTGCTTTTGTGCTAATTCTGTAGAAAAAGTCACGTTTTACCAGGCAGAAAATAGCTTATAGTAATGGTAGTTAACTGTTTTAGTTTCACATTGTTTAGAATTGATAGAATTCCTAAGTCCTCAGTTAAAATTCCGCTGTAGAATGATTACAAGGTGCTGTATTTAAGTGTATTTTCCAGTTTAGCCAGAGGTGACTTGAGACAGGTAATTCTGCTCTGCCAGGCAGTTTGTTTCTCTAAGCGTCGTCAGTTTAGCTCTTTCATGTTTATGTGTGTTTCTGGCACATCGAGTTTGCTTGGTTCGCTGAAATCTGCATATGTAGTTTTGTGTGCGTATGTGCAAAATCTAACTTCTGGGTATTAGAAAGCTTCCTGTCCAGCAGCTTCCGAGGAAAGTCCCCTGGGTTGGGTGGCACCAATGGCTCCGTGCCGAAGTGAAGAGGAAGGGCAGCACAGGCCTGGGGCACCCCGCCGGCCCGTTTCCCGGGTGGTGGGCAGAACCTGGGACTCAGTGCCAGAAGGAGTTCGGCCCCCTAGGCCCCTCCCAGGCCCAGCTTGAGGCGGGAGTGCCGTGCGGTTGCCGTGCCAGTGTGCTCCCTGCCCAGCAGCGGGATTCCTCGCCCAGGGCCCTGCCCTCTTCTGAGCAGGTCTCCTTCCTCATCCTCTCAGGAGACCCCAGGTGGCCAGAACAACACCAGGAGTTGCCAGGTGGAGTCGTCTAAGGAAAGAAAGTGTTGATATGATGCGCCACAGAGACGATCCCTTGGAGGATGTTCATTGGGCATTTCACAGAAGCTAAAATACAACATAGTTGTCAAAAATATACGTACCTTGGGGAAGACACTGGAATTGAGGCGTGAGAATGGATGAAATGCAGGAAGATGTCCAGCAGGTTCTGCGCCACTCTCCCGTGCCCTGTCTCGGGAGTGTGAGGGGTCCGTGCAGGCTTTGGGGCTGGGGCCCCTCTCCAGTGCCCCCGGCCTCTAGAGGTCTCTGCCAGGTGTGGAGGAAACGGTGGGGAGCGCTAACCAAGGACACTGAGGGCTTGCAAATGCCCTTTAGAGCAGGGTTTGGCAGATGAAAACTATGATGGGACCACACGTCTTGGGGATAACATGGGTTGATGGGCGAGAATGAACAAAATATTGACTCTCTTAGAAACATGGCTGACATATCTGAAGCTTTGTCATACAGCACAGGCTTGCTGATTATTTCCATTAGTTTAGTAATTTTGTTTATCTTGATCTGTATCAGATACGTGTCAAGCAGGAATTTTAGAAACTTCGTAGAAGTGTACATATTGATAAAAATTTAAAAATTCATAAGAAATAGATGATGAAGCCGGGCTCGGTTGGTTCAGCCTGTAATCCCAGCACTTTGGGAGGCTGAGGTGAGTGGATTGCCTGAGCCCGCGGGTTTGACACCCGCCTGGGCAACTTGGCGAGACCTCATCTCTACAATAAATCAAAAAATTAGCCGGGCGTGGTAGCGCATGCCTGTAGTTCCAGCTACCCGGAAGGCTGAGGCGGAAGGATCGCCGGAGCCCAGCAGGTCGAGGCTGCAGTGGCTGGGAGTGGCCACTGCACTCCAGTCTGGGAAGCAGAGTGAGACTCCAACTCAAAAAAAAAAAAAAAAAAGAAATAGATGATGGAATCAGGTACAGAGTAAGGATAGGAAAATAAACTGAAGCCAGAATTCCAAATTCATGGCACACGTTTTCTAGAAAACATCTTGCAACAGGCCAGGAGTTAAGTAGTGAGCTGTTTAGTGGCCAGGGCAACGATGGGATCCACATTAATTTTGGTTTGTGTGTTTTGTTGAACAAATGCATATTTACCCGGTTGCTGGTTTTTTAGGGTGAGACGGAAACCTTTCCAGAAAGGGGCTTGGCATATACTAAGGGCAAAACTCTCGAGAGGTTAATGGGAGCCATGGAACCTCCTAGAGATGGGACTAGACCTCAGTTTTACCTGTCCAGTCCCAGAGACCCCCTAGCCAACGGGCCTGTCCACTCCTGAATCTGCACTTCACAAGCTCCGCAGGACTGGCTGCCCTGGAGGGAATGGCCCTCTCTTGGGGATGCCTTCCTCCCTGCGACTTTCTGTTGCTCTTGTTTGGGTCTGAGTCTGGCATCTTCTCAGGTCAAGGACTTTTGTTTTTTTGAGTTGGAGTCTCACTCTGTCAACCAGACTGGAGTGCAGTGGCCGCTCCCGGCTACTGCAGCCTCGACCTGCTGGGCTCCGGCGATCCTTCTGCCTCAGCCGTCCAAGGTCAAGGATTTTAAAGCCATCTAGCTCAGGGCTCAGACCTGGGTGTGCGGCTGCTGAGAGAGGCAGTGAATTCAATTTACTGAGTGTCTACTCTGCAGGTGCCTGATGCCGGAGACGAGGGCAGAAAGAAACAGGCTTCTCTTCTGCCCTCGTGCACTGGCAGGGTAGGGGCAGCGAGGCGTTGGCAGGCGTCCTCCAGCCTCATTCATCCGAAGTGTCATTTGCGCGGCTTTTACCGTTTCACGTGTTTATTGCTCAGCTGCCTGTCGTGTTGCTTGCTTCACTTTTTTACATCAATGTATTTTTAGTTTAAACACCTACTTTTTCTTTGTCCTGAGGAATTCCAGGGAAAACAAGTGTTTGATAGGCTCATTTTATTTTCTCTGTTACATGCTCATTTAAATCCATAATTAACAAACTAGTATCTCAACTAATCTTACTACTAGTGGCATGTTCAAAACTCTAGAATCAGGTGCTCCTTCCTTGTGACTCGTCCACCACGCAGCTCTGGAAGGGTCACTCTCAAGTCTTTGAGCTTCAGGTTTTTTAGCATCAGAGAAATGGACTGTGCGTAATTTGCAGGGCTCTTGGAAGGGTCAGAGAAGCAGCCACACGAGTGCCTGGCACCAAGGAAATGCTGTTAGTGTCAGTCAATAACCGTTACTGTTAAATTGTTGTTGAGTTGAGTTGTGGCTTAGCAATGCAAAAAAAAAAAAAAAGATTGCATTACAGTCTCTGTACCACTCAGTGCCTTGAATATAAACATATTTGATAGCTTGTATAGTAAGTGTTGGCGAGGATGTGGATAAATTGCTGGCCGGAATGTCAAATGATGCAGCCGCTGAGGAAAACAGTGTGGGTGGGGGCTCCTTAAAGCGTTAAACATAGAATCACCACATGGTCCAGCAGTCCATCCCTAGGTATATGTCCAGAAGAATTGAAGGCAGGGCCTCTAATAGATATTTGTACGCCAAATTCGTAGCAGCATTATTTGTAATAGCCAGATGGAGAAAGTAACCCAAGTGTCCATCCACGAATGAATGGATAAACAGAATGTCGTATAGCCACATCGTGCAATATTACTTAGCAATAAAAAAGCAAGGGAATTCTGATACATGCTACAGCGTGGATGAGCCTTGAAGATGTTATGCTGAGTGGAGTAAGCCAGTCACAAAAGGACAAATGTTGTGTGAGCCCACTCCTATGAGGTACTCAGAATAGTCAAATTCAGGGAGAGAAAGTGGAATGGTGGTTGTTACAGGCTGGGTGGGTAGGGGAAGCAAGCCATTATAAATGGAGACAGAGCTTTTGCCAGGGACAATGAGAAAATTTTGGATATAGATAGAGGTGATGGACACAACACTGTGAATGTATTTAATGCCACTGGTTTGTGTACTTACAAAACAGTTAGCATGCTAAAAATAGTGTGCATTTTGCCACAGTAAAAAGGCATGTTTCGTAACATTTAAACAAAGGAAATGCCTGGGATGTTATATCTCATGCCCCTGGTGATTTGGTAGCAGTGTGGCACTGCCCTAGTCTCCTTGCTCTGGCCTGGTGTCTGGAGCAGCCCCTCTGGGCAGGAGGCCAGCAGCGGTGCCAGCCATGGGAGTGTAGGGGGCTGTTACCAGGCGGGCTCCTCACCAGACCCTCAGGGGATCACACAGGCAGTTCTGACCCTTTATCCTGGCCTTGAAGTTCAGTGCAGAAAAAACAAGGAGAACTAAAATCTCTCGACTTTCTAAAGGATGTTGTAAAACAAGGAAAGGTGATGATCCAGTGAGTTTTATCAGAACTCTGGTGGTGACCTTCATGAAAAAGTTTGAGAGTGTTTTCTGCCTTCCAGACAGATGTTTCCAAACTCCGTTGACTGTGGGCTCTTGTCTTTGTGCTCTTGTTAAGGTCAGTGTGTGTTAAGTCCTGTAGATGGTCATAGAAGTGGAGAAAGTGGCGGTGCTTTTTCTTTAAACAAGCATTTAACAGCAGATGTTTAATGCTAAGTTGCTTACTAATAGGTTCGGTTTTAGAGTTTAAAGAAGTAGTTAACTATCAAAGCTTTTTAAAAATTTTTGGCAGCCAGCGTTTTCTAATTCAAGTTACCTTTGCAATTAACATTGCAGATCCATGAGATTTTCATTTGTGAGTGTTCTTTGAAGAATTCATTCTGTTGCGATTTAGATAAAATGAAATGTATCTGCCTAATTTTGTAATAATATTCTCAAAGTTTTACATTTCTGCTTTAAATATACTGTGGAGGTTTTCCTCGTGGTAGTGAGAACATGTCAATATGAGAGAGATAAAATTACATCAATCAGTTTGAACAAAGATTGGGTATTACTTGCATATAATTTTGTAATCTCTATTCCCAAGTAAAAATAATGCACTGTACTTCGTCAGTGCATTATTTATTTTTATTTTGGTCTTTGTTTTTATTGAAACATAGATTCTATGTACAAATGGATTCTATGTGGGTTTTATGTATGTCTTTCCCATGTGTATAAAAAGAATTTCAAATCAAATAGCTTGGCAAAAATGATTTTTCAATGTTAAACATTACATTTTCGCTTAAACCACTAAAATTCTTCCTAGTTTAATTTGATGCATTTATTCTTTTTTGCGTACAGTGATGGCTATGGTGAATGTTTGTGTTCTCCCAGATTTATATGTTGAAACCTGACCTCCCAGAGTTGGTGCTTGGGGGGGGCGATTAGGTTAGTGCCCTTGTACAAAAGAGATGACAAAGTAGACTCTTTCACCATATGAGGACATCGCAAGAAGGTACCGTCTGGCTCTGCTGTTGCCTTGATCTTGGACTCAAGATCCAAGGTCTCACAGGACCTCCAGAGCTGTGAGAAAGATATTTCCATTGTTTATAAGCCACCCAGTCTAAGGCATTTTGTTATGGCAGCTGGGACAAACTAAGGCCGTGAGCACATCCCACCCAGAGATGGCCTAGCCCCATCTCCTGCTGTCAGAATTATGACTGATGGAAGTTGGGCACACCACAGATCATCTGGGCCGTGTCAGATTGAGGGGATCCATCTGATCCTAACCCTTGCCCAGCCGATGGACAGGGCCTGAGAGAAAGGGTTTGGATCTGCCCCTTCTCTGGTGCTCAGCTTCCTGCAGGGTCTGGGGGCAGAGGGAGGCACAGCTAAGAAGGCAGAGGAGCAGAGGAGATTCAAAGACCGGTGCCGACAGTCCAGCAGCAAGTCCATCTGCAGCCTGCTGTCTGAGAGGACAACATGCAGGCAGGCATGGCCCGTGGCTGCTTCCTCCCCGTGTACCGAGGCCCTCCCAGGAGTGGCACCTGTGACCCTGAAGTGCCCCATGTACCCTGGGAGCTTACGGTCCAGCCAGAGTGGTTGGAACAGGGCAGAGTGTGGCGGTGGTGACTCCATTCGTTATTCCCTGACTGGAAGGATTCCGGACAGAACTTGTTGCAGGGTGGTGCTCCTGTAGAGAAAGTGCGTCGACTCCCAAGAGTGGGGGCCTGTCTCATCACTTCATAGCCATGCATTTAAGTTGACTCTTTAAAGGGAATATTGGTGCTTTAGTGAAAGCTACTGTTCTCTAGATGGAACATATCGTGTCCATTTGTACATTGTGAGTGAGAGCCTGGGGCTGTTTTTGTGTGAGGGTTTTGCATCTCGTACGGTATTGTGGATCTTTGGTTGTGGCCATCATTTAAGTTGGAATTTGAGACCTTGGCATCTTCGACCATCTTGTAAGTAATATGACCACAAGAGTAAAAAGCCAGTGTGCATAAGGGTGGGCTTATACATTGTAAAAGCAGATGTGCCTTGCAGGAAAAGTAGAGTTATCTGTGTTGATGAGACAACCTCTAAAAGTCAGAGATACATTCTTCCAAATACACATTTGAACGTCTCTGCTTACAACTAAGGAATCCATACCAGTGAAAAGAACAAAAACAGACTTTCAGTGAAGGGCCTGTTTTATTTATTTTGTTTTATTTTACTTTAATGAATGAATGATGATCATCCAGGGAACAGAATCTAAACGTAGTCTTTGAACTTTCACTCTGTATGTGGTGTCTGCGTGTTCAGGTATGAGCATCCCAACTCTGTGCTTGTTCCCAGCCTAAACATCCAAGGAAGAGCTCGTGACAGTTTTTGTATTAGTTTTTTAAATATTTTATTATAAGTTTATCTCGTCCCAGCCCCTCTTGCTATTTTTATTGCTCCATTTGAAGTTCCAGCCAATAGCTAAGATTCTTTCTGTCTTTGATGTTCGTACGGTGGGTGAGATTTCATCACAACCCACATCCAGCTTTGCCATTCGACATGTGTTTCTATAGAGGACTACATTCCCAACCGAAATCACCAAACAGGGAATTCTTCTCGGAGGCTGTGGCTGCCTTGGTGAAACCTGCGTGACTGAGCAGAGGAACGAAGGGTTAGTGGGGTTGGGGACGTGCTGATGTCACTGTCGGGTGGGGTGGGTTGGAACAAAGGGATGCAGGTGTCTCCTTCCTCCTTACCTGGCATGGTGCTTCCAGAAATCAGATGAAAGTAGCGTGGAGCTGTATGAAGAGCAGGTGTGACCCTACTGTAGAAACAGAATTGAAATTGTGTAGCAGGTTGCCCTCGCTTTCCAGATACGGTGAAGAATTCTTCGTGAGTGGAAATCCACGACTTCAAACTTTTACCACATTAATTTTAATGAAAACCTTGCATCAGTGTGAAGCAGCTTGGGAAAACCACCCCCACCCCTACCATACAGCACTTCATGAATTCAAGTTCAGGATTTCTTGCTTCTAATGAGATCCAAGAAGCATCACTTTTGGTGCTTACTCATCTTCCTGCTTGGAAACTCAACCAGACTTTTACTATTATTTTGATGTGTCACTGACATTATCTGCACTCATCATAAAAATGGAAATCAGACATCAGTGAGAGTGGAAACCTTTGAGAATTTATGAAGCCTCAGCTTGTAATTGCCAACTAGTATAGAATCTTAGGGTTAGAAATGTAGGCAGTTCTACCCCAGGTGGGGCTGGTGGTGGGACATCGGTGAAGATAAACGAGTGCCTGTTTGGCGGTCAGCGTCGCGCATATCCGCGCCTCCACCCTGAGCTTCACGAGGTGAGCACTGTTATGTGATCACAGAGTGGGAGGAGCCCCCCGTGCGTTGTGTTCATGGGTGGTGACACCTTAACACCTGAGGCCGTCTTTCGGAAGGAGCTGAGCTTGGGTGTCTCTGCACCCCAGCCCGCCGTGGCCCCCAGACGACGAGAGGCTTCTGCTGAGTGGATATCAGCCTATGCTCCAGGTGTCCTCTGGCTCTGCTGCAGTGGGAAGTCGTTGACCTCCTTAGCTCATTTCCGGTATCGGGGGCGGGTGGGTATTATAGGGAAGTGTGTGTCTGGCGTCCCAGAAAGCCACCAGCCTCAGGCAGCCCCCTTCTTGTGCGTCAGGAATCTGCTAGGGGCCCCTCCCTCTGCCACCTCCCCTCTGCTTCGAGACCTGCCTGTCTGGCTCCACTGCCTCATCCTTCCGTTGCTCCATGACCGACGTGTGCTTGGGGCTCATTTGGCCGCTTCGGCAACTCTCTCTACCTCCGTTGGCCTTTTGGCCGCCAAGTGCCTGAGCGTCGTGCTGTTTTACAGTTCACACGAGGGAGGGATGGCAGAGCCTGGTACGTGTGTGCACACACGGGCTGGGGCTCCCCGTTTGGATGGGGTGCATGTTCCTGGTAGTAGGTGTCCCGTGGAGGGTTGCTGGATGCTTGCTTGTTCGTTCGTTCTTTAGTCTGCACCTTATTCCTGTCACAGAGGAGGACACAGGCCCAGGGAAGTCCCATATGCTCAAGGTGGCCTGAGACCCAGACTGCTTCTTCTCTTTCCAAGCCCTGGACTCTGTCTCCTGTGACCTAGGGGAAAGCACTGCTGGGCTAAAGCCCAGGACTGTTAATTGAAGGGATATTTTCCTTTGGGTTTCCTGCCGAAGTGTTCCTCCGTTATTCTAGTATGATGGATTGTTTCTTTGTCACCTGCCATGAGAATGGGACCTTGTTCAGAGCATGCTTTAGCAGATGCTGTGTCATGCGGGCACACTCCCTGCCTCCCTTTCAGAGATATTTCATGTCTCGTGAGCTCACGGTGGTGAGCAGCCCTTTGGAGGGAGAGCTCTCTCCGTGGTCCATGTGAGAGCCCCACTCAGCAGCCACTCTTGTGTGGGCACCACTGCAGAATACATGTCAGCGTGTCCGACATCAGTGCCCAGGCTTGATATACTGTTTGTAATGATAGAAAACAGCATTTTCTGCTCTGTGAAATTTACCACTTTCCTTTGGTAGCATTTCATTGGGTTTATTCCCTTAATTGATAAATATGTGCAAACATTTAATAAATTTTAAGGTATCAAGCACACATGGAAAAGTGCTAAATTATATTTTTCATATACATACATACATATATACATACAATTGACTGTTGAACAGCATGGGTTTGAACTGCACAGATCCACTAGTACCTGGATTTTTTTGTTTGTTTGTTTGTTTGTTTGTTTGTTTTTGAGTTGGAGTCTCACTCTGTCACCCAGACTGGAGTGCAGTGGCCGCTCCCGGCCGCCACAGCCTCAACCTGCTGGGCTCCGGCGATCCTTCCCCTCAGCCTTCCAAGTAGCTGGAACTACGGGCGCGCGCTACCACGCCTGGCTAAGTTTTTAATTTATTGTAGAGATGAGATCTCGCCAAGTTGCCCAGGCGGGTCTCGAACCCACAGGCTCAGGCAATCCACTCACCTCGGCCCCCAAAGTGCGGGATTATAGGCTGAGCCACCGAGCCTGGCTAGTACCCGGATTTTTTTCCTCCTCTGCCACCCTGGAGCTAGCAAGACCAGTCCCTCCTTTTTCTCTTCCTCCTCAGCTATTCCACATGAAGAGGAAGAGATGAAGACTTTTATAATGATGCATCTTCACTTAATGAATGGTAAATATATTTTCTCCTCCTTACCATTTTCTTAATAACATTTTCTTTTCTCAAGCTTACTTCATTGTAAAAATACAGTATATAATATATATAACATACAAAGGATGTGTTAATCAACTGTTCATGTTATTGGTAAGGCTTCCAGTTAACAGTAGGCTGTTCGTAGTTGAGTTTCAGGGAGTGAGAAGTTACATGTGGATTTTTGGACTGCTTAAAGGGTTGGTTCAGTGCAGTTGTCACTGTGTTGTTCAGAGATTAACTGTGTGTGTGTGTATATGTGTATGTAACATATTTCCCAGTTTGTGTTACAGGAGCTTGCGTGCTTCAGTGATGATTATTACTGCGTGGGTTCTTTTCATCCTTGCAGTAGTTATATGGGATTCTCCATCTGGAGGCCCTGTGTACTGACAGGTCACTTCAAGAATTAAAGAACTTGGGCTATGATGTCATTTTTCTGTAAGCCCCAGACTACTATAAATTATGTTTTAACTGTTGTAATTAAGACTTTGAGACTACGAAGCTGTTTGAGGGGAAGGACCTGTCCCTTTCTCCAGAGAAATAATTAATTGTCAGAGTATATGGTGTTTGAAGAATTTACTGTAAGATAAAAGACTGGTATTTTATTCTTGCATTTATTAGTATTTAATCAAATGGAAAGTGCACTTTCAGCCTGGAAATCTTGGCTTCAACTGCAGAATTAGTCTGAATTATTGTTTAAGGAGTGAAAGGTATAGAATCATATGTTCAAGTTATCAAGCTGCTGCTAGGTTTTGGGTGTCATATAGCTAATTTAGAACATAAAATTCCCTGCTGTGTGGACTAGAGCCTCGGGTTAATCGTTTGGAAGCAGGGTGCATTTCCTCTGCTGTGTGGCCTTGCGTGAGTTGGAGCCTGTCCCTCCAGGAGCACTGGACCCTTGCAGAGCCCAGTGCCATCAAGGCCCGCTCGTTCACAGCCGCTGGAGCATGTCTGGAACATCAGGCTCTGCCATTCAGGACACCAAGTCATAAATCATCCCGTACTTCCCACCCAAGAATCCTTCACTACAGAAACATTGCAAGACTTAGTCTTTATTAAGGGTTAAGAGGACTTAATTCTGGAAGTGAGCACCTGGTTTATTGAAGTGTCTGATGATTTGTTCATCCGTGAGTGGGTAGGTAGAAGAGGAACAGATTGGACAAAACAGGGATGCTCTAACGATCATTTATGTGTGCCTCTGGTTGGGGACCGCAGGTTTTTCCTGAAATGGGCCAGGTAGTAAATATTTCTGGCTGTGTGTGTGTACAGTCTCGTTCACAGCCACTTAGCCCTGCGGTTACATCATCACAAAAGCTGCTGTAGACAGTCCTTAGATGAACAGACAGGGCTGCATGCCAGTAAAACTTGATCGTGGCCACTGAAACCCGAGTGTCCTGTTATCTTTACGCGTCCTTGAAATGTTTCCTTTGACCTTCTTTTCTGCCTTTAAAAACGTAGGTGCCATTTTGAGCCCACTGGCCATGCAAGCCTCCTGTGGTGAGCCGGGCTCGCCCTGCGGCCCTCCGACCCCTGACTGTTGCCAGGTGCTCAGGTGCTTGGCCTGCCGGGGCGTGGCCCTCCTGGAGGCGGCAAGAGGGCCGCTTCCCGTGCCCGGGTGTGGAGAGCTGTGTCTGAGCATGTTTGGAGCTCAGGCCCTGCACATCGCCATGTGCCCTTGTTAGCGCCATGTGCTCTTTGCCTCGGTGTCCTTCTTTGGGAAGTGAGGCTGCACTAGGTTGCACGCGGGGAGGAGATTTCTGTCTGCTGCTCCCCAGTTGCCGTGACGGCCTCGTGCGGGCTGAGCTGGGGGAAACTCGGGCCTCAGTTGCGCGGCCTGTGCCTGTCTTCTTGGCCGGAGTCCTCGGCTTCACACGTTGCTGATTCAGAGATCTGCAGCGTGGAAACGCAGGGTCATCCAGCTTCCTGATTATTGTACTGAAGGGACTTTGGTGACCTTATGAAGTCACCCCGTTTTAGCCTCAGAGAGGGAGCCTCCGTCGGGCTGGCTCACAGGGGTCGCTGGGTTCAAACGGCCACCAAGAGCAGCCGCTGGGAAGACCCGCCTCTGTCCCGCAGGACCTAGTCGTGGGTGGCTCCCTTGGAGAGGGCACTTCCACCGGGTGCCTTGGGGAGAGGCGACTGGGGTTGCTCCAGGGACCCTCCCCCTCCCGTGGTCAGGCGATCTCGATGTCCTCACGGCATTGGCTCCCCAAACACGTGCCGCCCACCGTGCATCCAGGGGAGGCCCCGCAGGGCTGGGGCTGTGTGGCGCTGCCCGGGGAGCTGCAGCTGAGCCCCGTGCAGCCCCCCGCGCCAGCGTCGCCTTGTGCCGAAGCTGCAGCTCCAGGAGGCGGTGTGGGCTGCCAGCCTTGAGAACACCCTTCCATCTGGGAGGTCGGAAAGGCCGACTCAGTTGGAGCTCGGGGCCTGTGTGTGCAGAGGGAAGTGTGCCAGTGTGCGCTGGGCTTACGGGCTGTGTGGACGACGCAACGGGAGGCCTTGAGGAGCTCGGACTTAATCCACACGGATCGTGTTCCTTGGACACTCCTGGTGTCGTCATGGAAGAGAAGTCCTTGCTGGTGGAAGGCTGGCAAAGTTGGGGTCAAAGGTAGAGGAGCCAGGCCGGGCCTGGTGGCTCATACCTCCAATCGCAGCACTTTGGGAGGCCCAAGCGGGTGGATTGCTGGAGCCCAGGAGTTCCAGACCAGCCCGGGCAGCCTAGAGAAACCTTGTCTCTACAAAAATAGAAAGAGTTAGCTGGGTTTGGTGGTGCACACCTGTCGTCCCAGCTACTTGGTGACCGAGGTGAAAGGCTCCCCCGCGCCCAGGAGGCCAAAGCTGCCATGAGCCATGATCGTCATGATCATGCCACCGCATTTGAGCCTGGGTGGCAAAGTGAGACCCCTTCCCACTCAACAAAAAAGGAAAGGAGCCATAAAAATGCTAATGAGTATGCGTGAGTCTGGTGTGGGGTGGAGGTCACAGGAGACTTTACTCAGCTCTCAGCACTGAGCACCTTCCTGGTTTCATAGGATGACAGTGGCGTGGGGCTCCACGGCCAGCAGAGGCTGGGAGAGGATGGACATGCAGCCTTGGACCCTGGCCCCTGCAGCCGCCTTGCTTCAGGCGACAGGAAGTGTGTGTAGGCTCCGTTCCTGGCGTGGGTGCGTGACTCCTGGGTGCATGCTGGAGATGGCCCTGAGGACGGTGGTGGGGGCCTGTTGCGAGTCTCCGTCTCACGTACTCTGTGCTGTCATGGCACCCAGAGACGTGCGTTACAGTGAATCCCAGTGTTGGCTAATTAGATCAGGAGAGGAACATGACACGAAAACCACACGTTCTTAATGTGAAAACTCTATCTATGCGCAGGTGGAAGAAGCACGTATTAACTATCAGTGAAGCCGGGCTCGGTGGCTCAGCCTGTAATCCCGCGCCTTTGGGAGGCTGAGGTGAGTGGATTGCCTGAGCCTGCGGGTTCGAGACCCGCCTGGGCAACTTGGCGAGACCTCATCTCTACAATAAATCAAAAAATCAGCCGGGCGTGGTAGCGCATGCCTGTAGTTCCGGCTACTCGGAAGGCTGAAGCGGAAGGATCGCCGGAGCCCAGCAGGTCGAGGCTGCGGTGGCCGGGAGCGGCCACTGCACTCCAGTCTGGGCGACGGAGTGAGACTCCAACTCAAAAAAAAACAAAAACCAAAAAAACTGTCAGTGACACTGTTCCCCATGGCTTGATTGCAAACGGGCATGCACTCCTCGGCTACCACAGGGGAGGGCTTTAATCCCGTCATGCTGCCTGGGATTGGTGTTAGAGGAGCTTCCTCTACCCCGACCCCAGTGTGTCCAGGCAGTACCTTGGTGACCCTGACAGAGGCCACGCCTGCTCAGTGGCAGGAATCTGTTGGCTTTCGCTGCTTTCCCTAATTGACAAAGTTGCTGTTACCCTCAGATCGTGCCTCGTGTTCTAGCATGTTACTTATTCTCTAGGAAGTCAGTTAAACTTTACCCAACTTTAGAGGCTCCAAAGAATGAGGTTATTTTCTGCCATGACATATTTAAGCTGAAGCTCCCCAAGACGTAACAGTTTTAAGAACTGACATTTCATTGTGAGCACCAGCCTGCCACCTCTTTACTCTTCATGACAGACTGTCACTGTGCAGCACAGTAGTTAGTTGGCTCCTGAAGTGCTAGAAAATCTCCAGGTTGTGAGGAGTGTGCTGCTGGCAGGGGAGACATGTGGCCTGGCGGGGACCTAGCCAAGCCCCCACGAGCGACCCTGGGCCGGAGCCCTGTGGGGTGAGCACTGTCCAGCTCTGACCCGGTGGCCCAGGGAGCTTCGTCCCTTCTGCAAGGCGGTTAGTGTTGCCGTTGACATTAACGTAAAAAGTTCTAGAAAGGTCATTAAAAATGAGGGAAGGCATGCTATTTTCTCATTTTTTTCTTCTCAGCAAATTATAAGTGGATCATTCGTGTTCAGAACTGGAGTTTAGTGTGTTGGACTGCCCTGAGAGTGTTGTGAGGTCTGGGGTGTCTTGGGTCTGGGCATCTGCTTGATGAGATTCGTGGATGGCCTTGGAGCCCACCCTACCTGCAGGGCTGGGCCCCTGCCTTGGAGGAGCGCAGCCCCAGGTTCACACGGACTTGGGGTTTCCTCCTCTGTGGCGTCTGTTGTGCTTTCACAGGGTTTCGGGAATAGGAAGACGCTTCTGATTTTTTCCTGTTGTCAAAAGGGCGGGGCGCACCGTTTGATTTTAAACAAAGCAACCACAGTCTCGACAACTCAGAAGAAGCAGAAGAGAGGCACTGTTGTGAGTAGTGATTTTCGGGACTGGGTCTATTCCCCACGTGCTTGTCAGAAGCCAGGGAAGCTGGAGTTAGGGTCAGGTTCCACAGTGAGGGTCAGCATCCTCCAGGAGACCAGCTGGGCTTCGGCACCACTCAGGCGCTGTCAGGTGCCCTGGAGACGGGCGAAGTGTCTCTTGATGACCAAGTGTCTGTTGCAACCTGCCCTGAGGACAAGGTGTGAACGGGACGGTGCCCTGGCGCCTCTCGTGCCCTCAGAGCCTGGGAGTGACCAGAAACCCAAAAGGGCCCTGCCTGCTGCTCTCCTGGCTCAGCACAGAGAAGCCTGGAGTTGCGGCTTCCGCCGTCTTCTCCACCCCTGTCCTCTAGACCTCCCCCGCTTCCTCTCGAGGACAGGCACCTTCTGGTGTGTCCTTGCCGGTCTTTGGCACTTGCAGCCCAGATTGCAGCGTGGAGGTGAGCTCTGGGGTTGTGTGTGTCGTTCCCTGGCCCGCCGCGTGCTGTCCTGGCCCGGCCCGTGGGGCTGGCTGCAGCTGTGGCTGGTGCCGAAGCCTTCCGAACGCGTGCTGCCTCTCCCCACCGGTCACCCACCCCATGACATGATGGGGGATTATGTGGGAGGAGAGTGTTCTGCCAAATTTGGGGTTTTATTTTATGTTTGCTTCATCTCAAAGTTCTCTCACGTGTCTGTAGACGCCAGGTTATTTTGCCCACTTCACTGTAAGTTTCTTATTGGAATACTGGGTTTCGTTCACTTTTGTAACCTGGCTGCCTCTCATCATGTGTGGTCTGGGCAGTTTGGCTGGCAGAGTGGCGTACTTTTTGTCAGTGATAGTTTCTGCCTCACGGGGTACTAAACTTCCTGTTTCAGTGAACTGAGCGCAGCACAGACGGTGCCTCAAAACGGTGTGCTTCCCATACATAAATAAAGCATTTATTTTTTATTTTAATCCTCTTGTTTTAGAAATGCGGGGCACGACTTCCTTTGAAAGCAACTCACTGAGTGGGGAGAAGGGACTTGGGCTCTCGGGAGCTGGGTTTGGGGCTGCTCCCAGCAAGCCTCCTGTTTTGACTTTGAAAAGGTGTTATTTTCCATTTTTGTCTGCATTCTGGCGTAAAAATGTTCCTCACCACACCACTGATGAGCTAGAAGGCGTGCAGTCCTTAGCCGGCAGTGTCTCCCCAGCCCTCCGCCCTGTGCCCGGTGCCTGTGCCGTACTCACCTGCACACCTTCTGAGGCCGGGATGCTCGTGGGACCTCTTCGTGTCGGCATGTCTTTTGTCGCAGTGGCCTGGCAAGCAGGGGGCCTCTTACGAAACCGTTGAAGAAATAGGTGACAGTTTCCAAGGAACTTCCCAAAAGGCGTTTCTAGACCCATCTTTGTAGTGTTCTGGTATGCCAGCTTTCAGTTAGATCCAGAGATTGTTTAGCTAAGCTGTTGGAATGCATATGTGACTGCTAGTTGTCATCTGGAAACATTTTTCTCAAAAGTGCTTGGCGTTCCAGGGGATTTTTGGAGAAATTTGTTAAAACTGTACATGTTTACATTTTCTGCACTTTTCTCTATGTGTGATCTATTTCTTTCACGCGCGCGCGCGCACACACACACACACACACACACACACACACACAGCAGTTGGTATTTTGACTGCTTGCTAACTAATTTTTGCTTGATTGCAGGCTCAAAACAATGCTCGAGTTTCAGAACAAAACAGCATTTGCCTTCCTGCATTACTTGCTCATATTGAGTTTGATAGATGCACCCACATGAGAAGTTCGGAAAGGAAAGCCAAGTGTTATTTTAAGTCTGATTTTCGAATGTAGACAGTGCCAGTTCATATGTAGAAATGGTGGCTTTAAAGACCATATACAGATTTCCTTAGGTGTTCCTCCATAGCTCAGCTTGGATGCCTAGGCGTCTTCACGTCGGCCTTATCGTGTACTGCGTGTCGCGTATGATTTAGATGACTGTGCTGTGCTGAGCCCTTTAATAAGGTGCACGTTCCTGGTTCCTGAGGTGCTTCTGGTCTTGCTGCTGGGACTCACCCCACCCCCATCCCTACCTCCCCAGGGCTCTTGTTGTGAGAGGGTTCTTTTCAACTAAAGCGTCACTAATCAGAAAGGCTCAGGGACAGTATCATAAAACCAGGCACCCCTCCTGTTCCAGGACCCTCTGTCCTGGAGTCTTCCTGCAAGCCAAGACGTGAGCAGGACCCAGTGTTTGTGGAATGTGGCTTCAAATACAAGCAGTCTTTTAAGTCGAAGGCCTGGCTTTGTCATTCTGATACACAGTTCCTCCTCCATTCGTGTGTGCCTGTAGCTGGGGTCATAGAAATCCAGCCACAAACAAGGATGAGCTCCTTTTTCTCCAGGGGCGGCTGGTGAGTCAGGCCGGCAGCAGGAGGCTCTGGAGTGGAGTTTGGGACACCTTTTGCAACCGCTCTCAGTTGGAGGTGCCCCATGGCAGTGCCAGTTTTGTTTGGTGAAGCCGTTTTGATCTCACGGAACCCTTTTCGGTTGTGAGAATGTGATGAGCCGAGCCACACTTGGCCTGTCTCTTGCGAGTGTGACCTGGCAGAAGTCTGCTGTGGAAACCCCCGGCCACTGTGGGCACCACGGGCAGGGTCTGAGCTGCCTGGCTTTCACATTCCGCAGGCGCTAATCCCGCCACTTCTTTCTCCCACTTCCGGTGGCCAGGATTTTTATAATTTTTTTTTTTTCTTTTGAGTTGGAGTCTCACTGTCACCCAGACTGGAGTGCAGTGGCCGCTCCCGGCCACCGCAGCCTTGACCTGCTGGGCTCCGGCGATCCTTCCGCCTCAGCCTTCCGAGTAGCTGGAACTACAGGCGTGCGCTGCCACGCCCGGCTAACAGGATTATTATTAAATGATAGGTATGGGGTATTTAATCTCTTCTAGGGTTTGGATACTTTTTTTAAAAAATTAAAATATTCTCTTGAGGCTGGGTGCGGTGGCTCACACTTGTAATCCCAGTTCTTTGGGAGGCCAGGAGGGAGGATTGCTTGAGCCCAGCAGTTAGAGACCAACCTGGGCAATATAAGAGGGGAACCTCAAGACTTGGAATTTAATTATAAAAAAATGTGTCTTTACTCTTACGTGTTTAAACTTCAGTCACCTTTAAAGACTGTTTGTTTGATTCAGTACACCTATCAAGATGTTTTTTCCACTGCTCAAAACAGTTTTTGAACTTGTCAGTTTTGATGTTCAGTGCTTCTGCTGGGTTTTGGCTGACTTCTTGTATTTTGACAAGCATTTCCCCTTGAGGACTTTTTTTCATCTGGGGAAACAAGTAAAAAGTCACTCAGGCAAGATCAGGTGAAGAGGAAGGGTGGGGCACGGGATCATGCTGTGTTTGGTCAAAAACTACTGAAGACTCAGCAAAGTGTGGGCAGGTGCATGGTCGTGGTGGAAGAACCAGTCATCTCTGTGTCACAACTCAGGATGTTTCTTCTGCAAATTGTGACACAGCTTTCTCAAAACTTCCAGGTGAAAACTCTGTTTGATCTGGGGGAACAAATTCCAAGTTTACGACAAGGGGCCCGCCCTTCAAAAGATAATTCTGGTTTTTTTGGTTTTTTTGGTCTCCCCCCAGTATAGAGTGAGACCTCATCTCTACAAAAAAATTAAAAATTTGCTGGTTGTGGTGACATGTTGCCTGCATTGCCAGCTACTCAGGAGGCTATGGCGGAAGGATCACTTGAGCCCAGGAGGTCGAGGCTGCGGTGAGCCCTGATCATGCCATTACACTGTAGCCTGAGGAACAGAGTGAGACCTTGCCTCAGAAAACCAAACAAAACCAAGCAATAAACAAACCACAAAACCCATGCCTGACTGTGTGGTGGGCTGAGCGTGAGTCCTGCAGACGAGGCGCTTCCCTGATGCTTTCTTCTTGTGCCCTGTCCGGCAGGGAGATAGCGAAGCCAGTTCTCAGTTCGTGATGGCTTGACTGGGGGGCCGTGAGGCAGCGGACAGTTCGCCCACCTCCTTGGGTCAGTCACTTTTGTGCCCACTGGTTTTTCACGTCATGCAGCTGGCTAGAAACACGCCGTGGTTCACACAGCCGGATGCCTTGGGTACATTATGTGTCAACTGCTTACAAAGGAGATAGGTGGTTTCTTCCTTTTAACGTATTTATCTTCTTTCCCCCCCCCAAAGAGTCTCAAAGTGCTGGGCCCTAGCGTTCCTCCCCTCTCAGCCTCCCAAGTAGCTGGGACTACAGGCTTGTGTTGCTGTTCCCACTAGCGTGTTTCTGAGCCTGTGCATTGCACAGGGTACTGGCCACGGAAATGGTTAAAAGTGAAAGGTACAGCGCTGCAGAGATGGTTCTGGAAGGACGGTTTTTAGACATGTGCAGCAGGCCTGGAAGGCCACGAGTAAAGGAGAAAAAAGACAGTTTCTGTCTCTGGGTCTCTTGCTTTTAATACAGTGGGAACTGGCTTCTGGAGCCAACGGCTTAATTCAGAGCATGGTTAATGAAACGCCCTTCATGTTAAAAGGGAGATGAAATGAAATTCACATCACTTTTTTAGAGGTCTCCAAACTGCCATGAAAAATCCATTTTTTCCCTGCCACCAATTAATGTCAGCCCCTCTGTGGCTTTAGGTGAACGCTGTGATGATGCAGGGAACCGGCCCACCCCGTGGCGCTTGCCAGGCCGTGGAGCCAAGGGTTTGCGCCTCCTGAGTCGGAAAGAGGGAGCCCAGAGGTTGGGTCACTTGAGTGTCCTGAGTGTGGCCGTGGTGGGACCCCGTGCCGGTCGGTTGGCCGACAGCCCCGAGTCCACTCAATGCCTGCTTGTGGAGTTCAGCTAGGAGTGTGGCACTCTTAGCAGTGTGGGTGCAATGTTACATGCTCATGCCGGTGACCATTATTGGTAAATATTTGAAAAATTGGGCTGTTGGTGTCTCCGCAGGACCGGCTGGTCTAACTCTGAGAGTCCTAATGTTTGGGTTTTCCACGTTGGAATCTGACGTGTCTGGTGTGACAGGGACACTTGGCTAGCCCTCTCTCCCTTGATAGACTCCACAGGGCCTCTGCTGGGGGTGTCCCTAGGTTCCAGTTGGCAGCTTCCAGGAAGCAAGGCTGCGGCCTCCTGGCTGCGGCCTCCTGTTCTAAGGCCAGCCCCTTCTGTGCAGCGGTGACCTTTGTGCTTGGGAGCGGCGGGCAGCGGGGTTTTTCTTTCTGGCTGGGAAGGCAGCACAGCACACTTCGGGTGGAGCGGATTCTGAGACTCGGCCCAGGAGGAACTCCGTGCATTTCATCGCACTGTCTCCAGTGGTTGTGGCTCCAGCCTCCCCGGTACCTCCCCCTTCCCCGCCCTTGACGTGCCGGGGGTGGGTGTTCCCTCTCCTTTCTCCTGCCGGTGTCCCCCACACGTGGTCCTCGCCGCTGCAGGCGCTGCCGCGGCAGCCTCGGCTCAGACCCGGGCCCTCTGTCTCCTGTGGCCCGCTGCCTCCTTCAGTTCCTCAGATGCTCTCTGCGTCTTCCAGCACCACTGCCTCAGCCTGTGCAGACCAGCCTGCCACAGTCTCTCCCCGCTCCACCTCTCCACCCAGAGAGCCACCCTCCCTCTAATCTTGGCACCTCCTCCAGGAAGCCTTCCCAGACACCTATGGCCTTCAGACATCCTGCTGTAGGCTCTCATTAATCCTGGAGTTCCCCTTCTGGGTTCTTATCTCAGTTATAGTTGCCTTATTCTTATAATTCGATTATTTGTTCAACAGATATTGGCTGAGATCCCGTGAAGTGCCAGGCACTATTGTGAGTGCTGGGGATGCAGCGGTGGCATAGTTGGGGCTACTGTGGCTGAAGAAAACAGGAATTCTTCAGAACAGACTTGATATAAACTGGACTTCTTTTTCCCACACAAGCGGAAGTCCAGCCATGGACAGCGGTGGCACTGTCGCAGCACGCAGTGTTAGGGCCAGGCTCTCTCGAGGCTCTTGGCCTTTTCTCATGGTCACTTGGTGGTTGCCACAGCTCCAACGATCACATCTGCTGTTTCAAGGAAGGAAGGGTCGGGGACGGTGCCCCCTGACCTTTTGTTTTATGAATACAGGAACCCTCGGTGGACTTCGGCCTAGTCACTGGCTAGAATTGTCCCATACTTGCTGCCTGCGTTGGAGCTCACCAGGGGAAACCGAGCAGGGGAAGGGGAGGGGGTGGTGGCTGTTCTAGGATATCCGAGTGGGGCTTTGAGTTCCGCAGCAGGGCCGCTGCGCCGTGTGTGAGGAGCGGGAACAGCAGCCAGCTTGCGTGAGGGCCACGGCGAGTGGGGCCCTGTGGACTTGAGGCTGGCGGCGGCCGCTGACTCAGTTCGGCGAGTCGCAGCATCTCCGCAGGAAGCTTCTCTTGGCGGGGACGGGAGGAAGCGGTCTGACGGGCTCGTGCGTGTCTTCGTGTTCTTCGGACTTTTTTCCTGACTCACAGAAACGTTTCACACCTTGGCTTTTGTTGTACTCGGAAAGTGTCAGCCCTTATTTGCTTCACATGTAAGAGACTGCGAGATTGTGTAAATGAAGACTTTGCAACTGTCCTTTGCACTGTATGCCAGATTTGCACAGTTTTTTTCATAAGTTGTGTAACATCGACTTATGCTTATTGTAGAGAACTTAGTGCAGATTAAAAAAAAAAAAAGAAATATTTAACTCGTCCTATCCTATCTGTACTGATTTTTTTTAAATAAACCTTGATTTTGGAGCAATAGCTCTTTGGGAAAGTTGCAACCACAGTACTGGGGGATTTCTATTTTGTAGGTAATTTTTCTGCCCTCAGGAGGTCACGTCTGTCTGGTTCTCGTTTATGGCACCGTAGGCCGGTGGGTGCAGTATGAGGCGTGGTCAGGTTTTTGTGAAACATTTGTTTATTGTTCCTTCTTTCTGGGGCATCATTTCGTATCCCTTCTGCTCCTCTCCTGGTTGGGCTGGTCGTCATTCCTCAGTGGGTTATTCTGCAAAGCCCAGGTTCTGGCCTGTCCTTTACTGAGCTGTTAGGGGGAGCCTTGGACATGCAAGCGGGATGGATCTCCACCGTGTTGAAAACCCTGCGACTTCCTGCAGCTTGGTTTTGGCTGTGGTTGGAGGCGGCCAGTCTTGGTTCCTGTGTCTTCTCCGCCTTCCCAGAAGTGCTGTGTGTGTGACGAGGCAGCCTTTCGGCAAATTGCCTGGCGCTTCAAGTGACCGGCGTCAGTTTCTGATGCTTGCCATGAAGAGTGCTGTCTGCGCCCGGCTCGGTGGCTCAGCCTGTAATCCTGCGCCTTTGGGAGGCTGAGGTGAGTGGTTTGCCCGAGCCCGCGGGGCCGAGACCCACCTGGGCAACTTGGTGAGACCTCGTCTCTACAATAAATCAAAAATCAGCCAGGCGTGGTAGCGCACGCCTATAGTTCCAGCTACTTGGAAGGCTGAGGCGGGAGGATCGCCGAGCCCAGCAGGTCGAGGCTGCGGTGGCCGGAAGCGGCCCCTGCCCTCCAGTCTGGGCGACAGAGTGAGACTCCAACTCAAAAAAAAAAGAGTGCTGCCTGATCCTGGTGGCTGGTCATGTTCCTGAGATGAGTCCTGAGCCCAGGCCTCCTGACTCTGGCTCTGCGGGGAACCTCAGCCTGCAGCCTAGCCTGAACTGGGTGATAGAGAAGACATGGTAAACTGCATTCCAGAGAGTTAAGCAAACATAAGCTGGTTTCTCTACTGCCAGGTGGCTCGCCGCTCATGCACCACTGTGCAGGGTGAGTTTCCAGGAAGGTGCTGCAGCGCCCAGGCTTCTACTCTTGCCCCCAGCACCCTGCTCTCCGAGCAGTCTCTCCTGTGAACACCGTTTGGGAAATGCTGTCATGGACACCTGACCTGGATGGCGGACTACTGATACTTCAGCAAGTCTTTTATAAGTCCTTGTGTGTGTGACACATGGGGGACACTGATCCACGGCCAACAGCTTGCTGCCCGAGAAGCAGTGGCTCACTCAGGATGTTGAGATTTGCCTGCAGGCATGAGGGGGTTGGGGCCAGGTTTGGGGGCCACTGACTACGGCTCCAAGAGACGTGGGTGATGGGAGAGGGCATGGAAGCCACTTTTGAAGGATGGGCAGGATTTTGATGCTTTGGCTCAGATGTGGGGGAGAAAGGCAGGGTGCTCCAGGTGGGGAGATCAAAGACAAAGGTTGACATGGTTGTTGTGGTGGAAATAGTAGTAATCCCCAAATCCTCCTGAGGCCTTCAGGGTGCCAGTCTTTTATATATATTCCCTGTAATCTTGTGCTTACCTTGCAATTTGGTTTTATTTATCTTCCAGGTGAAAACACTTGTAGAACAAATAATGATTTTCTCAAAGAACTGGCACCCAGTGGAAGTTGAGGCAGGGATTACCACCCCCCGCCATTATCTGGTCCTACTCCTTATGGTGAAGTGGAACAGGTGGCCCCTCCCATCACAGGGGCTTCTCTGCCCTCAGGAAGCTGGGTGCTTATCCGGCAGGCAGCAGGGAGCCTGAAGCTGGGGATGTTTAAGGAGTATGAAGTGGGCAAGGAGCCTCCCTGGCAGAGGCTGAGGTTTCCCAGCAGATCCCACATCCATGCCCTCTGACACTGGGGTGGGATCCTTTTCAAATTCCCGTCAATCTGTACAGAAAATAAAATGTGTGCAGGGCCACTCTGGAGTCTGATTGCTTGGGACTGAATCTTGGGAGTAATGCTTCTGCAAAACACCGGTGTGACTTGGGGACTGCTGCCTGACCCCTTCAAGCGACACAAACGCACCTCTCTCTTCTGGCTGTTGGAAAGAGAGATAAGAGAACCAAAGTGTGGCATGAGAAACATGTGGAGGGCAAGGGGAGAGAGAGAGACGATAACCGGGGTGCCGGTGGAGGGTTTCACAGGACGGGAGACACCCGACGGCACGGTGCAGGGTGGACTGGCAGGGTGAGCATTCAACAGAGTGCAGGGGCAGGGAGGAAGGCCCCAGGATGCGGGTCTGCTGCCGTGCAGGGACGGAGCTGGAGAGGGCAAGTGAGCCGCCGGGCAGGGGTCAGCAGGCCCTTCCTGCAGCAAGAGACCGCGTGTGAACAGACGATCGTGGCTATGTGCCAGTAAACCTTTATTTAGGAAAACAGATGCCCGATCTGCGAGTTTGCTGACCCCGCTCCAGCCCCTTGATGTAGCAGCTGTTGACTGGTTCTCTGTGAGCGTGGAGGGTGGGTAGTTGGGCCAGAGTGGGAGGAGCCCAGGCGTGATGGGGGTCCATGAGGAAGGCCTTTCTGAGCAGTTGGGAGTTGACAAGGGCCTCTGGCGAAACTGACCAGGAGAAGGTAGACTGAAGAGCTAAAATAACAAGACCCAGGGCTTAACGAGACATAGGTGTGAGGGTGCTGAGCCAGAAGGAGGATTCCTAGGATCGGGCTGGTGTTGGACAGGGTTGCTAATATTGTTCATACCGGAGTGCATGCCTACAGGGTGGCAGTTTGGGACACGTTCGTTTGAGGAGGTACCTCTGGGGCAAAGAAACAGAGGCAGCGAGTAAGCCATCAGCTTCAGCATCTGGAACTCAGGGTGTTTGGGATGAAGAGGGCGTGGGTGTGTGGGTTATCATTGGTGGTGTCATCTGCTTGAGGGGGACGAGGAGGGTGGTGAACCTTGTCTACTTGTTTCCAAGGACCAGAGGAAGAGCTGGAAGAGAGAGGAGGCGATCGAAGGGCTTGGGCTGGTCCAGGTGGTCATCCCTGTACCCTGAATCACCATCCCTTGCCTCCCCCTGAACTGGGATGGTTTTCATCAAATATCAACTTGTCTAAACCTCATTATTGGCATCTCGCTCCTCTGAATGCATCAGTTCTTTCTTTTGAGCCCTTGCTGTGTTTACCAAAGTTAATATCTATCAAAATCATTGGCACAGAGAATACATCCCTAGGCTAACTCTTGTGCATTTGTAAATTTCTCTGAATGCCAATTAATTCTTCTCTCCACAGCATCAGGGTTTTATCCCAACATTGCACCTTCTCACCTGCTGCCTACTAACAGATGCCGTTGTATAAGTGCTGAGTTGAATCTCACTCCATTTCTCTACTTCATTTCATACATGCTTTATTTTTAGAAGTACTTTATTCCAAATAGTGAATGGTGTTGTCTACTGTTTGTATTGTCTATTTTATTAAATGGTTTTATTAAAGCAAGTTTAGCTTAATTTTCGGTTTTATTTACAAGGAGTCCTTACCAGCTCAACTTCCTTCAACTACACACTGGTTAAAGATAGATGAGAAGAATCGGAAAATAGTAATTTAAGGAATTAAAGGGAGATTGTAGTATTGGTTGGCTACCCTAGGTAATTGTGGTAATTTTCCATCTTCAAAGTAACTCTATTGTAAAGATGACCTATCATATTTAAACCCCAAAAGTGAGGGGAAAATACTGGAATATATTTTGCGTCCTAAGTAACTGGTGCTTCTGGTGTGCGTTATCCTTGAAAACACTTGCACATACTCTTTCTTATTTGATTTAACAATTGTTTCTGTTCAGGTACTTGGCAGAATGGACAAGACCTGCGAAATGAAGCACAGGATGTTGGACAGCCCTTTGGGGAAGATAGAGCTCTCTGGTTGTGAGCAAGGTGTGCATTGCATAAGGATCCACGGCAGGAAGGCGTCTGACACGGGGTGAGTGCAGCCTGCCCTCGCGCCCCCGTGCAGTGTGTGCCGAGGCAGCCACGGAGGAGATGTGACAGCCACTTGTTCTCCACGGATCCCAGGGTCCCATACAGCCTTACGCCGCCAACTGCAAACATTAACCTCTCTCGAAACGGTGTGTTGTGATTGTTCTTGCCTTTTCCATCTCTGTGCATGTTGCCAGGCGTCCTCCCCCTTTGGATAACCACAGGGACCTCACCTTTCATTCGTAGCTCCAAGGTGTTCGACTAATGTACATGCAACTAGAGAGGGGTTGACTGATTATGAGCATTGAGCATTTTATTCTTCAACGTAGTCTCTGGAAGTTTGGAGACAGGGAGATGTGAGACTAACCTTGGTTTTTTAAAAACCAAGACCAGCCTTCCCTGTTGGTCTGAGTCTACCAGGTGAGTTTCCTAGTGACTGCTTGATGTTCTGGAATCGCTCGGTCGGGAGCGTCCCGCGCCTTCTTAGAGACACAGGTGGTGTGTGTGCGGCTGGGGACGGCCCTGCTAGGAGGAAGCACACAAAAGTCCCTTTTTAGCATGCCGTTAGGTCATCTCTAAGAGGGTGCGTGTTTCTCTCTTTCGGTGAACAGGCCCCCCGCTATATTTCTTTAATTGAAAAGACCAAAAAATCCAGAGCATTCCTTAAAGTTTTGTTTTGAAGTGTAACATTTGATTTCCTCCGTCCATTCGTTGTGAGCAGTTGTATTCAAATTGTAGTTCTTGTTATTTCTGACAGAAGGGAAAAAACCACCCACTCCTATGCTCAGGGTTTGTCTTAACTGGCTAATAAACACAATGCCAAGAACATTAGATAAAGAAAATACATAAGAAACATAAAAATTGATTTTAATGGACCCCTGTCAGAGCTGGCCATAATGAGCACAAGTGCAGTCATAAATACCCGTGTTCGCCTCCACTGTCGAGATTTTTCCTGTGGAGCTGCATGTTACAATCAATACCGTCTTTTTTAAGACCGAAAAATAAGCAAACCTTTGAACTGTGTGAATACACTCTTCTCAGTTTCTATGAGAACCATCTGGCTGTGGTGTTCAGAAAATCACAGGCACCAAATAATTTGTAGGGGAAAATGTCATTTTGTCTTTTAGCATGTTCGGTTGTGCAATAAATCATAGAAATTGCGTGTTAGGTTTTTCTTTTGGAAAAAAAAGAGCAAAGGAATACTCCTTAATGCGAGCTTGAGGAAGAAAAACTAAAAAAGCAAAAGAAAACACGCATTGCAAGATATGTTTAGTTAAATGCTCATTATGGATTATGCACATA
The DNA here is from genome assembly GCA_027257055.1 of Cephalopachus bancanus. Lineage (NCBI taxonomy): Eukaryota > Metazoa > Chordata > Mammalia > Primates > Tarsiidae > Cephalopachus > Cephalopachus bancanus. Next base: position 2,915,253 of record JAPVLO010000169.1, on the reverse strand, counting down.
GAATGAAGAGACTTAATTCTGAATTTCTGCTTTACGGGCTTTCTGAATCAAGCGAGGATCAGGTTTGGAGGTGAAAACAGGACCTTCAGATACTGGCCTGCATAGGATGTGGCTCCTTTCTCTCAGGAAGACACACTTGTTGACCAGTAGTGGAGGCCAGATCCGGCAGCTTTTGCCCTCAGGAGCTCAGGGCCTCCAAACCCTGGTCCTCGCCCTGGTGCTTCAGGCCAACCCTCGGGCCCAGGCTGCAGGGAGAGGAGAAGAGGAGGAGGGCGTGCCCGCTCCCCTTCCAGAGTAGTGTCTGCTGTTGTTCCTGTCTCATGGCCTCCAGAACTCTGTCGAGGCCACACCTGGCTGCACGGGATGGGAGGTTATCGTATTGGCTCCAGTTAGGGACCCCGTGAGGAAGGAAGGAGAGGGATTAAAGAAGACGAGGGATAGCCAGCAGCAGATGTGTGTAGTCAACTTCGAGAAGGAACATTTAAACGTTGGCGAACAGTATAAAAATGGTATGAATACTCAGAATTCAGTTTTTAACATTTCATTATGTTTTGGAGATCTCGCTCTGTCGCCCGGGGTAAAGTGCAGTGGCACGATCACAGTTCACTGCAGCCTTAACTTCCTGGGCTCAGGCAGTCCTTCTGCCTCAGCTTCCCACGTAGCTGGGACTACAGGCACGTGCCACCATGTCCAGCTAGTTTATTTTTCTGTTTTTGCAGAGATGAGGTCTCGCTATGTTGCCTAGGTTGGTCTTGAGCTCTTGGGCGCAGGTGATCCTCCTGCCTCAACTTTGCAAAGTACTGGGATTATAGGCGCGAGCCACCGTGCCCAGTCTTCATTTTGCCATTTTTAAAAATTGAAGTGCAAATTACATAGTGGAACTCAGATTTTTAAGTGTCCTATTCAGCGAGTCCTGACAAAAGTGGACAGCCAGATAGTCAGCACCCAATTCAAGGTGTAGAACACTCCAGAAAGTTCCCTTGTGCTCCTTTTAAGTCAGTCCTCTTTGTGGATTCTTGTTTAGACCTCATTGTGGACATATGTTTTCATTTCTCCTGAATGAATTCCTGGATTGGATGGCAAATGTATGTTTAGCTTTATAAGAAGCTGCCAGAACTTATCCCACAGTTGTATCATATTACATTTTCACCAGCAATATATGAGAGTTTCAGTTGCTCCACCTTCTTGCCAATACTTAATGTTGCCGGTTTTTTAAACTTTAGCCATTTTGTTGAGTATGAAGTATTATCTCACTGTGGTTCTAATTTGCACTTTCCCAGTGACTTACAAACGGCTCATTGACCATTCCTGCATTTTGTAAGGCATCTACTCCAGTCTTTTGCCTATCTTAAAATTGGTTTACTTTCTTTTTTTAGTTGTTGTTTGTGGTTCTGGATACAAGTCTTTTGCCAGATATATGTATTGTGATTTTTCTAACAGTCGGAGGCTTACGTTTTTGTTTACCTAGTAATGTCTTTTGATGAGTAGAAGTGCTTAATTTGATGAAATCCAGTATATTGTCTTTCCTTTTATGTTTAGCAGTTTTTTATGTTCTTGTTAAGAAATATTTGCCTACTGTAATTTCACAAATATATTCTTCTATAATTTCTCCCAAAAACTTTAATTTTAGTTTTTTTATGTTTAGACACATGATCTGTTTTTTAAAGTCTTATTTATTTATTTATTTGTTGAGTTAGCATCTTACTCTGTCACCCAAGTTGGAAAGCAACAGCATGATCATGGCTCTCTGCAACATTGACTTCCTGGGCTCAGATGATCCTTCTGCCTCAGCCTCCTGAGTAGCTGGAACTACAGGTGTGCGCCACCATGCCTGGGTAATTTTTTTATTATTATGTGGAGACAAGGTCTTACTATGTGATCTTCTGGTCTCAAACTCTTGAACTTAAGCAATCCTCATACCTCAGCCTTTCAAAGTGCTGGGATTGCAGGTGTGAATTTCTGCGCCTGGCTATGTGATCTATTTTGAACGACATTTTTGTGAGGTACAGGTTTTACTGTTCCATACGGTTATTCGTTTTAGCATCATCCATTGAAACAAACTTTACTTTCTTCATTGAATAACCTTGTTTGGTGCCTTTGTCAGAAATCATTTGACCAAATATATGTGAGTCTATTTCTAGATGCTCTGTTTTGTTCAACTAATCTTTTTGTCTCTTCCGTGCTGGTTCCACAATGACTTGGTTATGTAACTTCTGACAAGTCTCCAAGTCAGGTATTGTGAGCCTTCACTGTAGCGTAAAATCCTCTAGCTTTATTTTTAAGATTGTTTTGGCTTTAGGTCTCTTAAATTTACATACTGCTCTTAGAATTGAGGTATCAAAAATTCTTGGTATTTTAACTGGGAGTTCATTGAATCTATGTATCAATTTTAGGAGGGTTGACATCTTCTTGAATTTTTCAGTTAATGCCTATGATTTATCTTTGCATTTGTTTGAGTTCTCTTACTTTTTCTTCAGCGTCGTTTGGTAGTTTCCAGCTAGAGAACTTGCATGTCTTCGGCAAAATTGATTTTTAAATACTTTATTCTTGATGGTATTCTAAACAGTTTAAAACTTCCTTAACTTTTAACTTACAGCTACTGGTATATAATTGATTTTTATATGTTGATCTTCTGTTCTGTACTCTTGGCTAAATTCCTGTATTTGTTCGAGGGGTGATTTTGCAGTTCCTAAGGATTTTGTGTCTAAAAATTCATGGTGTCTGTGAATGAAGATTATATGCTTCTTTCCTTCTGACCTTTATGCTTTTCATTCCTTTTATTGCGCTATCTAGAACCTGCTATATGTCTTTCGGTAAATCTGGTGACAGTGGGCCTCCTTCCTCTGCCCCTAGGCCTGGGGGATATTCTAGCAGTTCACCAGTGAGGGTGACACTGCTTGTGTTGGATTTGGAGTCATTCTGATGACATGACGTCAGTTTGGAAGCATTTCTTCTGTTATTTTCTGAAACAGTAATGTGTGGGATCGGTGTTATTTTTTTCTCAAGTTGCTGGATAAATTCACCTTGGACACCATTGAGGTTGGTGATTTTTGTGTAGAAAGCCCTTTGATTAGGATTCCTTGTTTAGTAGAATGAGATGCTTCCTTTACCTACTTCAAAGCCCAGGCGTGGCTTTTTGCAAATAGAGCCATTTGTGGTCCCCAAGGCTGCCATCCCCTGGCTGCTGAGTGCTGATGGCCAAAGGGATTTGGGGCACGGTGTCCTGCTGGCTCCGGGTTCCTGCTCTCACCCTTCTCTTCAGGTGCTTGTGAGAGTCCTGGGATGATCTTTTTTTTTTAGTTGGAGTCTCACTCGGTCGCCCAGACTGGAGTGCAGCGGCCGCTCCCGGCCACCACATCCTCGACCCGCTGGGCTCTGGCAATCCTTCCACCTCCGCCTTCCGAGTAGCTGGAACTACAGGCGCGCGCTACCACGCCCAGCTTGTTTTTTTTATTATTTATTTATTTATCATAGAGACAAGTTCTCGCCAAGTTGCCCAGGCGGGTCTCGAACTGGCGGGCTCAGGCAATCCACTCACCTCAGCCTCCCAAGGCGCGGCATTACAGGCTGAGTCACTGAGCCCGGCTCTGGGATGATCTTTATTCCTCTGAAGCCATGTTACTTTCTTCGTTAGTTCAGTGGCGAGTTGACCACTGAAGATGCCTTCAGTGAAGTTGGATTCGCACTTCTGTGCAAAGAGTGACTCCTGGTCCCCACGTTAGTTTCTTTACCTGAGTGCATGACTTCATACAATGACCTCTGATTTTTTTGTGTAGGTCACACTACTCACCTTTCCTTCCCTAAACCACTGGAGAGGAAAATGTTAGTTTGGAGAGTGGTGCGATGGTCTTAATTTTAATAACACCTACCAATATCCAGTTTCCGTAAATGACTGTCATGTCCAAGAGTCCTTGGCTTTTGTAGGAGCCTGACTGACTCCCATGCTCTCTGAATGTGGCTGCAGAGCTTTGACCTCTTCGGTATTCCCTGCAGTGCCTAAAAGCTAATGAGAAGGCCAGGGGATATATGTTTGTTTTTCTAATGTTATTTTAGGGCTTGTTTAGTTTTCCATAATGTTGATTGCAGTATTTGATTACTTGAGAAAATGGGCCGTGTAACCCTGGGTCATCCTGCTTATGTTACAAAAATAGTAGCAGTAGGACTTTTGGGTCTTGGCTGCTGGAGGGAGCTGCATGGAGCTCATCTTTTAATTATCAAGAGTTTGCCCTCATTTTTTACTCGTTTCTTTTTTCACCTAAACCGTTTTAGAAAAATATAGGGATGCAGTACTGGAAATCTTATAGAGTCCAACTGAACAAAACTGTAAAACTTCTTATATTTTGAAAAATTCAGAAACTGCCTGTAAGCTGTCTTCTGCTTTATAGAGCTACATTGGTGTTCTGCCTTTTTGCATCTATCTTGGCCAGTTCTGGGGTCAAGGCTGGGTGCAAGAACGCAGGCTAGGCCTGACTCTCCTCCTAGGACTCGGCTGGCTGGCCAGGGCCATCTGTCGCCATTAGGCTGGCCTGGCCTTAGATATGAGAAGGTGTCCCTGCAGGGGCTTCTGTGCTGTGCGGGGGAGGGGAGTTGTCCAGCGACCTTGGGTGCCCTGTCAGGTTTCACCCTTAGACGTCCCCCATTGAAAGAGTGAAGACACCTTTGGGTTTCCCACGGGGTAGCCGGATATGTGAGGTCACACTGGACGCTCCAGCGGCAACACGAGGTGACCGATAGTTTCTGCGTGCTTTGGCTTCTTTTCTGTGAACTTAAATATCTTAAATTACGAGGTTGACCACACGGGTCCGCGAAGGCCTCGGGCCCACGTGGGATGTCTACCCTCTCCTGGCCTGCGCCTGCCGTGTGTTCTCCCCATGACCCCTCATGCGCGTCGGTTGGACCGTTGTCGCCAGCCGGCCCCTCAAGGTCCACAAGAACCTTCCTGGGAACTTCAGAAATTCATTCCTCCCGACAGATTGGGAAATTAATACAGCCGTTTGCAGCATTTACTTTATTGTAATTGATCTTTGAAAGAGTAGAAAAAGCGGTTCTTAAGGACAAACACTTAGAGAAGCACGCCGAGTGAAAACGACATCCAAAACACACTCTGTAGGACTTTTACCTGCGGCAAGTTTAGCTGTCTCATCGCTTTTCCTCAGTGCCTTGAAATAATGATTTGTGTTGCATGTGCTTAAAAAATGTAATTATTTTACTTTACAGAGTGTTCCTTAAGGAGGTCTCCTGAGTCAAATAAGCATGTTTCTGTGAGGAAAACTTGCCAAGCTCTCCCTGGCTTTATAGAAATCGTCTGTGTTTCTGAAACGAGTGCCTGAATGCCCCGGTGAGCCTGGAACGCTTCGTTCTCGCCCCCACCCGCTCCCGGGCTCCAAATCAGTGAGGCCTGTCAGTGTTGAAGGATCTCACCTCCAGTTCCTGACGGAGAGGGGTAAATGATCAGTAGTGGATAGGGAGTTACTCTTGTGACTTATGTTATCAATAACCCAAATTGTGCATATACTTCACTCTATGCTAAGCATTTATAGCGCAGTGTCCTTCAGAAGCGAGACAATGGCATCGTCTTTCAGGCTGATGGCTGAAAAGACAGAGTAGGGAGCCAGGGTGTTTCTTTCCAGCTCCTTGGATCCTCGTGCCGATGTTCCCTGTTCCCACGATGAGAGGGACCGCTGGCCCTCGGGACGTGCAGTGCTGCGTGTGGGGCTGGCAGAGCTGCTGATGCTGCGTGTGGGGCTGGCAGAGCTGCTGATGCAGCCTGCGAGGCTACAGCTCTTCCACTCAGCACGATGAAGGGAAGCCGCACAACATGCTTTCAAGTGAACGTATGGTGCGAAGCCTTGGCCTTCGTTTGCTGGGAGACAGGCCCTGCAGCTGAGCCCGCCGAGTCATGAATGTGGGGGTTTGCTGTACGCCGCCGAGGGTGCAGCTGGGTGGGCAGATCCCAGCCCCTCTTGGAGGCCCTGCCTGTGAGTCCAACTGTGGAGAGGTGGCCTTTCTGCTGCAGGGTCGTGCTGCATGACCACAGAAATGCCTGGGCCGTTTTGCATTGTGAAGTTGCTGTTTGCTTTCTGATCTGGGAAAAGGAAATGAACAACGTATGACTTCACTTGTCCTCTTGGTGTTTTCTTCCCAGGTTTTTCGAGAGCCTGTTTCATTGGTTTACTGCTTCCCTAGGGGCAGGGTGGACGGTGGCAGGAAGCAGGGTATAGTATTTAAACAGGTGTCACTGTGGCTGAGTCCCTATGCTCTGGACTCATCTAAGGAAAAAATGCAGCATGAAAGTTGACTTTCTTTCCATTTTGCTACTGTGTTGCAGGGAGACAGAAACGGCACATGTGCATGCCTGTGTCCGTGAGTCAGAGGCAAGCCCTTCATTTAATTTTAAGTCTGACAGGATCCTCTCGGAAGGAAGAAAAGAACGGTTGAATGGCAGCTACAAATACATGGGTTCTGTGTATGGACCAAACTGTCAGAGCAGAGGGTTTTTTTGTTGAAAGTTTCCGGTATTTGGAGTCTAGGAGCACTGTAGAGTAAGGGGTAAACTGATTAACTTCAAGCAGAGAGAGGTGGATGATGTTACCTCTGTGACATGTTAAAATTAAAAACCCTAGATCCCTGCTCTTGACAGTGTTTCCTTTTGGAGGCCTCGGGCTTTACCTCTGGTAGCTCCTGTTTGTGGAGGGAGGGCGACTTTCTCAAGGAGGCTACAGAAAGCCTTTTCCTGTTCCCGTGAGGAAGAGACATGGAACATGGCATGATCCAGCCCCCACTAAGAATATGACACGCAGGGCAGTAGACGGGCCGTTCCTGAAGGGCAAGCCACGATATAGGCATGTTGCCAGGCTCCATGCCAGCGTGAGAGCATTCCCTCACAGTTTAAGGGGGACCACTTCCTGTTTAAAATCGCTGGGTGCTTCCAGGTTCTCTTCGAGGAGCTGCTTTCACCCCGGGAAGGATCCAGTGTCCTGCTGGCCCGGCTTGGACCTCCGTGGGGATCCGGGTGTGCACCCCATGCAGAGATTATTGCATTCATCAAGGCAAGAGATGGCACAGGCCTGAACCTGGGGCGCCGGCCACAGAACTGAGTGAGGTCGATTGAGTTAGGACACTGTTGAGTGGTAGAACCAGTAGGCCCGGCATCGGGTGGAGTGGAGTGTGGTGGAAGGAGGTGTGTTAAGAGGCAGCAGGCCCTGGCCCCAGGTCGCTAAATGAGGGCGACCTTTCCCAGGGCTGGGGTAGAGGTCAGCAAAGAAGACTGCCAGGAAGAGAAATGAAGAATCTGGAGGACAGTTTACGAGTGGGTTGGCCAAGAAGGGGTGCCAAAGAAGAGAACAGAGAGAAAATGGAGTCCAGGAGACCAAGGAGGATAGACTCGCGTGTTGTATATTGACTCGGGGCCTCTCCTCATGCAGTGTTAGAGTTGGGGCGTATAAAGTTTTCTTTAAGCGCTGAAAATAAGAATTCCTTGGTACCTGATTTTTTGTGACGCCAACATGCTGTACCTAATTATTTTTTGTAGCGTTTACTTTCAGATGCCAGCTAAATGGTGTTAGATCAGCTTATGTCTGAAGTGGAAATGGTTTCATCCCAAAACAAGATGAGCCAGACATAGCATGGATGTGAGCTGTGGGGTGTCTCCTCAGAGGCACCGAACCAGAATTGAGTCACGTTCAACCCACATGTCCCGAGTGCTAGATTGGTTCTTGGAACTTTGTGTTGGGGTTGGGGTGGACAGGAGGAAGCAATGTCTTCCCCAAAAGAGCAGTATATCACATCTGAGAATTCTTGATTTTCTGTTATTTAAGGATACTCCTTCAGTTTCCTACGAGATTGGGCCATGACCTGTAAATAGAACAGAAATCATAGCTACAACTCAAAGATAGTTGAGAGAAGAGTTCTGGCTTTCTTCCTGTAAAGTCCCGTGTCTTGATTTCACCGTATCTGTGTGGCTTGTTTGGGAGCATTTTACTCACCCCTGCTCTTAGAGGTGGTTTCTGGTTTCAATAAGAGACGTGTCTTGCCTGAGCACCGTGGCTTAGCCTGTAATCCCAGCACTTTGGGAAGCCAAGGCGAGAGAATTGCTTAAGCCCAGGGGTTCAAGGACCGGCCTGGGCAACTTGATGAGACCTCGTCTCTACAGTAAATCATTAAAAAAACTAGCCAGGCATGGTGGCGTGCATCTGAAGTTCCAGCTACTTGGAAGGCTCAGGCGGAAGAATCGCCTAAGTCCAGGAGGTCAAGGCTGCAGTGGCCGTGAGCATGCCATTGCGCTCCAGCCTGGGCGACAAGAGTGAGACTCCTACTCAAAAAAGAAAGAAAGAAACAGACAAACAAAAAGCAAAACAAACCCAACCCAAACAAACAAACACAAAAATCAACAAGAGATGTGTCTAAGAGCCCCAGTCTCTGTTCGTAAGTATTGCCACAAGACTCCTCTCTCCCCCCTGCCATGCCCATCTGATCTACACACACACAACACACGCACACACATATTTTTTTAAATGGAAGGACTTCTGTCCTGTGTTAATCTAGTACACCTGCAGGTCTACAGAGTAGATCTGCAGAAGAACATTGGTCCTTCCGGGCCAGCAGTTACTTTAATTTCCAGCATCTCTTGGCAGAATGCAAACTCTTATTTTGTGTGTATGGGACGAGGCGGGGAGGATTATCGTTGTCTTGCTGTGATTATTCCTAATGGAATCCACGTTATTGCTTTCAAAGCTGCTTTTCCTGTGCCTCCTTCCAGAAAAGTTGTCCTCCCTCCTTCACTGGCCAGGGCAGGTGAAACACTTAGAAAACGCGCTCTCTCCATAGCCCCCTCGTAAGTACACAGGGGAGTGTTTGAGGCATCTGACTGGGCAGCAGTATAAACCTTCAGCTGGTGAGGCTTGCCTTCTTCTCCTGCTGTGATGTCTTCAAGACACAGCCGTGCCGGTCAGGTGGGGCTGGAGAATGGTCGTGCTGAGCACACAGCCTCGGGAGGCCGCATCTGTTCTCATTCTCAAGAAGCTGGAGTGTCATCCAGGGGAGGCCCCTCACCCACTGAAGGGTGGTGCGGGGTCGACTGGCACGGGGTCGAAAGGCACAGGATTTGTATGTGCAGAGTAAGTACCAGCCACAGTTTCCTGCCAGGGTGTTTAGACGAGCTGAAAGTAGAAGGTAGACAATCCTAGAGCGAAGCTGTTATGAGGAGAAACATATTTTTAAGACTTAACCCGCTACAACAGGAAAACGTAAGACTTGAAGTATGCTGATTCTTTACGTTGTTCATTTCTCATAGAAAACATACTTGTGTGTAGTATGTGTTAGTATACATACATTAGAAGAGCATTCTAGAAATTGCTGTCCTTTAATGTTCCTCACGTCAGAAACACATACTTCTCAAACTAGTAAAAAAGAAGTTGCTTATCATTCTTCTGAATTGTTGCAGACACCCCTCAAGTAACTTTCCCCAAATAGTGGTTTTTCATTTAAAAAATCACCTGGAAAGAGGCCGAGCTTTCTGATCTTCACTTCATCTAGTTCAGTGGCTCTGTTAGAAGAGTAACTGCATAACCTAGCGCTGCTTTTATTAAAAAGAACTGGGCCATTTATTTCCTTCCAAGTTTTGGGCGTGTTTAAATCTTCTCTAGGTAAACAAAACTTTTATTGAAAATAATATTTCGAGACGGTGACACCTTTCTCACAAGAAGGGGTGCAGAAAGCCCTCCTGTCGACTGCTCCTGCAGAGCCTGGCCTCCGCCGTGCCCACTGGTTGTGTAGGGTGCTGGGGGCGGGGGAGAGGCGTCGATCCCATGTCCCGCTTTCAGGAAGGGGTGGCGATGGGGATGCTGCGTGAACACAAATGTCAGAGGTGAGACCTGACGAGGTGAGGAGACCTGGAGACCCAGCCAGGGGAGGAGACGGAGAGCCTGGTAGAGCTGGGCAAGTCTGGAGGCCCTGCTGGAGCCCGAGTGCCGTGAAAGACCGCAGGATGCAGGGGCACTGAGAAGGGGTTAGGGTGGGACCTTGGGCTCTAGATGTGACCTTGGTCTCTGGATTCATCCCCCTTGCGATGTTTTCTGTCACTGATGGTCCTCAACTGCAGCTAGTTGATTTGCTTGTTTGAATCCGTTCGCTTAAGTTTGGCAGATATGTTGAAGCGAAGAAATATGAGCGTTTTTAATCATTTCAGTGTGTTGACATCATTTAGCGTCTTCTGCTTCCTTCCTGCCAAGGCTGCCGCCTCTGTCAGATATGCTGTGTCAGGCAGGGTTTCTTTCTCAGGCTTGTTTATCCATTTCATTAATTTCTTCTTCAATTCTGTAGCCCCTTTCTTCTCTGACTCTATCAGACCATCTCCTGGAGTCTCTTATTAAAGGGATAATTAATCATGTGACATCCTTTAGTTTTTTGCATCTGAGTTTTCAAGAGCGCTCCAGATTTTTATTGCTTGAAGATCCATATGCCATAGACATAATACCGTCAACAGTAAATTGCCTTCTGGAGAAGAAATTGACAAACAACTTTATAGTTGCATTTTTAGCCTTAGTATCTGAGGGCTAGAAGCATGTTCAGGATTTATGAAGTTCCTGAATTTAAAATATAAGCAATAAAATTTTTTTGAGGTAGGTCCCCATCTGTATCTGTTATCACAGACTCTTAAAGTTGCTTCAGCACGGGACATGCTAAAGTGAGTTTTTGTTGTTGTAGGTGTTGTTTTCTTCTCTTTTTGGCAAATTGTATCTGAGGAAATTAGTTTGCTTGCATGAAGCGTCATTTCTGTTTGAAAACTTAAACGGCTTTGCTGGTTAAGCAGTCTAGAGATGATACATTTTTTTGCCAAAGGATGACTTTGGTGGTGTATTTAAAAGAATCACGGCCGCTGTTCGAAGCCCAGAGGAGAGGTCCATTTTAAGGGGCATCTGTTGCCCTCAGCCCAAGGCGTTATGGGGATTGTTGGAATTGACATAACTAAAATATGCATCATATTTTATCTTTTGTAAGTCCATTTTCAGGTTATTTACCTGATATGGAGGAGCAGAGGCATAAATTAGACGTTGTCACCATTTAGTCCAGACCATAAGTAGGCTAGGCCTGCTGTTTATTCTGGTGGATGGTTATGCACTCAGGACAATGTCATCACAAAATTTTAGCTGGGGAAGGGGGGAGGAATTCCTTGCGCCTGTATAATCAATATTCTTTTGACCCAACTTCACTCTTTTTTTGGTGGAAAAATGCATATAGCATAAAATCTGCCATCTTCGCCGTTTTTTTGGTGCGCACTTCAGGGGTGTTCAGGACATTCACACTGTCCTGCAGTCACTGCTGCCTTCCAACTCCAGAACCTTTTTCATCTTCCCAAACCGAAACCTGCGCCCATTAAACACTAGCTCTCTGCTTTGTGCCGCTGTCACCCCCGCCCTTCTTCCTTTCTCTAGGCCAGGGCACCTTTTGCTGGATGCTTCGGGCCAAGAGAAGGAGAACCAGAGACCCCTGAGATCAGACCCCCTCTGCAGATGTTAAAGCTGACGTGGCTCAGAGGGCAGGTGGGCCTCAGGGCACTCCTTCCTCGGGGACCCGCAGCCTCGTGGGGAGGGCCATGTGGCTGACTCCTTTCTCCGTCAGAATTGGGGGGGTGGCGGAGCTGCAAGGTGGCTGCAGAGCCAGTGTGGCCAGATTCTGATGATCACTGGGAAACAATTTGAAGACGTACGAAGTTTTCCACAGATGTGGAGGGACTGTTCTTAAAAACGGGACCCGAGTACATGTAAGCTGCGCCGTAAATAGATAAACCCTCTGGGCAAAAAAGGCACTGTTTTTCAATTAACGCACATTTAAAAGGTGCTGGGTTAAGTCCTTTGCTGCGTGCATCTTGACACTGTCTCCCTGGTGGCATGATTGGACTTTGCCGGAGACCACTTGGTGGAGAGTCCCAGGCAGGAAGGACAGTGGGCCAAGGGGGTGACAGGGAGGAGGAGGTGCAGAGACAGGGAGGAGCAGCCTCGCCTCGCGGATCGGAGCCCTCGGAAGAGGCCTCCCGTGCCTGCCTCTGTCCTCTGGGAGCCCTCCCAGTCTGAGAACTCCAGGTGCATCTGGCTTGCTCTTCGTTTCCGTTTTCTTCATTTTGGGTGACTTTTGCATTGTGTCTTAGATCACCGTTGCATGCTGATTTAAGGTCTCCATTAATTTCTGAGGTTTTTTGGGTTTTGTTTTTTAAATGGATGTGTCACTCCTTCCTTACTCTCTAACGGTTTATTTACCAAACCACCATTGGGTGCAGTGATCAAAGCCAAAACATCGGCTCAGTGCTGCAGAGTCTTTAGTGGACCCGTGCGGCATATCTCAGGGAGCCTGTTGTCCCCTGCCTGCCTGGAAGCCCAGTAGCGCCATCCCGAGACACCCTCCGCCTTCTGAGAGCCACCCCAGGTGGGTAGGGAACTGTGCGGGGTCCCAGAGGCGTGGGCGAGCTCCCTGCTGGCGTGTTCAGCCTGGCTTCGTCGAAGTGGGAGTTCAGCTCTGTCCGTAGGGATGCTTTTCAGAAGTTTGTTAGTCGTGAAATCAGGATAAGACCAAAGAGCAACTTTCACCCCGTGGTTATGTGCCTTGTTTTGACGAAGGAAACCGACCCCCTAAGGGGTCCTTACGAGAGAAAGGACAGTACCTGGGCAGTGGGGCCACAGATACCAGGTGAGGCCACAGCCACCCAGCCCCTTACACGCCCTGGTTGTGAACCAAGCAGAGCTTTCAGTGGCTTGTGCTGCCACTGTCACCATGACAGGTGTGCCTTGGTAGTCGGCCAGTCCAGGAAGATGGCTCCTGGTCAGACCTAAATCAACTGAAGATTTAGGCACAGGCCACAGAGGTCAGATCAGAAGCTGCTGTGACTCGGGTATGGCCTGTGTTCTCGCAGCATGTTGCCCTAGACAGCGGAATGTGTGTGAGTGGACAGAGGTGTGCTGACCCTACTAGGTCATGAGCAAGTTCAAGTAGAAGAAGCCAGCAAGGAATGGAAGCACGGTTATCTCCACAAGGCCAGGGGAGAGGTACCATTAGTCAAAATATGGTCCATCGCTTCCAAAGCCTACTGAGAATTATACATTGATTCCCAGGAAAAGCTTCTTTGTCTTTAGCTGATTTAGGTTCACGTTCACGTGAGTTTGCAGTTCTACCCATGAGGACTGTGCCAAACAGTTGGTCTCTATACTAGCGTCAGCTAATCTGTTGGGTTTTCATGGAGAATTCTGGGTTGTCAGTATTTTGCCTGGTCAGTGCAGAGAAGCATTTGGCTGGCTGGGTCAAGCCTGCCTTGCTTGAGTTCCTGGGACTTGGAGGCCCCCAGAGGAAGAGGAGAGGCTGGTGGAAGGCCTGGCCCTCAGTGGTCCCCATCCTGCTGCCCTCCACTGAGGACTGGGTCCAGGAGCCAAAGTCAACTGTCACGGAAGGAAGAAGACTCTGTCCTTTCCTGAAGGCGATTCTGTGTGTTTCTCTGCACATATGTAACCTTTTAGTGTCTCCCCTAGCTTTTTCATTAATGTATGTAAAAATATTAAAAGCCTTTGTATATTACATGAAAAACTATGTCAGCTGCCCTGCTTTTTTCTATTTATTAAAACTTTTCAAGCAGTAAAAACATTTTACTTGTTAATGAGGGAAAGTGGGAAAATTAATGACATAGAGCTTGGATCCACCACGATGTCTCCTCTTAACCATGCACAGCCAGCTTCCCACCGCATGGAGTTTAATTTCTGCGACAGGGTTCAGTAAGCAAATGCAAATAGATTTAATGATTTGCATCAGTAGATCATTTCTTGGTTTAATATTCTCTGGTATTTTGGGTCAAGGACTCTTTCTTTGGGAGACTGGTATAATGTCTAGAGCTAAAATTATTCATATTAGTAATATTACATCATGTTGAAGTGAAGTGAGATAAATGTATCATTTTCACACAGTCAGATTTCCACATTACTTTTGTTCGTTGTGGTGAAGGGAAGCTGTGGCTGATAAAGTGGATTAATAGAAACAGGCAGTCTTTCTGGACAGCAGGTACCTTCGAGCCTGGTGACACTTGTTCTGGCTGGCGCTGTGGTCCTCAGCACTCTGCCAGCGGTGGTTTTCTTTCCTCTTCACCAGTGTGTGCAAATCTGCGGACCCACTGGGCACACAGAACATTTTTGTTGAATAAATTCAACAAAGGAATGAGGTAAAATTAGAACTCTGTTCGGCAGACGTTAACTGAAATTTTTTCTGTGGCTGGTCTGCGGCAGCCTGGTGAGGGAATGGTGAAAACCCATAAGCCTGTACTCAAGGAACTTTGTGTACCAGGGGAGACAGACCTGTTGGTGAATAATCAGGGAGGAGGCACAATGAGAGAGCAAGAGAAATACACAAGAGGGACAGAAGCATGACTGAACAGCTTTGGAATCCGAGTCCCAGGAAACCTTTCACGGGGAAGAGGCAGCGGACTCTCTGCTTGTCCCAAGGCTGCCTCCGTTCCTTCTCCCTGCAGCCACTGGAAAGGATGAATGCAGGCGCTGGCTTTCCCAGCTCCCCTGCAGAGGGTGGTGTGGGAGAAGCCTGAGCCTACTGGTGCCTTCCCACAAAAGACCTTTCTTCCCCGATCAAAGGAGCTGTCTGAGGAAGACCACTCTGTTCCCCACTCTCTGGCACAGTTGTGTGAAGTGACTTGGGGGGCTGGGGCAGCCATTCTGTGACCACGAGGGGACAGGAGTGGGTCTGAAAGCCAGCTTGCTGCTAGTGGAAGAGATGGGAAGAGCTGGGTGCCGGACGGCCCTGCCCCGAGCTGACCCTCCTCGGAACACCACCACACACCCTCGTCACATAAGCTGCAGCAGTGAGCAACCTGCAAGGGACGACTGTCGTATTGTCGTCGCGGAACGTATGCCCATTTTTGCAAGTGCAGAAAAATACAAAGGAAATACAAACCACTCAATTCTGTTATCCAGAGATAACCTCTTAGTGTGCTTCCTTCTAGCTTTTTCATCACTGTATTAAAAATCAGTTTTGCATTCTGCTTTTTAATTTTCACCTTATATCTTAAGCATTTTTTGTGTTACTGTTTTTCGAGGCATAATTTTTTAAAGGTCTGCGCTTGTGTGTTTGAAGGCCTGTGTTATGGCATATTTGTCTTTTGGCTGTTTCTGTCTTGGACGTTTGCGTGGTGACGATCAGGCTGCAGTAAACATCCTGGAGGCGTACTTTTGTGGGCCTTGCTGAGCAGGCTTGCTTCTGGCCTTTCTCCCTTCGGCTTTTGTCCCGGTAACACGCCTTCAGAAGCACCGAGTTGTTTCTGAAATCACATGTTACTCCTAGGCGACCCTCGCTTCTTTTTAAGATGAAAAAGCCTCAGCTCTCGTTTTCCTAGCTCCTCGGTTCTTGTTCTTTGACCCATTAGCTCTAAACGCCAGATACGCCGACCTGCACGTTCTGGAATTTAAACCAAGGGGCCCATATCTCAGATCCGCTGTCGTGGGGTGGGTGAGAACACTGGCTGGAGCTAGACTCCTGGATTTTGAGTCCTAGCTCCCTGGCTTTACAGTGGCAACGGGCAAACCACTTGGCCATTCTATGCCTTGGTTTTCCCAGGTATCATATAGGGACCCCCCCCCACAGGATCGTTGAAAGAGTAAACGGGCTAATCTGTGAGAAGCTCTTAGAACAGCACCTACACCACAGTGAAGAGTACGTACATGTGAACTGCTGCCACTGATGAGGACTTCCTCAGATGGCCCCTGGGTGCTCCCAGCGGCTACCTCGTCCGCTCGGACACCCCTCCGCCCACACGCCCGTACCTCATAGGTTCCTTCTTGGATGTCCCGCTCTGGGGAGATGCCCTCGTCTGTGCCTCTCCAGCGCTTGTGCCTGCTGCAGCCGGGCGCTGGTCTCCTCCTTCCTGTGTCTCCCACTCAAGAGTTCCCGGGCACAGGGACCGCACTGGTCTTGCTTCCTGACTGCTGCTCTTGGCCCCCTCACGGTGCCTGGCCCAGGGGATATGTCCGCAATCTCTTCGAAGATCCAGTAACTGAAGGGAATTGGAATGTAAGTGCTCTTCATAAAGAATGATGTGGTTGTAGAGGTTGGAGGTGAAAAATCAGCACTGATTCAGGGGTTTACGTCAGCCGACACGGTCAGAGTCCGGGATGTTCTCTACCCACGGCTTGCTGCTCCTGCAGCGATTCTCTTAAGCCAGAGAGAAAACCATGCAGGGATCAGGGCAGCCGCACGCAAGACAGACCTTCTCTAAAGAGGGCGCCCTCCAGCCTGACCTGCCTCCCAGGGACAGTCGTCATGTGTCGCCACATGCACATCCGAGAAACTGGGTGTTCCGTCCGGTGCACAGGGCCCCCATTCTTGGTGACTCTTGCCTCGGACCATGCTGATGTTGCAGGATGTCGTCCCCATCTGACCCTCTGCGTCATCTTGTCGGCTGACACCAAGTAGCGCTTTCAGCGTCAGCTCTACGGGTCTCTGTATAGGCACCTGTCTTCCACTGTGTTGTGGCCCACGAAATTCCTGTGTGGAAGTCCTAGTCCCCAGTACCTCAGAAATTGACTGTGCAAGGAGGAACCCCCAAAACCCGGAATGTACTTATTTTCTAAAACGTGAATTTATTCTTGCGTGTTTAAACTTCAGTCTCCTTCCAAGTGCTCTCCATTTGATGCAATGCACCTATTGAGATGCTTTTTCCAGTGCTCAAAACAATTTGGGATCCCGTCCCTTTTGAAGCCTTTTAGTGCTTCTGCTGTTTTTTTTTCACCTCTTCCACATCATCAAAACCTTTCCCTCTGAGGACTTTGTTCAGCTGGGGAACAATAAAAATGTCACCAGGATAAGGTCGGGTGAAGAGGCAGGGTGGGGCACGTGTGGGCTGGTGCACTGGTGAGTGATCCCTCGTGGAGTGAGCCAATGGCTTGCAGGAATCTCCAAAAAAAAAATTCACTGAACAGAACACAGCCTCTCACAACAGTAACTGGCACACGGATGCGGATGGATTCCTAGAACACCCATCTCACAGGGGAAGCCTGTCCTTCAAGGGGCCTGCCCTCCGAAAGATCATCCCAGCTCTGGGGGGATTCCCCTTGTCTTTGGGCGAGGTCTTTTAAAGAGGTGATTGAGGTCACATGGGCTCATTAGGCCAGGCCCTAGGAGAAGAGGAGACCAGGGCACAGGCACACAGAGGGAAGACCGTGCGAAGACCCCAGAAGGCACAGTCTGCGACCCCGAGATACGCCTCGGAACACACCAAGCCTGCTGACGCTGTGACCTCACACTTCGAGCCTCCAGAACTACAGCGCCCTGTCTGTGGTTCTGAAAGCCCGAACAAGTTAACAGAGCAGCTCTCAACCGGTTTTCTGTCATTTAGATTCATGTTCTCATTGCGATGCAAATATGCTGCTGAAGAAGGGAGACAGTGGTCCCTGGCTAGTTTTGGGACTGAAGGCCGCCAGCGTGGGTAGAGTCGGAATGGGTAAGATGGGGCTCTCAGGACTAAAGGCGTTTGGGGGAAATGATTAAAACTGCATTATCTATATGTCAGAAAAGTGAAGTTTGAGAAGGTATCCGTTTTTAAAACAAACCAGATTCAACAGAAATGAAAAAGGTGGTTCTGGTGAGCAATGTTTGTCCTGAATTATCACTTTTTCACAAAATACCCCTGTTTCATTGTCGTTGAGTGAGGCTGGTTTTCCGTCAATTTCTGTAGCTGGACTTGGAAGGAGGCTGGTGATGTTTAGTGTTCACAGTCTTTCATAATGCTTGTGTAATTGCACATCCTGTTTATAAGTCACTCTGAGCTGGGCTGGGTGCACTGCAGTCATTCTTAACTCTCCTTACCTGCTTTCATTAACTGGTGGTCCCTGCAGTGGAGAGGGCAATGCAGAATTCCTTCTCTCTCTCTCATGATCCAGATACACAATGAACTACAAAATAGCTCATCCTGCCAAGATGATTATCCTTTCAGAAAACCTGCACTAATTCGGAACAAGCCAGTGGAAACTGCTTTAGATGAGCCGTCAGATGTAGAATGCACTTTCCTGTATCTTGGTTCTTCTCCCAGCACTGTCTTGTCTCACCATCTCCTTGTTTAAACTTCTTGGGTTTTTGCTCTGACATCTTCCCACCTTTCCCTGAGGGTTCAACCCATCTTGGAGCTCCTTGTCTGCTTTTGCTGGGGGTCCCTTATCAACTTGGGTTGAATTTTAGTGGTATTTTTGAGATTTTTAATATTTTTTTCCTTCTTTATTATAAAGATGTGGGGTACAATTCAGGGTTAGGTATACAAACGTTGATTATGCAGGTACCCTTGTTGATGAGGTGTGCCCCTCCCTCCCCTGGCAGTTTCCTTCAACTGCCAGTCCCCCCTCCCCTGATGGTTTCCCACTACTGCCAATCCCTTTCTTATAGTATTATAATTGTTCAAGGTCCGCTTATGAGTGAGAACATATAACATAATACTTTAATGTTTATGTTGCTGCATATGCTTCTTCCGAGATACACATAAATTGTAATTTGCCTTTGTTACTGTCCTATAACTTTGAACTACACCCAAATATACACATTAATGCATTTAGTAAATATCAAGTAGTTAGGGAATTGTTGTTTTGCATGATTTAGATTATGCGTAAGTCTTTGAATTTTTTCATTGGTGTTTACAGAGTGTTTTAGTCATAACTGGGGAAGTTGGTGGGAGGTTTATAGCTAAAATAGGAACCCATTATATTTTTCCAATTAACAATAATGCTATACAAGCCTCTGTAACCTGCAAATTCCCTCTCCAACATGAACTCTTAGATTTGGAGAATAAGGATGCTTGGAGTTTTGTTCTCATCTCTTCAGGAGAATTGAACTAATCTATGTCTGTTTGGAAAGTGCACATATTCCAAAATACTAGTCGACATATATAGAACGCATCTGGTGATGCGTTGGTATGGTCGTCCTTGTTCTGTATGAAATAAAAGGCTCTGTCTTGTGGGTGTGCTCTCCCTCGTTCTGGCAAGGATTCTTGACCTTCCCCCTGCACACACTGCAGGAAGAAGCTTCCCAGTTTGCCTGGGTCACTGCAGTGCTGCGTCGCTGTCACGTGTGGGTGAGGAGAGTGCCGGCTCACGTGTGTGCTGGGGTCAGGTGTGAATGTGGCTAGGGGTATTTTCAGGACTTGGCCTTGGAGTCCTTTTAAAATCGAGAGCTTATCCATTGTGGATAAATTGCCAAGTATAAATGTATAACACCTCGGTTAATAGGCTGTGATGAAATTGAAGGTGTTCTCTTCTAGGAGATCCTCATTGAAATACTGCCCATCCTGAGTAAATCTAATAGTACCATGAGCCACAAGCTTAGTGGAAGCATTATGAAATGCAAATACGAAGATTTGTGGGTGTTTTGCCTTCATGAATTTGTTGTTATCTTTGCAGAAGTGAAGAATATCAATATTTTATGGCCTTTCACCGGGATTTGTGTCTGTTGCGAGTTAGACAGAGTGTGGCCCTGGTCCTTGCTGGCGCCCTGCCTTTGTGATGTCAGGACCGGCTGCCTGGTGGGGAAGTGCTGTTTTCGCCTGTTAGCCAATTTCCCATTTTTCTGTTTTAAATGGAAGCGGTAGCTTTCTCTCTCCCTGACTCTCTTTCTCGAGATGGGAGATGGTGTTACAGCTCTTTGTTTTGTTACTGTGACGTCCCTGTGAACATCTCTGGTGTCTCTCTCCTTATTGCGGCCCAGTGATACCAGAGGTGAGGCGCTCCTAGGGAACTCCGCTTTTCACCTGGTGTTATAGTCTTGGCTTCTGTTCTTTTGTGAAAATGGAGTTGATCTGGAGCCTTTCATAAAGTGTGTCAGATCATTTTTGCCGTTTCTCTCTTTCTTTCCGCTTTCTTGCATTTTCCATTGCTCTCTCTGATACCCTTCTTATGAACTTGCCTGTTGTGCTGGGGGGTGGCGAGTGCTCTCCTTTCATTCCCCTAATGTCAGTGTTAACAGTTATCAACTTTGGCCTTTGGGATTCAGACAAACAGCGCTTGGTCTTCTGGGATGTTCTGTGCAGCAGTGAAGCGATAGCCCAGTTCTCCTAGAGTATTGGCATCGAGCAGGGGGCCGTTTCTACCCTGGGAGGTGGCGTCTCTGTGTACCGTTAGCTGTTGTCTTGCTTCTTTACCTAAATCTTTACCCCTTCTTCGGCGAATGACTTCACTGACAACAAGGGTGATTAAAATCATGTGACATATGGTGTCACCTTAGGCCACACATTTACCTGTATGCTGTATATCCGATATTTATTCAGAATGACTTTTCTCAAATATTTAATAAGAATGAATAATTGAATGTACCGTAGACTTCCTACTTTGCCCTGCGATCCCATAAGACCTCTGGAGCTAAAACTAGTTTGGGCCCTTGAGGGGTTTATAGAAATTAGGTATGTCTGAGAATGAAGAAATATTCTCAGAATATAAGAATATAAGAAATATTTATAGAAATTAGGTATGTCTGAGAATGAAGCGGATGGCATGGCGAAAAAATTGAGTCCTTAAGTAGTTGGCTATTCCCGGTGATGATTGGGAGAAGCCCCTGTCCTCGCTCCGTTTTTCCAATCTTTTCTTTTTCCGCTATTTTAGGGGCGATTTCTTGAGGTATTAGCAGCTGATCTTATTTTTTCCCCTTACCATGTGATCCCACTGTAAGGTAAGTGGTTTTGGCGTATTGTGTTGCCTTGATGGGTTATTAAATTGTCACTTCTAGGAGATGAATGTGGGTTATAGAGTGTGTTGGGCCGTATATCATCTTAGTCATCAGGAATGTTTCAGAAAACTGAATAAGAGTAAATTTTTTAAAATTTATGATTGAAATTAGCAATTTTATTAGATCCTCTAAAAAAAACCCTACAAACTTTTAATATCTTTCTCAAAATATACATCTTTGTTCTCGAACAGGGTCTGCAGATTGCCCTAATTTGTCTTTTGAAAGGACACAGAATTTTCACGGAATACTTATGCTACAGAAGTAGACAAATGCAGGTGCTATTCCTTGGACAGTTGGCATAGAAGGTTGATGTGCTCTAAGATTTACTGTGCATCACCTTAGCCATCATTCCCATAAGTATTAATTTTAACTCCACTAATAAGAAACTGAACAAAAGTGGAATTATGAGTTCAGTAGTATTCTATGAAAGGTCAGTTGTTAAAAAGGCAGAGTCTGACATTCTGTGAAAAAGGTGCCTTCATTAATCATCCTGATAGGAGAGCACAAGGCGTTCTTGACCAATACCAGTGAACCTTGCAATGTAAAGTTTCAGGGCCTGATGTGCAAGTTTTTATATAAAAACAAAGATTATTTAAATACATGTTGAGATAATTCAGGGAATTGCTTTACCTTTGCGATTTGAAGGTGTGTGTATGTCCTAGAAAATCTTAAGAAATATGCTTTACTATTTTGAAAGAGGAAAACACTTAATAATTTTATAGGTAAACTATCTTGGAAACATATTATAGACACAGCTAACTGTGTTATCCATAGGTTTACTGTAGCTCGAGGTAGCAATGCCTTTTTAAGTGGATGAATGGACGTTTCCTATGTAGGTTATCAACAAATATTGGTAAGGTTTCTTTACGTCTCCTTTGTACTCTGGATTAATGGCTGCACGTGTATACTTTGACCCTGTTCTACAAAGCAAACCGTAGCCTCCTCTCCTACTCTCCATCCTTCTCTTTCTCTCTGTCACCGTAGCAGAGTGCCTACTGTGTACATGGAACTTAGTCAGACATTTCCTGTTATGTTAGCTGAGTATTTTATGTGTCCTGCCAGTGCAGTGTTAAAGTTCAGTACACATATATAAATTATTAAGCAGTTAACTGGTGCCACATTCCTCAGTTGAGCATCTTTTATTGTGGCCTGCTGACAGATTATTCTCATTCGGCCATCAAAGCACAATATTGTTGGGGCCAAAGTCTCTTTCTGGATTCTCTTTGTGTTGTTGCTGCTGGATTTCATTGAAGACATCTAAGTATCAGACAAACACAAAATACTGAGTCAGTATTTCTTCTCAGAATCAGACATTTTCTCTAAAGCTGATTTCTGTAAATAGCATTTTTGTTTGTGTGTTTGTTTGTTTGTTTCCCCTGTTCCTTTCCCATCCAGCAGTGTTATATCGGAAGTGACATGGGGATGTGCTGTCGTCTTCTCCTTCACACCATCGAGATGAGGGCAGGAAGGGTCCTGTAAACACCCAATTCCAGCATGTGCCTTCATATTTGTAAAGCTGCAGAAACATCACACGCTGCGCTTCGCCTATTAACTCATCTCACGTATTGAACTTTCCTTACTGCATTATTAATTACTACTTTATATAGAGGAGAGAGGTGGAGCCCAGGCTGTGTCATGCTTGGGAAGGCCCTTGGGATTAGCTTTGTCGGTGCAGAAAGCTGCTGGGGCTGGTCAGGGTGCAAGTGGTGAGACATGAGAGAGGAGGGTGGGAAGGAGCCCTCCACGCCACTGGTAGTTGTGATCAAACTGCTCTCCCCAGCAGGCTCTGTCCTGCATTAAACCCCAGGTGAAGGGAACAGAAGCTGCTGGTACACCCTGTGCCATGCCAGTCCCAGCACACCACGCTTGTCTGTGGTCACACTTGATTCTTCCGGTGCCGTTACAGCAGCTTGAAGACGGCCAGCAACTTGCCGCGTGTCTCACGTTGCCATTCTCATGCTTTTTATCGGCTTCAGTGTTGAGGCAGTATCTTGTCTCGCACAGTGGCTGAGGTCACAAGTGTCTATGAGGACATCGAGTCCACCCTCAAAACTACCATTATATGTGGGGAGGGTTTAGTTCAGTTTTACCATGGCCAAGTTGGTCAGAGTCTACAAAGAGCGTAAACTGCTACGTCTGCAATGTTATATTCCCTTTCCTTATTGTCATAATTTTTGCTTAATGGCTGTTTGTGCTACATTGACCAGGTCCATGGGTTGCTTAACATAAATGATTGCATTTGCTTATGATTAAAAACTTCCTCCATTAGGAACACAGCACCCAGGACTTGTAAATGATTTGTTGTTAAAGCTTTATACTTCATTAGCCACGTCGTTGACTCCATAGAGTCATTGTCTAAGAGTTAGGAGCACTTGTAATGAGCTGTATAATATGGACCCGCTCACAAAATTTAAAAAGAGACCAAGTCTTCCAGGAGCAGCTTAGCATGGAGATAAAAGGCTAGCAAAACATGTGTGGATAGCGCCGGCCTGTAGGCAGAGGCACGCGCCATTCTGACTCAGAATGGTGTGGGCGAATAAAGTATTTTATGACTGGAGCAAGACTTGTTGTAAAAAATTATATACCATTCATGACCAAAATCCTTCGAAACACTCTCTCACCATTCCCCTCTGAACCCTATAGCTTAAGTTTTAAGATGCTTATCTTGCAAGTCTCTGGGTATAGCATTTTTTAAAAAATCTGTGCCCTGGTGTTTGGGAATACCGTTCAAGCCTGGCCCGCACCTCATTGGCACTTGGTTGGTCTTCGGGTTCATCCCAGTGTTCGATTGTCAGTGACCCTCCTGATGACGATGGTTTGCCATGGCCCTGGCTTTGTGGCACGGTAACATGGGTGATTTTGTAGGTTATTATCGGAAGACAGCCAGCAAAGAGACAGGACTTCCTGGAATAACTGCATAAAGTATGATGGGCATTTTTGTGACAGACGTAAAATTCTTAATCTTGAAAGCTGTTGCGTGGGTCAGCCAGACTAGATACGAATTTTCCTGACAGCAGTAGCAGGAGCCTTCTGTTCCCATTAGCTTTGGAATCCGGTCTGCTTTGTAAACATCACTCTGACAGCGGCTCTGGCCAGAGACGGGGATACGCCGGATGTGAGTCCGAGAGCCTGGGCCAAGCCAGCCCTGACGTTGCCCTGCCTGAGCTGTGGGGCCGTGAGCATGGGGCTGCTGCCTCTGGGTCTCCTCGTAAAAGCGATGCTAACACCGGTCTCACGATGTTTGGAGAGGAATCCTCAGTTCTCTCTCCAACAGCCGACAGCAACTTACAATGGTTTGACCTGGGACGTTTTGGCTTCCCAATGGTGAGAAAGCCATGCGCATTCAGTAGAAGCCATCTTTCAGCCGCCCAGACGCTTTCAGTATGGTCTTCACTCAGTTACCTGAGATGCTCATGAGATGTGCATGAGAACATCACGAGCTGTTCACTCCATCATAAAACAGTCTTTGTGGGAGGCGATCATGCCTGACTGTCGGCTGACGTGAGTGTTCTGGGCACACTCAGAGGAGGCTGGGCTAAGCTGTGATGGCCAGTCGGTTGGGCATAGGAAACACGCTTTCCACTGAGGATGTTTTCAGCTGAATGGCAGGTTTATTAGGATGTAACCCCATCATAAGCTGAGCACCTGCATGTGCGGGTCCGCTGGGCTGTGTGTGGTTCAAGGCCCTTGGGATGCAAAGTGAGCTGTTGTCAGAGTTCATTTTTGTCGTGGAAATTAATTTTTTTAATCCTGAGAATTGGATGTTGCCTGGGCAGAGGGATCGCCACTCTTCCCTCAGGCCTTCCCCGCCGTGCTCTGAGGCAAGGTCAGGCCAGGGACTGTGCTGGTTGATAGAGGAGTTTTGTCATTCATGGGTTGCTAATTCTTGGAGCACTGCAATACAATTAAATATACTTAACCTTAAAATTACCCAGAATGTGATGGAGTCTTTGATTCACAAGCCCCTTCTGGTTCTTCCCAGGCCGCGGTGTGATCATTAGGAGGATGAATCATCCTTGTGCTGTTGGGAATGGACTGTGTTAATGGTTTCAATGCCCAATAATTGAGAACTTTTCCACAGCGTGTCTGCACGCAGCGTGTCCAGAGGAAGGTGAAATCTTGACCCTTTGTCTCCCTTGCCGCGCCCCTGGCCTTCCGTGTGGGGGAGCCGCCAGAGGCCGCAGAGCCGGGGGCTGGGTGGGCCTGGGGCTGGCTAGGCAGTCCTGATGGACCGAGGGAAGGCTGGGCACGGCCTCACCTGGGCAGGGCGAGCAGGGGCTGCGTTCTGAGAGCCGCCTCTCCGCCCCTCCTCCCTCCCCTTCCTCACTTTCTCCTCTGCACCCCTCTGGCTTCTCTCTTTCTCCTCCTCTTCCTCTTCCCCTCCCTCCTGCCTCTCTCTTCTCCCCTTCCTTCCACCCCTGTCCTCCTTCCCCCATTTCCCCTGCCATATCCCTTCCCTGGCCCTCCTCACTTCTTTCTGCTCACATGCCGCCTCTTGCGGGAGGCATGCCTTCGTGACTGCCAGGCCAGTTCTCAGCACAGGTCTGGAGCCCAGCAGCACGCCCCACCCCCCACCCCGCCCCCGTGTCACTGCCTCCTCCGGCCTCGGCGGCACCTCCCCAGGGCCACAGCCCCCGGGTTCCTTCCTCCGCACAGGACGGGGGACAGTGCCTGGGAACTGGCCTTCACTCCGCCGCAGCATGCCCCTGCCTCGTCTTTCCCCCAAAGGATTCCGGCCTCCATCAGAAGCGACGGAGAGCTCTTGGCGAAGCCACACGTGCCTTCGGCCCCCTGGGGACGTGAGAAAGGGCAGCCTCTAGACGGGCTCCGTGCACACAAAGTTCCCGGTGGGGCTGGGTGGAGTGGAGGAAGCCTGGCTCCCAACCGGCGAGATTTCTGGGGGCCCGGCGCAGAGACAGAACCGCGTGGAGTGGCATCAGCCGCCGAGTGACTGGAGCCATTACACAATGTGGCGTAATTTCCTCATGCATGTGGAATTTAAAGAATTATTGGTACCTTGAGCTACTGACAGGTAAAAGACAGTAAAAAAATAGTGAAAGGCACAATCTACCCTCTGAACTGATCTACAAGGCTATGAAAGCATCACTTTGAATAATATGCGGTATATATGTTAGAAAAATGTAATATTGGTGTGTGGACCCCTCAGCCTCGTTGATGAGTGTTATAATATATCTTGTTGAATGATGAATATGCTACTGTATGTTTCAACTGTTCCTGTCTTGTGGCTGAAAGAAAAATATATTGAAAATGAAAGTAAAATATTGAAATTTAGAAGTTGTTATGCTCGACTATAATTTCTTGTTCCTTTGGACGTGGTAGACACATTACTAATTACATAGAGTGCAGACATGCACCTGTATCAGGTGCCACACTTAAAGCGTCATATAAATTCTTACTTTATCAGCCTGTGTACTTTGCTGCAGCCCTGAGGATGTCTAGCTGTGGTGTGTGGAAGAGAACCCCCGTGCAGTCCTGTCTCCCCATGGATTAACGGCTCTAATGTGAGGTCCTGAAGTATTTTGATGATCGAGTGTTGCTTGAAGTAGTTCGTCTTGTGGTGCAGCATGTTGAAATGTCACCACCCTGAAGACCCCTGAGTCCCCAGAGCACCTGGTGCTTTTTCCCCAGAATTTGAACCTGGAGGTATTGATGTTAGAGGTCCTCCTGCCTGGAGCATAGTGGTCGGGGACCCAGACAGGCTGGAACCCCAGGGCTGAGTTGTGTCCGCGGCCGGGTTTCACAGACCTTCTTTGGGAACCAGCTCTGCTTCTTCTTCAGCTGCTCTGGCTGGTCACACGCAGCCTGGGTGGTACCATCGGATCAGCCCTCAAGACTCAAGGAGGGACACTCTCCAGGGTGCAGGGGATAGTGGGGTAGGGGGAGGATGATTCCCCAGGCTCCCTGAGCTCTGCCAGTCCTCAGGGTATGAGGGACCAAGAGCTCGGGCACCCTGCCTCCTTCTCAGCGGGCAGTGTGTTGGGAACCCAAGGCAACCAGAGTGACTGCCAGCTGAACAGAGGCTTTCTGCGGGAGCAGGGCGGAGCTCTGACTGTTTTGTCCTAGAGGCTAGAGGGTAAGCATGCCCGGAGCCATTGCTCTAGCTCTTGACGTACAAACCGTGCCGCCTTCTCCAGTTTGGCCTTGGCAGGGGTGGGCAGACGCTTCTGGCTTTGCCCCAGGGTCCTTTCTCCTCCGGCCCTCCTGCCCAAAAGGGTAACTCCACCTGCTGCCGTCTCCCCCCCCCAGCTTTCCTGGCTCTGTCTCCCTCTCTCTGGGTGGCCCTGTCATCGTCCTGGGGCAGACGGCCGCATGGCCCTTCCTGTGCC
This sequence comes from Cephalopachus bancanus, assembly GCA_027257055.1. Lineage (NCBI taxonomy): Eukaryota > Metazoa > Chordata > Mammalia > Primates > Tarsiidae > Cephalopachus > Cephalopachus bancanus. Next base: position 2,888,167 of record JAPVLO010000169.1, on the reverse strand, counting down.
TGCACTCAGACCCTTTGGTGGCGTGGTTTTTGCTTCATCTCCGTACCGTGGGTCCCAAGACCCCACCCTCGTTCAGGGACTGAGGAGGACCCACAGGATCGTACCCATGACTGTGACTTATGGCAGCCAAAGGACACAGGGCCCCACCAGCAAAGGAAGAGGTGCACAGGGCATGGTCCAGGCGACACCGATGCAGGTGGCCACAGCCTTCCCAGGGGAGGTGCACAGGATGGGTCTACTTCCTCCAGCAGCAAGTTGTAACCACACATGTGCAGTGTGGCCTGTCCGGGAGCTTGTCGGAGACTCAGCGCGCAGGGGTTTTTGGGTGGTGGTCACGTTGCCCCCTCTGCATGGCACGCATACCAAAACTCAGACTCCCGGGAGGAAAGCAGGTGGTCGGCCTGACGCCACGTCGTGGGAGCCACTCTTGCCAGGAGCAGTGGGAACCTCCCGATATCCACGTGCCCAGCTGCCGGCCCAGGGTCAACCCGCAGAGTGCACCTCAGTAAGGATGGCCATTTGCAGCTATTACGTTAACTCATTTTCATGCACCTCCCAAGGTGGAGCTTGTCCACCTGAATCTGGGCTATCCTGGAGACTTGGCTGGCTCTGTGGAATGTGGCAGAAGTAATGTGGGGCGTCCAGGCCCAGGCCTCAAGGTGGCTTTGCAGCTTCTGCTTGTCCTTGTTGGAATCCTGAGACTGTCACGCGGAGAAGCCCGTGCTTCGTCCCTGGAGCACGGGAGGCCAGTGGGGAGAGAGGCTCAGCCTGTGGGAGAAACCCTGGGGACCACCTGGCCCCAGCCAGTTTGCCACCTTGCCGCTGCTGCAGGAGTGACCCCAGTCGTTTGTACCTGTGACTGTCTGTGACTACTCAACTCACATCCAAGAGAAGCTGGCAGTGTGGTCCCCTGGCCTGCTGTGAATTCTGTCAGGGCAAAGACCGTGCCCTGGTCTCACAGCCCCAAGTTTCCCCACGGGGGATCTGTCACTGACTCCGCATGTCCTGTCACTGACTCTGCACTCACGCCGCCGTGTGCCACAGTGTGATGGTGTGACGGGAAAGACTGCTGCCGTGCCTCAGATGCTGCCCATCCCTCCGCAGGGCAGGGTCTCTGAGACTGTGGCATGGCCTCTGGCTCCTGGGCGTGGGCTGCTCAGCCAGTCCCTGGGCAGATAGAGTGTTGGGGGTGGGGCCGCGCTCCTAGCCGGTGGCACAGTCCCTCGCTCCTTGGGCAAGGGACCAGGACGTTTCTGGCTGGGTGCCGAGGGCCAGGACTCATGGTGCCACGTGGTGAGGCCCCAGGTGGGCCTTGTCCTGCTTGATACCCTTCTTCTCCCCATTTGTAAAACAAAGCAACATCTGCTTTTAAGCACGGTGTGATACGCAAAAGACGGGGTACACACACCTGAAATACTGTCTCAAAAGCTGTGAACTGTAAGGTGTAGTTATTAGAAATGTCTCCAGTATAGAAAACAAGTCCCTTCAGGATTTGGCAATATTCTGTTTTTTTGTTTGTTTTTTTTTTACTTCCGCGGGCTTCCATTTAAGTTCTCTGGAGATGATTTGCACCCCGTCACAAAACTCCTCGCTGAGCTGCTGAAGTGGCAGTTGGGTTCATAGGGGCGGCTGTGTCCCTTGTGTCTCTGTTGGTCATTTGTTGGCTCTCGCCGAAGGCCCACTGAGGTCTGGGTGCGGGAAGAGCCACAGAGCTTTCTCCCAGAGCCCCGGGAGGCTTGTGTTCCTTCGGCTCAGCTCCCAGGTTCTGCAAGTTGCCTGGGGAGCTGTGGCCAGTCTGCATCTCCAGATCTGCTTCTGGGGAGCCCCGTGGAGAGAGGGGCCACGAGACCGAGTGGCCAGTGAGCAATCTGTCATCGGTGGTGATCGATCCCGGGAAGTGCCCTCTCTCTGTGCCTGGCGGGCAACGCATAACTGATACAACTGGTGCCTGTTGCTTTCAGGTCGCTGAAGTCTGTGCCTAGATCCCCTGGCTCCATGTGGCAGCAGGTATTTTGGGGTGTTTCAGTTTTAGAAACCTGGAAAAAGGATCGGCAGAGCGGCTTTGTTTTCCTTTTTCACCAGAGACAAATGCTGTTTATGCTTCAGCTGCCCCTGACCTATTGGTCCCCACCTCCATTCGGCCTGTGGGGTGGTCGGCAACTGGTCCCATCCAGCAGCATGTCTCCTGTCACCTTCACCTTTTGTGGCCACCTGGGATGACAGCTCCTGGCTTTGAGAGGCCTTGTCTGTCCCCAGCAGAGTGACTGTGCCCAGCCACCCTCCAGACCTTCCCATGTCCCCATCACAGACCCAGGGGTAATGGCATCTCTGCAGAGCCAGTGGCTTTTTGGGCCAAGACCCAGGCTGCCCGAGAGCTGTGAGTGGCTTGGCAGGTGCCACTGCGCGTCCGGGAAGTCCTGGGAGTGCTCCAAGAGAGAACCGTCTCCCTGAGAGGCTTCAGGAAGTGGAAGAACATGGGGATTTAGGGTGCCCCAACAGTGGATTAAAAATCCTGTTCCCGGTCAGAAGGCAGGAAAGTGGCAACCTTATTCAAGGGGGAAAAAATTTCCTGGAGTCTAGATACAGTATCTTAGTAGTAATAAAAGCACTAGTACAGATTTACTGGTGTAGGAGTTTTAACTGTAATACTGTGGAATGGTAGGTTATTTTGTGTTCAAGAGCTACATTTATCACAAAAATGATGATATACAAATCACTTCCATATCACAAAATGTTCTTGGTCAAAATTGGCTTGAGGCAAGTGATATCTTCGAGTAAACAGTATATGAAGACCATATCTTAAAATGATAGATCACCTAATTTTGTTCTGACAGAGGTTTTTGCCGCAACAAACATCTGTCATTGAAATACCAATTCAGAGATATGGAAGCCAAATTGTAGAGGTTTTCTCGGATTTGTCACTCCTAACTTAAAAATGCTACTGTTCCACGTTGTAGCTTTTATAAGATATTAGGCAGTGTTGCACTTTAAGGCACATTAAAACAAAATAAACAATTTAGAGAAATGTCCTCATGCTTTAAATGCAAACCAGCCAATTTACAAGTGCAGAAGTCAGATGCCCTGGCTATTTTTATACAGACTCCACGTCAAACTTGCTGTGATTTTAGATTGTGAACCCTGATATTAATCTCCTGAAAGATGGACGTTGGCATTGTGTCCTCTAGGCTTCATGCATTCACTTCAGGTTTTCTTTTCTTTTCTTTTCTTTTTTTTAAAGGACTGTGGTTAAGACGTTATTCCCGAGATCTGAAGTCTCGTTTTGGTGCCATCCTGACAGAGGAACAGGTTTAAAACTTAGGACAATAGTGATGCCATGGGGCCTTGGAGTCTCCTTGTTCTTGGCATTCTTTCTTGTCAGGAGTTCTCACTCAGGGAGCCCTACACAGGGACAAATGCCCTGGGATTTGAGAGACAAGGAAGAATTAGACATTTCCAGAGAGGGTACTGAAGGATAACTTCTACAGTACTCTCTTCCAAGTTAAAAAAAAAATTGATCTTGGTCCAAAGCCTGATTATATGCTAGTTATGGGAGACAGTCCAGAAATTCACCACCGGTGACCGATTCTTACAGACTGAAGATGAAACATTAAAAAAGGCAAAGTTTCTTTTAAAGCCCACGGTGGCCGTGAGCCCTCTGGAAGACGATTTCGGGGAGGGTCTCCCTTCCACAGCTCCCTGTGGGCCTAGAGGGTGGGGTTCTGAGCGGGGTGGAGAGCTGGCCCTGCTCTAGGCTCTTCTGGCCACTTCTGCATTCCTCTCCACCCCCTCCCTACTGCAGCCCCCCGTGGTCTTGCCGTTTCTCTGGCACTGCCACGGCTCTGTCCAGTTCTCTCCTTATTCTGTGGATCAAAGTAGAATCCTGGAATCTGGTTTTCTCAAAATACTGGATACAATTTCTCGCATTATAAAAAATTCTGCAGGTTGTTTTTCATATTTGACTTTTGTGTTCCATTATGGCAGCATGAGACAGGCGTGGGTGATATCTTCTGGCCCATTTTCATCTTCCTGTAGGGTGTGAAATGGCGGGCTTTGGAGTCCAGCTGCTGGGCCCGCATTCCAGCTCTGCCACCGATGGCACTGGCAGGTGACGTTAGCTACTGGACGTCTGAGCTGTGATTTCCTCGCTGCTCAAATGGGATTCTTATACTTGCCTCACAGGTTCAGATGTGATGGTAGATATAAAACACTCGGCCCAGGGCCTAGCCTAAAATAAATACATGCCCAAGACCTTTCCTGTGTGGTGGAGGTGGTCGTAGTCACACTAGCCGTCGTCGCCGTCCTGTTGGGTGTCAGCCTGTGAATGACTTGAGACGAGCACATGCCCTCAGGATTTGCCGTCTTTACGCAGTGCGAGTTACGCCATGCCTAGTTAACTTATCATCCACCTTAGGCCTGGCCTTCCAAAGGGCATTTCCAAGTCAGAGCCCATTCCTGCTACCGTGCTAGGACAGCTCCTGCTGTTGTCTGGCGTTATGACCAGCCTCACCCTCTTTCTGCTCTTACCTGGGACCTGACTTGGGTAATAAGTTACGTGGCCTCCCAGCCTCCTGAATATCACCCAGAACCCCTGCCAGGAGAGAGCCATTATTATGGGCCAAAAGTGAATAACTTTGGGTCGTAAACACATTAATGAAATGTTCCTTTGCTTCTGGCCTTGCACACATCAGGGAGGAGTCAGGAAAGATGGAAGACTGAGCAGTATTTTCCGGGTTCAGCTGGAGGAGTGCTGCATTGTGTTTGGCCTCTTCTGACACGCCGAGTCTCCCTCTGTCAGGCATGTTCTTAACAGGAGCACGCGTGTCCTGACAAGCACTGTGATGATGGCGGGGCGTGGGAGGGCATGCAGGCTGTACATTACTCTTTGCTTTCAAGGGCAACAACACATTCACACACATATTTGTTTATTTTTTTCCTTTTGATGTCATCAGGATAATTTAATTTCTTTCTTTGCCTTCTTAAACGTTTGTTTCTTGCTTTTGATAACTAAGTATAGACTGACTCTAAACCTTAAGCTAAAATACATCATCTTCTGTCTCTGAAGGGGGGATTTCTATTTTTCTTTATTGAGTTATCTTTCTAACCCGTGGCCACACCACCCTCCACATGCCCACATGTGCGTAGCTGCTGCAGGATGCCCACATGTACTTCCTCTGGACACCGGCACTAGTCTTATTGTCATTAACTAATAATTAAACTAGAGTCCACGTGGTGCAAGGATCAGCGATACTGAGGAGGAACAAATGGCGGTGAGCTTCCTTTGGCTCTTAACCAAGATGCTTATTGAAAAAAGAAAGATCAGCCGGGCTCGGTGGCTCAGCCTGTCATCCCGCGCCTTTGGGAGGCTGGGGTGAGTGGATGGCCTGAGCCCGCGGGTTCGAGCCCCACCTGGGCAGCGAGACCTCATCTCTACAATCAATCCAAAAATCAGCCGGGCGTGGTAGCGCGTCTGTAATTCCGGCTACTCGGAAGGCTGAGGCGGAAGGATAGCCGGAGACCAGCAGGTCGAGGCTGCGGTGGCCGGGAGCGGCCATTGCACTCCAGTCTGGGCGACAGAGTGAGACTCCGACTCAAAATAAAGATAATTATAAATAAAATAAAGATAAAAAAGAAAGGTCTATGGAACCCCGTGCAGGGCTTTTTTGGAATAGCGTCCTGCAAGTCCTCCGCACCTACGGGCTCAGTCAGGTGCTCACAGGTTGAGAGTCCAGTGATGCTTACTGAGGCCAAATATGCTGGCAGATCTGGGTCAGCTCGCCTGTACCTCCTGCCACAGTCAGTGCCCACACAGCACGTGGCACATTCCGGGGCATCAGGACAGGGACCCGCAAAGTCTATTTTCAAACCAAGTTATTTTGTGAAATATTGTAGTGAACTTACCCAAACCGGTGAAGCTGATGAAGTGAAATAAAAATACTGCAGTGAAAATTATTTTAGTGCAACATAATGAGTTCTGTTTTTCATATCTGGCAGATATTACCTACTAAATCTAATCTGCAATGCCGAGAATTATGCCATTTTTTATGATTTGTTTAATTTTGACTGAAAAAAAATTGTCTATTCATCGATTCTTGACCTGCGAGTATCGAGGAAAAAATTTAGTTAATAAGAATTTTCATGAGGTGTAAATTTAAATGTATGAGGATTCTACCTATCCTGTAATGCCGTAGACATTAATTTAAAAATTCTATAAGAGCCCGAGGGCCTGGAGTGTCTGAAGAACAGAAAGTGGAAGCAGTTGTGGTTGTTAACTGGTAGACAAGGTCTGTTGAGATGATATAGGAATATTTTTATGTTTTCTCGACATCCTTGGTTATATGTGGCTGAGCATAATTAGAAGTTTAAAAAGCTGTAATCTCTTTGCCTGTGAAATGGTATCAGTATACTTAAGAGTAACAAGTCAAGTAGAGATCAGGGCATGCTGTTAGTGTATGCAGTGCCTGCTACAAAAGTTTCTTCTTGGCTCCCTGAATCTGGAGTTCAAAGAGGGCTTGAAAGGGTTCATAAAAAATGAAGGATCCTAATATTGAAGTTGGAGCCTGCGAGTGAATGACACATTCTTTCCACACCTCAACTGTCAACATTTCTAATCAAATCACCCAGCCTTCTTACTTCTTAAATGATACAGGCAATATTTTCTGTAATAAACACCCCTAAGTCTAATGAGCAGCCCTAAGGCAACTTCAAATGTATGCATTCATTATAACTCAACAACATAATCTGCCAGGCCAAGATGCTTGCTACCCAGTTTCCTAACTTCATGCAGCTTCGGTGTTTTATGAAAAATGTTCTACATTTTGTTTACAACATACGGCTGCTGTTTGAAGTATTGTATGCTCCTGTAGTACATAAGATGGGGCCGCATAATGGAGGGAAAATCAAGAAGGCAATCTTTCATTTTGTTCTTGTATGAAAAATTCAAAAGACTGAAAACTCACCCAGAGAAATTTTGCAAGCATATTATTTTCCAATGTTTCGATCAATTTGTCTGTCAACCATGCTGAGAGGTGGAAGGGGCCAGCAAAAGCAATTTAGCTTGTGAGGTCCAAAATAGAAATGTTTTAGGGAACCTTGTCACATGTTATTTCTTTATATTAGAACCACCGTGTGTTTTATTTGCTGGTCATATTATGGAGAGAAATGGAAATCAATCATCTAAGTAAGCTATGAATATCTGATATAAATATTACTTTTATACGCATGCATCCAAATAAAATATAAATTAACCTCGTAATGCATGCAAGAACCTTTAATGTAACAGCAGGCCCCTTGTTTTGGATTTTTCCGTTTAACAATTCACGGTGCATTTCAATTGATTGTACCCAAGTGACACTGTGTGGAAACATCTTGCATATGAACGTTGCTGACCCTGCCAGGGCTTTAATTAAGCTATCATCTTCCTACAGTCAGTACGTCTGGGGTTGATAAACATATCCAAGCTATGCTTGCAATCTAAGTGTGGCTTTTTTAAAAAGATTGGTGCAGGTTTGGGAGTTTTAAATTACAGGGCTTTGGTTTAGCTTTCAGTTGAATTTTTAGTTGGGATTTGTTAAGATCAAGTTATGGTAGGAATTCGAAGTGAGACTTTTCCTGGAAAACCTGTGATTCTATGATACTTCTGTGTACCCAGATACTTTGTCTTCAAATTTTAGATGAACACATTAGGATTATTTTCCAGACAAGATATATTTCAGAGAAATTAAATCAATTGGCGTATAAAAGACCCCAGTTTAATTTCAGTTGGTCATATCAGTCAGAATCTTTCTCCTGTGCTTACTTAGAAGTACTAGAAGAGTAAATTGGTCACTATTCACGTGACATGAGTCTCCCCTATGAGCTTGTTATCTTTCTTCTTTTTCAGAATTTGTAGTTACATATAATAGTTGAACATCCTGAAAACTTACTGTACTATGGATGCTATGAATAGAAACAAACTGTGACACATTAACTCAGAAATCCTTCCACTTAATGGGGATATAAATATTAAATTGTGTGTATATGGAAGAATGTCTTGCAACACAGTTCAAACTTAATTATGATAATTTGGACTAGAGACCTTGCCACTAATAGTAGTTACTAGGCTTGTACAAAAGTAATTTCCATTTTCACATTGTTGATATTTGCTGTTTGATATTGGAATACATTCTTAAATAAATGTGGTCACGTTATACATCATTTTAATGCTTGTTTCTCACTTTATTTTTTTGCTAATGATTTATTACTTGGTGTTTATTTTGTGTTTATTTTAGACTATAGAAATGATGTTAGACAAAAAGCCAATTCGAGCGATTTTCTTATTCAAGATCAAAATGGGACATAAAGCAGCAGAGACAACTCACAACATCAACAATGCATTTGGCTCAGGAACTGCTAACAAAGGTATAGTGCAGTGGTGGTTCAAGACGTTTTGCAAAGGAGACAAGAGGCTTGCAGATGAGGAGTGTAGTGGCCAGCCATCGGAAGTTGACAGTGATCAACTGAGAGCAGTCATCGAAGCTGATCCTCTTACAGCCACACAAGGAGTTGCTAAAGAATTCAGTGGCCACCGTTCTGTGGTTTTTCGGCATTTGAAGCAAACCGGAAAGGTGAAAAAGCTCAGTAAGTGAGTGCCTCCTGAGCTGACCGAAAATCAAAAGCATCATCGTTTAGAAGTATCGTCTCCTCGTATTCTGCACATCAACAACGAATCATTTCTCAATCGGATTGTGGCGTGCGATGAAAAGTGGATTGTATATGACAACTGTTGACGACTAGCTCAGTAGTTGGACCCAAAGCCAAACTTGCCCCGCAAAAAGGTCACAGTCACTGTTTGGCGGTCTGCTGCCGGTCTGATCCACAACTTTCTGAATCCCGGTGAGACCATTACATTTGAGAAGTATGTTTGGCAAATCGATGAGATGCACCGAAAACCGCAACACCTGCAGCCGGCGTTGATAAACAGAAAGGGTCTAATTCTTCTCCACGATAACACCCAGCCACATGTTGCACAAACAACGCTTCAAAAGGTTGAATGAATTGGGCTATGAAGTTTTGCCTCATCTTCCATATTCACCTGACCTCTCGCCAATTGATTACCACTTCTTCAAGCATCTCGACAGCTTTTTGCAAGGACAGCACTTCGACAAACAGCAGGATACAGAAAATGCTTTCCAAGAGTTCGTCAAATCCCGAAGCACGGATTTTTATGTTACAGGATTAAACAAACATTTCTTTTTGGCAAAAATGTGCTGATTGTAATGGCTCTTATTTTCATTAATAAAGATGTATTTGAGCCTCGTTGTAATGATTTAAAATTCATGGTCCAAAACCGCAATTACTTTTTCATGATTGGGCTGGCCATTTTTGTTTGTTTGTTTTGGGGCGGGGTTGAGTTTTTTCCCAGGAACTATTTTATTGTTTATTACATTCATCTGATGCCCCTATTATTAATATACATTTAGAGTCTTTCTAGGTTTTCTTTTGTTTTGGTCCTTGTTTGGTTTGAAGCTATTTGAAGCAAAATTAATTATAGATATCCTTCTAGAAGCATTTTGTATGTTTGCGCAAGTCTGTATAGAATAAATTCTGAGAGTAGAATTTAAAATTTAGATCTTTGTAAGTTGACCTCTTATTATTTTAACTTTTTGTATCTTAATTGAATAAAGTTGAACATTTCCCCCTGTTTTCTGAATATTTGTGTTTCCTTGGTAAAATTTTTATTTTTATTTATTTTCTACTAAGTGGTTTTATCTTCTTCTAAATAAAGACACTCTGTATATTAAATAAAGATCATCAATTCTATTTCTAATTTTATCCATGGAATTGTTTTCAGAATTTTCTTTAATGTAGCTAGATTTTTTCTTTTTTCTTTTTTTTTAACTTTTAATTTTTGAATTTTTAAAATTTATTTACAGAAAAGTTACAGATTGTACAAAGATTTCTGGGCAACCCTTCATCTATCATCTCCCGATGTTAACAGCTTACATACCCATGGTATATTTGTCAAAACTAAGAAACTAACAATGATAAATGCGGTCAGGTTTTAAAGTCTATTCTTGTGACCACCAAATATTATGATATGCTTCCCCAAGCCCTTTTTAACCATGAGATTGTGTTTTCATGTTGTTTTTAATTTTGGTTTTCACATTTTTATCTTTGATTTATTTTAAATGTGTTTTTTAAAGGAGTTTTGGCTTTATTTTCCTCAAATATAAGTCAAATTTTTCAATAGTTTTTGGAATACTCAACTTTTTGGTTACACACATTTTACAAGGACAAGAAGAAAAAATTGCCTGCTGATTGATTTTGTAGTTTATTATTTAACCCTTGACTGTATTTTTTGATGATACCTAGTATATGAAAGAATATAAACTCTAGATCATTTAATATTTATTATAAAAATTCTTCAGTGATCCCTGGAATGAGAATAGTTTCCTTGTATCCTAAATAGATGGCTGTAATTTTGAGAATTGAATTTTTATATTATTAAACAATTCTAACCCAGTGCTATATGTACTTAGTTTTGCAGTTGTATATCAAGGGCAAAATATTCTCTGACCCAACAACGAAATAATGTGTTCCTTGATGTTTAGGGATTAATGGAGCTTGCAACTGTTAATTTGACATAGAGGATATGGTTATTTATGTATCATTTCCATTTTCATTTAGACAATTCCGTTTACTAAATTTTCAGTAAATAGTTTGAGCTCTACATAGCTTCTTGGGAAAAAAAAATCACTTTAAAAGACCTTTTATGAGTGAATAAATATGTGTTTTGTTTTGCTTTTCTTTCCACATTTAACTTTCACAGAAATCCACTGGTCTCAACATGGCCTGTGCCAGGGTAACCCTGTTCTCTCTTAGCAGATTGTTGGTTTATAACTTTTCATTTTTAAGGTGGCTTCTAGTTCATAACAAACCCACATAGTATATTTAACATTTTTGTGAGAAATTTTAGAAAACTTTTGCTAAGATATTCATGAATATTTTAGTATTTTGATGCTTATATGACTTTGTATCATATTTTAGTAATGAGTTTTTACTCCCTTCAAATATATGTACATAAATCATAGTTTGAGGGTAAAAGAGGCTTTAAAATTTTCTCTGAAGTAGTTCTCTGCAGATAGGCCCGGGTATTAATCTTAGCTCTGTCACTCTCTGACTGTGTAACTTGAAGCAAGTTATCCTGTGTGTCCAACTTCAGTTTCTCTGTCTACAAAGGGGTCACACCCTGACTTGTGAGCTTTACGGAAGTCCTTACTCTTGCTGGGTACATGGCATAAATCTTGATCAGGGCTAGACAGTCTAGCACTTGTTGCTAAGCACAGCTGTTTGAGCATGATTATCGACCTTTATGACGTGGCAAGTTTTTTCCCCCAGTTTCCCGCTTTAGAAATGGTTAAAGTTTTGCTGCTCTTTTAACTGTTTTAAAGCCAGTTTTTCTTTTATGTCTCTCAACTCTCTTATACCTGAGCCTCTCATTCCCAACAGGTAATTGATGTGTTAAGAGGCCAGCTCTGGACCCCTCTGACAGTCGGGAGAGAGAAAGCACATCAGGCTGTGGGTTTGGACCCTGGCAACTGCCCGGCGGCTGTGTGGTCGGGACACATCACCAAGCCTCTGCTCTGCATTTTGTCTGTTGTTGCCGGGAATAGTAGACAAACTTGTCAACTTGTCATGTGTGGAATTGAGTTTATGGATTGCGTTTCACACAATAGGAACTGTCAGCTAGGATTATTAAGCAGTTAAATTCTGTTTCGTTTATCTTCTCTCCTTACCACGACCTCTCCCAAGGTGCCACAGTTTTACCACAAATAATTTTAAAAGTCTCTTCAGTTGTCACTCCAGAGTGTGTATCTTTTAATGAGATAATGTGAACTTTTTTAGATTTTGCAAACTTTGAAGTGCTGTTGACATTGGTCATTTGTGAGCTTGTGAGCATTATGTCATTTAACCCTAACGTACTATGCATATTAGAAAAAACTTCCGTTCTATTATTCCAGCAATGCTGAAAACTTACTGGGATTCCTGTTATATTGACCTGTCAGATTAAGATGCTTTAAAAATCTTACCGATCTGCCACTTTCAGTTTAGACGAGAGGAAGATGAGCTGAACGTTTTCTAGAAGGGAAGGAAAAATGACCATTTAAAAAAATTTCGAATGATGTAGCCCATTCTGACAATTCAGTTGTGGGATTGTGTGGAGCACCGGGTTACACAGACGACCCCCTCACCAACTGCCTCCTTCCACACAGTCGCTTGGGGCTGCCGCCACATTTACCTGGGCCTGCTCACCTGGGCGTGGGCCAGGCCCTAGGGATCCCATGGGTCAAGAGCGTGGCTGGGGCTTGGCCTGAAATGCAGAGCTCTCTGGCTCATCTCCAGACCTGCCTCTTTTGGATTACGACGGTATCGGGTGAAACTCAGTCTCTACGCAAGTGTTGTGACACGTGGGGGTTTCCCCATGCTTTGTACTTCGGTGCGTCTTCAGCATTTGTTGAAAAGCCTGAAGGCGTTAGGGACATAGAGAAGGACACGTTTATTAAAACATCTTTATTCGTTAGGTATAGCATTATGATCTCGGTTGAGTGTCCATGTTTTAAAGGGGCAGGTACAAAAGGAGTTCTGGCTAGCAGTTGTGGCTTTCTTCCTTGGGAGACTTCATATGATAAGTTCAGAAACCATCTATATCTCAGCAGGATTTCACTTTGGGTAGTGTAGTAGCTTGTAGTTGAGGCCGCAAGCTTTGGATTCTCACAGACATCAGCTCGCATACTAATAACTGTGATTTGGGGAAAGTTACCCTATACATTTTTGTTTTCTTTGCTGTGAAGCAGGAGTAGTACTATCTTCTTCATAGAGAAGCTATCAGAAGTAAAAAGCTGGCAGATGAAAAGCACATAACACCGTGCCTGGGCCCGGAGAGGGCATCTTGGCCAACTAGGCCCCCCTCTGGGGATTAGCAGTTCTGGGAGGAACAGCTCCTTAGAAATTCCAACTTATGGTGTTGTCAGGTACTTATTTTCATTTTTCCTTTAAAGTACACAAGCCTTCTATTTATTAGGCATCCAGAAGACAGCTGTGACCTTTTGAAAGTAAGTGAAAAAGACATACCCGTCAAAGAATCGCAGCACTTAAAAAGCCAGGGGGGAGGGAAGCAGCCCTCTCCACACCGTGGACTTTCTATTAAGAGCTGGGGCCCCAAAGTCTTCCCTGAACGTGGAGATCCCAGTGGCACATTAGATTGGGTTCCTTATTTGTCCCCTGCTTCTGGGGGTCTGGGTACTCGCAGACACAGCTGAAAGGAATCGTGCGGAGGAGGTGGAGAAGGAGCATGTCATTGTCCAGGCCTGTGGCCCTGTGTCCCCTCAAGCTGCTGTAGCCGTCGCCAGCCTGCCAGCATCTCAAAATTAACCTCCACAGCACAGACCCCGTGTTAGGCAGTACAAGCTAAATTCTGTTTACGTTTACTCCGACTGATTTCCAGGAAAGTGTGGGATGACAGGCAGACATGTCCGTTTCGACGTCGTTCATTGGCTTCTCACCACACTTGCAGTTAATGTTCCTTTGGCACCGTGGAGCATCTAGGGGCCTTCCAGCCCCACAGCTCCACTGGAGGGACCCTCTCTGCAGCAGCCAGCCTGCAGAAGGCTACACGGAGTGCTTTTCCCACAGACGGTGTGATAAATAAGTGCTGAGTAGGTTCCGTGGAGGCAGCTTTGGTGTTGATTCCAATAGACCGTGGGCCAAAAAGGCTTTGGTAGCATCGCGTGGGATGGAACTTTGTTTTTTGGACATGTGTTGAATTCCAAAAATATGTTTGCACTGAGCGTTAGAACGTGGGCCTAGAGGAAGACCATCCATTTCCTCAAATCCAAGCAAAGGGCCCAGTCGTGAGGAGAACTGTGCATGGCATGGAAGAGGTGGGCAGGTCAGGGACCAGGACATTGGAGAAACCCTGAGCCTTTGGGACACTTGCATGGTTGGCTTTCTAGGGATGATTCTGAACGGGGTGAGCCGAAGGATTTGGAAGCAGGTCTTGATTCCATGTAAGGAGATGGTTTTCATCGTGGGACTCGTAGCCTTTTGACACGGGGGGAATAATATTCAAAACAAGGTAAAAAAAAAAACTGTGTTTCTCATGACCCCTCAGTGTTCTTGACAGCTGTGCTCACGTGGGGGTGTAGGGTGGGTCATTTATGTGGCGGCTCTGAATAGCCAAGGTCATGGGATGACCCCCATGAGGGTGGGACCGGCATGTGCTGGTGAGCGGGAGAAGCAAGGGCTCAGCTACGAAGCTGGGTGTGCTTCCTTGTCCGAGGACTCTCACTTTCTTTTTTTTTTGAATTGGAGTCTCACTCTGTCGCCCAGACTGGAGTGCAGCCTCGACCTGCTGGGCTCCGGCGATCCTTCCGCCTCAGCCTTCCGAGTAGCTGGAATTACAGGCACGCGCTACCACGCCCGGCTGAGTTTTTGATTTACTGTAGAGATGAGGTCTCGCTGCCCAGGCGGGTCTCGAACCCGCAGGCTCGGGCCATCCACTCACCTCAGCCTCCCAAAGTGCGGGATTACAGGCTGAGCCACCGAGCCCGGCAACTCTCACTTTCTAATTGCTGGTTTTCTGTTTTTGAGCCGTGGAGTGTATTACTTTCTCAGAGACAGAGTAAGAGCCTCCATTAATGGACTGGTGGTAACGTTGGGGGAGCCCCTATTATATCCAGGGTCTAGGCTATACAGTAATAGAAAGAAGCCTAGAAGCTAATGGTGTTGTTGTTACTCACTGTTTGTCCAGCACCTCTGGAAATGGATTCAAATGTTTTAATATGATTAAATATTCACAACAATCTTTTGAGGAGGGTACTATGATTATGCTTTGAGGGGAAACTGAGGCATAATCAGGCACAGTGGTTTGCTGAAGATCACACAGCTTCTCAGAGATGGAGACTGGATTTAAACGCAGGGAGGCTGGCTCCTGGACCCCTGGGCTTTGAGGGCAGAAGGTCTGCTAGGTCCTCTGGAGTCTTTCTTAGGCTGTGATTCGGTTTGGGCTGGGTGACCCACATTGCTCCTGTATACAGTACACTTGGCGTCCCGGCATGCTTCCCCAGAACAGAGCAGCTACTCTACTGGGACTGTGGGCCTGGGTTTCTGTCTCCACCCGCCAACTACAAAAAGGAAGCTGAACAGGCACCCCGTGACCATGACACCTTGTTGCTGGACAGCTCAAGGAAGCAAGTACCTTGTGTGCTTCCATTTTGTTGAGATCTTTGCTGCGAATAGCGCTCGTTGAGAGGCATGTTGCCCTTGGCAGACATGGTGACATTTCTAGGAGCTGCAGTTGCTGCTTTGGGGAATGGCACCCCCACACTGGCAGACTGGCTTGATCTTGTGGAGCTGCTGTTGGGTTCCGGTAAGACATGGCACAGGAATCAAGGCAGGTTCTTTGGGGACATTTACAGTTGACTTTCGGTCTGTTGCAAGGTAGTGTTAGCATATGACATTCTGTGAGGAACTAATGATGCTATTTTGTAAGATCAAAAAGGGGAAACAGCTGCGTTCACGGATAATTGTTTAGCAGCACAGCTGCTGTGTGTGTTTAAAACTGGGTAATAGTTCATGTGACCCGTCCTGAGGTGAGCATTTCCACAGTACGACACTGTAGCAGATGTCTTTGATTGGATCCATTGTGGCACAGCTTCTACTTTCTTACCTCTGGTTCCGTTATGGCGTGACCAGGCTGCTCACGGGCTGTGTCTTCCTGAGTCTTCATTTAATTGGGAGGGCTACGGGCATGGCACCATTAGGTTTGGGACCCCACCATTCCTCTGGCCTGGTAGTCCTTGGACAGCTGGTATTTATGACCAATCACTGGTGTAGTTTTGCAGCTGAATAAGTTATACTTTATGAGTAAATCATCCTCCATCATTTCCATCTATTGTTAACTTGAATGAGACCGTCATTTCTGATGAAATACTGGAGAGGACACAGTCCCTCAGAACTAAGCGATAAAAGTTGGTATGTTCTGCTACTTGTCCAAGTGTGGACACATCTCGAAGTAAAACATTCTAAGACTATTAAAGACAGTTTCTTTCTTTTTTTAAAACAGCAACTTTGAGTTCAGTCTCCAGGGTATTCTAATCTCTAGTGCACAAGGACTTTCGTCATCTGCATGTAAGAAAGTTGTTGTAATAATGCTCAGTCTTTTTGGTGATGGTATGAGCACAACCAGTGGCTGTCATATCCTCCTGGAAATAAAACCATTTCAGCAGGGTCTCCTGGCTAAGGATTTTAAAGCAACAATTTGTTTGTAACCGTTTTTATCCTTATATTTAAAAAATATAAAGGTATAGTCACTCAGCTTTTTGTTGATTTTATGTCGCATAATTGGCATCTTGTCGGAGGGCTTTGCCTGTCTGTACATGAGGCTGTCTCTGTACATGAGGCTCTCTGCATGTGGCCGAGCCGTGGGCACTGTGAGAGGACCAACTGAGATGAGCGGCCATGACCAGTTGGGATGCTTTTTAGCTTTCATTTAAAATTGTTACTCTATCAGCATGAGACTATTAAGAGTTTGTGTAGGAAGGACATTGCGAAGGAGCCTTTTGATGGTGACTAGAAGCAGCTTCCCTTGCCCTGGCCACATTCCAGAGGTGCCCGTTGTCCCTACCTGACCTTCACCATAACGTGTGCTCTGTGCCTTCTTGCGGTGGGGGCCCTGGCAGCCACTGTGTGTGGCCACGACTGTGATGTTGAGATCTGAGCAATCTGTTGAGATAGTAGTCTGTTTTCAGTGAACTGACTCAAAGTGACCTTCCAGGTGTTACAATTCTCATTCCCATAGTACAGAGCATTTCTGTACTCTGATTTTGATGAGTACATGGGGCAGACATTTAAAACATTGTGCCATAAGTAAAGTTCTTATTATTTTAAGAACATTTAATGATGTGCTTTTTAAACCTTTGTTTTCTATACACCCTCTTCCCAATATTGAGATATTTTAACCTTTAAAAGGACATTACATATTTATTTTAAATGATGAAGTCAATCTTTTTTTCTCCTTTGGTGGAGCCGAGAGGAGAAAAAAAACAAGATATGAAATTTAGTACAGATGGTGTTATGCTTCGGGATAAAAATTTTTCTGTTATTGCTTTGTTTAATATCTAAATTCATGTTACAGTTGTCCTCCCTCTAGCAAAGCATATAGGTTTTAGCACACTGTGGGCTCCTGTCTCTCCACTGGAAAGGTGGTTCTGATGCGTGCTTGAGCTCACCCAGGCCATCCTGGCTGTTCTGCAACTTCATATTGACTGCAGGCACTGCAGACCACAAGGAGAATTATTTCTTTTTTAGAGGAAGGATATTTATGACTGAAAACAGTGCTAAAAACATGAGAATATTGATCATGGTTTTGAGAGATGCTTGCACTGAATCACTTGATATACCTAAATATCGGCTTTATTCTATCTCTCCTAAAAGACAGATTGCCAACACAAAAGATGAACAATCTTGAGGGAGAAAATCTTATATCTTTCTGATAGGCTGTCTTGCTTCCTTCCATAACAATAGGGAGGAAAGAGGTCTATGTGGCTTCCTCAAATAAGGAACAAACATAATAAACTGTGTGTTGGAAGCTTCTGTAAAACTGCCTTGGGTGTACTTGATTTAACTCGTAGTAATAAGTTAAATTAACATCAGATGGAAATTCAGATAGCTAAACATTTAGCCAGTCTAACGATAAACAATTATTCTAAGATCAACATAAAAATAAAGACAGCAAAAGACCCATTATCATTTGAGGACCTAATTCACTGTTTTTAGAGGTAATCTTTTGGGGTTGGGTAGAAATTTATAAAGGAATGAATGAAGCTAATTATTCACCCCTCAGATATTTTTGTAAGACAAGTACTTTTCTGTTATCTTCTTTTGTCTTAAATTTTAGACCCACTTTGGATAAAGGTAGTGTGTTGTTGCTTTTATAGTTTAAGGTCGAAGGTAGCGAGGCAGACTTCCTTCCTTACTCTGGTAAAGAACATGACTTTCTCTGGATAGGTGGCAACCCAGGATTGTGGTTTTGGTCCCATTCTGCCCTTTTCCAGAATTGCTTCTTTCATGCATTTGGCAGCAGCCCCCTTGGCATGCAGTGCAGGGCCCTGTCTCTGTGGCACACGTAGCAGGACTGCTTAAATGTCCTCTTCTCTCAGGGTCCCCCCTTCCCTATGAGGGAAGAGTATTCCATCGCACAAACGAGAACATAATTACATCCATTTACCATGTCTTTGAAACATGCCAAGTCAGCAATCTTGACTTTATTTATTTTTTTGTAGAGCTGGGAGGAGAATGATGGGTGGACTACATGATTTATATTTAAGTATCTCAATGTGGGATGTCGGGGAAAGAGAAACAGGATGTGGTGCACCATGTTATCGGAGCTGGTGGGGTGTGCTCCAGGTTGCCCTGAAGACTTACCGTGCTGATGGGACCAGGAAGCTTCTGATAGAGAGATGGAAGTTCATGTGGCCACAGGAGCAAGCGGCCCAGTGCTGACTGGCCGTGCTGCCCAAGAGAGGTCGGTGAGTGGACTGAGGGTGAGGCCTGGATTATCACCTTAAAATAGGCATGAAAGATGCTCTTAGTGAGGTTAGAAACACAGTTGCTAGAGGGTTCTGGCAGAGAAACAATCAAGGATGATGCAGCCCTGAAGCCGGCCCACTGGCCTGGCACAGCGGGCAAGTGATGACTGCATGGCCTGCTCACTGGGGCCCAACAGGTCTCTTACATTTCAATTGCCAACACATGAAATTCAGACTTTATGTTTCTAAAAGCATGTATGGCTGTTACTTCGTCTTTTTTTTTATGAGACTCAACTTTTTTTATTTTATAGCTTTATTGAGATATATTGTATACACCCTCAAATGCACCCATTTTTAAAGCATACTGGTCAGTGATCTTAATATATTTATAGAACTGGGTGTCTGTCACCACAGTGTAACGGATCTGCACTGGTTAGCAGTCACGTCCATCCTCTTTTCTCTTGACCTCAGCCTATGACTAGTCTGTTTTTATATCTGTGGATATCCCTGTTTTGGATGTTTTACATAAATGGAGTCACACAATACGTGACCTTTTGTGACTGATTCTTTTCACTTAACATAATGTTTTCAAGGCTCATCGATGTCATAACCTGTGACAGCACATCATTCCTCTTTGTGACCGAACAGTCCATCATATGGATAGAACACGTTTTGTTTATCCATTCATCAGTTGATGGACATTTGAGTTTTCACCTTTTGGCTATTGTAGATAAGGCTGCTGTGAACATTTGCGTACCTATGTTTTTATTTGTTGTGGGTGTATGGGAGTAGAATTGCTGAGTACTGTGAAAATTTCATGTTTAGTATTTTGAGAAACTTCCAGATAGTTTTCTAAAGCAGTTACACAATTTTACATTCCTGCCAGCAATGTATAAGAATTACTCCCTATCCTCACCAATGTATATTTTGTCTTTTTTATTTAAGTCATCCTAATGAATGAGAAATGATATCTTATTGTGTAAAATAGAGGCAAATAATCAAGCTAGGCATGGTGAGCAGGGTTTTAATTCATAATAGGCCTAGTTGATGGGATCTACAGTTATAGAAGGACATAGAGGGAGAGCACATCTGGTGTGATATTTTTTTCTTTTGTCAAAAATGGTATTACTGAGATATAAATGATATACAAAGGTGCATATATGCCCAGCTAGTTTGTTTGTTTGTTTGTTTGTTTGTTTTTTCTGTACAGATAAGGTCTTGCTATTTCGCTGAGGCTGTTCTCAAACTCCTAGGCTCAAGAAATCCACCCTCCTTGTTTTCCCAAAGTGCTGGGATTACAAGTGTGAGACACCACACCCAACCATGGTCTTTTTTTTAATCTAACTTCTTTCAACCTATTTATTTTGAGATTCACCCATGTTATTGCATATATCAATAGTTTATCACTGTTTTCTACTGGGTACTTTCAGGTGTTTGGGTACACCACAATTTATCATTCATCTGTTGTGCACTGAGAATTTTTCCTCCAGCTTTTGGTTATTACAGACAACACTGCTATGAACATTTATGTAAAGGTCTTGCTAAGGACATAATGCTCTTATTTCTCATGGGTAAATGCCTAGTAGTGGATCATATGGTCAGTGAATGTTTAACATTTTAACAAACTGCCAAACCATTTTCCAGAGTGACTGTACCGTTTTGCTTTTCCTGTCAGTGTTGTGTGAGAGTTCCAGGTCTTCCATATGGTCTCCGATTTGTTGTCATTTCCTTCTCCCTAGAAGACTTTACATTTCTTGTATCAAGTGTGCTGTGATAAATTAGTTTAGTCTCTGTATGTCTGGAAAGTATTTTAATTTTAATATTTAAAAGATATTTTGTGTTTAGAATTTTAAGTTAAATTTTCTCTTTTTCTTGTTTTAGAGATCTTGCTCCACTGCCCCTGACATTCATTGTTTCTGACCAGAAATCTGTTGTCATCCTTATTTTCATTTGTATGTATGCAACATTTTTCTCTCCTCAGGTTTTTAAGATTTTTGCTTTATCACTGGTTTTGATCAACTTGGTAATTTTGTGTTTTTGTGTTGTTTTCTTTATGTCCTGGGCCTGGGTTTCATTGAACTTATTTGCTTAGTAGGTTTTCAGTTTTCGTCAAATTTGAAAAAAATTTGCCCACAGTTTTCAAATATGTTTTTTCTGTTTTCTTCCATTGTGCTGTTCTTCAGAGGCTCTAATTACATATATATTTGAATGTGTTAAGTTGTCTCAAAGTTCTCTAATATGTTTTTTAATTATCTTTTTTTTTTGACTGTGTTTAATTTAGTTGGTTTCTTTTGTGTCTTCAAGTTCTTTTTCTCAGTGCCTAATCTGCCATTAATGCCATCCAATATATTTTTCTTCTCAGATATTGTAATTGTTATCTGTAAGTGTACCATTTGTGGCATTTTTATATCTTATATTTTTGACTTAACTTTTTGACATATGAAATACAGTTGTAACTATTTTGGTGTTCTTATCTTCTAATTCTAATCTTTATGTCAGTTTTGGCAAGTTGATTTTGATTTTTTTTCTCCACACAGCAATTGATTTTTCTTTCATGCTTCTCTGGTAATTTTTGATTGGATGCTTTATGTGCAAATTTTACTTGGTTGGGTGCTGGGTTTCTAAAAAATAAATATTCTTTACTTCTGGGAGGTAGATCAGTTACATGGAAACTGTTTGATTCTTTCAGGTCTTGCCCTTAAGACTTTTAGCCGGAACTAGAGTGGCATTTATTCTCAGGCTAATTATTCCCTACTACAGTGGCCTCCCTTGTAAGAGGAGAGGACACTGGCATGGACATGCAGACAGTCATTATGAACTGAATGCCCAGCCAATGGCTAGCAAGAAAATAGGACATCAGTCCTACAGCTGCATGAATTTGCCAACAGTTAGCTTGGATGGGACTCTGAGCCTCGACCACTGACAGTCACAGTTGCAGTTGACACTTTGGTTTCAGCCTGAGAGACCCTGAGGAGTGATGTTTTGAACCACTAAATTTGTGCAGCAGTAGGAAGGGAAAACAATATGCATCTGCTTAAATCGCTTAAAGACTTTTCTTAAACGGGAGTCTCATGTCTTGCTTTCTTCATCTGTTTGCATATTGCTCTCTGAGTAGTGTGTTGTCCCTTTCTTTGTCCTGTTTCTCCCACACTCCCACTCACGCATCCAGAAGTAGGTAGAGCATGGCTCAGTGTGGCTGAGAGACCCTGTGTACCCTCCACTAAAGGTGCCT
The DNA here is from genome assembly GCA_027257055.1 of Cephalopachus bancanus. Classification (NCBI taxonomy): domain Eukaryota; kingdom Metazoa; phylum Chordata; class Mammalia; order Primates; family Tarsiidae; genus Cephalopachus; species Cephalopachus bancanus. The sequence continues at coordinate 2,866,369 of JAPVLO010000169.1, read as the reverse complement.
GTGAGGAGGATGGGCCCTGGAACCCTGGGTCCAGCTTTGTCGTACTCCAGCCAGCTCTGTAATCCTGGACAGCTGCTCAGCTCTCGCTCCCCTCTGTGAAGTGCTACGTGGTAGCACCCCCTCTCCACAGTGTTTCTTCAGTATTTGGGAAACACTCGGCATCGTGCAAACTGCCTAGGAAGTGTCCAACAGATAGGAGCTGTTATCTCCACACTCACTGCGTTAAATATTGCATACGTACTGCATATTCGCAGAGCTTAATGATTGGAGAGACACTTTAGAACAACTAGGAGACAATAGCCCAGATTGCCGAGGATGGGAAACCATTTTGAAGGCGTTTCTGGCCGTAGCCTGGTGCAATTGCTTTGAAACTCTGTGCTGTTTGGATACTGCCTTTCTGTGGGCTTTAATTGCATTACTCTATGTCTATTGAGGACGGAAAGAGGCATGTGTTTTTACGTCACTTTTGCCTCCTCTCCTCTGTTTAGCTGACGGGTCCTCTGCAGCCGTGGGTGTATAGTCTGGCTGCAGAAGTGGTGTCCAAGGAGGAGGTGTGGGCGTCAGTTCTGGTCGTCATCAGTCCTAGCTCTGACAGGGCATAATTCTGTGTTCTGCACAGTACATCATGTGAGTGGCTCTGCAGCAGTTCTTCAGAGAGATCTCCTGCCGCCGATGCTGAGGTGGGGCCAGGTGTGTTCTCATCCCGTGCTGCCCCTCCGTCACCGGAGTGTGGTGCCAGGGGTTCACGCGTCCTTGCCGTCGAGCGCAGATGCCGCTCGTCTCTGACCTCTTGAGTTTTGTAGGCAAACACGGGTAGAATTGGGTTGCTTACTCATGTTGTGACTCGCATGGAGTGAAATAAAATGTTGAGATTCATGAGCTTCTGGCGGCCTCTACTAATCGTAAGCAGTAGTCAAAACGGAAACTCCCCTTTGTTTTTGCAGGATGAAAAATCTTGTCTTCGGAAAACTTTCCTGGTGATTTCAAGCCAGATGTCAGAGGCCCCACCTGCCACATGAAGGGTGGGGCTGGGCTCCTGGCCTGCAGCACTTGCCCTGATGTCTGAGCTGCCTCACGGCCGCCCCACCCTTGCCCCCCCCAGGGCTTCCTGGGATCTCTCTGGTCCCGGCCCACCCAGGTCCCCACCCTTGGGCTCCAAGTCCTGCCTCCTTTTGTCATGCCGCCCCCTCCCTGCAGCAGGTGGGCTGGAGTGCCATCGGTTCCGCTCCCTGTTGGCTCCCAGCCTGAGGCTTCACTGCCTGCCCTGGAAGGTGGAAGCGGCCCTGAGTGATGTCTCTGCCCAGAGCTTAACTTGCTCAACAGCCAGCGCCCTGGGAGTGCAGCCCATCAAAACGGCCCTTTCTCTGGGAGGACCCACACCATCATTAGGCGGGCCGGGGGCTGTGCCTTGGGTTGTGGGTTTTCTGCCAATTCTCTCACCTAAATGTTTCAGATCTACCTGCTATCTTTTTCTTACTTGGAAGCACGTCTTTGATATAGAATACAAAATAAGTTTGATTTAAAAATATAATTTGCTTTATAGTTCAATTGCTTTGAGAAAATTTGCTAAACTGAGATGTGTTTATATGAATTTTTCCCTGAAAAGCACCTGGATCTCATAGTTCTACATGGATTGAATACTTAGTGTCTGAAATTTTAATTCATTGAATGGCTAACTCAGCATTATGTAAATTTTAATAAACAAAGATTGGATACATTGTGGGCAAGTTTTTCTCTGTATTTTGTGAATCTATATCAGAGCAAAATAGGCATTCTTTCTATTTTGCAATGAATAGTTTTTAGCCATGGAATTGCTGGTAGAGGCAAGAAAGTATGAATCTTATTTTTGTGGATCTAGCCAAGAAAAAGAACGTAAACTTTGAAAAGTGTGTCATTTGCCATTCACAGTCTAATGAAAAACTCAGAGAGGCTAGAAACTCTCCATAAAAATTCTGATATCAGCATTTAAGATACAGCAAGACAGGGTATACCGGCATTTAAGGGATTCACAATCCACAGTTTACTGGCACTCTAAATGCTATGAATCTTGTGCTAGCAATCACAGTCTTGATTTTATGACTGAAGGGGACCCCCTTATGAGGAGTATGTTGGTGCAGCGTGCAGGTTAAACTTTGTGAGCTGCCCTGCCTCTCTCCCGCTGGCTGACGGAAGGAAGGCGGTCCAATTACCTTCCCAAATCTGTAGGGTGCTTATCTCCCACAAAATGGCCATTTAGTTAAAAAGTGTCTGAAAGCGATGTCGTAGCTGAAAGCGTTTGGGACTAAGCTACCAGTTGGCCAAATGCCGCGTTTGCTGTGGGCAAGTTTTGTGGCAGCCGGTGGGGGTGGGCAGGACTGCCGAGATGGGCTCCTGGTGGGGTGAGCTTGACCGGGGTTTCGGGTGGCAACAGCGCTCCCAGCGGACAGCAGGGCTGGCTAGAACGGGGACCGGACGTGGTGGGCAGCCATTTGCCGGCTGTTACCCACTTCTAATTTTTGAAAGCCGGGAAAGCAAGTATGCTGCTTTATTGAGCATGCTGCACGCAGTTCCTTTGAAGAAGATCTCGCATAGCTTGAAATCAGAGAGATCAGTACGCTTGAGGCTGCGGTCCTCTTGTTGGGCGGCCTCGGCGTCCCAGGGCACATGCAGGCCTGCTGCTGCTTCCGACCGCCTGTCCCCCCAAGAGCTGAGCGTTGGGTTAGAGGCTCTCAGAGGGTGGCCTTCCCAAGACAGTCCAGGTGGTCCACCAGCTCAGAAGGGTCTTCACAAAAACACTGAGACCTTGTGTGCCTTTTTCACGGTGCTGACGTTTGCACAAATGTCCTGAAGGCGGGGAGAGCTGCTGTGCCTCAGCCCAGATTCAGGCCAGGTACCAGACGGCGCCAGTTGTCATCGTGTTCCTCACCACCTCGTGGGTGCGAGGGCATGGGCAGTGCTTTATTTAAGGATGCCCTTGCTGAAGCAATGAACGTTATTGATTTTATTAAAAATGGACCCTCGAGTACCTCCCTCTTTGATAGTGGGGTTCAGCAGGATGTGTCTGCAGCCCTTCTGTTGCAGGGTAAAGCAGGACCGTTTCCTAAGGAAGAACATGTGTGTGACCGTGGGACCAGCTGGAGACACTGCTTTTCTCTGGAAATGCCACTTCCACCGTCGAAGGTATAACTCACAACCAAAGCACAAATCCGATAAGACATACTTTCTAGCCCCTCCTACTAAGACATTTAAGAGAAATGTATTCTCCCTTGCTGAATCACAAAATAGACTCAACTTGTTTAACTAAGGGAAAAAAACAGTATAACTCCCCAGCCAGCTATATTGACTCACACTTGGGTTTTTGGCAAAAATTTTCTGAATAGTGAACCTCTCACTTCAAGGAAAATAGCTAACGGTATTTGTTGCCAGTAGTAAATGATAAAATCTGAGATTTTCGAATTTGGGGGAACTTGTATCTACCATCATGAGCTTAATGGCCTCTTAAGGTTTATCTGCTGATATCAGTGTTATGCTAACTAATGTGAATTTTGGTAGTATACTGTTATTGGAATGTGTAATTTAGAAGATTCGCATACCTCAGTGAACCCGTATTTTCCAAATGACTGATGCATAATGTCACAAAATTATGTTTAGGAAAAAATTCAAAATGCAAGGCAGGCCGGTGGGCCCTAATGTAACCATGTAGATCGTTGGTTCACAAGGTTTCAGGTCCGCGTCGCAGCTGTCCCGTCAGGAACTACTTGTGAGTTCTGATGTTGTGTCGAAGAGGAATGCCTTGAGATGGACTTCCTTCGTGCACTCCAACCAGAACCCTGTGCGGGAACAGATTGAGGGCGGGAGCAGCTGTGAGAATCCGCCTGCGTTTGTTGAGCAGATTCTCAGAGATTCTCACTGCCAGTGGCAGACGGTTCTTAAACATTAAGAGGCGTTAAGCTCGTGGTGGTGGACACAGTTGCCCCCGGTTCTGGTGTTCACACGAAAGCTCAGGTCTTCTCGCCTGCTACTGTCAACAGAAACCGCCAGCTGTGCTCCTTGAAGTGAGAGGGGCCCTTTCGGGGTTCTCAGGAATGTAAAGCAGTGCCTCGCAGTTAGCTGTGTTTTGTTTTGGAAAACAGGTATTGTTCATGAAAATGTTACCTATGATAACGTGCAAGTGGTTGTTAACGATTTCTAAATGAATCACTAAGTATTATGAAAGCTTCTCAACTTTAATTTCTAATAGAGTGTCAATAAATAGAACTTAGGTGAGGGGGAAATAGCTCTTTAGAGTCCTTAATAACGTTTAAAGATGAGACTGTGAGAAGTTTCGAAACCACTGTCCCATACAGACACATTAGCTAAGGTGAGTTGTGATCTCTGGTGCCAAGAGAAGCCCAGGGTCCCCCCAGATCCCTTCCCTCCATCTCCGTTGTCCGTTTTTTGTCAGTCCGGAGGGAAGGCCTTCTAACACACCGTACTCTGGCCATTCACTTGATGGTTTTCACCATGTTTAGAACATCTTTGAAATTCTTTCTTTTATCAGAAAAGGAGAGTGCTTGTCTGTACAGTGGGCTTTCTTAGAACTCTCAAGCATTGGAAGTCATGACTGTAGGTAAAGAAGAGCTGGCATTTGAAAAGTCTCTGAAGCCTCACCTTAGGTCTTGATTCATGGGTCTTGATCAGCTGTTTGGGATGCATTTGTGTTTCTGCCTTTTGGAATGCATGATCTCACCTCCCCGGGATCTCTTGAGCACAATACGGCCAGTGTCTGGCAAACTTCGGGCGATGTCCCTGTGTTGCTGATGGATCAGAGAGAGAAATACAGCACTGCTTATTTTTCCTTAAAAACCATATTAACAGAATTGCTTCGAATCCTTAGCTATGTTTAAAAACAGTTAAATTGCATCACATTCTGGCACTCTTAAACTTCAGGAAATACCAGAAATTTGAGTGCCCCTCTGCTTTCTTTAAAGGCAAGTTGTCAATACCAAGGAAATAAGAAGTAACCTGAAGTACTGAAGGTAAAGAGCTCAGACGAAAAGCTTCTTGAAGATACATGTAGAGATTTTAAAATTAGATTATAAAGACATTTGTAGATGCGTTCAATCTTATGTTTCTCTTGTGTTCTTTGAAACTTCGAATTACTCTAGTAAACAGCCCAGAGGACATTGCTGTGGAAAGCTGGGTCTTGGACAGTTCTTTGAAATATCTCCATACCTTTCAAATGGCTTTGGATGGAATGAAGCATTGGTTCTCAGAGCTTTCTCTTGCCTGATACACCAAAGCAATGTATGCAATTGTTCCAGTCAGCACCAGCGTTTGAAAGACAATTACCAACAATAACACCCACTGAAAGGAACAGTGGGGGTGGCAGACAGGAGAATCCCTGGAGAGTTTCCTAGGTGCAGAATTCCCTCTCCTTCCAACAAGGATTCTGTCTCCAAAGAAGATACAACTCTCTACCACCAGTAGTCTTCACCCTCAGTTGATAGGAATTATAAAAGTCAATTGCTGACTGTGTCGTATAAACTTCCCTGTGGATTACATGTATCCAGGTGATGTTTGAGTGAGTATTGCCAGCACACCTGCCTTGCACTGTCACCTTGCCAAGCCAGAAAAGGCCACTTGGAAGTGGGAGAAGAAGACCCAAGTACCTCGTACAGTTCACCTCGGAACCCCCACCCGAATGTGTCCCTCAAGGCCTTCCTTCATAATCTTTCCCTGGTTTTCTTAGGACTTCACCAGGGCTCTATGATCCAGTGTTAGTTCATTCTGTTCTTTACACAAGAGTGGTAGCATCTGAGCCATTTCGTCTTTTTTTAAGGAAAACTAAGGCAGACAGGCCAGCCGGAAATCTCCTTGGCACAGGAAGGCCCAGTCATGCTCCTTTCGAAGAGGTGAATAGACCGTTCCTTTCTTCCAACCATGAGGCATCTTAAGGCATCTTACCCTTAACCAAACCTCATAAATTTCTTTCTCGGCCGGGCTCGGTGGCTTAGCCTGTAATCCCAGCACTTTGGGAGACCAAGCCGAGTGAATTGCCTGAGCCCACGGGTTCGAGACCAGCCCGGGCAACTTGGCGAGACCTCATCTCTACAATAAATCAAAAACTAGCCGGGCATGGCAGCATAAAGATATATTCTTAGAAGAACACATTCTTCCATGGTTTTCGAATTTCCCAAAGAAATCTTGTTCCTCTTTTAATCCCTGTGATGACACGTGATTTGCACTCAGCTCTGGATAGACTTGACATGTGGTGTCCATCTATGAAAACAAATGTGTCTGATCCTGAGTGCCACAGACATACTCTAAACCAGCATTTCATAATCTGTGGTCCATAGTGGGCTTCAGGGGACTCTGAAGTTTCCGAATTGATAAGAAGAGTTGACTGTATGGAGATGTGTATTTCAGTATTTTTCTTCAGGTAGGGCAGAGCTTACTTTAAATTCTCAGAAGTGTCTGTGTCTCTCTATATAAGTGTAGAATCACTGTTTTAGATGCTCAGTTTTTCACTTAAATTTTTTAAATCCCTGATGCTAGCATATAAAGTGACTTAAAATTATCTAATCATCCTGCAGGTAAAAATTGGAGTAATCCAGCTATTGGTAATGAGCTGTCAGGGAGTTCTACCTGTCTTTGCACTCAAGCAGGGAAATAGGGAGACTGCTTTAGAATTTAATTGTAGCTTTTGAAAAGCCTCTAACAAATTTTCTGTGGGGAGGGGGATTATGAGGAGACTGCATAGGGATAGTCAAAATAAGACAAATGACAAATACCTGTTTAAAGAAAATATGCTAGCTGTAGAATTATAGCCAAGTTTGCCTGAATAAATGAGTCAGATGATGGCGCTTTAGAGAAACTTTGAATACACTGGGCATCTGCCAGCCTTATTTACTTTTTTTTCCCCACCAGGGTGAAGGTAGCAAATCTACTAATTAAATTTCAACATTTGGTTGAGTGTCAGTGTGGTATTTCTGTGTTGGGCTGTCCATCCGGTGTCATTGCGTCGTAGTATAAATAATGCTAGACTTTTCTGTTCTACCATCCTTCCCCCCCTTCCCATGAAGGTGTTTGCAGAAAGTCAGTTTCTTTTTCATTGAGTATGGTCTTTAACTGAAGATTTAAGTGTCATTGCAATGTTCATATATTAAGTGTTTATGAATACAATAAAGTCCAAGCTAACCAAAACTGCCTTGGAAAGAAGTCTTCTGCATGGAAGTTTCTCATCTTTGTTGAGGTCGGGCGCCGCCACATGCTCTTCTGACAAGACGTCTCACCGAGGAGAAGCCAGGCAGTTCTCATGGGGCACGAGCTTGTGTGGGCTGAAACTACTTCTGCCGACAGCTCCGCTACACCTGCAGGGGGTTTGCCCTCTGGGAGGGTCGCAGTGCTTGGGTGAAGGGAGTCCTTGTTATTTATCAGAATGTCTTCCTGCCTTGACAACAAACGTGCAGCCAAAACAGTAGTGTCACACCTGCTTTGGACGACTCGAGTTGTGTAGCAACGCATTTCCCCCAAGCGAGTGCACGTCTGGAGGATACACAGCACAGCCGGCTGTGCCTGTGTTTCAGGCCCTGACACTGCTCGGGGGTCGGATTGAACTTCCTACATCAAATCTGGTCTTCCACAGTCCTGTTTTAGCAGTGGATTGCAGCCAGGGAAGAGTAAAAACATTTTTGGAGCTGGCTGTCATTTTAAGGAGGCATATATAAATGCCGCTCCAGGACGCAGCAGTTGAGGAAGGGGATTAATGGGCCGGAGTCAGAGCCTCTGCTGTGGATCTAGGAATTTTCTCCAAACCCTCGTCCGATTTTCCTTTCCCATGTTGTTGGGATAAATAAGCGTGAAGATGCTGCACAACTGCCTGCTCCCTTGCTGTCTGTTGTGAGCACTGGAGCTGTGGCGGGGAGAGGGACGTCCAGTGTTGGATGTCGGGAAGTTCAGGTCCCAGGGTATCCCGCTACATCTGAGCTCTAAGTCTGCAAAGGAACCTTCTTTACAAATTGCACCATTGTTATGGTTGGCATTCTGGTTAAAAGTTCATCTGGATTTCAACCTCGCGTGAAATTGCAGAGCTACAGCCGGAAAACCCGGCATCGGTTGAGAACCTTTGGGGACTTCTCAGACGTTACAGTTAGAATTGAGTAGAACATGATGGGTTCCATTCACTCAAATTTTGGGGAGTGGAATAAAACCCAAGTTTAGCTCCATCATTTTTATTACCTACTTTGCAGATAGATTCGGAAAGAAAAAAACAGAAGTGTCATCACCAGGTTTAGAAAATCTTTGAAACTCTTTTTTATGAGAGGAAATCTGTGTGAGATGTGGCATATCAGTTAGCCAGCCTGTACACCCATTTATCTTTGATTTATCCACAACCTCCAGGTGACATGATTTTTTTTAATTGCTCCTAGGCCTTCACTCTTTCCCTCTGTGGCAGGGGTTGGCAAACTACAGCCCATGGACTGAATCTAGTCCTCTGGCTGTTTTTGTACTACCTGCGTGCTAAGTATGGTTTTTACGTTTTTGAAGGGTTGTAGGAAATAAGAAGAAGATTGACTAGAGACCTCATGTGGTCTGCACAGCATAATATACGTCTGTTACTCTAAGAAAAGCATTCGCTGACTGCTGCTCTTTGGGTCTGAAACAGAAAGACTGAATAATGGGGTGGTATTTTTGTATTTCGGAAACGGTGTAGGGCATTGTCTGGTGGGGTAGGCTTGTTCCATGTTGCTTCAGAGAGAGTTGTGCAGTGGATAGTGGCCATGGGTGGCCAACCGTGGCTCTGCATGACAGGGGTTCTCAGCCACTGGGCCTGTTCTTCACTCAAGTCTACAGTGTGGAGACGTTCAGAGACTCAGTGTATGCACTCGATCTTTACTGAGTGCCAACTGTGTTCTAGGCACCGTGCTCGCAGCCAGGAAGGAAGACGAAGCTCATTCTCAGGCAGGGCCTGGGTGTGGGTGCAGAATGGGGCGTCTGTGGCCCAGCCTGTCTAAGGCTCCTTTCGTGTGTGTGAAGTCAGCGTGCTTCTTAGAGCAGACTTGGGAACCATGCCGCCTGAGGTCGAATACTGGCTGGACCACTTCCTTGCTGCACAACCATGGACAAGTCTCTTGTTCTTTCTGGCAACTTCCTCATAGGGTTGGTGAGAGAGTCCTGAGTAAAGAGCTTATCAGGAAGGTGTGGGTGGGTCTGGCACATCCTGGGGGCTGCCTGAGGGTCAGATTTCATCCTGGTGGTAGCCTACACCCCCCCTGCAGTGGTACTGCTGGTTCTGTACCCTAAAGTTGAAAACTGCTCTCTGGAATAAACAGAAATAGAAGAATTGAAAGCTGCAAGCTAGAAGGCAAAATGTGGATGCCAGGTTTCCAAGCAAAAAATTAAACTATATTTGCTCTTTTAAATTGTTAGGGAGCAAGAATATTTATGCCTGGAATCCTCAGCCAATCCTAAATTATCCTCTTAACCAGTAATTCCAGTTTCTTCTTCGAGTTGCTGTTGTTGCACTTGTCTTGTATATCACAAAGTAAAGAGAGTTAACTTACCCATGCCCCCTCCTGGACTCACATTCTATGGAGATGGGCATCAGTGGCTTCCAAGCTCCTTCAGCAGTGAGCAAATGCCCCGAGCTGCCTGTTTTAACAGGGGCGTCATTTTTCTAAAAGTCCTTTATGGGGGAAAGAATGCTGGAGGCTTCTAGTTGGCCATCTTGCATATGTCGCTCTTAGACCTACTTTTAATATTTGTATAGTTTTGAACATATCTTTTATATCGTGTACAACTTGATATATAAACTTTGTATGCATATATGTGCATATGTATGGACACACCTCTTTATGGGTATCATGTATATAAGACACATTTATTAAGCTTTTAAAAAATGCATTGATTCAGGATGGCCATCAAATAACTCAAAACACAATGAAGGCTGAAGAGGATGCAGTGAAGGGGGAGCATTTCTACGCTGTTGGTGGGAGTGTAAACTAGTACAGCCTCTGTGGAAAACAGTGTGGAGATTCCTGGGTATCTAAAAGCCAACCTTCCATACAACCCCAGCAATACCCCTACTGGGAGTATACCCGAAGGAACTCAGATCACTCTATGACAAAGATGCCTGCACATGCATGTTGGTTGTGACATTATTCTCAGTAGCAGAGACATGGAACCAACCATGCTGCCCATCTAAAGAAGACTGGATTAAAAAAAAATGTGGTACACATACTCGATGGAATATTGCACAGCCATAAGGAACAAAATTATGAGCTTTGCAGCAACTTGGATGGACTTAGAGGCTATAATACTGAGTGATCTGTCACAGAAACAAAGAACCAAGTATCACATGTTCTCACTCATAAGCGGACCTTGAACAATTATCGTAATACTGTGAGAAAGCAATCGGCAGCAGTGGAAACTGCCAGGGATGAGGGGTGGGCGGGATTGGCAGTAGTGGGAAACCGCCTGGTGCTGGGAGGGCACACCTCATCTACAAGGGCATCTGCGTCGTGAACATTTGTATCCCTCACCCCGGATTGTACCTCACATCTTTCAAATAAAAAATTTTTTAAAATAGTCCTTTATTACCCCCAGTTCCCTCACTTCCTTTGTTTCCTTCTTCCCTTCTCTTTTTTAGACTTAATTTCTTTCTACCTAGCAAATGTTAATGGCCTACTTGGTAAGTTCCTTATTTCACTACAAAGTAGTTACATACAAATGCAAGCACAAGCGAAGTTTGGACATTGTTGGTAAAATGTAGGGCCATGATATGTGTTCTTCTCATCTTGTTTCTTGTCACTTGGATCATTTATCATGACTCCAAGTCAGCTGTTTCAGTTCTTACTTGGTTCTTTTCCCTGGTCCTCTAGTAGTCCAAAGGATTTCCAACCATTGTCCTGTTTGTCCCTGCCCAATGATATAGTAATAGCATCCTCCCCACCCCAGAGGTAATACTGCAGTAAATATGTATGTTTGTATGCACACAACATACGTGCATAGCTTTATTCATTGGGCTGTGACATCTGTGGAATAACGTCGATAACTGAATGGTCATGTAAAAAATGCATATTTTTCTGTTTTGATAGGTAATTTCTGTGTTGCTTTTTAAATGAAAGCTCTGACAATTCCCCACATTTTACCATCCTTTCCTCACCAGGAAAACTGTGGCAGAGTGACTTAATTATTACCCATCCGATAAGATAATTAATGTCTTGTTAAAGTGCATGTCCTTGAAAAGTCTGCCGACCCATGTTTGTTGTTCTTTCCAGATGCCTGTTGTTCCGACTGTATACTAGCAATTTGATATTTCATTCTTTGTGAAGTTTGCAAGAAGGAATTTTCCATTTACTTGTACAACTAGAGAGAAAAACCTATGGGCATAGCCTGGGTGTGTATGCTGTGGGCCAGTCTGACTTCTATCTAACTCAGTAGCATCCTGAGGGATACGGTCTGACATCCACTGCTGTAGCTTTTCTGAGAGAGAGGCTCATCTGTCTGTCCAATTGTCCATGGCTGCCATCTTGCTCAAAACTCTTGTCCTTGGATGGTCCCCTGACTTGGTTTGTGGTTAGGAGTGTACCTGCAAACTTACCTGACTTTCTCTTGGCTCCTAGCCACTTGGGAAGAAGACCATGGAAAATAAGCAAAGAGAGGAAACCTCTATAAGGTAGAACTAGAGTTGAAATCACTTCATTATAGCCTGGGGAATGTATCAGCAGCCACCCATTCCATCACCAGAAGCACAGCAAAAACAATGAAAAAATATACACTGAGTGATCTGGGCTGGGGAGACCTGCTGACTGTGGAGCCATTTCTTGAGAGAGAGAAGTTGGCAGGTAGTTCGTGAACCTATTTTTTTTGCTCAGTGAACTAGCAAGAACAACACCCATTACTTTCATTGGATTACTTGTTTCAAAATTAAATTAATCAAATTAGGTAAACATCTGTATTGCCTCTTACCGCCCCAGCAGGCTGTCCTCAAAATGGCCTGCTTGGCTGTCAGCTGGCATGGGGTGTCCTAAGAGTGGGAATTAGCTGTGACCTGCTGAGATGGCCAACTCAGATGTGGCCAGTTTTCTATACAAGTATGAAATTTCTGAGTTAATGGGAAACCTAGCTGCATTGTCTGATGGCTTACTGGAAAGCAATAATTAGAAAACATTTTTCATAGTGGAACCTGAGGTTTAGCTATCCAGATAAATTGGATATTTCAAAATACTCCTAGTTGGTTAGTGAAACATTAGTATTAATGACAAATTAATATTAATATCAATATCAGAGTTGAGTATGTAGCCTTTGGGAAGAAAGGGGAAAAGGCTTTAAGGACCAGATTTAAGTAGCCCCCATATGCCTTTCCTTGTTGGCAGCATTTTTTCATCTGAAAGCCTTTTTTTTTTTTTTAGCTGAAAAACTTAGATGTGAAAAATTCAACGCATTGGGAAGAGGCGTCAACATTTGAACTGCAAATGATTAAACCTTTATGACTCAAGTAATGGGTTTGGCTTCACTCTTCCCAGTGGAGTAGCAAGCAGAGGTCCTTTTCAGTTTGCAAACAGTAACACACAACTTGGTGCATATCAAATACCGTTTCTTTTCCAGCCATGTGTGTGTCCTGGAAGCGACAAACAGCGAATAGCGGAGCCTTTGCTTTGGGTTGAGCTTCTTTATGTTTTCCTTTTCATCAAGGTTTCCTGAGCGTTTGGCTACTTGGTTCCCCTTCAACTTAAGGTGTTTCTCAGTCAGGGGCAGACCTTGGGTGGGTCAGACTGTTCTCCAAAGGACAGCTTCCAGCTCTCCCAGCAGTGTGGTGGTGCAGGAAAGGACTGCTGCAGGGCCCCTGGGGTTCCCTGGAACCTCGCATGTGTCCATTGCAGCACCACCTCGGGGTCTTCCGTTCAGGCCTCCTCAGCAATGGCAGAAATCCAGCGATGGGGCTAGTGGGCTACCTGACTGTGGGTTAGGAAGGAGGCAGTGTGTCCCTTCTCATTTGATTTAATTTGGCCCCAAATAAATAGCCAAAGTCCTTGGGGAAGCCATGAGGGAACTATCTTCCCACATCACACTCGGTGTAAAAGAAGTCCTGGTTGGCGTCCAACGTTTCTTGACACTTCATAGCAACATAAAGATGTGATATTAGAGTGCTTGCTGTTTGAGTGGTCACCGTAATAAAAACAGAGTTGAGTATTGTCGCAGTAGTATATTACAGCCATGGAAATTCCCCGTAGTTCATTGGTCCGTGACCAACAAAAATCCCCCTAGACTAACAATTAATCAGGCTCTGCTGAGCCTTTGACTGGCGACAGTTGCAGATGTCACATCATGCGAAAAGTTAAATCTCAGCTTTCCCCAAGAAGGAAAAAAAGTTTAGGTTATAGAACTACTTTATCTTTTGCTCAGATGACCCAGTCTTTGGGGGAGAAATATTTTGTTTTAATTTTTATGTTAGCAAGCATGATGCAAAATAATGTACATTTTGAATCTTCTTTTTTTTTTTTTTTTGCTTTTTTAAACTAAAAAACGTTAATACTGTAACATTGATTTGAAGAAAATGCAAATGTCTCTTTACCAGACAGTTACATTTAAGAGGTATATGCTTCTTAAAATCTCCAAGATAGGTTAGCATTTGAGACCTCTGGGTACATGATGTATTAAAATTGATATGCGTGTCTGAGCTTAGAACCCAGCAGGTTGAGAAAGACTCAAATTAGGTTGAAGATCTTTGGTACGTTTATCGTGCTGGAGCGCATGCACCAGATGAAGGTTAAGATTTGTTTAGAAAGTTTTTTGTACCGTGTGGCAGGAACTTACAAATCTGTGTCCCAATCAGATGGTCAAGTGCTAAGTGAAATAGACATCTTCTTTCCAGCTGCTAGGTAAGTAAGACTTGTGAAGCAGAGGATGCATGGTTGGGAGGCAAATACTGAAAAGGAGTTGTGGATGCCTCCCACACACTGGAGCACCTAAGTGCTCCTCACATCACCTGGAGGCCGCCGTCCTCCCTCTCTGCAGCCTCCCCTTTCCGTCTTAACATTGAGCCGAACTTTTGACCATTATTGTTGGAGCTTTCTGGATGGCCTCAGAAATGTCACTTACTGCTTCAGGAATGTGTGCAAAAATATTTCATGCACATTGCTTTGCAATTTAAAAAGTCTTCTTTAAAATATTGTTAGCGTGCTAGCACTGAGGTTCTGCATAAAACAAACGAAGAGGTCATCCTTAGAAGCTAATTTTGAATCTTTAGGCTTCTACATGAATGTATTTTAGAATCTCCCCCCAAATTTATTATAATACTCTTGTTATGAATTTAGAATATTTTTGCAAACTCATATAAACAGGTAATTGATGCAGCTGAAATTCTTGTCACATATTTATTGCACTATCAGCTAAAATTTTTAAGTGACAAGAACCAAAATAATCATTAATTTTTATAGGGCAAGGATCTGGCTTTTTGTCTGACACAAAGCTGTATAAAAAACTGCTTCTGATTTTATGCACATTGTTTTTAGTTAATGATTTTCAGCTGTTTGTTGTTCCTCTGATAGCATGAAAATGTACCATATGCTCAGCCAAAAGACAAATGATTAGCAAATGAAATTCCGGACAGCTGTCTGACTGAGCGCGTTGGGTTGATAGCATTCTGCTATCATAATTAGCTTAAGCTTTGGGTTAATTAACTTTCTACCTGGATATGCATAATAATAGCAAACTGCAAAAAGCAAGAAGCTTTCAGCACATCAACAACATTGCTGTCTTTTTTATTTGGTATTTCAAGAGCATATTAGAATTTCAAGAGTGATTAATCCTGGGAATATTGTCATCTACTGTAGATTTTATTTGCAAGCCAGATAATACTGAAACAATTGGAATCTATTATAGAGCAGAAATAGCATTTTAAAATTGTAATTAAAGTTTCTAAAAGCAATTGCTAATTTCAAATGCCTTTGTTGGCAAGAATATTAGGCACACTGCTTCTTGTATGGGCAGCTTGTCGGGCACAAAAAATACCAGCACTTACACTGTGAAGAATAAAACTTTCTTTTCTTTAAGTGCTGTATTGAAATCGTCAATTGTTTTTTATGTAGTTTGAAACTAAGATCACTCTGTAGTTTGCAAAGGTGCCACTCAAACCACTAGATGGAAGAGATCAACCCCGTGCTTGCTCCAGTTTATGCCTTATCTTTGTTAACTTATGTGCAGCGGAGGGTTGGAGGTATGGGTGGGAGTGCCCGGTGCCCTCTCTGTGATTTGATGTGTGCGTGGTGCGGGAGGTCGGATTTTTAAGAAGTCGGTGCTTTATATTTGTGGCTGGATATTTATTTTCCACGCAGAGCAGTTTATAAATCAATTTGCTGATGTTATGAAATGGGGAGAGCAGTGGCTTTGCCTCCTTCCCCCCCTTGTTTGCATGATTTACCAAAGCACTCTCTAAGACGCTCATCATCTTCAGGGGCTGCTTGGGGCCTTTGGAGAGCCCCAGCTAGTGAAGTGGATGGTGGATTTGGAGTAAAAATTGTAGTTTACATTTCCCAAAGCACCAGAGAGCCTAGCACTTAATTCTGAAATAAGTCATGCCTGTTGTTACACTCAGAGAAATATTTTATCTTCTGAAAAAAAAATTCTTTGCATATGCAGTGGACGGTGAAGAGTCGGTGGCAGTGAATTTGCCTGGGCTCCGGCGGAATTGACTTACGGAATTAGCCGTCTTTAATGTGTGCTCTCTCATATGGGTGACTTGTGGTCAGTCTGTGGGCGCAGGAGCACCCGTCCGGTCACTTCATGCAAGTTTTATGGGGCTGTCAGAAGCCATTTTTCAAAATTGGCTTCATTGGAGGACATGTCGAGGAGCCACTTTCTTGGTGTGGCTCGTGAAAGGAGTGGCCCCCCGTGGCTCTGTCTGGGGGGCGGGGGCATGCAGTGTTTCTTGGGGAGGCCCAGGATCCCCCGGCAGGCCCTCCTGTACCCCACGCCGCCCTCCTGGCTTTCAGGCTGTGACCCCAAGACCTTTTATCATTTTCATAATGACATCTCCAGCAGACCTTTACTCCAGTTTTGAAAAAGATGCTGCCAAAGCCTTCGTTTTCTTTTTATTTCGTCTGCTTTAGGCTGCCTAAATAAAGATAGCAAAGGGGTCGAGAGAAAAGAAGGGAATGGAATCACAGTTTTGGGGCCGACCCCTTAAATTTGGTTCCCAGCTTCCCTGCTGTGGAGCGGGCACAGGGTTATTTGTTTGCCTTCTGGGATTTCTTTTTAATGTTTTGCTAAATTAAACAGGAGTAATTTCAAGATGCAAAACTTTAGTACCTCTTGTTGTTTCTAAACTGAAAAGAACTTTTAAAAGGCAAGACATGGAGACTCTTTTGTGGAAGGGAGGTTTTAAAGAGGTTATCCCTAGCTCCTGAAAGAAAGAAAGAAAAAGAGAAGGAATGCTCGGGCCCATATTTTGGCCTGCACAAATTGACTATTTTATTTTGAGTGCCGTTTCAAACATGTTGTAAACTAATGATATTATTTTTTAAAAACGGTCCTACTATTTGCAGTGCTTGATCTTTAATTTCTTTTGTGTCAAAATTACTAATTTGGCCTGTTCCATTCCAGATGTGACTGTTGAGGGCACATTAGTTTATATTCTGTTTTCATGGGCCCCCGTCCCCATCTGTCCGTCTTTTCTGAATTGCGCTTTCTCCCCGGGGGTTTCACCTATTCATATTGTAGGTTTCGTTGGCTGTGTAAACAGAATAAACAGACAATGCAAAAAGCCCTACAATACCAGAAAATAATTCTTTTCAACAACATAGTGGATCATATTTAAAAAAACATGGGAAATGCAATACATGTGAGGCAACATTTTTTCCACTTTATTGTCCTCCTGAGGAAAGGCTGGTGTTGCAACTGCATGTTTCCCTTGGATATGGTAAGTTCATTTTTATTAAAAATACCTCCAAAAAAGCATTTTACGATAATTCCCAGACACGTGTTGTGGACATCTCTTTATGTTGTGTATTAGCTTGGTCTTGCGGTCTGATTCTGAATGTGTTGCTCAACTGGTGTGTGCTTGCACGGCTAAAAAGACACATTTGACTGTGTTTGTATGAAAAGCAACATTAAAGAACGGTGATTTTTTTTTTTTTTTTGACATTTACAAATAAAGAGGGACATGAGTTATTTATGCTCCAATGTTGCTGCAAAGTCCTTATCTCCATGTGGCACTAAACAAGGATTTGTTGTGGGATTTGCGAGGGCCGCGCAGTGCTTCTGTGTTAAGCACCCAAAACTCTGGGGACTGGCACTAATTTCCTCTCTCTCGTAAAACAACATAGTATTCATAGCAACTCAAGAGGCTTGACATAAGTAATGATGGCATGTGCAGGCGAAGATTACCACCCAACAGTGTAATCAAGGTGCTAGGTACTAATGCAAGTTAAATTGAGACAATAATGCCGAAACTTGCATTGTGGGATTAGGAGGGCACTTGAAATGCTGACGTGAGCACATCCTCCTGCCTGCCTGCCTGTCTGGCGCTCCGTTCCTGTTTATACTTAATGACCTCAAAATTTGTATGTCGTTAACACCGTGTACTGAAGTGGGAGAGAACACGGTTTGGGAGGGAGAAGACTCCCTGTCTTCGTTGACTTTTGTCTCTTTTGGTAATTGGTGGCTTTTCCTGCCGTATTAGGGAGCAAAGCGTGCAGCAGGGAGGCCCCTGAGGTCTCTGTAAACATGCTGTGGGCACCGAGAGCCTCAGCGCCCGGCGCTAGGCGGCAATTTGCATACTTTGAATGAAAAGTCATTTGTGCCTGCAAAATTGTTATTGCTGGAACACATTTAAATACTAGTCATATGGAAATTTGAAATAAAGTCATATTAAATTTTGATGCTCAGATCAATATTGTGGAGCCCAGGTAATTAAAGTGGGTTTGTTTATTTGGCTCCTTATAAATAAAAAGAGCTTAATACACACTAATTACACAGAATCTTTCGTCTATGGTAGGATAATAATGGCTGCAATTTAAAGTGATATTAAGTGAGAATTAATAAAGGAATATTGAGTCACTTTGACTGCATGAAGCTGTGAAATGATTCCTCATCTCAGTGTAACTTTCTGTCTTGAGCATAATGATTGATAAGCAGTGGGCTTTTGTGAGGACAACCTACAACAATATTTGAGTGCAGTGTTTAGTAACGACTAGACTCATGACTTTGTGCTGTTTTTAAATGGGTTAGGAAAGCCCGTTTGGGCTCCGCACGTTGAGAGGACGACCTCGAGGACTCATGCGCTGCCGCTGCTTAGCAAGAGCTCCAAGTTAGCTCATGGTCTGCTGTGGGAGGTGGGCAGCAGAGAGGTGGTTTTGACTTTTGCTCAACTTAGAAGGGATCAGCTACTGGAAATGCAATCCAGACAGCCAGAAATGGTAATAATAGGCCACCTTGAAGGGAGAATTGGAACTACATTTAATCCTGAGCAGGGAGAGGGCTGTCTTCTCTTGAAGGAATACCTGAGGAAGAATCATCTGGAAGACATCGTAACTGTTTTGAATAACACCTCAGGTTGGGTTAAGTAGGCTTGGTTGTTGAATAACGTTTCAGCGTAAGCCCCGAAGTTCCTTTCTACATAAGTATTATTTAATAAAAGGTCTTCTTGTCTTCCTGCTCTTAAACATTTATAATAGCATTCAAAGCCAATCGACTGTGTGACCATTAAATACTTTTCATGTGGATTGGCTGTTGCCAGGGTGTTTGTGTTTTGCTTTGTTTTGTTTGCAGAGTAAGTTGTTTGTAATTTCTTTTCACCGTGCTGTGCAGCATGTCATGTCCACGTTAGCATTTCTACCCTCTTAAAGGGTCCTGCTGAAGGTCAAGCTCTCACACCGAGCACCCTTTTTATATATATTACAAATTGCGAGAATTGTTCATTAATTTCTTTCTGTCTTTGAAATGCCATGTCAACCCTCTAAAGGAATTCACAGTGCCACTGTCCCTTGGACAGCTGCTCACCATGGTCCAGTGCGAATTTCTGATGAAATTACAGGTGCAGGGAAATGCAGAATTAGAAATATATCTGATGTTGCAATACTTGTGAAGCTATAGCTTTGTTGATGACAGGACAATTCCATTTTTGACAGTTTAATTTACTGTTGCCAGTGGACAAGAGCAAGAGGAGAATGTGGGGTTAGCCACCTGCCCCCCACACCGTGTTCCACATGCGAGGTTGCAAAATCATGACTCCCTCAACCTGTCGGGCTCAAATGAGAAGGTTTTCAGCTGGGAAAATGGAATATATCAGTGCATGTAATATTGCCTGACCTCATAAAACAAAAGGGAAAATTGCAGATTCTGACAGCCATTATGAATCTTGTATCAGCGTCCAAAACGACTTGGAGCCAGGGTATAGTACATGTTTATAATAGAAAAAAACGGGGTTGCCACGTTGGCTTGCAATACGGAGCAAAAAATGACTTGTCAGTAATTCGTTCTCAGATGTTAAAGAGGCTGTTGAATTTACTAGTATATACACAGAAGAATGTTTAGCCCGGAGCAGAGTGCAGAAATAGTCTCTACACCGAGGGGTCTGCTGAAGTTAGTCATAGAGGGAGACTGTAATGGAAGGTGGGAGGGGAGGAATTCCGAGTCAGCGCTGCATCTGCGTCGGTGGCGCCGACTTCTCATTACAAGATGTGCTGAGCCTTTGCTCTCATCCATTGTAAGTGCAGAAATAATAAGGCTTCTCAAAGAAAGCAAATAACGCTGTTCTGAAATTATGAGAATCATTTGAATTGAATGTGTTCCTTTGGAAGACTGGAGTATTGAGGCATGGCTTTTTATCTGACGCTTAAAAAGTTTTATTTATATTAAAATAAGGCATAATCTCTTTGCATATAATTATGTGCTCTCCGATTTAGTTTTTCTGTTTAATCGTCTATTCCTTCACCTTCTTGCCTTTTTCTTTATGGTAGTCCACAAAATAACTTCTAAGCACAATAATTATCTCAACTGTTTTCAGTATTTTTTTTTATAGGGAGGGGATGTGGAGTGAGAATGTAGAAACTTTGTGCAGCCAGGAGGAAGGAGGCCCATCGCCTGTCCCCTTGCTGAGACGCCATCCTCTGTGGCCTTTCTTTTTGTCCCCCATGCTGGATGTGACATTGGGTGTGATTTGTTTTTCCCTTTGCTGTTTGTTTAGAATGAGATGCAGCGGTGAATACGTGAAACAAAGCCTACTTAACTAAGACACAGTGTCCCTTGGCAGGGGAGCTGCTCTCTTGTGCCCTTTGCCAGGGGCAGCAAGAAGACCAAATGTTGTCTCTGCTCCAAAACACTTGGCGTCTTTTCGGGGCAGGTCTGGGCTGAGTGGCTACCACAGGGCAGGGCTGTGCTTGTGGCCACAGCGATGACCCAAGTGGGACAAGATTCCTAGAGGCGAATGAGAGGCACAGTACGGAAGGAGGTTGTTCACAGCTGTCCTCGCCCACACCTTCTTCTCTGGGCAGTAGCATCTTCTGGCATCCTCCAGATTCCCCCCCAGGCTGGGTGGTAGAGCTTTGTGGGGCAGCCAGAAGGCAGTGGATGTCACCACCCACGTGAAAAAGAATTCAGAGCGGTGCTAGTGTCTCCGCTTTGTGGGGATAGCCCACTGCTTTGCAAACCTCCTGCTAGGGGATGATGAACTGAATGCTGCGGACGTTAGGTTTGGGGCTTCCAGCTGAGGCTTCCATTCGAGACCAGAACGAGGAAGACCTGGCCCTGCTCGCTCAGGACTCAGCCTGAGGAGGGAGACCGGTCGAGGCCCTTTCCCTGAGTGATGTGCAGAGCGTTGGAGGGTCACGGGAGAGGAGGAAGAATGCGACGACGTCCGGGAGAGGGCGACCGTGGAGGTGCCGCTGGAGCAAGGCCTTTCGAAGAAGGCCCAGGGGCTCGGCCGCGGGAGGGAGGATGGAAGCGCGGAGGCGCCGAGACGCCAAGGGGTTCCGGGTCGTGTGGGGTTTGCTGCTGAAAAGCAGAGGAGGGGAGGAAAGCTGTAGGCAGGTCGTGATATTTTTGCTGTGGAGGCTTTTTAATATCTGGTAAGCTATCGTTGGATTATTTTGGAGTATGTTTTAGTCTAAATATCCCAGTTAGCGATACCATATCGTCTATAGTTGAATTAGGACTTCTCCAAGACTTAGAATATTTGAAAATATTTTAACATTAAAAAAATATATATATGTATATATATACATGTACATATATATATATTTTTTTTTTTTTGAGTTGGAATCTCACTCTGTTACCCAGACTGGAGTACAGTGGCACACTCACGACCGCCACAGCGTCGACCTGCTGGTCTCTGGCAATCCTCTCACCTCAACCCAAGTAGCCGGAACTACAGGCACGCCTACCACGCCCAGCTAATTTTTTATTTATTGTAGAGATGAGGTCCCGCCCAGTTGCCCGGCTGGTCTCGAACCCATGGGCTCAGGCAGTTCATTCATCTCGGCCTCCCAAAGTACTGGAATTAGAGGCTGAGCCACTGAGCCTGGCCTATATTAGAATATATTGATTATTGGCCGGGCTCGGTGGCTCAACCTGTAATCCCGCACTTTGGGAGGCCGAGGTGAGTGGATTGCCTGAGCCTGCGGGTTCAAGACCCGCCTGGGCAACTTGGTGAGGCCTCATCTCTACAATAAATCAAAAACTAGCCGGGCGTGGTAGCGCGCGCCTGTAGTTCCAGCTGCTTGGAAAGCTGAGGCGGAAGGATCGCCGGAGCCCAGCAGGCGAGGCTGCGGTGGCTGGGAGCAGCCACTGCACTCCAATCTGGGCGACAGAGTGAGACTCCAACTCAAAAAAAAAAAAAATATATTGATTATTCAAGATATTACAATCTGTAGCAATTGCCTCCCTCCCTTTTTTTGTAAATATCACTGTCATTGTATTCACGCCCACGGCCTTGAAACAGCCTGCAGGCCCCATGTGATCTGCCAGTCGAGCTCCCAGTCCTTCCTCTCTCAAATTATCTCCTCCAGTTCCCCTGTCCACTCTGCTCCAGTCATACTGTCCCGGCTGTTCTAGAACTTGCCAACTATGCCCACCCCAGGGCCTTTGTGTGTACTGGAAACGGCTGGAACGCTTGACTTCCATCCCTCCACTTTCCCCTCAGGTCTCTGCCCCGACGCTGGAGTGATTCCTCATTCCCACCATCACACCTCTGGTCTTTTTGCTTGCTCAGCTTTTGCTTATGTCGAACAGGGTTGGCCAGCTTTGACTCTCAGGCCGACCACCTGTTTGGCAGATACCATTGTGTTCGAACACAGTCATAAGCATTTGATTTCCTATGGCTCCTTTTCTCTACAACAGCAGAGTGGCATAGTGGGAACAAAAGACAGTCTGACCTGCAAGTCTAAAATATGTGTAGTATTTGGCTTTTCAGGAAAAAAATTGCAAAGCCCTCATCTAGCCTATAATGTATTGACTTCCTGGCCTCTGTCTCCTCCTAGAATGCAGCCTCCATCAAGCCAAATATCAAGTGTTTGGCTCCCTGCTGCATCCCCAGGGCCTAGGCAGCATCTGGCCCAAAGCATGCACTCAGGAAGTATTTGTTGAATGAATAAATGGATACATGTAAAAGTTCCAGCCAACAGGGTGATAGGCAGGAGTTTATGTCTCTGATTCTGTCTTGGACTTTGGTTTCTAAGCCTTTAGGTATGTTTTATTTTGCAGTCTTGATAGTGCAAAGAGCAATGAATGAATGAATGAATGGATACATCAAGTCATAGAAGTAAAAGTACTTGTCTTCGAGTGCTCTGGAGATAGAATCAAATGCAGAGTTGCCTGCAGATAACTAGAGAGGAGCGTTCCTGAGATGCACCCTGTGTGGACATGCAAACTGCAGGACTGGGGAAGGGAGAAGCAAGTCTTGCCCTGTGACTGGGTGCAATAGAAGTCTTAGCTCGTCCTGCAGGGAGCGTGGAGCTAGAGTGGCCTTTAGGAGGTCATCCTAAAGAAGCCCAGGGGCCCAGGTCTTGGGACCCCATGGTCTTCCAGGCCTTGACTCCTGACTGCCCTCTGGGAGGGCTCTGGCCTTCGGTGAGATGCTCCCCCGATGAGGGCCGCAGCAAAGGGTGTGCCTGGGAGCCCCCTGGAGCTGCGGTCTGAAGCACAGAGTTTTCAGTATTGAGTGAAAATGTTTTATCTCCAATCTCATGTTATGCCCAGGATGTTAGTTGTTGCGCAGCTGGTTAATGGCACGCTGAGCCTTGAAGAGAGTGTTCTTGCCTCCACGTCCCTTCTGGACAGTGACCCCACATGGAGGTGAACAATGTGGAGAAGGAACCATGCTCATCACAAAGCCTAGCCAGCAACTTTCAGCTTCTAACCATGGGCAAGGTCGCGTACTTAACCATTGCACTGTTTTGGAATGACAGTATAGGTAAGTCCAGAAAAAAACAAAACACACCGGGCTCGGTGGCTCAGCCTGTAATCCCGAGCCTTTGGGAGGCTGAGGTGACTGGATTGCCTGAGCCCACGGCTTCGAGACCCGCCTGGGCCACTTGGCGAGACCTCATCTCTACAATAAATCAAAAAAATTAGCCGGGTGTGGTAGCGTGCACCTGTAGTTCCAGCTACTGGAAGGCTGAAGCGGAAGGATCGCCGGAGCCCAGCAGGTGGAGGCTGCGGTGGCCGGGAGCGGCCACTGCACTCCAGTCTGGGCGACGGAGTGAGACTCCAACTCAGAAAACAAAAGCAACAAAAAAAACCACGTCGTTTTATTCAGGGAACTCTGCTTTCGGCACCAGGCTGCCCAGGACACGCACACAAACTCTGCCCGCTCAGTCCCTCTCACTCGATGCAGACCCGTTGGTCCTTCCTGAGCAGGGAGGCTCTCGCCCCACGTGATTCTGGTCAAGGCTGCAGTACATCCTGTAACATTGTTTGGTCTTTGCTTAAAATGGTCACCCACCATATTACACATGTTCAGACACATTATTGCAGACCTCTTAGGGGGCTGGTCTGCCTAAAACATGTCATCATTTCATCTTTTAATCCCTGTTCACACTGACATAGGGAAACCATGCTACAAGCTGCTTTTGGAATAACAGGTCTGGGGTGACTAGCCAGGGCCTGAGGGGTCTGACTGAGGTTTGAGTGGAAATAGAAGCTTCTTTAATGTCTTGGGTCTACCAGTGAAGGGATGCTGCCTGAGGGCTGGTTTGAAGAATAAAACCACGAGAGCCATTTTGAAGTAATCAAATAGATACAAATGCTCTTTGCTACCTTATTATTAAAACCAAAAAAACAAAACAAGACAAACCAGGGGAAGCATGTTTGATCCACATTTTGCCTGCGATTTGACTACCACACATCGGTCCAGGCACCTGTTCACTTGACAAGGTGGACTTGATCTCGCTTGGGCCCCTCCTTTCCGGGGATAGCGCCCCCTTCCTCAAGTTTCTGAATTGTTTTACTGGGGACAGGGGAAAGCCTGCATCTGGCTTGTCCCATGAGTTTCCCACCTCCAAGAAGGTTGCTGCCTACCGGGGTCAGGAGTACAGTTGGGCTGAGCCCCCAAAACATGTCATTGAAGTGTCATCATCTGTCTTGAAAGGTATGTCTGTTTTTAATCTCACTTTATAAAAAATGCCAATTTCTAATAGAAAGGTCTAAAATATGTACCACTTAAATCGCACTCTCCTCAAGGCTCAGCGTGCCATTAACCAGCTGCGCAACAACTAACATCCTGGGCATAACATGAGATTGGAGATAAAACATTTTCACTCAATACTGAAAACTCTGTGCTTCAGACCGCAGATCCAGGGGGCTCCCAGGCACACCCTTTGCTGCGGCCCTCATCGGGGGAGCATCTCACCGAAGGCCAGAGCCCTCCCAGAGGGCAGTCAGGAGTCAAGGCCTGGAAGACCATGGGGTCCCAAGACCTGGGCCCCTGGGCTTCTTTAGGATGACCTCCTAAAGGCCACTCTAGCTACACACACACACACACACACACACACACACACACACACACACACACACACCCCTTGGAGGGAAGCTGGTGGCGCAGACTGCTTGGTCCGTCTCTTTGTGCCTTTGTCACGCTTCTACCCAGCATCACACAATGTTACGAGATCCCTGGTGCACAAGCATAGGTTCTGCCTGATTTTCTCCTCCCGCTAGAAGCCTGGATGACTTGTGTGTGTACAGGAACACAGCTGAAAGAAATGATGAGTGCCCACTGCTTGACTATTTCATGGTAAACAAGTTCTTTTCTAAAAAATTGTGGTAAAGTGCACAGAACATAAAATTTCCCATCTTAACCATTTGAAGTGCACAGTTCAGTGGCGCTCGAGACATTCACATTGTTGTGCAGCCATCACCCACCCTTGCCCAGCGCTCTTTCATCTTCCCAAACAGAAACTCCACACCCATTAAGCGCTAACGCCTCATTCCGCCTTCCCCAGCACCCACCATTCTGCTTTCTGCCTCTGTGAATCTGACTACTCCAGGGACCTCGTAGAAGTGGAATTGCATGATATTTGTCTTTTGCGACTGGCTTATTTCTCTCAGCATAATGTCCTGAGGTTTACCCGCATTGTGTCATGTGTCAGGATTTTGTTTTGCAGGCTCCATATGGGCTTTTTAAAAGAACATCTTCTAGAGGAAAAACCCATCTTTACTGATCCTCACGTGCTGTTTAGGAAGTGCGGCCTAGTGTTTGCTGGTGATCATCGGGAGGGTTTCCAAGCTGGCGTGCTGATTTTGCTGCCAGAACCCGAGGTCCCTTGGATGGCCCTGTGCTCGCCGCAGCTTCTTTGTGCGAGATTGTCAGTCTGATCCTCAGCCCTGACACGCGCACGTCGGCTGGTTTTTCTCCTTCAGATCAGCGGCCCTGGACAGCTTCCGCTTCCTCGGCAGCCGTTTCAGGCTGCTCTGTCTTGTCATTTTCGAGTTCAATATCTGCTACTCTGAAGGAAAAGATGGGGATGGGCTGGACCATTGTACTTGGTCTTTTGACCCTCGATGTTGCCCATGAGCAGTGAAGGATAGCTTTTGACGAGCCGTGTCAGACGTGACAGGCAATCTAGTTGGGCTGAGTGGAAATGTGCAGTACAAGTTTGAAGCCTTGGTTGGGGCATTTTTCTGGTGTTCAGCGCATTTAAATTGACACCAGACTTCAGTGTGTTGTTCATTTCAGGCCGGGCCCCGTCGGCTCACATTTTTTAAATGTGCGGGTTGGGAAAGCTCCTTGGTAAGCATCTCCAAAGTGATTTGCATGTCTCAGCTTCCGTGTTTGCATTCCCAGCTTTCATTGGGTTTTTTGTTTTTTGTTTTTTCTCTCTCTCTGTCTTAAACCTTACTTTTGGAGTGAATCTCTCATGCTTTCAGTTGAGTAGGGATCTGTGGAATTTTTTTCAGGGAGGCACGGAACAGAGACGAGGAGGAGAGTGGTTGTGTTTCTTGACTTTCGCCATAAGCTACGTTTTCCGTCATATTGAGGGAGATGCCTATACTGGCAGCTGTGATTTTAAGTGAGACTCGTGGCCCTGTTGTTTCTCATTTCTAGAAGTTAGCTTTGTCTGGGCTTTGATTGCAAAAGGAAAGTGCTGATGTAGCGCCCTGGTGCCTCTCCCCTCTTGGAGGATTGAGCGCTACCGGCAGCCACACAGGATGATGGCTCCACTCCTGCCTTCATGCTGTGCTCTCAAGTGGGGAACGGGATGGCCATTGGATTCAGATCTCTGAGCTTCGAAATGGATCTTCTGTAAGCCGCGTCCTAAGTCATCTGAGGGGCGTGGGCAGAACTCTCGCTTGTTGGTACCTGTCCCTGGCAGGTTCCTCTCAGAACATTTGATTTCGCTTCCGTTGAGAATGTTCCTGTCCCTTCCGGAGCCCTTCTCGCCCTCCGAGAAGCTTTCCACAAAGCCCCGTGCAAGCAGTGCCCACATCGTGTGCATGCAGCAGCACTGCTGTGTTTTTAACTTTTGGGCCGGCGTTGTTTTTTAGGAGAGTGTCTCTGCCGAGGCAGCCGTGGGGTGGGATGGGCGCATCTGTGTGTCTCCCGGCGCTGGGCAGCAAATGGCATTTACTCTGGCGAAAACAATGGCCTGGGCTTTAGGTTGTAAGATCAGTGGCGTGAGGGAGGGCCGTGGCCAGTAAGCGACCGAGGAGAGAGCAATGAAGGGACTGGGCTCGGGAGGAAGCCAGGGCAAAGAAGCCCCACTCAGGGGTTGGCATGGGAGGCAGGGCTTCCTTAGTGCCAGGGCCTTGGGAACCCCAGCCTGGGCTCACTGGAGTCCTCCTCCAGCCATCTTTCCATCCACCCCTTTCCCTGTCCAGGCAGCCTTGCTGGGATTGTCTCTCCAGTGCCCTGTCCTCTTCTATCAAAAGGGATAAAAAGACCTGCCCCTGTGTCTTGAGCACAAGTGAGTCCATCTTTATGCTTACAATTTTGTGTTCATGTGTGCAATGCATTGATAAGACGACGTAACACTCCTTTGTCTTGACACACTATTGGAAAACATGTTCTGACTAAAAAGCCGAAGACCTGTGGACAAACTAATGAAATAAACATGTTTTGCTGTGAGGGAGTTGGGTGAAATGCCCCGATGAAATTCCCTGTAAGAAGAGTGTCAGGTGCCCACCACGCCACTGTGCTCTTCACCCAAAGTGCTGTCTGAGGAAACGTGGAGAATCTCACGGAGCTGGTCCAGCTGCCGTGGCCTACCAGATGACCCTGCTCTCTACCGTCAAGGGACGCGGACCGAGAACCCCGTAATACAAACCTATGACCATTGTGGTTGGTGACTTACTTTGACTTGCCTGGGGCCTTAGAATATTAGTGTGATCGTGTGAATAAAGCATTGTTAAACTGCATCCGTGAGTCCTTGCCTTACTGACACCCATGTGTCCAGCACTCATGACAAGGACAGGGGATGTGGCAGTGAGAACCAGGAAAGGATGGCTTTCCATGATGTGTTCCAGACTTGGCCCTTGGCCAGACTGCAGAAGGAGAGAGAAGGACTTCGGCTGATGGGTGTTGAAGAGGAGTCTTTGGTTTGCGGATGGGGCTGGGCTTAGCTGCATCCCCCCATATACATGTGTGAGTTTGCAACGTTAAGAACAAGTGGTAGTGGAGTTCTTTGGCAGTTGCACAAGGTTGGAAGGCTGACACATTCCCCAGAGGCGGGGGGGGCAGTCAGGGTCCACTCTCTGTTGACTTGTGGGCCTGGCAAGTGGGAGGACGGAGTGGGGGAGCAACGATCTGATCCGAGCGCTGAGGTGGCTGCCTGGAGCACATGCCCCCACATGTATGTCACCACGTGCCATGGTGTTTAGAGCCTCAAACTCTCCAAGCTCGGGGGAGCGGTGTCGCTCATCACGAAGACGCCAAGCCTGAGCGGCAGGTCTGCCAGGAGGACCAGAGCGGACCACCCCAGTCGCTCTCGGGAGCCCAGGGAGGACTGAGGGGAAGCTGGGACAAAGAAGTTCCACCCAGGACTGGAATGGGAGGCAGGACTTCCTCAGTGCCAGGGCCTTCGAAACCCCAGCCAGGACTCACTGGCGTCCTCCCCCAGCCATCTTTCCATCCACCCCTTTCCCTGTCCAGGCAGCCTTGCTGGGATTGTCTCTCCAGTGCCCTGTCCTCTTCTGTGACACTCTCTAAGGGCCCTCGTGGGCACTTCACCCTCCTCAGCTGGGTAGCATTTAAACCAGGACACGTCTGGAACTCAGGTGAGCATCACCTCGTTGATACAGAAGTGTGGGTCTCTACATGCTAGACGCTTGGGTGCCTCCGTTTTCTTTGTGACAGTCTCTGGTGAGTTTTCCAGGAATGAAGATGCCCAGCTCTGTCCTGGCTACTTGTAAATAAGGGCATTTGCTCCCCCAGTGGCCCCTGTCACTTTCCTGAGTTGCTGAGCCTCTGCGTGAGCAGATAGACCCCTGAAGCCAGCCTTGCTGTTTATGGATGCGCCAGTCGCTTGGGAGAGGTTGCAGAGTGGGAGAGCTCACCTTCCTCCTGCCCCTGAACTTCCTGCTGAAAGGACCCCGTGCAGTCCTCCCTGGGTGAACTGCCCTCCTGTGTGGGCTGAGTAGTTGTCTCAGGGATTCCTGGCCTAGAGGTGACCCTGGAAGTTCTCAGAATGCCCAATTTGCACCCGAGGTAGGCCGAGCTTTATATTGTCTTCATGTCCTGTAGTAGAAGTCCTCCAAATTTGCCCCTTTTCAAAACTGTTTAGGCTCTTCTTGGTCATTTGTATTTCCATTTGGCATAACTGTATTAATTTGTATGAAAAAAAGTCTGTGATTTTTGGTTGGGATCGCATTCTATCCATAGATCTATCTGCAGAGAGATTTCATGATTTTGAGTCTTGATCTGTGATTGTAGTATATAGCTCTGTTTTTGTTGTCTTTAATATATCTCAACATGTTTTGTAATTTTTTTGGCAAGTTTTTAAAACATATTCTTTTTTTTTTTTTTTTTTGAGTTGGGGTCTCATTGTCGCCCAGACTGAAGTGCAGTGGCTGCTCCCGGCCACCGCAGCCTCAGCCTTCCGAGTAGCTGGAACTACAGGCGCGCACTACCATGCCCAGCTCATCTTGATTTATTGTAGAGATGAGGTCTCACCAAGTTGCCCAGGCGGGTCTCGAACCCGTGGGCTCAGGCAATCCTATCTGTAAGTTTTAATGTGTTTTGATTTTTTTTTTAATGTGTTTTTAGTTTCAATTTTCATTTATTCACTAGTGATACAGGAGCTTTTTTAAAATTTATTTTTTATTCTGTGACTTTGCTGAACACACTTATTAGCTCTCGTGGCCCAAGGATTTTTTAGAATCTTGCTTGCCTGTGACACATGCTACTTGTTTTGAGAAATAAACACATGCGTACATATCTCTCTCTCTCTCTCTCTCTCTCTCTCTCTCTCTCTCTCTCTCTCTCTCTCTCCCCCTCTCTGTCTCTCTCTCTGTATTTATAATCCTAGCATTATTTCTATATGCAGAGAAACATTTCAGGCTTTCTTATCAGAGCAGTTCTGGCCATATAAAGAGTTGAGGGCCAGGCATGGTGGCTCACACCTATAATCCCCGTGCTTTGAGAGACTGAGGCAGGAGGATCATTTGAGCATAGGAGTTCAAGACCAGCTTGAACAACACAGGGAGACCCTGTCTCTACGAAGAATAAAAAAATTAGCCAGGAGCAGTGACACGTCCTTGTAGTCCCAGCTACTCGTAAGGCTGAGGCGGGAGGATTGCTTGAGCCCAGGAGCTTGAGACCAGTCTGGGCAACACAGCAAGACCTCATCGTGACAAAAAAAAATCAAAAAATTAGCCAGGCATGGTGGCACTCACTTATACTCCCAGATACTCAGGAGGCTAAGGGGGAAGGATCTCTTGAGCCCAGGAGATCGAGGCTGCTGTGAGCTGTGATCATGCAACTGCACTCTAGCCTGGGTAACAGAGTGAGACCCTGACTCTAAATCAATAAGTAAATACTAAATAAATAAAATTGCTTGCTTAGGAATGGTACTATTTTTTACTTAAATGTTTGATAACATCTGGGCCTGTAATTTTTTCGGTGGGAAGGTTATGACTTGCTCAACTTAAAAGTAGATACAACACTATTCAGATTTTCTATTTCTTTATGACTCAGTTTTGGTAAGTCTTTCAAAGAATTTGTCTTTTTCATCTAAACTGTTAGATTTATTGGCAAAAATGATTTGTAATCCTCTTAGTATTCTGTTTTCTTTTTAAAATCTATAGGGCAGGTCATGAAGACCCTATTCCACTGTCTTTTTTAAAATCCTGTTTTGTTACTGCCCTTCCTTCCTCTTTCTAGATCAGTCTCGATGCAGGTTCTATCCATTGTATCACTCTTGTCAAAGACCAGTTTTTACTTTAGTTGGACTTTTTTTTTTTAGTTTTAGATTTTACTGTTTTCTGTTCTTATTTTTTAATAAATTTATCTTTTCTAACTTTCCAAGGTAGACACATTGGTCATTGATATTTAGCTTTTCTTGTTTTGTAACATAAGAATTCAAAGCTATAAGTTGCCCTCCAAGCAATGCTTAAGCTGCATTCCTCAAGTTTTGATTTTTTTATCATTCAGTTTTAAATATTTGGATATTTTAAATGTTTTAATTTCTATTGGACTCTTTCTTTGACCAATGGACTCTTCAGAAATGTGTTGTTTAATTTTTAACTGTGGTCTGTAGTAACAGATGTTTCATGTGCATTTGCAAAAGTCAGATGTTTTGCTGTTGTGTGCCATTTTCTATACATGTCAGTGGGGTCTGGTTGGGTGTGTTGTTCAGGCCTTATGTAACTTCTCTGACTTTCTTTCCTTGTTCTACCAATCACTGAAAATGAAGTCTTGAAATCTGTCACTTGCGTTGTGGATGTGTCTCTTTTCTCCTTTGGGTTCTGTCGATTTTTGCCGCAGGTGCCGTGAGGATTTGTTAGTAGATGCATAATCGTGTGGGCTTGTTATATCCTCCTGATGGGCTGTAGCACCATGAAATGGCCCTCTCTACTCCTGGTCGTTTTCCTCATTCTGAAGTTAATGTGGATATTCATGCTGCCAGCTTTCTTGTTGTTTGTCTGTGTGTACATTTTTTTCATCCTTTTACCTTATATCTTTGTTTTTGAAGTGTGTTCTTTGGAACCAGGATACAATTAGTTAGTATGTTAGTCTATACTTTTTATTTGAAATATTATACTTAATGTGTTCACCAATATGGATGAGTGTTGTCTACCATTTTGCCGATTGTTTTCCATTAGTAACTTCCATTCTTCTTTCTTTTTCCTAATACCTGCCTTCTTTTGAAGTGTGCGCTCTTATGATTCTGTTTTATAACTACTGTTGCCTCATTAGTGTTACCTTTTAAAAGTAGTTGGTCTAGGAGAGTAAAGTTGGTAAGAAATTCCAGCAGCGACAAGATGTACCATCAGGCAACCCCTTCGGGTCCCCTCCCACTGTGGGAGTTTTTCTGTCCTCTCAATCAATCCTGCTTTCTAAAAAAAAAAAAAAAAGATGTGCTGTTGAATATGGCTGTCCTGTCCTTTACCACATTTAGCTGTTGAGCACTTGATAATGTGGCTCCTGCACCTGAGGGAACTGGGTATGTAATTATATTTAATTTGAAATAATTTAAATATAAATAGCCACTTGGAGGTAGTTGCTAGCACATTGGGCAGTGTGACTGTAGGACTTATAATATTTGTCTTTAACTTCCTGTGATCTCTTTTGAAATGGTATTCTGTGATGTCACAGATGATGCAAGAACTTCTGCACAGTGAACTTCCATTTATCCCTTTCAGGTCTTTGTACGCTGGTTGTCATGGATTTTACTTCTCTGTGTTGTAAAGGCTAAGGTTCATTGTTGTTTTTGCTTTAAACAATCAGTTGTTTAAGGAACAATAGTTTAGAATAGAATTTTAAAGTTAGAAAATACTCTTTTTTATTTGCCCATCTCAATGATCTAAATATATTGGAAGGCTGCAGGAAGGTCTTAATGGACTCATTCAGATATATGCTGCTTTGGGAGCCCGTGATGAGAAGGGATGGGGAACAGGGAAGCATGAGCAAATAGGTCAGTAGGAGGCTGTTGAAAGGGTTCCGTGGTGAGAAGTGATGGTTGCTTGGAACAGGCAGGAGTGAAGGTAGTTGAACTTGGGATCTCTTTGGAAGTACAGTGCTCTGGTTTTTATTAGCAGAGCTATACATGAAATTTGCTTTGGCTGTTTGTTGAACTGTGTTGTTCCCACATCCTCACCATGTATTTCACCCAAATTGCTTTTCAAAATTAGTTATGGACTTAAAAAGCCGTACCCATGTGCCTAATTTTAATTAGAAAATGTTGATTCACTGTGAATTTTGTGAATTGCCTTGTGTCTAAAAACTATCCTTCTAACCCTTAGAGAATTTGTAACCTGTTAGGAGAGGAAGACAAACTGTAATACAGAGATGACTATTTTTATGAGTCATTATATTTATTCATTATCCATTTAAAGAGTGGTGATTGATTGTAACATAAGGATGGTGTTTGTTTTACGGCTTTTGATTAGGAGCAGTGGTTTATGGTATAGACTTGCTTAACTTCCTCCTGTTTCATCCTCTCGAGTGGACAACTGTTTCACCACAGAAGGTGATAGAAGATTTCTGGTTTGTTCATTGATTTTGCTTTGAGAGGGAATGCCTGATGTCAGGGGTAAGACACTGATCGGTGTCATCTGAATCAAATGATTAACGCTATGTTGCCCTTAGACTCTGAACTCCCTGTAGTTTAGAGATTTTCTCATCTTTGCACCAGTTTTTAGCCATGTTTTGGCATCTAAGCAGAGTTATGATTCCACTTTGAAAGCTCTGGAAGTTATGATTCCACTTTGAAAGCTCAGATCATATATGTTTATTTTAATTTTGAAATCCAGAATATTTGCCTTGAAATTAAATTGTGGTATTGTAAATTATCAATAGTGGAACCTAATGCTTTCCAGTTTACATGGTATTGGATAATATAAACATCTAATATAATGTTTACTTTTTTGAATTCAGGATGATTTCACATAGGTGAGATTAGTATTTAAGTGTACGCAGAGGTACAGTAACTGCTATCAGGAGACTTCAATTATTAATTGCTGATTTCAGGCAGCTGATTTATTTTTAATGTCCAGTAACATTACGTGGCCTTCTTTGCTTTCTCTCTCACTCTTTTTTTTTTTTTCCTGGTGCTTGACTGTTTAAGTAAGTTCTGGCTAGCATCCAAATAAGGCCTGATACTGTCTCATTGTGAGTAAGTATTGCGATTAATGAGAATGCTGACTTTCAACAAATGGCTTATTTTCTTTAAGTTGAGGGGCTTGGCCAGATGGCTCGAGTGAGATTTTGAGTGGCCATCGGATTGTGGAGTAACTTCTGACTTGTAGACGTGAGTGGAGCCCCGTTTTGTTGACTAGTGGGATTGACATGGACCGGGCTTTCAGCCCTGAAAGAGCGACCTGCTTCTGTGGATTCTGTTCCTAACCTCTGCTGCTCAATCCGTGGCCACCCACAGAGGCAGCTAGTCATGTGTCATGGTCTTTACCTGGCTTTCTGGGTATTAGATATGCCATAACTTTTTAGTCGGGGGGTTACTCTGTGCAGTGTAGGGTACATAACTGATCAGTGCTGTGCAGATATAAACAAAGTTTACAAAGAAGTCTCTGCCCTTCAGGAGCATAAGATCTCATTATGAAGAGAAGATACAAGGCACCTAATCATGTCACTGTGGACAGATGTGTCTGCCAGGAGTCTCTTCAGACCTGGCACTCTGGAAAGGAGGCTGGGCTTCTGCTCCACATATGTCAAATGATAGAATACAGGTTAGAGGGGAAATGTGGCCAGTTTACAACCCACTAGACCGGCTGCCATCTAGAATTAGGAAGTAGATCATGCTTGTGCTTGGGGCACTGTGGTGTGTGCTGGGCTTGTGTTGCTTTCTTTTTAGTTTATATATAACCTTTTAAACAGGTGTCTGTATTTGTATACTAGGGGAAAACGTAGTCCACACCCCAAGAAGCAACTTAAACACTTGCTGCCCTAATATCACGGTCTAGGTGGGATCACCTGTGCCCTTCCAGAGGCGCTTGGAGACACCCCGACCCACTAGCCCATGCCATGGTCTTCTCCGCACATGCCCGACAGTGCAGTCTGCCTGTCCGCGTTGAGCTGAGCCTCCAGGAGGCCCACCTGTCTTTGGGCATCTTCTCATCTACCAGTTCCTTTTCCTTTTATCTGGCATTTTTCACATGCTGGGACATTTTGTGCCAGCAATTACGAATACATTTTCAGATTGCCCAGGATAAGGGACCATCCAAGGTTTCTGTGCCCTGTAGGGCGGCTTCTCCGCAACCCTGTGGATGTGTGGTGCTCACAGGACACTTTCTGTGTCATTGTAGAGTTTGGGAGTGGGGCCCACTGAAGGCAAGCAAGCTGGGCGCTGTTGAATTTCCTGTTGTATTTACTGTATCAGTCTAACAGACCCCAGGCCGTGTGTTTTTGGAGGACACAGACATTGGCCTACTGTAAGATAAGGTCAGATGAGAAAGGGTGGGGTGTGGGGAGGCCGTGGATAAAATCATACAGCTGTAAGGCCACCATGCTGTTCAGTGATCACGTATTCACTCTCAAGAGATCGATAAGTTGGGGAGGTAGATCGGAATCGCTATATCCCTAATCTATGAAAGAAAAATCAACAGGAATGAGTAGCTAAAAGAACAAAATAGTGAATAAACGAAAGAACAGACATACTTGATTTATCCGAAGGAAGGCAGGAAAGGGAAACAAAAGGAAAAATAACAGATGAGGCAAGAAGAACATAAATAGCAAGACGGTCAGCTCACGCAGTCATATCAGTAATTACTTTAAACATCAGTGGACTAAATAGAGACTTGGATTACCTTGATGTCAGTGGATAAATGCAGAAGATGAGCTAACTGTTCTGGAGCTGACTTTTAATATAGAAAGAAAGAAAGAAAAAGGGAAGAAGAAGAAAAAAATAAAATAAAAAACAAAGACTTGGAATAAAAGTTGGAAGTGGACACACTGCAAGAACATAGTGCCCAATCACAGCCTTCAGTACAGCGTCAAAGACATGCTGTTTGTAAGCACTGACTATGCAAGTGGTGTGTCTATGTAGACACATGGCAAACTAGACCTTAAAGAAGGTAAAAGAAGGAAACTTCAAAATAAGACCAGGGGTCAGAGAGGCAGAAAATGGTAACATAGAGATATTAATAAAGCCGAAACTTACATCTTTGGAAAGATTTGTAAAACTTTTAAAGCTTTCTAGCTAGACCCATCAGGGGATACAAGGAGAAAACCCAAATGACAAATAATGGAAATAAAAAAGGGGCTGTTTTTACAGATCTACAAATGCTCCAAGTGGATAAGAGGATATTAACTAACATTTTATGCTGACATATTTGACAATTTATATAGAACGAGCAAATTTCCTTTCGGATTTTACCAATTTAATCTAAAGAAATTGAAAATTAGAAGTCTCAAAGAAATAGTCAAGCTCATTTATCTGTACTGTTGAGTTTTATTAAACTCTTAAGGAAGTAGTAATACCAATCTCATATTAGTCCTTTCAAGGGAGAGCAAAACTTCCCAACTGGTTTTATGAGACCAGCGTAACCATGATACCAAGATCTAGCACGGATGTATGAGACGTGAAAACCACATACCAGTGTGTCTCATGAACCCAAGTTTGAAAATCCAAATGAAATAGTAGAATGTCAGTTTAATACAGAAAAGTGTGTGTGTTTCCTGCTGCCATATTCTCTTTGGGAGAGTCTTCTTAGGGGCTCTGCCAGCCCAGACCTTCCTTTCTGTGAAAAGCTGAGTTGGAGACAGGCCCCAGTTCTGGTTGTATCAGCTTGAATTTGCTGTAGAGGGCTGTTTTCTTGTCTTTTTTTTTTTTTGAGTTGGGGGGTCTCACTCTGTCATCTAGGCTGGAGTGCAGTGGCACGACCGTGGCTCCTCCCACCTCAGCCTCCTGAGTAGCGGGGACTCTGGGCATGCGCCTTTTTCTGCATCTGATAGCTGCTTGGGTAAAGTTACAGATTTCTTTTTCAAGATGCATACAATGACTGTTTTTGGAACTGTTAATGCAGTGAAATCAAAAGTGAAATGTTTTGTAAACTATTGACTGTGGAACTTGCATAAGCCAATTGCAGAGAATGCTTTACATCTCAGTGAATACATGAGTGCACAGTCCAAGAAACAAGGTTAGGTTCCCAGCACACACAGAGATCAAGGAGTGTGATAGATGCTGTCTGCCTCTGAGGGGACAGAGGTGGCTGTGACCCCCCTCACCCCCGTGTCCCTCATGCTGAAGGCTGTCAGATTGACTTTCAGTGGGCTCCCCAGCAAGCCGGGCTTGCAGGACTAGTCC
This sequence comes from Cephalopachus bancanus, assembly GCA_027257055.1. Lineage (NCBI taxonomy): Eukaryota > Metazoa > Chordata > Mammalia > Primates > Tarsiidae > Cephalopachus > Cephalopachus bancanus. The sequence goes on along the minus strand of JAPVLO010000169.1, from coordinate 2,829,500 downwards.
TTGGTCTCAAGAACTGGGAGGAAAAGCTGTAGTCCGTGCGTCCCCCCCAGTTATCACTCAGTTGTGATGTCACTAGAAGCTCAAGTTGAAAGCGAGAAATCAAAGGAAGACTTCAGTTGTTGAAGAAGATGTGTGTGCTAGGGACGGAGGGCGTGGGTTGCAAAGTATCCAGTGACTGTTTTTCTCACGTGGATCAGTCTAACATATGTGACTTCAGTAATTGAAGATGGTGACAGGCTAAACTAAGCTGGAGTTCCCTAGGGGGAGACTAGGATTTCTGGAACCAGTCTAACAAAAACAGAAACTTGAAGAACAAAACAGAGTGTTTTCTCTCTTCCCTGCCTCCATCTACCCCCTCAAAAAGAAGAAAAAATCAAAGCAGCTTTTGCAGTGAAGAATTCCATGTTTTTCACCCCCAATTATATGATAGTAGTGGCCTTTTGTGTGCCCAGTGCAGACATGTATTTTTTTTTTTTTAAGTCTTCATCGAGCACTTGGCCCTCAACATCTCACAATGAATACGAGACCTGTATGCCAAGGGTCCCCACCAAGACCTCCTTCCTCACAGCCATATGATTTAGCCTAGAAAGGGCCTCTAAAAGTAGACGCCCTCATGTTAGCCATTTCCCATCCTGCTTCATATTTTGCTCTTGTATGTCTGCCACATTTCCACTGGAAATTATTGCTGTTATATATTTTGTAGACACTTGACTGTCATCTAAGTGGTTTATTTTATTCCCGTAGCTAGAAGAACACAAAAAGAATTCTGCCATGTGAATGTGACTGTGGGCTAAGAGTTACATTCTGAGGAGCTGGGATGAAATTATGTTACTGCTTTGTTGTGCCTACGTTGACTTTCCTAGTGTGTTCAGAGTTAGCGTTTGTTGTTCAAAGTTATTCACCAGAAGTGGCGTGATAACGACTCCACTTTGGCAGCATCTGACTTAGTTTTAAAATTATAGCTGGTAATAAATAGATTTTATTCCTATTAATGAAGAATTTTAACACTCATGCAGATTCATACCCTCTTAAAAGGCAGTTTCAGAAGTTTTGTGGTGTTTTCCATTTAAGATGCTTTTGTAGAAATGGCCTTACTCGACATTTTTTTCCACACTGGTCTGTTCATCAGAAACTGTAACTTCATGAAAAGTGCTTCTCTGAAATGAAGTGAAGGTAAATTATTTTTCAGAAAGCTTTGTAAGTTTACCACATACGTTTTGGAAAAAATGAAAAAAACACTATGAAGTATCACTTCCAGTGAGTGAACATTTTCCTACATGCTTCGTGGTCAGCTCTGGTTTGAAGCAGGGTATCTTGTGGAAGGTGGTGCCTGTAGATCCATCAGTCTCTGGACATGGACTGTCACTGTCTTGCATCCTGGCCAGTGTCTGCCGTGGCATTGACCCTACGTGCTTTCTGAACAACTTGGCTCACGGTGTCACCTTTCTGGAATGACTTACCTTTCTCAAACTGAGCTGTTTAAAAAAATGCCGAGGACAAAACCTGTGGGTTTTATATGGGGAAAAACCTTACGTAATCCAAAGTTTGTGTTACTGGTGGAAGAGGCAGGTGCTGGGTGTCAGACTCAAGTACATTTTGAGCTGTGGGTGCTCCGCGACAGACAAGCTCAGACTGTTAGGAATCACAGTTGCAGCAAAGCTGAAACTCACTGGGCTGTTAACATTCTTGAAGGAAATTTATTCCAAGTCAAATTTAAGCCAACTTTATCCGTCTTCCTTTTCTTCTGGTGATTCTGGGATTTCACCAGACCGAAGGGATGGTGGAACCAGGAGTTTACCACCTGTATGAGAGACGAAGCATGAGTGGCCATTGAAACGACCAAGACGGCCACCCCTGCAAAGGGTTTCCTTCCTGCCCGTTCACAGCACCATTCCCAGGGGAACTGTGTGGAAAGGGCTCCTCCAGATCTTTCTCCTGCAGGCACACGACGTGCATCTCAGCTGGGCTTTCCCACTTGCTCACTGGGGAGGGGTCCTGATCGCAGACCCTGCCCAGCAGCTTTGGTCTTCACCTTCCCGGGTCTGTGTTGTTAGGCCTTAGGTTTTTCCTCTTTAGTGGCTTATGTTACTTTGAAGATACTGTGAATAATTTGGGGTTATATGGGCTGTTTGCTTTTTCTATATTAAACATGCTACATAAGCCCTTAGTAGTACATGGTTTCAGACTGTGGGAATCTTTATGAGTATTGGATTTGGTGGAAACAGTTACCACTGTGCTAGAAACTTTAATGCCATCTCTATACACATGTTCTCAGGATGCGCAGTGTGTATTGTGTGAGTGTGTCACAGAGTATTTTCTCTTCCGTGATAGTGCATTTCACACTGCAGGCTGTTTGTGGCTAGTCACAAAGCTCAGATCTCAGAATCGTCCTTCAAGTCCTCTTCTGGGGAAGCAGGAGGTCTAGACTCGCTTTGGAAGGATGGAATGGTTAGGCAGCGCGGAACTTAGGCCCGGGGTGACTGGCACTGTGTTTGTGGCAGTGATGCCCCCTCGTTCTTCACAGTGGCTGTGCCTTCATGTGGATCACCTTGGGGCAGAAGTTAGGTCAGCCTGCATTTCTGCCGTAGCTCACAAGTAAAGCACATTCACGATCACGATCTCAGCTGAATCCCCCGCCTGTGTTTCCTTCCTCCTCAAAACCACAGTGCGGGTTTCCACAGGTGAGCCTAGGAAGGGAAAGTGTGATGGGTCTGATGGAGGTGTGTTTCCTAGACTTGTCCGGAGCGATCCCACCGTTCTTCTCTGTGAACGTGGAATTACCCAGAAGGTTGAAAAGGAAATTGCAGCTTACTGGAACAAATGCGTCAAGCGATTTGCTCTTTTTGCAGAGATGCCGAACAGCATGTCTAGAGTCACCACCGCCCTCACACGTGTGTGTCTGCTGGTGGTGTTATGGACTTGTAAAAGAACTGCTCATGGAAGCTGGTGAGAGAAGGTGGAGGGTTGGTTTGCAGCTGTGTTCTTTGTCTGATTAATCGCGGTGTGTCTCTGGTCTGTGACTGGCCGGCTGTGTCCACCCCTTGCGTGCGCCAGGTACCTGAGATGCTTAGTTAATATGTAATTCTCGCAACATCTTCCCCCCTTAGGAGCAACTGGTCCCCGGCACTGGTGTTGTCCGTCCAGATGAAAGGGCCTGGCCACTATGATTCCACTTCTCTTTGATCTCCCTGTAGAAGGTCGGCTTGTCTGCCTCGAGATTCCTCTGAAGGGCAATTTAAAAGTTGGATTTGAGCAACATCAAGTGAAATGTCTTCCCATCTCATGCCGTGAGGAGCTCTTTGGTGTAGTTCATGACTGGATGTGAGGAAAGATGTTAACCCTTCCTTTGAAACAAACTGTCTTGCAGACTGGCTTTCCAGCTTCGTTTCTCCTCTGCTGTAGGAGGAAAAGAAATGCTTTTGTTCTCATAAAGCTCCTAGGCCCTTGAAGATGAACTCATTGCTGTGTTTAAAATTCATCCTGGGACTCAATTATCTTTACTTTGCTAGTGCATATGAGATTGAATGCACATGGACGGGTGAAACACTTAGAACTGATAGAAAAAGAAAACAGAAGGAAGGTAGGTTTTCATGGGCAGAGCCGAGAGGCTGCCTCAAGGTGTTGGGATCAATAAAATAATCCATTTTTAATGCTGAACTGGCAGGGGCTACTAAATATCAATTACTGAGTAAAGTGCTATGAGCGGGTAAAGCCACTTTTTGTGAATTATTTCATTGCACAAACATGCGCATACTGGAAGACAAAAAAAAAGGCTAGGCTGCTTCTGATACAGTTCGTTTAAAGAAAAATGACTCACTTTAAAAATAGTTGCTTTATTTTGTAACTATTTTAGAAAAGTGTGTTGCTGTCCAGAAATCCAGATCTACACTTGTTTTTAATGAAAAAGGGAAGGAAAGATATCTTGAAATCCCAAATCTCATCGGTATCAATATGATCATAAAGTGAAGCAAGGAAAAGTAATTTGCTGCTTGTATTTCTCCATGTTTCCAAGTTACGTATTTTGTTTCTCTACTTTTATTTGTGTTAGTTGGGACCAGTCTGGTTTATTTTATAATGACATTCCCACTTTTTAGGAATTTGTAACTCAGCTGTGATGACATGGCCTGAGATTTACATGGTACCCTTTAAGGGTAGAAAATATGGGGGAGGGTTTTAGCTCTTTGTTTTCTTAAGCCTTGCTAAAGAGCCAGATAGTAATTTGTTGACTGAATGTATTATGCATCCTGCCACGTGTTCAAATGATGAGAAAGAAGAATAAAAGACTTTTAAAATGTAAACTTCTAGAATGTGTACGATTTCATGGTTGTTTAATAACAATGATGGGTTACATGGATGGTTTTGCAAATTTTTTGAGATATACATGTTCATGTACATGAACAAGAAGTCTCATGTTCAACATTGAAAATAAAGTATAAAGAAAATGAAAATTCATAATCTCATCATAAGTATCACTAATTTATGTTTTTATCAGTCCTTTTTGTTTCTGTTTTAAGCAGATAGCATATAAACTGTAGTAAAATTTGGTTGCTTTTACATTGCAAATATTGTAATATGTGAATTCCTTTTCATACAATGACATCTGCATTATTCTAAATTATTATTTTTTTTTTATTGGGTGTGCGGTAGCCTGGCTTACAGATGTTTTATAACTTATTTCACGCCCTGTGATTAGTTATTTAGCAGATTTTCATTTTTAACTGTACCAAATTGTACTGCTGTGCCACAAGTTAATTGCATGGGGTGCTTTTGATTTTGTTTTTTTTGTTTTTTTTTTTGAGTTGGAGTCTCTCTGTCGCCCAGACTGGAGTGCAGTGGCCACTCTCGGCCACCGCAGCCTCGATCTGCTGAGCTCCGACGATGCTTCCGCCTCAGCCTTCCAAGGAGCTGGAACTACAGGCTCGCGCTACCACGCCCGGCTGATTTTTGGCCATGCTTTCTTAAGCTTTGGCCCCCTCCCCTACCTTGGGGAGGTGAATCACCTCTTTCTCTTTCTCTCTAATTTAGCTTCTAAATAAACTATATTCTCTAATCTTAAAAAAAAGTAGATTTAATACAAAGTTGACTAATGCTGTCTTTAAAGAGCCAAATAGTAAATATTTTAGTCTCTGTCTCAACTACTCTGCTATTTTGTGATGGCAGTCACAGACAAAACGGAAATGAATTAGTGCAGCTGTGTTACAGGAGAACTTAACTGCTTTTCGTTCTTTCTTCAGATCTGTGTTTCTACTTGGCGTCATTTTCTTCTCCCTGATGATTTCCTTTACCACCTCTCATGGTGCTGGTCTGCTGAAGATGAATTCTTGCAGCTTTTGTGTGACCCAAATGTCTTTATGGGTTCTTGATCGTTGAAGGATATTTTCACGGGGTATATAATTCTGGATTGACAGATTTATAGATTTTGCCATGCTGTCCTCTTACTTGCATTGTTTTTGCTGAGAATTCTGCTGTCATTCTCATGTTTTTGTACCTCTCTGTGTTATGTGTCTTTTTTCTTCTGGCTGCTTGTAGGCCCTTTATCAAAAATTTTGAGCAATTTGATTATGATGTGTCTTGGTGCAGTTTTTGATAGGTCTTGTACTTAGCTTCGTTGAACACCTTATATCTGTCCATTTATACTTTAGAAATCAAATTTGGAAATATTTTGACTATTACTTATTTAAATGTTTTTTCCTCTCTCCCTTTCAGAAACTCCAGTTGCACATGGTAAAATTTCCTAAAGTTGTCCAACAACTCACTGTTACTCCTTCCTTTCTCCTTTCCTCTGGATTCTTTTTTCTTTCTCTGTCCTCCCTATGAATAGCTTCTATAGGTATATTTTCAACCTCACTAATCTTTTCTTTTGCAGTGTCTAATCTATTGTCATTCAATATATTTTTTATCTCAGATTTTTAGTTTCAATCTCTGGAACTTTTATTTGGTTCTTTTTGTTGATATGTTCTATAATTGTATTTAACTTTTTGAACATCTGGAATATAATTACAATAACTAATTTTGAATCCTTGTCTGCTAATTACAACATCTTTGTAGGGTTTTTTTTGTTGTTGTTGTTGTTTGAGTTGGAGTCTCACTCTGTCACCCAGGCTGGAGTGCAGTGGCACACTCATGGCCGCCCCAGTGTCGACCTGCTGGACTTCAGCGATCCTTCCGCCTCAGCCTTCCAAGTAGCCAGAACTACAGGCATGCGCTACCACACCCGGCTAATTTTTTATTTATTGTAGAGACGAGGTCTCGCTAAGTTACCCAGGCTTGTCTTGAACCTGTGGTCTCAGCAATCCACTCAAGTCCCTCTCCCAAAGTGCTGGGATTTCAGGCTGAGCCACTGAGCCTGGCCACATCTTTGTTAGTTTAAGGTCAGTTTCACTTGGTTGATATTTCTCTTCTCAATGATTCATGTTTCCCTGCGTCTTTGTGCATCTGGTAATCTTTGATCGGATGTCCAATATTGTGAATTTTACTTTGTTGAGTGCTGACTACTTTCACATTCCAGTTCATTTTCTTATTCTTCGTTCTGGGTTGCAGTTAAATGGAAACAATTTGATTCTTGCAGGTCTTTCTTTTAAGATTTGTTAGGTAGAACAAAGGAAATATACTGAGGCCATTCTTGGTACCCTCCTCATCACTCAGTGAATTGGGAGGTATTCCAGTCTGGCTGTCCCAGCCCTGCAGGAGCAACATTACTGCGATGTCAGACTCACAGACAGCCCTCCCTGGGCCTAGGGCAGTTGCCTGGCATCCATGTGCCTGTGAGTACTCTGGTGAATAAGCAAGGAAGGTCCCCATGGATCTCTGGAATGCTCTTTCTGAAATCAGTCACCGTCTCTCTCCTCCCCCCGCCCCTTCCTCCGGTTCTGTCCTGCAGACTCTGCCTGTCTTGGTCTCCAGAGTTCACAGCTCCTGTCTTGAGCTGGCCAGGTACCTCCTTGTGTGCCCCTCCTGTGCCTGGAAATTCTTAGGGCAATCATGGTCCTTGCCTTCTTGGGATTCTTGTCATTCAGTGATCTCTGTAGATTGCTCTTCAGTGTCTTGAAAACATGTTCTATTTATTTTGTCTGTTTTTTTCTTTTTGGTCATTTTTGGTGGGAGGATAAATCCTGTCTGTGTTGCTTCTTCCATGTTATTGAGGTGTTTCTTTGAATAATTTTAAGGTACATAATGTCAAGCTGCGCTGTTATAGTATTTACATGATATTTTAAAAAGAAGTTTGCTTCTTCTGAACTTTCTGATAAGTGACTGCATTTCATGAGAGAGGGAGGCACTAATGGGTATCTAGCTCTGTTCGTGGTGACTGTCCTTCCAGATGTTTCTCAGAGTGTAAGCTGGGGACTCCACAAAAGGCTTGATACATGAAGACCAGCCCTACATCTCGCAGAGACAAGAACAGGACCGTTTCTCATGAATTGGCCCCGAGGAGATCCTGCTGAATACTAGACTATAGTAGACTGTATATCGAGAGTAGATTTGTGTTTTCTGTGGCAAAAAACAGGGACTGGAAAAGTTGCATATTCTTCCCAGTTTAGCATCTGCCTGCTCTTGGACAACATGTTTGGACTGAGGAAAAGGCAGAATCGGGTCTTCTGTGTCTTCAGAGTCGTCAGCAGCAGCATCGTTGCCTCCTCTTCCTCCTGGTGAAGGTTCGTAAGGTTCTTAGCCCTCAGCAATGCGTCTATGAAGCTAAATGTTCATCTTCACAACACTTTGCTCTGCGTTTTCAAATTGTTGGAGTGGAGAAACCCTGAAAACACCCAGTGTTTTTTACTCTGGTCCAGCCTGGGACATTAGCATGGTAACTTTGGTCTGGATTGTTACCTCTGAGCCATTGCTGAAGAAATTAGTAGATACTCTCACAGGATTATGGTACATTACACTGCATTAACATGTAGCTGGCACAGAGGCTAGTGCTTAGTAGGCACTCAATAAATATTGATGCTTAAGAGGATTTTCTTGTTTGCATCTTTGAAAACTACCTTTATGATGATGGTTGTGGCCCAGTTTGAATTGAATCATACCTAGACAGTACCTCTAAGCCACCATGATTGAAAGTTGACCTTAATGCTAATACTCATTCATTTTCAGTTTTACTTTTTATTTCTTTGTCTTGGCTCTCTGACTAGGTCCTTTAATAGTTTTGAATAGAAGTTGTAATAATGGGCCTTCTTGTCTTGTTGCTGAATTTAAAGGCAAAGCCTTCCGCATTCCACTGTTGACTTACTATGAGTTCTATAGATTGTCCTGTGGTTACCCATTTCTCCCCAGAATGAAAGTTCTTTTGGAAATGACAGTATTTCTTCTTTAATGAGGTCATTTTTACATTTGCTTTTGTAAGAAGATGTTTTTTACATTTACATTCACATACATTTTAGGAAATGTATGTGAATTAAACAAATTAGAAAGATAATCTTTTGAGTAAATCAGAAATTGTACTATTGAAAAAACAGTCTAAAATTAATTATTTGCAAGTTATCATTTAGATATTAAGTGAACATTGAAAGTTCTGCTTTCTTTTTTTTTTTTTTTTGAGTGGGAGTCTCACTGAGTCACCCAGACTGGAGTGCAGTGGCCGTTCTCGGCCACCGCAGCCTCGACCTGCTGGGCTCCGGCAATTCTTCCACCTCAGCCTTCTCAGTAGCCGGAATTACAGGCACGCACTACCACGCCCGGCTGATTTTTTGATTTATTGCAGAGATGAGGTCTCGCCGCCCAGGCGGGTCTCGAACCCACAGGAGGCAATCCACTCACCTCAGCCTCCCAAAGACGCGGGATTACAGGCTGAGCCACCGAGCCCAGCTTCTGCTTTCTAATTATAGAGCCAAGTTTAAATTGCCAAGAGCAGCCACACTCAAGTTGTCAAAGTCAGAGGCTATATAAACCTGTAGGATTTTCCAAGGGTTGCGTCTCTTGAATGAAAATATTTTTGTTTCTCACATATTTTACTTTTTAAATGGCCTGCATAGGCAGAAGTACCCTTTGTTACTAATTAGTATGGTGTGATAGGTAACATAATGTATGTCTGAAAAGCTCCATTGGGTGTAAGTGGAGCTCACACCTCTTAATGAGTGCCTTGAAGAGTGTTTTAGTCATTCCTGGAGAGACCTAGTGTCCCTTGTATAGAAAACTGATGGTAAATTGAAAAGAAATGTGTCTTATGAGCCAGGTGTAAGTGCAAAAGGTTCGGCCATGTCTTCTGACTTCAGGGCCTTCCTCGAAGCAAAGGCCCTTTTGTGCAATGCAGCTCTTTCTCTTGTTGGCATTCTTATATTGAGAGTAATTGAGATGACTTCAGTCACCAAGACTTTTGGAGGGCTAGGACTAGACGAAGCAAGACATCTGCATAGGGGGCATTGTTTAAGGAGGCTGTCTCATGTTTATGCATGTGAATTGGATACCCCAAAGTTTATAGGTTGGGTCCCTAGCCTTCAGTATATCAGAGTATTTGGAGATAGAACCTTCAAAGAAGTACGCAAAGTAAAATGAGATCGTTAGAGCAGGCCCCCATTCAGTCAGAATGGTGTCCTTGTAGGAAGAGGAGATTAGGACACAGGTGTGACAGAGGTCTCTGTGGACAGAAATGACTATGTGAAGAGGCAGAAGATGGCAGCCACCTGCAAGCCATGGGGATAACCAGCCCTGCTGACACCTTGATCTTAGCCTCCAGAGTGTGAGGAAATAAATGTCTATTTAAACCACCCAGTCTATCGTATTTTCTTACAGCAGCCTGAGCAGATTTATGCAGCAAGCTCTACTCTTGCACTTGCACAAGCTTGAGAGTGAAAGTAAGTGTCTTCTGTAATGCTGACACAGTCTCAGGCCTTTATTCTAGGTGGATGTACATTTCCCCGGTTCGTAGGTGCCGAAGTGTTATTGACAGGGAGCATGTGCCCAGGATTCTTTGCTTTGCACACTCACATGAGGAAACATGTCACTTGTTTCACTTAACTGCACCAAAATCTTCTAGATACACCAATCATTGATGGGTAAGACTGAGCCTAGTGGGGCCACATCATCCCTGAAGTCAGGAGGTGGGCTGCTTAGCTTATGAGAGTCCCTAGAGAACTAAAGAACAACTGTTAGAAAAATAGATTGATGTCTCCCATCTCACAGTCCCTCCAGAAATAAATGTTTGAGAAAATAATGAAAAATATAAATTTTCTGGAATTAAGAAAACATGAGAGACTTTAGAATAAATGGTCCAAGAGTATACCAAAAGGCTAAAAGCAGGAAAAACTGACATTTAGGATATCACAGTGAAATTTAAGAGTAGAAAGAGAAAATTCTAAAACATTAGGAAAAGAGAACTCAGATCAAGGACTAGTGGCCATATTTTCATATTTTTCAACAGCAATACTGAATGTAAGGAGACAAGGAAGGAATGTTTTCAATGTATTAATGGAAAATAACTTAGAATACAGAGTTTTACATCCAGCTAAAACTTTAAAATATGAAGGCTTGGCAAAAGTATTCTCACATATCTAAGGCCTCAAAAATTATACTTTAATAATCACAATAAATGTAAGTAAGCTAATCTACCAATAAGAAAAATATTGAAAAGTTGAATATAAAATAAAATCCAGATATATGCCACTCATAAAGGTTATTGAGAGCATAAGGACTTTCAAACTTTGAGAGTAAATTGATGGAAAGAAGCATACCAGGAAAATACTAACCAAAAGAAAACTAGTACAACTATAATGATATTTAAAATAGAATGTAAAACTAACAGCCTTGTTCAAGATAGAAAGAGTCCTTACATAATTACAAGTAAAATAGATTAACAGTGTAAATAAAATAATGCATATAAATGTTGAATAAAAACGTTTTTTCTTCTTCTTGGGAACATCTAGCAGTGGAAGTATTCACTTTAAGACGTTAGAAAATGAATAAAATAAATCTTTTTAAAAAGTAGCAGAAACGGTAAGAATGTAAATTAGTGAGATAAAAATCAATACATATTTTTTTAACCACTAATTGGTTTTTTAAAAGAAATGATTGATTAAATGTAAGACATATATGAATATCTTTATTAATAAAAAGCATAGAAATGTTTGTGACTAAAAAGTAAACAGAAAATGCGTTCTACATCTATGTGCAAACATTTTGGACAAAATTCACACAATTTCTTGAAGCAAATTGCTTAAATAAATAAATGAGAAGCTTGAATAGTCCTAAAACGCTACAGTTAAAACAGTGATTAAATTTTTCTCATAATGAAAACTACCTGACTCTGTTTTATAGGTGACTTCTTCCACTTCTAAAACACATTATCCCAATTTCACATTAACTCTTCCAGAAAATAAAAGAGGGAACAAGTCCTCTCTATCCAGCTCATTCTACAGAATGAGGCCAGCGTAACCCTAATATGAAAACCAGACAGACATGACCAGCTTTTTTCACTTATTAAAATAGATGAAAATGATCCTAAACAAAATTAGCAAATTAAATCTGACATTGTGTAGAGACATTGTGTTAGGCTTATTTCAGGTATGTAAGGAGTTTAATGTTAGAAAATATCTAGGGAAATTACTTTTTTTAAGAATAACCAGTAAGAAAAAGATTGAAAAGTTGAATATAAAATAAACTCCAGATGAAATAGAACTACAAAAAAATGCTGAATCCAATCAGAGAGAAAGGGGCAACAAAAGAAAAAAAAGAAAAAAAATTAGCATGAGGATATAGTTTAATCTGATTATGTCAATAATTGCATTAAGTGAAAGTGATCTAAACATACCAATTAAGAAACAGAAATTGTAAAACTGTGAGGGGGAGAAAAAGCAAGACCTTAATGTGTCTTAGTGTGTCTATGTGCTGTCTCCAAAAACTCACTTTAAATATAGCTAAGTTAAAAGAATAAGGAAGGTAATAAAAGATATACCGTGCAAATGCTAATCAGAATAAATCTGAAGTGGCTATGTTGATATTAGATGAAGTATACTACACAACAGAGAATATTACTAGGGATAAAGAGAGACATTGCCTAACTATAAAGTAGTCAGTTCACCAAGAAAACATAACAGTCTTAAATGGCTATGTACCTGACAACAGAATTTCAAAATACATGAAGCAAAAATGGAAAGGAGAAATATACAAGTTCACAATTATGAATTGACATTTTACTGCTTCTTTATCAATAATGAGTAAAGCCTAAAATCAATAAGGATATAGACAGTTTGAACAGCATTACCCACTAACTTGATGTAATTGACATTTATAGCATATATTGAACAGAAGCCAAATAGGCATTCCTTTTAAGTACATATGGACCATTTCCAAGACTGACCATATTCTGAGCCATAAAACAATTTCAAATAAATGCTAAATTATTCAAATTATACAATATCTGCTTTTTCACTAAAAGTGAAATTAAATTAGAAATCAATAACAGAAATAAGTGGAAAATCTAGAATATTTGAGAGTTCTAATTAACTCGTCACTCAAAGAAGTCACAGGGAAAATTAGAAAATATTTTGAATCAAATGAACGTGAAAACACAGCCTATCAAAAGTTGTGACTTGCAGCTAAGAGTGTGCTTTGAGGGAAATTTATAGCATTATTTTATTAATAGGAAAAGATCACAAAACAAGGATCTAAGGTGCTGCATTAAGAAACTAGAAAAATAAGAGCAAATCAAACCTAAGGCAAGCAAAAGGAAGGAGAGAGTAAAGGGAAGAACAGAGAACAATGCAATGGAAAACAATAGAAAATATCAATGAGTCAAAAAAGACTGTTCTTTGAAAAAATACCAAACTGATAATTCTGTAGCCAGACTGACCAAGGAAAAAAGAGAGTGAAGTCAAAAATTAACAATGTTAAGAATGAAAGAGAAGAGGTTTGCTACAAATCCTGCTGACATTGAAAAAGTGCATAGTAGGAATAGCTATGCCTACACATTTGACTTCTTAAATAAATGGATAACTTTTTTAAAAGGTACAAACTCCCAAAGCTCATTCAAGAATAAAAAAGATAACCTGAATAGATTTATATGTTATATTAATTGAATTTATAATAGAAGCCTTTCCATAATGAACAATTCAGGCCCAGTTGTCTTCATTAGGGAATTCTACAAAACATCTATGGAAGAAATAATACTTATTCTATAAAACTCTTCCAAAAAATACATAAGGAGGAAATACTTTCCAATTCTTTTTATGATTGCAGCATTAATTTGATACCACAACCAAATAAAGATATTTTTAAAAACTGCAGTATCCCTCATGATCATAAATGCAAAAATCCTCAAGAATACTAGTAGCTTGAAACTAGTACTATATAAAGAAGATGATGGAACATGACCAAGTTGAGTTTAATGTAAGACCATTCAGTATTTAAAAATCAACCAGTTTTCCATATCCTAAGAATAATGAAGCTGAACTAATGATAGATAGCCTCAAAAAGTTTTCTTAATTTGACGAAAAGGAATCCATTGAATACTTTTAACTGACATCATACTTAATAAGAAAAGATTGAATGCCTTCCTTCTAAAGTTAGAAACAAGGTAAGAATGTCCACTTTTACTGCATCTATTCAACAAGAGGTGTTAACCAATCCAGCGATCAAGCAAAAGGAAAAAAAAAAACAACTTTGGAAAAGGAAGAAGTAAAAATTTATAGAAGGCATGATAGAAGGCATAGAAAACTCCTAAAATCTACAAAATTACTCAATATACAATAACCAATTGTATTTTTATATACTGGTAATGAATACTGGATATTAAAATTTTAAATATAGTTCCATTTAAAATAGACAAAAAGATGAAGTAAGTTTATTTCTAATGATATTTGCAGGATATATGCTGAAAACTAAAAAACCTTAATGAAAGAAATAAAAGGATGTCTAAATAAATGGAGAAGACTGTGTTCTTAGATTGGAAGATTCAATATTGTTAAGATGTCAGTTCCTCTCAAATTGATGAGTGGATTTAATGCAATCCTGGTCAAAATCGCAGCAGGACTCTTTGTAGAAATTGAGAAGCTATTCTGAAATTTGTATGGAAAAATTCCAGTTTTATGAGTTTCCATAACTATTTTCAACAACCCATCACTAGAGAATGATAAAGTGGCTGATTATGTAATTCCTTCAAGAGTAAGTCTGGATTTCACAGAATTTATTTTATTTCATATCTCACAAGATAGAAGTTTTAAATTGTTCAAATTATGGGAATTTTCACCTTTGTGCATGATACGTCTTGGAAAAAAATTAAGCAGACAAAATGACTCACTGGAATTATTTTATTTGATTTCCTCATATTTGGTTGACAGTTGCAGTCTGTTATTGAGCATCACACAGACTCAGAATTAACTAACATGTTCTTCCTCCAAACTTTCCTGCATATTAGAACATTAGAATTCCTTTGGTTGGTTCAAGAAACTTTCTACAATTTTAAAATATTTCATATCTAATGTAATGCTGAAAACATGAAATCTGCATAATGTATGCAGCATAACTAATATTAGAAGCATGTTCAAGGAGCAGCCTGTGGGGTTAATAGAGTTTAATTTGCAAGACAAATGAAGGCTCATTTCCTCCTAGGCAATCTGCTCTTCATTCTGGTAGGGCCACTTTTAAGAGTAGTACCTTGAACAGATGCTGAGAACCCTCATCAGGAACAGAGCTCACTCACAGTGAGATTCGGCAGCCCTCCCTTCCGCTTGGATGGACGTTTCCTACCATGCAGAGCTGTCCTTGAAAGACAGCTCTTCCCTCGTCACATGGTGTCCTCACACAGCCACACACTGGGGGGGGGCCGAGTGGGTGAGCCCTGAGAACTTCATCATTATGCAAAATAAAAATAGACCATCTGAATGCCCCACATGCTATGGGGGAGTTTTTAAGTGAATCTGAGTTTATCTGCATTTGGCAGTAGTCTGTATTTTTTTTAAATGATGTTCGAGGAATCTTTATAACCAAGGAAGATCCTTACTGTAACTATCCCACCTGAATTCATCCAAAAACAATTTAAATCATTAAGAATAATAGACAAAGAAATATGCTAAAAAACCAGTAGTGGTTAGCGCCACAAGTGGCATTGTGACTCATTTTCAACCGCCCCAGTGTGGCCCTGTTCGGATCAGGTTGCCCGGCATTAGGGGTGTTCTTCTGGAGGCCCCCTTGCATCTGAGTCTCCTGAGTCATCTAGGGACTGTCCGTCCTGCTCCCTGATTGTCAGTGGCATCCCGTAGTCACTGCAATAACCAAAATACCTCCATGAGCTTCTAAGCATTCTGCAGGTATACAAAGGGGGTACACCAAAAAAAAAAAAAAAAAAAAGGGAAAAAACAAAAAACAATTTATTAAATAAAGTATATGTACTCTTACATGTTTAAACTTCAGTCACCTTCAAAGCAGTCTCCATTTGATGCAATACACCTATGAAGATGCTTTTTCCACTGCTCAAAACAGTTGGAACTCCTCAAATTTGATGCCTTTTTAGTACTTCTGCTGTTTTTTGTTGCACCTCTTCCACAGCTGCAAAACGTTTCCCTTTGAGGACTTATTTTCATCTGAGGAAACAAAAAAAGGTTGCTCAGGGCGAGATCTGATGAATAGGGAGGGTGGGGGGCATGGGGATCATGCCATTTTTTAAAACTGCTGAACACTCCGTGTGGGGAGGACAGATGCTGTGTCATAGTGGAAGGACCGGTCACCTGTTTGCCACAACTTGGGATGTTTCTTCTGCCAGTTGTGAAGCAACCTTCTCAAGATTTCCAGATAAAAATTTTGGTTGACAGTTTGATCCAGAGAAATAGATTCCATGTGTGCCACAAAAGGCCTGCCCTCCAAAAGAGCATTCTGTTTTTGGGGGGTCCCCCCTTATACACTCCTGTCCTGATTAAGACCCCACAGATCAGTAACTCTCAGAAGTAATAAGTAAGCATCAGGAAGCATAGTCGATGCACCTCCTGTGACCTGTAGAGAAGGTTGTGTGAGCCGCATGTGTAGTGATTTCTGTGACTCCATTGTTCATGATGATTATGGATGGAAAAGGGAGTTTCATAGCTCGAAACTTGTGGGAAAGTCAAGCATGCCTGTCGTGTTTTTGTCTTGCGTGCTTTCCTCTTCCCCTTCATCCCTAGGCCCATGCTGTGGCCAACTGGGGAGTACCCTGAGGTTAGGTATCCCCCATGGCAGGTAAGGCTGTGTGGGGTGGGAGGAAGCATGGGAGGTGGCAGATAAGAGCTCTACAAGAGAATAGAAAGTTTGATTCAAGGGGAAAAACTGGAGTAAGCAGTTTGGAGAAGTCAGATGTTTAAAACATGAAAAGAAATGTAACTTTGAGTTGCAGTGGTTTTGAGTTTCGTGATCTTGATGTGCCAGGAACTCCCCGGGGACTGACAAATCCAGGGGGAAGGGTTCAAAGGCAGAGAGCCCGTTTGAGCTGGGGCAGGGTACACAGGCTTGCTCAGAAGATGTGGTCGGCAGCGGAGACTGGGTGTGGGAGCTGAGCGCCATCTTCTCAGGGCTCGTTCCAAGGGGCGGGCAGGACCCACATATTCTAAAGAGGAGGAACCTTCCAACCTGGGGCCTTCCTCGGCTTTGAAAGTGACTTGTAACCACCCGTGTGTGGCCTCTCTGAGCTCACATTCACAGCATTCCTCTCTCTGGCCTTAACAAACCAGTGTGAACTCTGTGGCATGCTACAAATCAAGGCAGTGGAGCTATGCTTTTTATGTTGACTTTTTAGAAATTTGACAGTTCTAAAACCAGAACCTTGACCTTTCACAGATGTAGTGATAACCTGAGTGGAGGCTTTTTCATCTCTTTTCCAAACTAGTCCTTCTTTCCACAAGTGTTTGAGTACCTTGAGCTCTTGGTTTCACTTGATAATACCTTCATTACCCAAATATCTGCTGATGGCCTACTGTGTGCACAACCTGACAGCTCTTCAGAGAGGCCTTCCCTGCCTAACCTCTCAAGAAGAGGCACCCCCCTGCCAGGCACCATCTAGCCAATCACCCTGTTGAACATTCTTCATTATATTATTTATTTTGATGGGTTTACAACCTGCTTCATCGCTCCCCTCTCCCAGAACCAGTGCTTTCGGGGAACTGAGTCTGTCTTATTCCCTGTGTGTCCAGCACCTGTATATCTAGCAGATCGTAGATGCTTGGCAAGGGAGTGAGTGAATGAACAAGGAAGGACAATGTTAAACCCTTTAGGGGAGCCACACCATAAGTAGCCGTAACAAAGATAAGTAATAAATCGTGTGGCGTGGGGTGAAAAATGCAGTCCCTGGTGCAAGGAGGCTCCCCGAGGTCAGTCAAGGATGGTCAGTACTACGACCTAAAGTTCAAGTGGACACAGCAAGAGGCTGGGAAAAAGGTAGGCAGGAGCAGGTGTGAGGAGGACATCGGTGAAGGGGTCCTGCAGCAAAATGCCCTGTGAACTGATACAGGATGCTTGGGCTCTGTTTCAAGGACTGGTGAGAGCCAAAGGAAAGGCCAAACCTGGGTACCCCACGCAGGGGTGTCGACTCCTGCTTCACTTTCAGACACGTGTTTATCCTTGACCCCTGGGCCCTTGATTCCTTGTCAACCGAAAGGAAATAAAACCTTCCAGATACTGTGGCCATAAGGATTAAGTTAGGAAAAAAATAAAGCTACAGTTCTGTTACCTGCCTCGTCTAGCGTTCATAGTATATGCTTCGTGAATGGAGCCCTTCTGCTCCTCAGCCTTTGTTGCGTTTATAGGACTTACTGCAGTTTGCAATTATTGTAATTAATTTGTGTGGGTTTTACTTTTGCACCTCTCTGAGCCGGATGGCAAGTCCTGTGGAGGCAGAGGCTAGGTCCATTTTGTTCATCTTGTTCCTACATCAGGCAGAAGGACTGGCAGGGAGCATGTTTCCAAGTAATGAACTTGAAATCTGGTTGGGGGTTTCTTTATGTAGCATATTCTCTATGCCTTCCCTCTTTGCATTTTAGCCTTGAGGATCAACAAAGGTCATCTAGCAAATCAAGCTTAAAGTCTACCGTTGGCCTCTTATGGCAAGGTGGATTTGGCCAACACTGTCAGGGTCTCATGTAAGGACATGTTTGGCCCCTCTCTGTGGGTTGCTGCCTGGGAGGAGGAAGAGCTCTATGCTTAGGCCAGTGCTCAACAGAGATGTCTACCCATTGGGACCATGGCAGAAGCACAGAAACCCTGTGGATGTGTGTGTGTTGGTGGTTTGGCCCTTAAGTTCTCCAATCCGGACTCAGTGTAGTGACCACTAGACATTTCCACTGCCGCTTCTTGTAGACCCCTTCTTTCTCCATAGAATCCCCATTCTGGGCCAGTGGTGATGTTGCTTTCCAGCCTGGTCGTGACCCCATGTGACAATACGCACTCTCTAGTGGGGAAACAGCAGGAGGTCCTTTGTCCCAGAGAAGCCATGGTCTTCAGCTGTGCATCCAAAGACTAATCGGTTGAGATTCCTTTCTGCTCACCAGGATGTGCCCTGCCATGGCAGTCCGGTATCCTGCTGACCAGCAGACCACTGGCAGAAGGCCGCCCTGGCCTCTGAGCAGCGTGGCTTGTTTGCATCTCTGTGTTTACCTTGTGATCTGGCATCCAAGATGTTTCCTTAGTTCTTCCTTGGTCCTTACACCTGCTTGGTCCTTATTAAGAGCGTCTGTCTAATACGATCAACGCAGTTGTGAGATGTGGATATGAAATTTATGTCAGGCACTAAGTTTGGCATATGTTGGCAAAGTCACAGCAACAGCCTTTCAGTGTCCAGATGGCGGAAGGGGAGGCAGACAGGAGTCCAGTCCCAAGGGTTCTCTCAAGACCTCCACCTTTGCCTTGGCAGAAGTAAGGACAGATTGCCTTGGGAAGTCAGAAGAGGTAGCAAAGATATTTCTCCTGGTTCCAGAACAGAGGGGGATCTGAGTTGACCCATGAAGGAAGAGTAGATATTTAGAATATCCACTCATGGAGAGCTCAGACTTTTATACTATCACTTTTGTTTTAAGGAACCCATGTGTTTCATAAGACTCAAATTTACATTTTAAAATAAATGAAGCCAAATAAAAGACCTTCTCTCCCTACCGTGGGTATACGCTAAAATCTTTACGTAGTTACGCTTGCAATTCTGCCTTGCCAAAGATCTTAAAAAATTCGTGTTGGGGCATGATGATGGTTAGTATTGGGGCATGTGGCACACCAGAGCTCGCCTTATCTAGAGGTTTCCATCCTACGGCTTCTTGACACGTGGCATGCTTACCGGTCTTACAGCATTATGGAAAATGCACAAGAACTTGTTTTCTTCTAGAAACTGTTTGTCCGTCAGAAACTTTTTTCTGGAAAACAGTAGAGAAAGCCGGTGCTGGTCATGTGTCTCATCCACTGCTCAGGGTAAATCAGGAGGCGAGGGATCAGCTTTCCTTTGATTTGGGTGTCCAGTGCCAGACAGGTGGAGGGTGGAAGCGCTGGGCCGTTTGGCGAGCTGTGGGCGCGGCTGCCCCCCCCCGTGTCCTCCCTCCTGTCCCCTCCCCCCGTCAGCCTATC